>JASKUP010000108.1:1200000-2400000 GCA_030448955.1 Trichopoda pennipes | reverse complement strand
ATGAATTTTGAATTTTAAAACTGAAATCGATTCGATTGGCTCCGTACAGACTTTATCCTTAACATAGCCCCACATAACCATTGATCGTTACCGCATTTCCAGTTTCACCTTCGAAAAATAACGGCCCAATCACGCCTCCAGGCCACAAAGTGCACCACACAGTGACACTTGCAGCATGCAAAGCCTTCTCAATAATCGCTCTAGGATTTTAATAAGCCGAAATACGCCAATTTTGCTTGTTGACATACCCTGACAAGTGAAAATGGGCTTCGTCTGAAAAAATGATTTTTCAGAAAAACCAGCCGAGTCAGTCGGCTTCAATTCCTGTACCAGTTGAACCTTGTAAGGCTTCAAAGTCAAATGCTTACGCAAACTTCGCCATGTGGTGGATTTGGATAACACCAATTATTGAGAATGTCGAGGAATTGACAAATTTGGATCTGCTTCAACACTGGGGCTCAGGGCTACGATATTTTCAGTTGAACGACCCGGTCGAAGACACGTTGGTGTTCATACATTTTATAACAAGGCTGTCGATTCAAATTTAGCGACCAAATTCTTAATAGCGGACGATTATGTTGTCCGAAAATATCACGACATTTACGAAATGTAACTTTAACAGAACCACATTTTCATAGTTAATTTTAATTATTTAAATACGTTTTTCTGGCGAAGTTCGTATGCTAAACGTTAGATCGAGCACGCAAAAAGTAGTTGAAAGGAATTACGAAACTTTGGATTAAAACAAAGTTAAAAAATTTAAGAATTTTTGCATGTTAACTAAAAAATATAATGCAGATTCTCAATAATAACGATGACACATGATGGCTGGTGGCTGAGTTCGAGCATGCAAAAAGTAGTTGACAAGAAATACGAAACTTTGTGTAAACATGCCACCTTATCATGCCGAAAACGAAATACTACTCTCGTGCATGCCCGATAGACAGGAAAGATCAAAAAAGCTCATCGGTGATAGTAGCTCTATTGACTGACTGAAATCAAGACTTCCTCACTTTGTGATTGATTTGCCTGTGAACCGCACAACATATTACAGGGAGCCTTTGGCTTTATGCTAAACAGTTCGTATGTGAAATGAATTCCCCGCATAGGCCTTTGGTTTTTCGCGTAACTTTGAATATGCAAAGTTGCAAATCGAACGTCCTCAATAATTATTTCCCCTATTCTCCTCCATAACTTAATTTCCTAACTTTTATTCTATGCGTTGCGTAAGTCAGGTTTATCCCCTTTGAATACTAATAATACGAACTCGAGCTCGGCGACTGCATGTCGTTTGTTTGCTAACGAAATCGGAAACATGTCGGAAAAAAATATAAAATGAAGGCCGTGGCACCACAAAACTTTGTAATCAATCAGATATTAAATACACGGTTTGTACTGACTGAAGGTCTGATATGATAATAGTGCCTTATTGCTAAAATGCGGAATTTATAATCTGTTTTTATGAACTTTAAAACATTTGGACACTTATATTTTGCGTTACTTTTGACACAACAGGATCCTAAATATTAATCTAATTATTTAATTCTATTGTGTATTTAGTGTTTGTAGCCAACTATTTCTTAAAATAAATAAATGAAAATTCTTGCAAATATACTTAAAGTAATAAAATATTTTCATCATGCTAACCTTTAGATTCAAGTTATTATCTGAGAGCAGAAAATGACAAAATCAAGTTGTTATTTTCATTTTTATCATTAAAAGTATTTTATTATTAAAAGAATTAGCGCATAATTAAAATTCTTAGCTAATTATAAATAGCAACTTTGGCTGTTGTCTTTCCTTTTCGTCTTTGCTGACTATTTGTTCGGTATGAACGGCTAGCGTTTGCGATAAGATGACATCTTTCTGAAGCCGTGTTCTAAACTGTACTGGTAGGTCAGTATTCGGGTTTAGGTAGTTCTTTCACTAAGGTCGTAACTAATTATGTAGGTAGAACGCCTGCCAAGAAGCTCACTGTGATATGTGGCCCCATGGGTACATTATATCACAATCATAAGCTTCATACTAAGAAAGGTGAGGTACTTACCCATTTAAAGTTTGAGAATTATTCACTTTACCAGATAAGATTATTTTACATAATTCTTAAATGCACTATCTATCCTGAGGGAAACTTCGGAGGGATCCAGATACTACATGGTTTGATTGGTCTTTCGCCCCTAAACATCTGACTATCGATTTGCACATCAGAATTGTTTCGCTCTTCCATCAGGGTTTACCCTGACTTCAACTTGAATAAATATAGTTCATGCGCGGCTAATCTTTAAAATTTCCGTCTTGTGTTATTATCCAGGTACATGCGTCCATCTAAAGGTATTTTTCCTTTATGTAGTATGAATAGTTTTAGTAGTGTGGAAATTGTATCTCTTTCGCTTGTATGAGCGTATGTGTTATGTAAATCTTGTTTTTAGTGTTCGTCCAGTTTGTCCTATGTAAGTATGTTTGCATGTAAGTCTATATACTCCGCTGGAACGAAATTGTAAGTGCTTTCTCTCAATGTCCTGAGATTATGTCTCAGAGTGTTGTTAGTTTTGTTGTTAGTTTTTAATCTTGTGAAAAAGTTTAGTTAATCTCTATATTTCTGGTCCTGTGTGCCATCGTGCTGTAGTAATTGGCTCTTTGTTCTCTATGTTCTTGTCTTTAATATTGTATTGTCTAAGAAGTTTGTCGATAGTAGTGGCTTTGTAGCCATTATTTTTAGCCGTGGCGTATTATCTAAAGCAGTGATGGACCAACTTTTTGGGTGGCGGGCCAAAAAGCTGGGAGAATGCGACTTTTAATAAATTAAATAGACTCTCGTCTGACAATCGGTTTCTTATTGAATTTTTTCTGCATTTCATTACTGAAAAGGCCTGTTCACATAAATATGAGGAAGCAAACATTGCCATAATTTTCTGCGCATGATTAAATAGCTTTGGAAATTCATTTTTTGGTAAGGATTTATAGAAATTAAGCTTATCTGTATTTAAAAATAGCTGTTTTAAATTATTATTACATTGGAATTCTATAATTTCCAATTGTAGATCAGATGGAACCTTCTCAGGGTTAACGTTAAAAGGCATTGAAAAAATATCTAAACATGGTAGGATTTTTTTAATGTCAGCAAATCTGGCCTCAAATTCTGAATACAGTTTTAGTAAAGATTGTGAAAAGACTTTTAACTTCTCTTCACTCACAGGCCTCAAAGAATTAAGTCTTGGAAAATCAGTCAAATCATTTTTTCCCAAACATTTAGAAAATATAAACAATTGAGTTTTAAAAGACCTCAAACTGCCCCAAGTTTCTATCTATAAATTGATTTCTTCCCTGTTACTTCTTGTTCAGTTTATTATAGTGCTCGAGTAAACCCGTGAAAAAAGCAAACTCGATGCACCAATTCTTATCCTACAATATTTCCCACTTATCCAAAATTACAGTTTTGGTTTTTAGAAAAACTTTAATTTCTTCGAGAAGACTCCAAACTCTCGAGAAGGCATGCCCACAACTCAGCCACCTGATCTTTGTGTAATAAAGTACATCTGAAAACTCTGCATCAACTTCCGATAGAAACTCTTAAAATTTTCGATGTAACAAACCACGGGCTCGAATGGTATTAATTAATTTTAAAATAATATTAAGTACGTGGTTAATATCCAAGGCAGCCTTGCAAAGAACATCTTGGTTGGTTATACAATGTAAAAAAATTATTTCGCTTTCAGGATTCTGACTTTTATAAACTCCCTATAGATTCGAAATCTTTTACCTTTTCTGGGCATAATACTTTTCCAATGCTAATTAACACATCCTTAATAAATTCTCCCTCAGAAAACGGTTTGTTACTTTTTACTATTTTATAGGCAACAATGTGACCAGCTAACGTGGAGGATCACTGGACACTTCTTTGATTTTTAAAAAACAGTTGCTGACTAGATATTTTTCTTTTCAATTCCTCTGAATGAACTTTCTTGTCTTCATCTGTCATTTTATAGTACTTCGACCCAAGATGTTATGAATTAAAGTGCCTAGCGAGATTATAATCTTTTAGTACAGCTACCGGTTCTTGGCAGATAAGACAAATATGTTTTTGGTTATATTCCATAAAGAAGTAGTTTCCATGTCCACTCTTCTTGAAATACTCGACATTCCGAATCAATTTTTCTCTTTCTATTTTCGATTGGGGGTAAAAAAGTTAGACTATTTTACTATTGCACTTATATTTACAATACACTTTATTATTTTAATTAGACAAATAAAACTGTGCGTTGGCAACTTTATAATTTTACTTCACAATTTATTCTTTACGTCATAAGATTTACACCTTTACTGATTGCTGATTAATCCATCGCTGGCCCTTTTATATTTGATACGCATGTTGTCTCGAATATTCAAGAATCTTCTAGATCTCACATATAATAGTTGTTGTTATGTTATACGTTCAGAAATAGAAATAGTTGTTAGTGTTTTATGATGTTTATGTTTCTTCTTGGAATATTGCATCAGAAAGTTGTTGTTCTCTTGTGTGTACAATATTTCCTAGAAAACTACGCAGTTTGTACACAATATAATATGAAAACATCGCATTTTTTGCTAAAATTGTCAGTTTATATCTTTTTTAAAACATAATGTAAATTTATTTTTTGGGCATAATTTTTTAACAGGTGATTAATTTTTTTTTTTTTTGAAAAACGCTCGGCGGGTCGAATTGAAACCTCTCGCGGGCCGTAGTTCGTCCATCACTGATCTAAAGTGGGATTATCTTAAGCCTGTGCATCATATGTCTAAATGCTGCTAGTTTATGTTTAGTTGGGTGGTCTGACCTGTTATCGATGGTAATGACCGTCGTAGTTGATTTTCTACAGATATTAAATGTTTAACAGAAGATTCCTCGTTTTATTGCGATGTCACGATAATGAAAACTTTTATCTTGTTCTTTTTCAACTTGGGCTTTCAATTCCTAAATAACGGGTCGCCGTTTTTAATATGTTGGCTCTTTGTGTGGCTAAGCAAGAACAGGATATTAAAAGATGTATTGGAACGGTCGGTTACAAAATGCAATGGTTGTACAGTAGGGTAAGAAGGCAGCCATGTGCAATGTTTATGTCACCTAGTCGAAGTTTGGTGTTATTTATTCAATCCATTATGTTTGTGTTGTTAATTTTTATCAAACATATTGCCTGATTCAGCATTATTATTAAGTGTTTTTGTACAATGCCGATATTTTTTGATATTGCAGTAGCTGGGTACCCAAATTAGTTCGGAAATTTAGAGGTATAGATGTTGCTGTTAGAAAGATTTAAAATTGATTTAAGTAATAAAAGGATTTTCGGTACGTAAAACAAATTTTCCTACTTTTATTACCAATTTCTTGGGGTGCTCTGGTGATCGCTATTATTTCTGTTAAGAAAATGTAATATGGTAGTTTTCCTATTTCGAAAACACGATTTACTGTTGTGACCCTATCTCCCATTGCATTTTCGTATTTTTAACCAACAATGTACATTAAAGTGTGAATTTAAAGTTTCTTCTTTATTTCTTTAATAAATGTGGATATGAGATAGAGTAGAATTGTGTTTTTTTTAACAAGGAAAGATAAGTCAATATTGACCTTGTTAATACTCCAGGGTTGAAAATGTTGTATGGCATTGTAATTGGTATGTTTTTGGTATATTTTTGTTTTTTTTTATATAATATTATATTAATTATGTCCATTCGATTTATTAGCGGTATTATATTCTGCATAAAGGGACAGCTCCATTTTATCTTTGGAAAGTTTATTGCAGTATTTGCATTAAATTTCTTTTCTCTTTATATCAAAATGTAGTTACAAAGTTTCTACTAGCAATGCTTTCCCTAAAATCCATTTGGTTATAAAATCTAGAAAATCTGGAATAAAATGAAAATTAACACATAATTTACCACAGATTTCACCACTTGTTGTTTCTTACTTTGGCAACATATACCAATGAATTGATGCAGATAGCCTGCAGGAAGATTTAAAATGCCAAAAAATCAAAAAAAATAATCTACAAATGAAGTTCATTCCACTATAAATACACACATATTTATATTTAAATTATTGATTTATGAACAACCTTGATGACTTGTTGACAACCCTGACCATGTCGAAAAAATATATTGCTACGAAATAATTTTTTAAAACTTTTAGAAATCTATAAAAATGAAGCTGTTACATATAATACCATTAATATTATAAAATTCTGCGTGAGATAGATAAAAGAGCTGGAACAACTACTTGATTCCAATTCTCACAAGCATGGTCGGTGTGAATATTATAAAAGGAATACTTTGCTAGCACATGCTTAGTAGCCGCGATGTCAGATATAGTAGAAACGTATTACTGTTTTTTAAATAGAAGTTCAGGTCTTTCAAGTTCAAACCCCAGCAGCATTTTAAAAATAAAAAGAAGTATTGTTGCAAAGTAGCCAAGGTAGATAAGCGTAACTAACAAGAAATCAGCAGTTCAAATCTTTCAAAATCTCAATCAAGAGAAACACAGTTGTTGCATAGGCACGGTAGATTGAAGCAGAACAACAGATGAGATGCCAAGGACGTTTTTAACAAAAACTACAGAAATAATGGTCTGTATTTTTCCGAAAGCTAGTTAGAGAGGAAGATAGCAGTTATTTTTGATCAAGGTGCATATATCACTCCCACCGAAGTCACTAAAAATTATTGTGCGAAAAGCTGTGCTGGCTAAAGAGTACAAATTCAATAAATAAATGATGATATATAGCAAATGATACAGACGCACGGCTGTTTATAGAGTTTAAAGATATTCAAAACTAAAAGGTCAATTCGTTATTTATTTTTGTCTTGTTTAAGAAGCGATCTTGGTTTTTATTTTTTAACAGTTTTATTTTAATCAAGTTTATTTGGCCAAAAATTTTACGCTTCTTTTTATATTTGTGAAAAAAAGCGAAATTGTTTCGAGTGTTGTTTCAACTACGATAATCAATATCGGTTTATTGGAATATTTTAACGCTGGAATATAGTTTTAAAATATCACAACATATAATCCCTCCCGGGGCCACATTTATGGTCTTTATAGTACGTAACAGCTATCTAGATCTGTTTAACTGGGGGAAAAAGGGAGCCCAGTCCCCTGAAGACAGGCAGGGAGTCAACTGGAAGCTCCAATTATTTCCACGAGGATCAGTGAGCCGCAGAGTTCATTATTTGTCTCTTTAGACATTTAATAGTTCTCTGACTGATCATTGAGGTTGGCCCCTATATGGGAGTAACGTGGTGGTTGTGGTTTCGCGGCCCCATAACAGTATAACGGTTATTATGGTGGCCAGGATCATCTCGCTGTTAATGACACCCTAAGTGAATGATCCAGTCCAGTGAGCATGCTAGACATGTGTTCTGGACAGTAGTTGAAAGTCTCCAACTCTTTAGCAAGGTGTGATGGTTTGCAGCCCTGCCCTGTAATCAATAAAGTTGCAACTAGGTGGTTCTGTTGCTTAGAATTATGTCTTCGGCTTCCTAGGACGCATGTATGACGTTCCAAATTAAACAATTATGGTTTTTCCACCATCTGATTAAGGCTACATAGCCAGGTGCGGATGTAAAACGAATCACACTATCACAACATATAAATAGAATATATTTGTAGGTGAGCTGGAATCTTGTTAAGAAAAATCTTTTCTAAGAAAACAAACATTAGGGCCGATTAACAATTATATGACTTTTCACATAAATAGTTATTTTATTTTTCGTTGAGTTGTATACACTATTTTATTCCTTTCAAAAAATATAACTTTTCGAGCTCATCAAAACAGGTATTTCTTTGTGAAATGATTTCATCGTTTGATTCTTATTGATTCTTTTCGTCACAACATTTCTTAAATTCATCGATTTTTGCCATGGAAACTGTACATGTATGCATCTTACATTATTTTTACTTCAAGTAAACGCATCATCCATCTTCCGAAAAGCTTTCTCATACCCAAGTGATCTTTAAAAACTGACACAACTAAGCCATATGGCTTCTCTCTTACTTCCAATCTCCATTGGGTTTTTAAATTGTTTCTGGTGTAGACACAACAAATCGTCCAGAACGTTCGGCATCTTTTGTGCTTATACGGCCACATCGAAATTTAGTAATGCACTTCCTTACCATGGAAATCGATTGTTCAGAGTGCCCATAACATTTATAAAGTGAAGCCTTGGTTTTGAATGATGGTGTTTCCCGAAAAAACAGTGCTTAATATAACACGAAATTCACTTCTTTTCAACACGGATGACTGGCTGCTATTAACGACTACCAAACACAAACCCAAGCTTTTTAAATTTTCGCAGTACAGTTGCTCACTGACAGGAGCAGTATTGCTATTTCAATTGAGAAGCGGGAATCAAAAAAAGTCACCACCTTGTATATCTCCCTCGTAGAATTCCTTAGATGACGGCTGGCCACAAAAACTACATAAACAATTGTTCAAAATTGAATACCATGTAATTTACAAACTGTAATATATAAGATCTGTGAGAAAGATGTATAACTAACTCTAAGAAACAGAGTGATGAATATACTGATCAGCTGATTTAAGCATTTAAGGATTAAGAACACTTATTCAGCAGTATCGCTAAATGAAAACTAACTGCAATATTCGAAAATAATGAACGTAGTGAGATAGGAATAATATTGAATAATTATATCGTATTTATGATGAAAAATACAAAACTCATTGATCATAAATTTTTCTTTAACTGTACAAACATTTGCCTACAATTAATATTACAACAAATGACTGCTTGAAATAAAATATAAATTACGAATTTAATTTTTTGTGCAAATAATTATAAAATATTCACAAATGACAACAAACACACTATAAATATATTTGCAAAAATATACACAAAAATAATGAAAAGTCTTATTTGGGTATATGGAACAACAAAATGTTTATAACTCACAAACAAAAGGTGAAAAAAGGCTTGATTAAATATAAAAACGCATTTAAAATTCAATTTTAATGATGTCAATGTGTTCGGATGCAATAATTCAGTTTTGTGGTTTTAAATTTTGTGTTGTGAAATTTTACTGTAAATTTAATTTATTTTAACATGAATTTGTAAAACGATGGTTTCTCAAATATTATACATTTAATGAATACAAATAAATTTTCGTGTAATTTAATAAAATAAAATACTCAAATATTCTATTATATGCAGACGACATGAAGATATTTCGAACATATAATCGTCACGCTGATCACATTCTCAGGTAAAACGACTTAAATACATTTAATTTCTGGTGTGCTATTAAATTGAAGTTGAACCTTAAAAAGTGCAAAAACACGTGTTTCTTCTGTCATACAAACTTTCAATATATTTTTGGATTCTGAGACTAGATTGGTTTTTAGAAGCAATTACCGGAGAATTAGGCAAATATTTTTAAAATGCAAAACGCCTTTGCCTTCTTTTGCTCCAGTGAAGCGTTCGTTTTGCTTAAGAGAAATGGTAGACGCTCCTAGAAGCAGCAAACTTGGTGATAGGAGTTTTAAAATATTTTTTGGCTTAAAGCAAATAATTCCTAAAACTATAATATGTTTATCTGCATCTATTTCTTTTTAATTTTATGAATTAAAACAATTTATTAAATTAAAGATTAAATTAAATTTTTTAATTTCTAACGAAGTTATTCCCATTTTGATTGTTAGTAAAAAAAAATATTTGAAATTTATATTATTTTGTATAAAAAATGCATTTTCAGTTCTAAATAAGAGCACAGAAAAATAATAAATCACATTAAGTGCAAAAGTTAGTGAAGAAAAAAATTTACTTTTTTTTAAATCAAATAAATTTTAGTGCAAAAAGGTTTAACTCACTACCACTCATATTAATTGAGGCTGCAAATTTTGAAATCGTCACTAGACATCAACAAAATTAATGCAATCAGTTTGCAACATCATAAAGTGTTAGTGAAGATTGTAAAATAGTTTACTATGCTGGGCTATGTTTCAGGGCTATTTGCTTTACACAAAAAGTTAATTTTCTCATCAACACATAAAAACACAAACAAACAAATTAAAAAAAATACTACCAATAAAACAAAATATGAATCTGAAGATACTGATTCATACTGAGTTCTGAATATTGAGTTGTTAAAATAAAACGAAAGATATTTATTATTATATTAAGCCATTTTTTAGTTACAAACTTAATAACAGAATATGTTTTACTAATTATGCTTTCATACATCAAATTTGATAACTCATTGTCAGCATTGATTTCAAAAAATATGTTCTAGTATGACAATTCTTTTACAATTATACATCGTAAATTTTTACAAAAACAGCAAACTGACGTGCTATACACTGATTTCAGCAAGGCATTTGATACAGTCAATCATAACCTCCTAAAGAAAAAATTGGAATCAATTGGTTTTACCGGTTTAAGTGTCAAATGGATTTGCTCTTGCCTAATAAATAGAAAATAAAAGGCCCGTTTTAATAACTCCTGCTCTAAATCTCACAGAAAAGCCACCTTGGGCCGCTTCTTTTTTTTCGTATTTATTAATGGCTTGCCTGATGTCATTCATTCATCCAATATTTTGATGTATGCTGACGACTAAAAAAGTTTTCTTAGTTATAATTAATTAACTGACCAGCAACGCCTCCAAGATGAACTTAACTCGCTTCACAACTGATGTAAAATAAATCATATGGAGCTAAATCTAAAGAAATGTAAATATATGTGCCTTGCTGGAAAGAAACCGATAACTATATGCTATTTTATCGACGACCATTATTTGGAAGAAGTTAATAAAACAGTACATCTTGGATTGCCACTTGACTCCAAACTCAATTTTATTGCACATATCAATTTGTATGTATGTATGTTTAATTTAAGCTAATTTTTATGCTATTTAAAATTTATTTTTATTATTGTATGTGTGTTAATTTAAAATAATTTTTAAATTGTACTTAAACTAATATGCCTGTAAGGATGTTAATTTCGCAAACGAATTTTATGGATCTCGAGAAGAAATCTTTGAAATTTGATAGAGTTTAGAAATTTTTAGAGTTTAATATCTAAAAAAATCGGTTATACTTACTCAGGAGTCTGACTGTGTTTTATAACATAACGATTTTTTTAATTTAGTATAACAGACAAACAATTCTTTGCCATTATGAAATTATTTTCAAAGTCTCTTATTTGTTTATCTACTATAAACAACCACAAATTTGTCTAAGTACAATAATTTTTCCTAATATACGAGGTCTGTAAATTAAGTAATGAGACTGGCAACATTACGTTCGATTTGGCAACTGAGCTGAGCTTAAAGGGGCGGCAGATCAACATGTGATTTGTCTTCAGTTCGGTTTTGACACCGTTTGAGTCATTTGGTCGTCAGTAGCGATTTTCTTTATGACACAATTTGCTCTGCTGTGTTTTAAAAATGAGTAACATCAGCTTAGCACAACAGTGCGTTTTAAGGTTTTGCTTCACGCTTGGGCACAGTGGAACAGAAACTCTTGCTCAACTATAGCAGACCTGAGGAGATAGTGTTTTGTGAAGAGCCGAAGTGTTTCGGTGGTTTAAGGCATTTTCAGAAGGAAGAGAATTGATTGAAGACGAATGACGAAGCGGAAGGTCTTCACGAGAATGTCTACAGCATCTGGGATCTTGGGCGTTTAGATTGTCGGTTGACAGTCAGAATGATTGGGAAAGAGCTAAAGAGTTAACACCGTTCATTAGATGAATTGGGAATGAGAAAATTTTGCGCAAAAATGGTGCCAAAAAACCTTTCGCAAGACCAAAAGGACGTCAGAAAAAAAAGATGCCTTGATTTTTTCCATTCAATTGAAAATTACCTGCATTTTCTGGAACATGTTTATACTGGTGATGAGTCTTGGGTGTTTGAATATGATCCAGAATACAAATGCCAGAGCATGGAGTGGCACACTTCAACCTCTCCAAGGCCCAAAAAAGCCAGAATGGCAAAGTGAACGATCAAATGCTTTCTGATTTTTTTTTCGATATCTACGGTATCGAAGATTCTTGAAAGACTTCGAAAAAAAGCCATTCACGTGACATCAAACATCAAGAACATTTAGGTGTTATACCACAATAATGCACACAGCAATTTTAATAACCAAGGTTTTGGCCAGTAAAAACATTCCTGTAGCTCCTCAGCCATCATATTCGCATGACCTAAGTCCATGTGATATTTACCTTTCCGGAAGTTAAAGTTAACAAAATTTTCTCAAGGGGACAATCGAAAACATTCTAATGGCTGTAACCGACCAGCTGAAGGCTATTCCATTATCAGAGTGCCAGCACTGCTATGAGGAGTGGAAGAATCGTCTACAGTGCTGTGTGGCTTCACAAGGAAGTTATTTTGACAATTTAAAACTGTAATTTTATTTGAATTAAAAGTATTTAAATTTTGTGTTTTTATATTTTTTTTTATATTTTTAATTTATTTATTTCACAAAAGCAAAATGTAAATAACGTATTTAATTTAAAAAGTGTGCAAATTAAATTTAACAGAGATGCTAACAAACAAACTTATTGTGACAAAGAGTAGGTGTGAAAATTAATCAAATTAATTATTTGCCCAGACTGGTACTTATTAAAATGCAATATTTTTTTTTTTTTGTTATACACTGAACACTCTTGTGTAGTCAACAAAGGTATAAATTGCAAATGCATGTTTATTGTGGTACAAATTAATATGGTCTGGTTAATTTAAAATGACAAGATTACATTAATGACATTGTTAATTTTGTCAAATGAAACGCAGCACATAAAAAAGCCTAAAGTGACATTAATGTCAGTGAATATAATTAATTCAAGTCCATTTATATAAAGGATATTATTAAAATTTATAACAGTAATTAGCTTTAAAATGAATTAAAAATGCTGTCACGCAATGAATCACGTTTAAAATTGGCACAACAAACTCATGGCCATTTCACAAATTTGATTTATAAAACTAAAAAAATGCGTGTGGGATGAGAACTAATGTAAAGACTATCATAAATCCATGCATTTGCCATGCATGTCTCATAATTGAGGGCTAATTAAAATGTAGCACAACACTTAAAAAAGAACAAATAAATATAAAATCTTAATAGTAAGGAGAAGCTGCTATTTCAAAACAACTCATTTAGTACGAGTTGTTACGTTCAGTGTAACAAGTTAAAGAAAAAGATGAAATTAAAGAGTAACTTTGCAGTTAAACTCACAAAGCGTCCTTACGCCTTTTGAGTTTAACTCACACTTGACGGCATTATGACTTAACTTATCTGTGATATTAAAATTTTTAATTTTTCATTTACCTATTAAATATCTGAATAACAATCACTATTATCTTTCAATTTACTCTTGGTTAAATTATTTACTGACTTTGCCAGTTTACAATTTTCCATAACTAACACAGGACTATAAAAAATTATAAAAAAGTAAAGTTAAATTTTTGCACAAAGATCTCATTGCAGTAGACAAACGTTTCATGCATTTGGTAAGCGGACGTGCTCTTTAAATCAATTTTATTTTCAATTGATTAATTAATCGGTTAATGAGGTAATGCTGGATTAGAAGCAACGAGCAGAGCAATATGCAAAAGGCGGATCCGCTATATATTTCTGTGAACCAGAATGCAGAGTAGCCCTGTGACATGCGAGCGAAAGCCCTATTGTGGGAAAAGGTGAAAGAAGGCTACTTCATGTAGACAAACTCGAATACTGCTTAGAGAGATTCTTGGCAGGAAGGCTAGTCATGAGCTAAGATAAAAGAAAAATCCTAATCTTACAGCTCATGGAAACTTCAAGTATCATCTACATAAAGGAACATGTAGACTGTCGCTGGACAGTGGCAGGAGAAATCAAAGCATTGCACAAATGCTAGAAACGACTAAAGACTGCGTAATGAGAAAGAAGGCCAACACCTAGCAGTTGGCAGACGAAAATCTCTAAGTCAAGATAAAATGCTGTTGGTAGCACGTGACACAATCAAAAGAAGGTTTGTTGTTAATTCCAAATCGGCTTTCCTACAATCATTAGGGATGGAAGGGATTCGAAAGTTCCCCATTAAAGCAGCGGATAAACGGAACATGCGCTATAATTGTGTAACAATATGTTTTCTTTATAGGTTGGGGTATCGTCAGCAGTGCCCGATTTTTGAATTCTAGAAAACCATATACCACAATGGCAAAAATGGTCCAAGCTTTGAGGAACGTTAGCTGTGGGGGATATGTAAAAAGGTAACAATAAAAAATCAAGGCATTTCAAAAGATTTTCAAAAAGCCAAGAATATTCTGAAGAAAATCCTGCAAGTTGGAATAAAATATCTGTTTTCACTACAGCAAGACATGTTGTTCTACTATTAAAGACGGTTAAAAATGCAGCAGAAAGAGCTTGACACCTGCTGGAGGAACATAATACGATATTTACAAAAGGTAAGTAGCACAAACAATACGTTCTAATCATTGTTAAGGATTATAAGAACAAGTATTCTGGATACAATAATAATAATAATAATATCATTCAGAAACTCAAAGTTTGTTGCTATTGCTTTATAAATTAAAATTTTTTATATCGGGTCTTTCAAAAAGAAGTTTGTTTTTTTATTGTGCCAACAGCAACAATATGTTAATTTTGACATTTAATTTTTTGACATATTCGTCACAGATCGTTACAATGAATTTAATTTGGAACGAAAATCGCAGTAAAATAATTAACATACACTATGAAAATAGCGGTTCTGTTAAGGTTACATTTCGTAAAATTCGTAATATTTTAGGACAACATAATCTACCTTCTGAGACCCCTATTAAGAATTTGGTGGTTAAATTTGAGTCCATAAGCTTGATACAAAAAGTGCAAACACCAACGCATGTTCGATCGGGTCGTTTAATTAAAAATATCGCGAGCCATAGTATTGAAGCAGATCCAAATTTGTCAATTCCTCGACGGAAATTATCCAAAACCACCACATAGCAAATTTTGCGTAACAATTTGACTTTAAAATCTTACAAGGTTCAACTGGTGCAGCAATTATGCCAACCGACCATTCTCATCGCCGTAGGTTCCCTCAATTCATTCAGAAACAACCGGCTGATTTTTCTAAAAAAATAATTTTGCCCATTTTGACTTGTCAAGGTATATCAGCAAGCAAAATTGCTGTATTTGCGCGTCTGAAAATTCTAGAGCGATTATCGAGAAGCCTTTGCTCAATGTGTCACCGTATGGTGCGCTATGTGGTCTTAAGACGTCACTAGGTCGTTTTTTCGAAGATGAGGCTGCAAACGGTCAATGGATCACGCTATTGCGAGATGCTAACAACTCAATTTTAGCCTATTAATGACGACGTCCATATCACTGACATGAGGTTTCAACAGGACGATACCACATGTCACACAACCAATGAATGATCAATATATTGCAAACCAAATATACTGATCGCGTAATTTACTACAATCAGCAGTTAAGTGACAAGCTAGATAGTGTAATTTAGCATCATTGGATTATATTTTGCGGGGCTATGTTAAGTATATATGGAGCCAATCCAATCGATTTCAGCCTTACAAAATTTAATTTCGTGATTTGATTAATGAATCAGAACAGCCATTTTGCCAAAAAGTGATTATAAATTTTCATGAAAAAATCGATATCTATCAGCGTAACCGTGGACATTTTCAAGATATAATTTTTTACTCATAATTGCCAAACTATATCTCTTCGTAATACAATAAAAATTGAATCATCAAAATCGATACATTTTGTTTTATTTTGTTTTAAAAAACAATCTTCTTGTTGAAAAACCGTTCATTTCTGGAAATTTAGATGGGCTTAACCCTAAAAGACTTACATAAAATTTTTTCTGGATATTTTTTTTAAATAAAATTAGGAAACAATTTAATTATTAAGTGGTTTTCATTTCTTGCGACAGTAAACTGTTACAGTAAATCGTTACTGGCTGTTTATTTGGTAGGATCAGCGAGCGCTTTTAGAGATCTAAATCGCGGCTTGATAATGATATCATTGCATCGAAAGCGCTCTCTAAATGTACCAAATAAATAGCCAACGGTTTTTACCGAAAAGGAATGACAACAAAAATTCAATTATAATAAGAATTAACGTAAAGTTAAACTTATTTAAAATTTATTTAGAAGATCATATGAATTATAATACCAGCCATTACCATGGAAATAAGGCAAGTGAGAAAAACCGTTATATCCTGGCTACATTAAGCTGGTAAAAGAGTTAAATAAATAAAATCTAATTTGAATATGTTGCCATAAACAGAATGGCTGCCTTCTTAATATTGCCTTTCAAACATGTTCTTGTTGTAAAGATCAAGGCTTTCGGCATTCTCACAAGATTGAAATTCACCCTTAAATGCATGATTTTTTATTTTGAATTATAAAAACTTTTTTTTGATAGAAATTTAACTGCAGATTACGTAAAAAATAAGTAAAAAAATTTTGGTAATAATTTTAAGTATTTATTTTGAAAAAAACTGTATGTAGACTTTTGGCAACAATATGCGTTTGTTACTAATCTAATTGTCAAAAAACTAAATAAGTATATACGTACACACATATTTACTTTATACAAAATTAAAATTAATTACGTATGAAATTGTGCACTTGTTCCTCATAGGTTCCACGGGCAACAGAGTTTTTCATAATGGCCGGCAATTTGCAGTTTTTTCCGAGGCGGTTTCTTTGTATAGTACCCAATGCGTTCGTTCCTTGAGTCCATAGGTAGTGTAGTAGAGGAATAGACGTATAATAATTATCAAAATACAGTATGTGGTAATTTTGCGTGGAATTGACCGGCACAATCTCACCACCGCATTTCCAACTACGCCGATATTAGTTTCATCAGATAAGCTGTCAGATTCTTGTCTACCTGAATATATTTCAAACTTATATGCATAACCAGATACTGAGCATAACACAAACAACTTAAAACCCCATTTATGGGCTTTGTTTGGTAAGTACTGCTTCATAAAGTGTGCAACCTTAGTAGAGCACATTTGCTCATCTAGAGATAGCCTTCGTTCGAATGGTGCCACGCTCACAAACAATTTATTCACATGGTCCACAAAAGGTTTTATTTTATGAAGACGGTCATGATTTGGCTTGTGCTGTAAACTATCATTGAAAAGAATTACAGATATGATTTTCTCAAATCTATTTACCGGCTTGGTTTTTTTACGATCGAAGCCATATTTACCCCAATAAGATCGAGTATTTGGATAATGGTATACAGACGTATATATGAGGATACCTAGAAATTGACGTATTTCAGTAGTATTTACAGGAGGAGAGTTGGATACATTTTTTTTTCGTAATATACAAATTTGTTTGCTCAACAATGAAAGCAGGTATACCCTCATTTATGAATTCAGAAAAAAAACCTGAAATGGCGTCTCAAGTCGAGGGGAGAGTTGTGTATTTGCCGTGAAACGTACTCGATCTTCACTATATTGCATATTTCGCTTTTTCCATATAAGGTTCCTACTTCGTTTCTTCCAAGCTGCAATACCTGTAACGCGTGACAATAATGAAGGATTTGCATCTGGATCAATGAAATGATTTTCATCCAACGGTCGACCGACTTCCACACCTAAGAAAATCCTCAATATCTTTATCTCCTAACCTCCTAGGCATTATAAAAATCAAAGCAAATAAACTAAAAAAAATAAGGAACGAAAAGTAACCGTCGATTTTTACTTATGTGCCAAACGCATAATGTAGACATTTGGCAACATTCAGTATTTCCCAAAAATTTTACATTTATCCAATCAGATTTTTAAATGTAACATTACTTATTGGTAGCTTACTTGACTACAGATGAGAAATAATTTTTTCCAATTAGATAATTGTTTGATTTATATCAAACTTAAAAATATGAAATGACACTTCAAATAACGTACTGATTTCTATCACCCACAATAATAAAATGCCCAAAAATTATGAAACTAAGCATCAAACGGTTACGTTAATTTTTTTTATAATTATCATTATTGTAAGTACTTAGCCTAGACAATTGGCAACAATATGTTGTGAATGACTTTAATTTTAAAAAAGTGTTTTGCTTTTTTTCAATATTAAACATTCCATATTTTATTTAATTTGAAATGTGCAAAGAGAAACTTTTTCTTTTTTCTTTCTAGGCTTAAGTTTTTATAAACAACTTCCTTGAAATCTATTATTATTAGGAGAAAAATGCCAAAAATAACCAACAATTGCAAGATTTTAACTCAAAGCCAAACTCTTTTGTCGCCATCACTATTACCGTTGTTTTATATTTTTATCGCTAACTTTAAATCTCCAAAACAAAGTTTTCCCTGGGCACAATAGTTTTGTTTTATTTTTATTATTTTTTGGTGAAATTAGTAACAAATTCTTAGAAAACCAGGTGCGGTTTTATATCTAACAAACTAATCTATTGGCAAACAATAGAAAAATGCAAAGAAAACCATAGAAAATGCTTAAGCTGGTCATGTTGAAAATATCTGATTGTAAATGCGCTTTAAAGTAAAAAAAGAAAAGTTTTTGTCTGTGTGAGTGTTTCTTGTGTTTGAGAAAAGAGAAAAAAATGTAAATAAATTTAAAATCATAATACAGTTTTAAAAAAGACACCTCAAGGAAATTTATGGTTTTTTTTTTATAACAAGGTTCACTTAATTTGAAAAATAAAAAAACAGGTTTTATAAAGCAACGAAGCTAAAATTTCCGATTTTCTAAATTTTTGTTTATGCTCGGCTAAAAGGTGGTAATAAAGGGTTTTTCAATAAGAAGTTTGCTTTCTTAAAATTATTAAAATTTGTATTGTATACCGAAGAGAAAAGTGCAGCACTTATGAATGAAAAATAATATCTGACCATTGTTCACCATGACTACGCTGACAGATTTTAATTCTTTCATCATAGTTTTTAATACATTTTTCGCAAAATGGCGGTCCTATTTCGTTAATCAAACCACCGATTTTAGGTTTTAAGGCTGAAATCAATTGGATTGGCTCCACATAGACTCCGTCCTTAATACAGCCCCACAAAATATAATCCAGTATTATTAAATCACAGGATCTGGCTGGCCACTTAGCTCTTGATTATCGTGAAATTATGCAATCGGGAAATTTGGTTTGCTATAAATTGATCGCTTCATTGGCTGTGTGATATGTGGCACCATCCTGTTGAAACCAATTGCCAGTAATATCCACGTCGTCAATAATAGGGCAAATTTTAGTTGTTAGCATCTTATGCATCTCCAACTTCATCTTCGAAAAAACACGGCCCAATCATAGCGCAGTATACACTGACACGTCAGTAAATGGGCTTCTGAATGAATTGAACGAATCTACGGCGATATGAATGGTCGTTTGGCCTCAATTCCTGCACCAGTTGAACCTTGTAAGGCTCCAAAGTCAAATCCTTATGCAAAATTCACCATGTGTTGGTTTGGATAACCCCAATTGTTGAGAAAGTCGATGAAATAACAAATTTGGATCTGCTTCAACACTATGGCTTACTGCTGCAATGTTTTCAGTTCAACGGAACGGTCGAACACGCGATGGTGTTCGCATATTTTGTATCGAGCCAGTCAACTCAAATTTACAGACCAAATTCTTAATAGCGATTTCAGAAGGAAGATTATGTTGTCCGAAAATATCACGAATTTTACGAAATGTAACTGTAACAGAATTACAATTTTCGTAGCAGAATTTAATTATTTTAATGCGATTACCGTGCGAAATTGAGTTCATTGTAACCATTGGCAATTCATCTACTACATATACGTCAATTAACTAAATGTCAAAACTATCATGTTGTTGGTGTTGCCACAATTGAAAAACAAACTTCTTATTGAAAAATCCGTTATAACAATTCGAGCAAATAAAAGTTGTATTTACAAGTGAAGGATAACTTATTGTTGAAAGGGAAATAGTGTTACAGACTCTGTGTAAAATTCAAGTCTCTGCCTAAAACGAATTAAAAATTATGGACACGTTAGTGACTCTTAGCTATAAGGCGAAATTTTATTCAGATTTTTATTGGTGTTGTTAGATCACCAAAAACTAAACGTCTCAGTAAAAATTTAAAGATTTTGGATATATTAATCTGGTTATACTTCTACCCTTAAATCTTGATTAAAATTGGTTTAAAGCCAGAAACTACTATGCCACATATGGTCGATCATTCAAGCACAGGTAAGAATTATTTAATTAATAAACTCCAAATTTAAAAATATTACAGAAACAACTTAGCAAGCGTTTTATCGTATCGCCTTAATCAAAAATTAGACCGAACTCAGTTTAGTCACTTCAAATGTTTTATATCCCCTTTATTACCCCACAGCATTATCCATTAACTTATTAAAATGTATATAAAAATAAGCGAAGTTTCAGTCATAATCAGAAATTAAATTAGTTGATTTGTTTTATTTTACAATGAATAATTCCCCTTATCATTCCTTTCATTTTGTTAACTTAAAAGCAGCACAATATACTTAACCAACTATTTACTTTATTTTTGATTTTTTAAATTCAACTTTTACAGAAACCAGCCATATTGTTGTTTGCAGCAAAACTGTTAAGAACTCACTTTGAAAGTACATTCCTTTTACATGTTTACAGAACACACTATTTTACAAACAAATTTTATCAAAGAAACCTTAAATGTAAAAGGTTTTATTAACAAAATTTTAAAAATAAATATTTAGTTTTTAAAATATACAAAAACTAAACTTTTTAGCTTTCACTACAATTTTATGTTGTTCTACCAAACAAAATAGTTTTTGTTTGCAAGCACTTCAATTGAAAATATTTTATAAAAGTTTTTCAACAAAAAACAACAACATTTACTTAACAAAAAGATTTGCAATAAAATTAAACTAAAATCTGAATTTTTGGCAAAGTAAATGAAATAGATTTAAATTTGTTACATCAAGTAATATAATTTTATAATTAAAGTTTCGGAGAGTTTACTAATATAAATCAGCACTTCATAAATTTTTTCGAAACAGCATGGGGAGAAGGAAAAAGGGAGTAGTGTTTGTGGGCATTCGATTTGAACTTTCCTACAATGAAAGTGACAGGAGAGAGCATTGAAAGGAGTTTATTCCACATACGAACTGTTCCACTAAAAAACGAATTTTACCTGTCATGCGTTGTGCGATTTACTGGCCAATAAACCACAAATAGATTGGCCCTCAACGAAAAGTGTGTTAAACGCAAAAACGGGAAAAAGTTTTCTAATTTCAATCGAGCACTTACGATCGATAAAACAGTAAAATACAACCCACAATCATTCGATGCTCTAGAGAATCAATAGAGAGGGATACCCTAACGTTCCCAATGAGCTTTTTGGCCCTCTACGTGGTCGAGCAACTCCAAAATACACTTTGGCCCATACATGATAGTTGTATTCCATTTTTGGTCGGTTACAGGTGGTATAAATAGTACGAAGATCAGATGGAGTGATGTAGCTTTTACACCTTTGTAGGAAACCAAGACACTTGAAAGCTTCTTTTGAAACCTGAAAATGTCCTTCCTTCCTTCCTTTGAACATCTCGAACATCTCACTAGATTTTTATGCCAGGAACATAAGGAGGTATCGATTCCTTAATACTTTTATCACCTATAATAACAGACGCAGCATCATTTTCGGACACACATCTATGCGTAAGCTTGCAACAATGAGTTTTACGTATATTAAATGCGACTCTATTTATACGACTCCATTGCGAGATTGTTGCAAAATTGTGATTGAGCGAATAAGACATATGTTGCCTTTTGGAACTTACCAACTGGTTCGGCTTATTACTGCATTAATACGAATGACAAATGGTGATGTTATCTGGGAAAGAGTATGAAGATAAGAAATAGGATAGAAACAGGAACGGAGCCTTACAATAATGCTGAATTAATGTTGAACTCGTTTGATCAAATCACATCAATAACAACTCGTATAATCCGATTCCTCAGAAAACTCGATATAAAACTGGAATTATTATCACCGACACCAAAAGAACATGACGGACGTACATCATCCACACTCTGTCTAACGCTAGGCAATATCTTCGTATTGGTCAAAAGAGTTTCACCATTGTTCCGAAAAGAAAACTAGTAAGTTACCTATAGAGCGCCCCCAATGGAAACCATGCTATTGGTCGCTAAGTAAACTGCTGAACTCCGGTACCTCACAAGATAAAAATTAATCATACTTTCTATAACTGTAGAAAGTGCAGAGCAAATTGAAATTGGGCGGTAATTTTGGGAACCGACGTTACATTAGCAAGCTTCAAACACTTTAGAAATTCACCGGGATGATACAACGTGCTGAAAAGTGCTGCAAACAGACGCGCTAGCGTCGAAGAGCAGTGTTTCAAGATTAGTGCTGCAATCCCATCCGGTCTAGGAGACTTGTTGATGTTGAAATCTACTTAAGCCTTTTTAACCGCTCGAGCTCGAAAGAATATCTTCGGCCCCTCAGGCTAGTAGGTAGTGTACCCTGTAGGCTAGTAGGTAGTTTACCCTGTAGGCTAGTAGGTAGTGTACTAGCTTGTAAATATGAGGGTTGTGGGTTCGATTCCCAACGAAGACCTAGGTTTTTTTCACTACAAAAATAAAAATTGACTGTCGGTAGGGCTGCTCAACGATGAAGGCATAGTCACTGGTCGCTGTGCTGTCTTATATACGGCAGTTAATTTCCGACTATCCTTCTACTTTCACCACCTGTTTCATCTATTCTCTATCCCTTTCCTAAAGAATGTAGCACGGTACTTGACTAAATAGGCATTGTTGCTTGAAGTGCTACTTCTCTTAAAAAAAAAAAAAACAAAAAACCTCTCAGATATCTAATGACTCGTAGAAGATCAATACATGTGTTTTGCTCTTATTTGTGCAAAAACTTTTTAAGGAATGAAGCAGATAGCTCGAGTTTCCACCAAAAGGTTTAGCGGGCTTCAGGGAAGCGAAGAGAAAGAACGAAACGTAAACATAGAAAAGCGGTTAAAATTGAAGAGGTTAATAGTCCTTCTTACTAGGAATATATTGCGGATACCCCTTAAATTATTTTGATATATACAAAAGAAGAAGGAATGTTAATGGGCTCAATTTTGAGGCAAATAAAATTCCATTGACGAACGACCAATGAAGGTAGAAAATTCAAATGTGCATTTAGGATGTAAAATAAGAAGCCAGCATATCCTACTGCTTTGGTATATATAAACGACCTTAAGAGTAATCCACAAGGTGCACCCATTAGATTGCACGAGAACAACAAGTGGGGATTCGAATATTCGTTATTTAGATTGTTTGCTTTGCCGTGATATGTGTAAACCAGCTTTAGGCGACGAAATAAACTTCACCCAGAGTGCAGTAGATCACATGATTTTAACCAATGGACACTGATTGGAAAATCAGGACACTTGTAACACCCAACAAGATAAATAAACCTGGAGGAGTGTTGAAGATCAATAGCAACTATAGGGCCCTAGAGCGGCAGTAGGATCGAGCGGAGAGAAAGTATAAATAGAAAGTAAAAGTGATAACTTGTTGATTAATGAAGAAGTTAAGAAAGTTGGATACTAATTTGAACTCAAAAAAATATCTTTTAATGGAATCTAATTCACTGCAAAATAAATTATAAAGATGAGTTAAAGATTTAAAACAGGCCTAAGCTGAGCATAATCTTCTCACTATTAGTGTAATTAAGTGGTGAACATTAATGGATAATAATGCGACATAAATATTTTGCTGTGTTCGAAAATAAATTTTCGTGGAAGCTTTAGAAACTATTTTGCGAATAAAAAAAATTATTGGAGGTATATGGCAGTCCGTAGCAAAAGTTTCAACAGACTACTACCCCAAACACTGATACCACAAATCTAAAGTCTTGGAAAATTGTTGTTGGTATTTGGATGACTTTTATGCAGAGGGATGATGCGTACTAGAAGAGTTTCGTTCCGCAGCTAAGGCTATTAGGTTTTAGCGTTCTAAACATCAACAAGTTTCTTGGGCCACATTGTATTCCAGTGCCGGTCTTGAAACAGGGAAGCTTGTTCATATAATGCCGATATCCAAAATGGGTGAAGCTAACAACCTTGAAAACTACTGCCCAATTGCAATTTGTTCTGCACTTTCTAAGGTAATGAAAATTATGCTTAATTTTCATCTTGTGAGGTATCAGGAGTCCAACTACTTACTTAGCGACCGACAGTATGGTATCCGTAAGGGATGCTCTATCGGTAACTTATTGTCTTTCCTATCAGAACAATGGTGCAACCCCATACTTCATTTCAGAGAACGTAGGGTGATGACTTTAGATATTTCGCCAGGGCTTGATATAGTATGTCATGATGCACTTACGTCAAAACTTGTTGCTTCTTGTGTCGGTGATAATTTCTCCAGATTTATATCGAGTTTTCTAAGGAATCGCACTAAACAAGTTGTTATAAAAGGGATCTTAATAAAGGAGTTCAAGATGAATTCAGAGATACCACATGGCTCCGGTCTTTTCCCTACCCTATTTCTTGTTTTTCTCTTTCGCAGATTAAAACATTATTTGTCATTCGTATTCATTCAGTAATAGACCGATCCAGTTAAAGGTTGGTTCTAAAAGTGTAAATATGAATGACACGCTCAATCATGATCTCGAAAAAATTTTCAAATGGGTTGGTGTGAATAGAGTCGATTTTAATGTGCATATGACTCAATTTTGCTCGCTTGCACATAGATATATGTTCATAAATGAACAATATAAGTATTAAGAAATCAGAACTTGATGTTCTTGACATGAAAAAACAGTGTGATGATTGATAAACTAATCACATTTTCAGGGTTTAGTATAAGCTTTAAAGTGCTTCTGTTTAGTCCAAAAATGGAATACAACTCTCATGCCTAGGCCGGCGGCCCAAAGTCTGTCTTGGAGTTGCTCGACTGCGTACAACAGAGGACCAAGGGGCTCGTTGGGTACAGTGAAGTATCCAACTCTATTAGTTCTCTAGAGCATCGATGCAATGTGGGTTTGGTAAGTGCTGCAGTGAATTTTCCCGTTCCTCGTACCTTTTTGCGTTTGAGACCCTTCAATTTATGGTTGATCGCCCGGTGAATCGCGCAACGCATTGCAGCGAAAATTCGTTTTTTAGCAGAACGTACCGTATGTGAATAAACTCCCTCCAGAAGTTTTTTCTGTTACTTTTATTGTAGTATAGCTCAAATTGAATGTCCACAAACACTACTCTCTCTTTCCTCCTCCCCTGTGCCTACTTTCCTAGTTCTGGCACAATGCATTGCATGAGTAAACTCCATCCTCTTAGTGCTGGTCCGAAGAAAAAAATATTAAAAAAAGACTAAATTTAAAATGTTAAATCCATATAAGTTTGGGAGGATTGTACATGTGGGTAACACCTCGGATTTATAACTAAAGCATAAGTACATACCTTAAAAATTAATGCAAAGGATTACTAAGTACACCAAAAGCTACGGAAAGCAGTCTTATCGGCTAGGTAGAGATGATGTATATCCGATAAAAGAAATGGGATAGTGGTATGGTCACAGCAAGCGTTTCATCTTTTCTGTACGTTGCGCTAAGCAATTTATAGTTCTTTGTTTGTATAACAAATTAATTAAGCAATATATTGCTTAGATTTGATAATTTATCATTTACAGACATCGTAGTTCTTTTAAGTCTAATAACGGGCAAAATAATACGTAGGTATAACTATGATATATTATAAATTCATTGAGTTTTTATTAAGTCACTAGCGAACCCCCTGCACACTTCGTAGTGCAGAAAAGAAAATAACAAATCAATTCGAATTCATTAAAATCAGTGATAAATTGCTTTTATTGTAATGCTCTGTGGTAAACAACATTTGTTGTTTTTCCATTTTCGGTGTAAATAAACAAAACCGATGGTTTTCCAATGCGCGAACAGGCTACATACAACTGTCCATGTGAGAAAACTGGATACTCTACACTCCACAAATTCCTAACGATTGGCCTTGCGCCTTATTATGGTAACCGCAAACGCAAGGCGAACAGGAATCTAAAGTAATTTCAATTCAATTGGCATATCAGACGGTATCATTCGAATTCAAAAATTCTGTTGGATAATTCACAACATCTTCTTCTTTGGTAACAGTATCCACAAATTTGTATGACACCAATTCGCCAGGAATCTTTGATTGTATAGCCATTTTTAATTCCGTAACAAATTTGTTCTTTGCCAATAAAATTGCTCTGTCACTCAACCATGCATGCCATGTATATTTTTGTGCTATGTAAGTCTTTTTTTTGACTGTACGAAACGGCAAAAAGCATTTGGCAATGTTATCAATCCAGTGGCATCAACAGGCATTGAACCATTCCCAATTTTCAGCAATTGCTTAGAGAACTTTTTAGCAGATGGATCATTCTTGAACTCAACACGAACGTTGGCAGTGAGTTTCAATGTTTTAACAAATCTCCACAAATATGAAGACTTTAATTTCATCGGCAGCTGTCGATCTAGGAATGATGGGCAATGTTTGCCTAAAATCGCCTGACGATAAAATCAACGCACCATCAAACAATTCTAAACTATCTGGGAGATCTTTCATTGTTCTTCCAAAAGCTTCAACAGATTTCTTATGCGCCATAGTGCATTCATCCCAAATAATGATACTGCAACGTTTCAATAATCTTGCTGTTCCAGATGTTTTTGAAACATTACATATGGGAGTTTCATTAACTTGGTAATTCTGTGGCAAATTCAAAGCAGAATGTGCTGTCCGATCACCATCTAACAAAGGGGCTGCAATGCCAGAAGACGCCAATGCAAATTAATTCTGGACCGCATCGTTGCCAACAACAATGAAATTACAAACGTTTTTCCGGTGCCTCCTGGTGCATCTAGGAAATAAAATCCACCGGCTGCACTATTGACAGCTTGCATAATAATATCGTGCGCATTTTTTTTGCTTCGCATTCAATGTCGAAAGATTTTCGTGAACAAAAGCATTTAATTCGTTCCGATCGTATTGTTGTTCATTTTGCAGTTCTAACTCAAAAATGTCATGCATTGCGCGATTAGGTGATGGCATTCCCAATTGTGATAACGTCTTGTTAGCAATCGACAAACAGAAATCTTCAATACAAATCAATGCTTCATTGTAAATTTCCGGCGTGAAATCCATTGAAGGATCACGATTTTCTTGACGCACTCGAAACAGAATATCTCCCGACAGACAGCCTTGAAATTTTGTCCACAATTCAGATGGATTCGATGGAAAACAGGCAGAAAAAATAATTGCAAACAAGGTACGAATTTGATAATGATGAGCGACAACTGCTGCATCTGCAAGTGTTTGTTCCCAATGAATATCATTTTTCAACAAATAAAGCTGTTGACATGCTTGTCAATATGTCGTACACAAAACTCCATTGACTGCCCTTAACAATTGACTGCCCTTGGCAATGATGTTGGCCCACGAACATTTCCTTGCTTGTGCCGTTGGAAGTTGTATGAATGCAGTGTTCCCTAAAATGGTTATAACTCATAAACCAATACACAAACAGAGATCGTTTATAAATAAAAACCTTGGTATTAAAGTCACCTGTCATATGAACTTTGCAGAAATCGGTTTACGCATTCCGGAGAACATCAATTACTAACACAATGCAACTTATTTTTATATATGTAGATTAAGTAAAAACTATTGACAAATATTAATCCCAGTGTTTCAACGATTTCTTATTTATATCTCGAATTACCAACTTAAGTTTTATGCACCAACATGATGTCTCAGTTATGTATCACCCTTTTGGCCTTATCTTTTAAAACTATAACTAAAAATAACTTGGTATTGTTAAAATGATTACAACTAAATATTTTACTTCTATAATTTTTACAAATCTAATTTTTATTAATTTATTTAACCGACAAAAATAATAGCATAAAACAAGTTACTATTACGTCCTTGTTCTTCACTTAAAAGCTTTAATTAACTTTTCAAATAACCTTATCAGTAAGCAGTTTTAAGAAAACTATTTGTTTTCTTACACACTACATCCGATGGGCTTAAGAAAAATACTTGACACTCGCAGACAATTATAACTTTACAAACTTTGACAAATCTCTCAGGGACAAAGAGGAAAAAAAAACGTAAACCAGGAACAAGATTCAAGGTTTGCAACTTCCTCAGTAGCACATGCAACACGCAGAACAACTTGAAATGTGCATCATACGCTCAAAGTTATAAAGTTAGTAAAAAATAAATATTAAAATTTTCACTGCATGTGATGAAATAGTTGGAGAATTTGTCGCCTTATTCGCAAAGTTGGTGTTTTACTAATAGATTTTTCTTGACTGTAAAAGCATTTAAATGCATCAGTTAATTTTCTTGTTGATTCCTGAAAGATAAACGTAACAGAGAAACCAAAAGAAAGTTTAATCCCACAACTTTTTTAATTAATTTTATTGTTTAAATGTTTATTTTACATGATATTAAACCAAGGACTCTACATAAGATATTTACACTTTCGCAAGTACTATACGTCGACAACCTAGCATTGCAACTGGCAACATATAGTATAATCTTAAGTATGAGAACTTAAGATGCTAACACAGATATGATTGCGATACATATAAACATCATCATCACTTTTAAATAAAATTTATAATGATTACAACCGAGCGCACAATCACATTCTATTGATATTGTGAATTCAAAATATTTGCTTGCAACAAAAGTCTTAACTGCACCATAAACCAGTCTGTTTGTTTAATTTAACTAACTGCCAGTCGGTGAAACGTTCTTTAGTCAACTATGTAACTCACACAAATGCTTGCTTATATATCTGTCATATTGCTTAGAAAATTAACCTGCAGCTACCCATTAAAAGAGATAAAGCTAACAACGCACACATACACACAGGTCAAAATTGCCAGCAAACCACAATAAATGTTAGCTCTGTAAATAAACCTAAAAAACCACTACTCCCCTCCTTGCGTTGTCTGTGGTACAAAATATTCTCTTATAAAATTATACCCTGGCAGACAAACAACTGCAGCCAAAGAATGGACAGACATTGGGTTGAAACACAAATGTTAGATAGCCGATTGTTAGGAGTATGATAACAAAGTTGGCAGTTTTTCTGGCTTTCAAAATAATGTAACCAACTGACTCATTTTCCTCTGCAGTAAAATCTCTTCTATCGACATTCAAATGCAATTCTTATTAAAAAGAAATTTTGTTGAAGGCAAACTTAAGTTATTTTTATTTTAATTAATTTCTTTGTTTTACTTTCGAAATAAAACTGTTTTTTTTTTTTCTTTTCGGACTAGCACTCAGGGGATGACCCCTATTCGATATGATATTCGATTTGAACTTTCCCAGATTGAAAGTGACATGAAAGACCTCCATTCTGCTGAAAAACGAATTTTCCCTGTAATGCGTAGTACGATTCACTGGCCAATCAACCACAAATGGATGTGCTCTCGCCGAAAATCGAGTTAGACGTGAAAACGTGCGAGTATCAGGAACAAGTTCCCTAATTTCATTAAAGTACTTACCATTGTAATAACGATAGAACAGTGAAATGCATCCCACATTGCGTCGATGCTCTAGAGAATCAATAGAATTGTGTACCTTACTGTCTTCAGTGAGCCTCTTGGCCCACTCCTGTACGCGTTTGAGTAACCCCAAAATAGACTTTGGAGCGCCGGCCCATACATGAGAGTTGTATTCCATTTCTGGACGGATTTAGGTGGTAAAGATAGTACGGAGATCGGATGGAGTGAAGTATCTTCTACACCGCTTTGGAAAGCCGAGGCACTTTAAAGCTTCTTTAGAAACCTGAAAAGTGTGTTTAGTTCATCGAACATCACACTGAATTTTCATGCCAAGAACATCAAGAGCCTCCGATTCCATAATACCTATATCACCCATATTAACAGATGCAGCACCACTACCAAACGCAGATCTATCCGTAAACATGCAACATTGCGTCTTATGAGCATTGAATTCTACTCTATTCACACGATCCCATTCCAAGATTGTCGTGAGATCGTGATTTAGCGTATCATTCATGTTTTGCCTTTTGGAACTAACCTCCAAATGGCCTGGTCTATTACCAAACGAATACGATTGACAAATGGCGCAGACATCTGCAAAAGAATATATAGAGTTGAAAGTTCGACAAAGAAGGTCATTTAGAAAAATAAGAAATAGGGTAGGAGAAAGAATGGAGCCTTGCGGTACCCCTGAATTCATCATCAAATCGTATAGTGCGATTTCTGAGAATACTCGATATAAATGTGGAAAAATTATCACCGACATCTAAAGCAGCAAGTTTTGACAGAAGTGCATCATACCACACTCTATCAAATGCTTTGGAAATATCTAGAGCCACCACCTTGCTTTCTTCAGAATGATGTATGGAGTTATACAATTGTTACAGCAAGAAGGCTAGCAAGGCTAGCAATTGTTTGTACCTACATAATAAAGGGTTTTTCAACAAGAAGTCTGTTTTCTAAAACAAAATGAAATAAATTTGGATTAAGATCATACAAATCAAGAGAATATTTGGCAGTTAGCTGGCAAATGTCCACCACGAACATGCTGACAGATGTCGATTCTTTCATCAAAATTTTAAATCCCTTTTTTGGCAATAAAGCGATCCTACTTCGTTAATCACATTATGGATTTTGGCTTATATATAAACCAGTGGTATTAAATTACACTATATGGCTGCCTATTTAACTGCTCATTGTCGTGAAATTATGGGTTTGGGAAATTTAGTTTGCAATAAATCGATCGTTTCGTTGGCTGTGTGACATGTAGCATCGTCCTGTTGCAACCACAAATCAGTGATATACATGCCGTCAATAATACGCCAAAAGTTAAGTTGTTAGCAATTTACGGTAGCGTGATCCATTGACAGTTACCGCATTTCTAAATTCATCTTTAAAATAAACATTCCAATCAAGACTCCAGATCACACAGCGCAAGTGAAAATAGGCTTCGTCTCAAAAATTGATTTCTTCAGAAAAACCAACTAGTTGTTCCTAAATAAAATGAGCGAACCTACGGCGATATGAATGGTGTGTCAGCTTCAATTCCGCAACCAGTTGAACCTTAAAAGCCAAAGCATTACGTAAAATGAAAACAGTGTAACTCACCGCTGCTTCAGTCGAACATGCATTGATATTCACACTTGACTCAAATTTAACGAAAAAATTCTTAATAGCGGTCTACGAGTGACGATTATATTGTCCAAAACTATCACGAATTTTACTTTAACAGAACCACCATTAGCATAATGGATTTTAATTATTTTAATGCGATTTTCGTACGAAAATTATTTTGGTATAGCAATTGTCACGCATCTACTACGAATACGTCAAAATACTAAATGTCAAAACCATCATATTGTTGGTGTTGCCACAATTAAAAAACACAATAATTAAGTGCCCCTGTAGGCTAGTAGGTAGTGTGCTAGCTTACATGACTGAGGGTTGTGGGTTCGATTCCCAACAAAGACCTAAGTTTTTTTCACTACTAATAAAAATTAACTGTCGGTGGGGCTGCCCAGTAATGAAGGCATGGTCACTGGTCACTGAGTTGTCTTGTACGACAATTAATTTCCGTAACTATCCTTCTACTTTCACCACCTATCGTATCTATTCTCTATCCCTTTCCTAAAGAATGTACCGTGACTTCACTAAATAGGCATTGTTCCCTGAAGTGCTACTTCTCTTTAAAAAAAAAAAATAAAAAAAGTTTTTTAAAAAATATTTTTTACAATCTAGCTAGATATACTACCTCGAACTTAAGTAGTTAACCAAAACAGCATTTTTATCTTGCATCTGCAATTTTCCCATGAATGAACTTGAGTTTACTTCATTTTGATAAAAAATGCTTTCAAACTTATTGGTTGGTATGCCTTAAACAGAAGTATGTTTGGTTGCTTTAAGCTTGTTTCACACCCACCACAAATTTTCGCAAGAGTGTATATAGTTAAAAAATTGTAATTGATTGTTTTTGACCTTTAAGGTTGAAGGTCAAGTTGACTTAAGTGTTTTTTTTGTTTCTAGCAAGAGATGGGAGCAAGCAAAAGCAAACAAGTTTTGTGAAAATGCATGTATGCTTGGTCTTGCAGTTTTCAGACTACAGAATTGTCTTTTTTTTGCTTTACGAATCTACAATTAATTTTTCCTTTTTCTATATTGACACCACCTTTAGAGCGTTTGTAAGTGATGAAGTTGCACATTCTTACACAAACATGGTATGCACAATTAGATTCATATGTATGCAATATTTGTGTATGTTTGTACGTATATATATATATATATATATATATATATATATATATATATATATATATATATATATTTGCATATGTTTATTTAAAGTGTTGTTAACAAAGCAAAACGTGTATCTAATAGTTGCCTTATTGTTAGCTCGAATGTATACGCTACAATTGCCATCATGCAAACTTGCTACTCATTCTTACGCATGTATGTACAATAGGGTGCGACTTAGCTGTGTGGGGTCAAATGTGAATGTTTTCGGTTGTAACTCCCTTTCAAAATATTCCTCACATCGCAAAAATAAGCTTCGAAGAAATTTTTCGGATGCCATAATGGGAAAGCGTGGCTCATTCGTCCTTAAATTATCAATACAAATGGTATTTATGTGCAAAACCTTCCAAATAAGTTTGTATATTTAAAGTGGAATACAGTTAACCACTGGCTTTTAAACCAAAATTTCAAAAAAAAAGTATAATTATTTTCTAAATAATTCTGCAAAAATATCATTAATTCCGCAAGTTTGAAAATGTTTTATAAAAATCCTAAGAGTTTAATTTTATGCACACAAAGATTTGTATGAACAATTGATTCCAATTAATACAAAACAAATGTGCTCAATTCACAAACGTGGTTAAATTGCTTAACGTTGTACATAGACAGACAATTTCAAATAAAGTTTCTCAAACTAGTTAAGTTTTCTTTCCTGAAAGTTTATTTGCAAATGTTTTTCCATATAGAATGTCAAAAGATACTACTACGTTTGTGAAGTGAGTAATTATTATATTCATATATTGGGTTTTTCAACAAGAAGTTTGTTTTTCAATTGTGGCAGCACCAAAAACAAGATAGCTTTGACATTTAGTTATATCTTTTAATTTTCTGGCACAGTTCCAGTTTATTAAAATTTGTAGCGAGTAAAAACAACAGCAATGTACATGTGCTAGGGTGCGTTATAATACATCCGACTTATTATTCCGTTAACGTAGAGTACCAAACAAAATCGCGGTGTATTTTCGATACAAAAGATACACAAATTATAATTGAATTATTTTATTATCTAAGGGCGTATATTAATTCGTCCGTAACAAAACTATTCTAGAGCATGGCAATGCAAATATCCTTAAGGTTCTGCGGGAAAAGTACAGAAATAAATACACCTCACACACTGTAAGAAGCTTTTTAATGTGACATTCAAATCTACTGCATGAAAATTGTAAATAAGATTTACGGTGTTCTATATTTTAGCACTATAAAGTTAATATTTCTCTAATTTTAATAATTTAATATAATTCTTTCAAATTTTTTCGATCGTTAAAGACAGGACACTTGTATCTACCCTTTATGACCGCATTGGTTTAATATTCAACGATTTTTTACTACCATCCCTGTAGTCATCTGCGATAAGCCACAAAACTATTTTCACCGATTTCTCGTTTGACACAGAAAATTTAACTCATACGAGTATTAATAATTTTCAAGTCTTTAAAATCATTCTATTTAGGTATGTTGTACACTCCGAGATCGGAATGGGTTAAATACGCTCTTTGATTTTGTTTTTTCAATCTAAAAATTCAGGTCGATCGTTAATTTTAATATAGCAACACTGTCTACCTCAGAGCAACAAATCTAATCTATCGGGTTTTTTAACAAGAAGTTTGTTTTTCAATTGTGGCACCACCAACAACATGATAGTTTTCACATTTAGTTTTTTGACGTATGAAAATCGCATTAAAATAATTAAAATCCACTATGTCAAAATTTCATTTCGTTTAAATCGTGATATTTTCGGACAACATAATCGTCTGTCTAAGGACACTATTAAGAATTTGGTCGTTAAATTTGAGTCAACAGGCTCCATACAAAATGTGCCCACACCAACGCATAAGCCACCGAGTCTTTCAATTGAAAATATCGCAGCTGTGAGCCTAGTGTTGAAGCAGATCTAAATTTGGCGATTTCCCGACGTTTTCAACAGTTGAGGTTATCCAAACAACCACTTGACGAATTTTGCATAAGGATTTTACTTTAAAGCCTTAAGGCCATTCCCATCGCCGAAGATTCGTTTAATTCATTCAGGAACAAACCGCTGTTTTTCTGAAAAAATCAGTTTTTCAGACGATGCCCATTTGGGCTTCTGAAAATTCTAGAGCAATTATTGAGAAGCGGTCTGTGGTCTGGAGGCGTGATTGGGCCATTTTGTTTTTTCGAAGATGAGGCTGGAAGTGCGGTAACGCTATTGGATCACGCTATCGCGAGATGCTAACAATTTAATTTTGACCTATTATTGAGGACATGGATATGAATGTCATGTGGTTTTAGCAGGATGGTGCAACATGTCACACAGCCAGTAAAACGATCAATTTATTGCAATCAAAATTTCACGATAATCAGCAGTTAATTAACTGGATTATTTTTTGCGGGGCCATGTGCCTTAAAGCTCAAAATCCGTGATGTGATTAACGAAGTAGGGCCGCCATTTCGCCAAAAAGTGATTCAAAACTTCGATGGAAGACTTGATATCTGTTAGCGTGGTCGTAGTGGACATTTGCCATATATCATTCTTCATTCATAATTACCGAACTTTTCTCTTCGTAATAATTTTTTGTTATTTTTGTGTTGTTTTGTTTTGTTTTAGAAAACAAATTTTTTGTTGGAAAACCCATTATAACGGTTAATGATATTACTACGTTTGTGAATTCAGTAATTATTATTTTCATATATTTTTATAAATACAAAGAAGTCATTTTTCTAATATTTGCTCCAAATGAACGCAAACACCCTGCTTACGTCTGAAATTGGATGCTGTAGTATTGCAGCATGGACCCTGCACCTTTTTTTACATCCCTTTCTTTTAGCATATTAGAAATAGCTGTGGCCCGTTCCTTTTCCGTGCCGGTAGAAATTGCTTAAATCCCAAGTAACTGATGATTTCTATTAAATAACACTACGACCGATAAACGGTCGAATTTTTCTCTTCCGAATACTGAGGATACTGTTGATATCTGTTTGTTTTGAAATACATTACGTTTTTTTTTTATTTTTCTGATATCTAACCTTTTTACAACATCGGAGGATAGACATAGTGCTTTTCATTAAATCGCTAACGTTATATTTCACAGCTTAAGCGGTTGCTATAAGAACTCGCACTGCATTACGATCGCTTATTTTGCATATCGCGCCCTAAATGCAGAAGGGTCACAACTCAAAACACTAAAATTTTTAGGAAAGACAAAAAACTGTTTAGTTCATCGTGCAGAAGCAACACACTTAACACAAAAATATAAATAATTGTATTTTTCCAGTTAAAGAAGATAGTGATGTGAAAGAAAGTAGTTAGAAATGTGTGCTCTGAATTAATTTATGGAAAAAAAATCGGCTTTGGAAAATTTTTAGTTGTGACTCTTTTGTATTAGGGGTGGGATATATCTAAATCTGACACTAGTTTCGGTGTTATGAAGTCATATTGACCTCGTTTTTTTTGGAATGGCTCATCTTTTGATGCTTGCCTTGCATCTGAAACATTATCCCTTGACTCAAAATCCAGAATTTCGTAGTCATCTATAAAAAAAGAATGCTTTGACAAATTCGTAAATTAAATCCTCTCGAAAGCCAGAAAATATGACATAAAATCATACCGAAACCAGAAAATACCTTCGAAAGCGATTAAGGTTTTTCTTTAGAATATTGTTTTTCCTCTTCGCGAAGAAATTTTGAACATTGATCAGGTCTGCCATTTTTTCATTAATTCATCAAAAATAGTTTGTATTCTTCATTATTTACCATGTCTAATGCAACATCAAATAGATCGTCAAAATTTTCCGAGAATTTCTTTTAGCGGTTTCCTTGCAATAATATTCGGCGTTTGCAATTTTTCTGCAATTTCTTCCTCACAAAGTATAAACTTTTCTTTTTAAAAACGCGTTTGTTAAATGCTCTTGTTGAAATTGTCGCTTTATACAATATCACAATATTTTTATCACAATATTTCTATTTCTCTTATTACAAGAGATGAACTTGCTCGGATATTTAACTTTGTGCATATTGTAGAATAATACTCGCAAAACTTGATTATTGGAGTGTGATTTGGCCCCGATAATTTCGCTTGCATCACGACCCAGAAGATATAACTTTTCATGGCCTCTTGTATTCATTTTGATTTTATTTAACTGTTTTGTTTGCTAGTTAGCCACAAACAACGATTATAATTCAAATTTGTTCTTTATCGTAATACAAACAACTCCGAATTTAATATTCACTTTAAACTCAAATATATTTCGACTGTTAATATCAGTTTCTGACAAACTTTTAATTATTGTTGAAGAATAAAAAACTGTCATTCTTATTGGAAATTTCCCTTTGTATGTTGCTAAGAAACATTTTATTATAAATTATTTTAGAAATATAAAGTGCATTAGGCCAGTTTAACTCGAAATGAAAACATGTAAAAAATGAATATAAATTGTCATTTTTGTGCAATATAAGGGTGGATGAGCCACGTACTCCCGATGTTTGATTAGTCTAACTTTTTGCAAAACACAGTTTTTTGATTGGAAGAACATTTCTAGGAGGATTTACGGTACAATTTTTCAAGTTGAAAAATAGGGCGCACCCTAATGTATATACATATTCATATATTCTTACTCATGCAATTATGCACACACTGTCTCTATGGCCTCTAGGCCCATAGAGGTTATAGAGTTTATATTTTAACGAGTTGTCATACTTGGCTCAAAACAAAATTACAATATGCATAAAACAAAAAAAAAACATGCAAAAAGAAAAACTACAACTGGCAGCAGCAACATGAAAAGAATAAAAGCTAAGTTGTGATTTATTACCACAACTACTATTTGGTTAGACGAGAATCACTAGTTCAAGAGGATGATGTTGTATATGATTTTTTATTCATTTTTGTTTTCGCTTCATTCATCATACACCTGTTGGAAGTGTATGAGTTCGCAGTTCCTCGAAAAGAAGAAGAAACGTTTAAAAGAAAATTAAACAAACGCTAAAATAAGAAACATTTCAAGTCAATTGATGGTTCAAAGAGTTTGAACTCAAGTTATTTTAAATTTGAGGTAGATATAGATGCCTTGTTAATTTCTTTAACGCAATTGTATTAACAGCGATGTACACCGTAATATACTGTGGCGTCAATTAGACTTTAATTATTCAAGATTTTTTTTCACACACAAAATCTGCTACAGCAATTCTTAATATTTCTCTCAGGTTCAATAGACTTTTGCTTCTTGTTCAAAAAAAGCCCGAGCGCTAACTCATTGCGCACATACTGCTGGTTGAACGATTTTGTTTTAATACTCTTTATGTTCGTCAATCTTTGGAAAAAAAATGTACAATTGGAATTATTGAAGTCCTATTTACTCCTTTTTTATCAGCCAGAAATTTTCATAGTCGCATTCAATACTCATATATCGTTTTCAAACTGAAACTTGGAGGACGACCTTTGCGAATGCGGTTTTTAAATAATCGCTTCTGTTACCACGAATTCTAGAAGATCCTTTTTAATCACTTTGTTTAAAGATTTTCAGCCGTATGCATAAAATCTTAAAGCATGTTTAATTGCCGTTGTTAAGCACAATTTCCTAAAGTTGTGTTCAAAAAACATTTTTACCTTAAAATACCTTTGTTAACTTTAAAGTAGGAAAAACCTACGTTAAACCTACAATAAAATGACAGTTCAATTTTATTATTGAAAGTTCAAAAACCAAACAAATTGTGTTTACAATAAACTGAGCCGTTTTTTTTTTAAAGTGGCATAAGTTACTTTGTTATAGTCATCTTTTTAATTAAATTAGTTTATAAAACATTTTAATTTTTAGCCATTTCAACTAGTCTGTATTTAGTTTTCTTTCTGAAACGGATTTTTCTAATGATTGTGTTGAAATAAAATCTTTTTTCTCCATGTTGTGTACTATGAAGGATATTTTCGACAGGGGGCTATTACTACTATTACTATTTTGTCCTTTACATAAGTCACTATGTGCAGTAATATGATTTTGAGTTGTGACATTCTTAGATATTTTATACAACACGAAACAACCTTCTGAGAATAAAAAAATAAAATAATGGTAATTATGTGTAGTATATTAGATATCAGTATAATATTGTTCCGTAAACTGCACTATTCTTTCGAACTAATAAAACTTAGTCAAATAATCACAATACTTCACACACACTTATTATATGTTTTCATTTCTTTCACACCAAGCTCCGTAATTAATTCCCTAAGTACAACCACTAACGCCACTTTCAAAATAAGCATTTTTGTTGCACCGTTAATTATCAACACTCCTCTCAAGCAAATCTCAATACTTTTTAACTCTTAACAAATCTCAATACTTCTTAATTTCAAATTTATTAAAAATGAAAAAAAAAACTGTTCAGTTGTGACTTATGCCACTTTTAATGTACACGGCTCAATTGACAATTATACTTTGTTATTCCAAAAATGTTAAAAAATATTTATTTAAACAAATTGTAGTATACAAATAATAATAAAAACTAAAACATAACATGCCATTCAATATAAAACATTTTTACATCTTTATTTTATATATTACAAAAATATAATTATAATTAATTATTTTAAACAAAAGTTTTATTGATGTACATATAATCAAAACAAACGTCCGAATAATTATTTTTTTTTATATGAACAAATTCTTTGTAAGTTCTTCGTAAGCCTTGCAATTTAACCTTTTTTGGGTGCTTTGCTTTTTATTAAAAAGATTAATATAAAAAAAACAAAAATATGTTGATTTTGCTGAAAAAAATGAAAAACAATAAAAAACATTTTTTATGGATCTGACTACTCGGATAAATATATTCATTTTTATACATCGTTAACTACAACATGACAACTGAAAATAGTGGCATTGCCAGAATCAAAATACTAATTTTACTAAAGCATACATTAGCTAAAGTACTGTTTATGAATACCACTTTTTAACAAACGTCTGTTAGCCTTAAAGTGTTTGTTAACTAACGTGTACTTCAAAGCTCAAATAAGCGTTTTTTATGCATACAGCCGTAAACAAATTATGTTTGCAATAAATTGAGCCGTTTATTTTAAAAGTGGCATAAGTCACTTTGTTTTTGTAATCTTTTTTATCTTAAATTAGTTTATAAAACATTTTATAGGGAATATCATGGTCAAATTGAGTCCATTGAATTTTTAACCAATTCACTTTGTTTTGGTCTGTATTTACTTTTCTTTCTGAAACGGATTTTTCTAATGATTGAAATAAAATTTTTTTCTCCATGTTGTGTACTGTGAAGGATTTTTTTGACAGGGGGCTATTACTACTATTACTTTTTTGTCCTTTATATAAGTCAATATGTGCCATAATATGCTTTTTAGTTGTGACATTCTTAGATATTTTATACAACAGAAGCAACTTTCTGAGAATAAAAAATAATAAAATAATGCTAATTATGTGTAGTATATTAGATATCACTATAATATAATTCAGAAAACTGCACTATTCTTTCGTACTAAGTCAAATAATCACAACAATATTTCACACACACTTATTACATGTTTCCATTTCTTTCACACTAAGCTCCATAATTAATTTCCTGAGTACAGCGACTTACGCCACTTCCAAAATAAACATTTTTGTTACACCGTTAATTATTAACACTCCTCTCAAACAAATCTCAATACTTCTCATTTTATTAATTTAAAATTTATTAAAAATGACAAAAAAACTGTTCAGTTTTGACTTATGCCACTTTCAATGTAAACGGCTCAATTGACAGTTGTACTTTGTTATTCCAAAAATTTTTAAAAATGTTTATTAAAAACAAATTGTAGTATGCAAATAATAATAAACACTAAAATATAACATGCCATTCAATATAAAACATTATTACATCATTATTTTATGTTTTACAAAAATATAATTATAATTAATTATTTTTTTTATTTTTTTTTTGTAGTTAATTATAAAGCACTATTTAATAAAAAAATTTTAAAAAACTTTTATTTTTTATTATTTTTTCGATATTTCGCCACACCGTTGGTTGGCATCATCAGGAAACCAAAAATAATGAACAACCAAATTGAAAAAATTTTTTGATTAACAAATTCAAAATAATCAAAAATTTTTTTTCAAAAAACAAAACAAACAAAAACAAACGACAAATTGAAAAATTTTTTTGTTTTACATACATAGAAACAAATTTTCAGTATTAAAAAATTTTTAAATGAAAAATAATTTTGAAATACATAACAAATTTACAAAACAATAGTACTTTACATATATATTCTAAAACATAAACTTAATGACTAAAAAATTAAAGTATTAATTATTAATATTATGCAGATACAGCGTTTTGTTTTATAATTTTATGCACTAAATGTCTATAATTTTGTGCAACATTCTCCGTATCTGCTTTAAAATTTATTCTTTTAGTTAATGGTACTTTAATTATTTGTAACATTTCTAACATATAACGACATTTATAATTATTTTCTAAACAATAAGATAATGCTGTTTTTGGTAAACTAATATTATTCCTGTATTTCTGGTCTGACCTATGTCCTGCGATTCTAGTTTTCAATTTATTGTTTATTGTGCCTACATTAACCATATTACAAATTTCCTTTTTATTACCATTACAAGGAATTTTGTACACTACATTGGACATATTTAATTTTTGAATTTTATCCTTGGTTTTACTAAACAGCCTATTTAATGTATTTGTATTCTTATATGCCATTTTGTATTTATTTGTATCATAAATTTTTGAATTCCCTATTCTTTCAGACAAGCCAGGTATATAAGTTATCGATTTATATATTTTGGGTTCCGTTCCACTACTTATAACTCTTTTCCTCCTATTATTAAATTGATTAATTAACCTATTAGTTAACTTATTAGTTAATCGTATTGGAAAATTGTTCTCAGTTAAAATATTCTTTATAAGATCTTCGTATGCCGTGCCAATTGAACTTTTTTGGGTGCTTTGCTTTTTATTAAAAAGATTAATAAAAAAACAAACGAAAAATATGTTGATGTTGCTGAAAACAATAAAAACTTTTTTTATGGATCTAAATACCCGGATAAATATATTAATTTTTATACATCGTTAACAACAACGTGACAACTGAAAATAGTGGCATTGCCAGAATCAAAATACTAATTTTACTAAAGCATACATTAGCTAAAGTACTGTTTTTGAATACCATTTTTTATCAAACGTCTGTTAGCCTTAAAGTGTTTGTTAACTAACGTGTACTTTAAAACTCAAGTAAGCGTTTTTTATGCATACAGCCGTAACTAACTAAATAATTGTGATACTTGATTCACCATTTCGGACGTTTTATCCGACGCACGCTGTCAAGATGAAACCCTTCCCCATCTTGGCTAACAGCAGTTTAAAATTGGACACTCGAGTTTTGGCCACTGGCTAACCAAACTAGTACCTGCTGTACCTGTACTATTTATTGGTGAAACCCTTCGGTTTCGTGGTGGCCTCGGTTTAAGCCAAAATCCGTAAGAAGGTGTGACTTTTTTCCTTTCAGTTATGCTGTTGCACATCTAGGCTTCAGCGATAAGGAATTTAGATAGTCTCCGGCTATCGAACAAGGAGTTGGGGGTACGGTTCTGCTCGTGAAATTGAAATCTGAGGTATGTATTCATCTTGGGGGTGTTGGAGGATGCGTTGTTTTCACCCAGTGGTAAGACCAATGTTATATTTTGGCCAAATGGCTAGGTGCTGGCGAAAATCGGTAACTCATCATCTCTCTATCGTTATTAGTAAATGAAAAATATTGTGCGTTTGACGCCTTTCAATCTTAAATCGTATATTTTACCATTTCTGATTTAACTAATACCGCGTTCAGAGTTTTTTTAATGCTTAAATCTTTATTATTTTTATCTTAGTGTGCTCTTTTTATTTTTAATTTCCCAAGAGTAGTATGTTGTATATATCGAAGTTGTTGAGTTCCGTTAAAATGCCCTGAAATTTTTACTATGTATATGCCAAAGTATCTTTCATTTTCTATTGTATTACAGTGTATTCTTTCAAACACTTTTTAAAATCTTGGTGGCAAATTTAATGTAAAAACTTAAGCAGAAATTGCTGTTAGAAGTTATATAGCAATTATAAAATAGCATTTGATTATCCTTCACAACAGATGGAAAGGGAATGAGTAAATTTGGTATACGCTTTGTATTTTTTTGTATTTGTAAAATAAAAAACTATTATCTTTTTATTTATTTTATTATTATTTATTTTGATCGGCCGGAATGCGACCGATCAGTTCAAGTGTTTTCTTACTATTAACTTATGATTACTTCTATATTATTACAATTTTTCAAATTACTTGTACACTAATACAACTATAATTTACCTGTGGGAATATGCAGCGTTTGAACCATGAAATTATTTCAATGCGTGTAATCGCACCAAAACCAAATGTGGGGTGTACGAAGTCATGCAGAAAGCATGGCAGTCGCGACACAATCACACACGCTACAAAATACACACACTACATATTTTTGACAATGTTCATCTGTGAAGGCACTAGAGGAGATAAAGAAAGCTAAAGCGTGGACTTTTTAGATATTTTTCAAATATCTTGTCTTTGTTGTATTTATTTATCATTCTTTTTCGATTTATTATTCTCTTTCCATTAATTTTATTTATACCGAAAATTCTAAAAACAAAACTCTAGACAACCACTGAATCAGAATTTCACTTAAAACTCGAAAATCGACTGTAACATAAAGTTTCGCTTAATTTCACCAAAAAAATTAAACTTTCCCAAAAAGATTTGTTTTGCACTAAAACTGCAACCGCATTAAGAACCGAAAATTTAGGGAAAAAATCTAGATTATAAGAAATAGAAATTTAAACAACTTCCCTAAAGAAAAATAATAATTTTTCTAAACAAAAAAATTTTAAAAGCACTAAAGTCCGAAATTGTTTAAAAAACAAAAACTTATCGATTGTTCAATATTAGAAAAGAATTGAAAACCGGCTTAAAATAAGAAGACCTTTGAAAAGAATATATTGTATATGTTTTGTTCAATTTGTTGTGTGTTTGGTACTTTTATATGCGTAAAGTACTATTACAAGTGACATGGGAAACCAGCCGGCTTTTAGTGAGAAAAGAATATGCCTCAAAATCGACAACCTTATAACTCAGGTGCCAAATAGTCTTTACATTATCTTCTTTATTTAAAAAAAAATTATAACACAATTCGGTACAGTCGAATATAGTACTCTTGGTTTTCCAACACCACAGCATTTTTGAAATGATACTAAAAAGCAGTGGTCACAATTTTATTTTTTAAGGATATTTATTGCTAGCTTTATTACATGCCCTCGTAGATTTAGTAGATGTTGTTACGTTTATACTATTTTAAATATTTTACAGCCCTCAAAAATTTATATTATTATCTCCAAACTTCTCTCTCTCTCTCTCTTTTTCTCTATTTTGCATAATGACGGTTTTGTCATTAAACCAAAATTAGTATTTAATAATTTGAAATACCATCGTTCGTGTGCATGTGTCTTATAATATTACAACGAAAATTACATTAAGTAATCATATGTCGTCTTGTGTAAGGGGCAGTCAAACTAGATGTAAGTGACAACTCAATGTTGCAATATGCAGGTATGTAGAACAAGTATACAAAGTGTAAATTGAATAGAATGTGTTTAATCTCAAAGGCCAGGCAAATGCACGGTGTGGAAAGAAAATAGAAAATTTTACACCCAAAAAAGAAAATGCAAAAATTTGAAATTCTATAAATAACCAGTATGGTTTTTGATGTCTGAATTTTATTAGATTTTTTAGGTTATCAGCCGTTGTGTCATACAGCCACACGTTTTTAATAAGCCACACACAAGTGAATTTGGTGCCAGCGGATTTAGATACTACTGTCAGTTCTATATATGTAAACGCCACTATTGCTTCTGTATATTGGATAACAAGGTACATATTTCCATAACATTAAAAAGTGTACTAATTTATCGGAACGTATCCTTGTGCGATAACGTAGGAATGGAGTTATGATCAAGCTGTCATGTATTATTAGTTGAATTAAAAATGTATGCCAGCATAATAACAGGATACCATATACTGCAGGTATTGTTTAAAAAATTATCTGACTTTGTGATGGTGACATTTGCAGGAAGCCACAGGAAACCACAATTTATTATCTTGCCCAATGTGCTGCGTTATCACACATTTCGGTTTTTGTTTTCGGCTCTTTCTTCTTTCAGAGTATATAAGATTTAAAAAGTTTGGATCGTCGGTAAATCGTAAAAAAAAGCAAACGTTACAGGAGTATTTGACAAGATCCTTCGAAATGCCACTTATAGAAAAATTTTGGATACTTTTATAACCTACACTAAATAAACTAATATTAATATAAAATAATGAAAATTCAAACATGTATTTTAGCATGAATTTCATTAAAGTAGAAATCATGAGATATTTTTAAAGGTATTGAGTGGCAAATTAATAAAGAGTCATAAAAAAAAATATATGCTTTCAGGGTGGTCATCACCTACCCTCATATTTCGTACACCAGGTATCCACCAATCAGTCAGCGAAGTACCTTTCCAGCACTACTACTTGCGAATTTAATTGGGGCCGTATACAACTTTGTCAATCTCGAGTGTAATCTTAATATCAGGTATTTTACGACACTCTGGGTTACGGATCAATATCTCCTTTGTCAATCTCGAGTGTAATCTTAATCTTAGGTATTTTTAGACACTCCGGGTTACGGATCGATATCTTCTACATCTATCTCTACTTGGATAGGATAATTTGTTTATATTGAGGTCTACAGCATACGTATATTTGGTCCTTATCATGAATTACCATTTCTTCCATTCTGTATCCTTCTTATTTCAGCCATCTTGAGCATCTACCGATGTTAGTTTTCTTCTTCTCAGTTCACTAGGAGTGTTGTACAAAAGCTTCGATAACTTTGCACCAGACGTTATCTACATTACTCAATGTCAATCTCTTAAAAGAGTTCTATATATCTAAGGTTGAGGGGAAAACTTTAGGCCTTGTAATTGTTGACAGCTTCGGCTCCTCTTATAATTTGCTGCAAGACTCCAATTAAAGATTAAGCCACCACCAATATATATATAAATCGCTTAGCTCAAGCGTGAATTTAATTATTTGCATTTGATAGATTTTAGGCATTATAACTTTATTAAATAAAAAATATTTTTTCGCTCCACTATAGTTGCACCATAGTTGTACACATGCATTTAAGAACTTAAAGTTGAAAAACATTTAAATTTTTCGCAAATTAAAGTCATTATCACATCATCACATGTTTGCAAATTAGAGAAAACCAATTAATGAAATAGCAAATGATTTTTTAATTAAAAAATATTTTTCAAAGTAAACTTGTTGCAGCTCACATGTATATTTGACACTTTTAAGGTTGACAACAACTTATCACACCGTTTCGAATAATCATTGTCGTGTGCAATATTTTGAATGAGTGAAATCAGAGTTAGGCGTTAATTTTAAAACTCTGTGAAATCAACTCGATGGCTGGCAAGTACAAGAATTAGGGCTCGGCATTAGAAATTCTCCTGCTTGATGTTCGTCCTATACCTCCACAAGAGATAACAGGTTTCTAAGTAGAACATTCCTCTTTTGGAAGGCTGTTTTAATTACGCCAGTCGCAATCTGGGTACCTGTTGTCCTCTCACTCAATGTGAGTAAATGTATTGTTAGGGATGCGTCTTGTTTAAGTTTTAAAAGAAAATAATTAAGCAATAAACTAAACAACTGGGTATGCTATTTACTAACTGCGTGGCTTGCTAAGAAAACTTATGCATGCAAGACAGCAACAACTTTCTAGTTGCAAACTGCATATAGATTTTATACACGCAAAACAACAACAATTAGATATGCTGTTTACTAACTGCGTAGTTTGCTAAGAAAACTTATGTACACAAGACAACAACAACTGTCTTAAAATAAATTCCAAAAAGAAACTTTATCAGTATAAAAACAAACATACACACAGACATACAGGCGCCTACACATTGAATGAATAACATAACAACAACAAGAGGAGTAGAAGATTCTTAATTTTAAAACCTCTAGTGGACAAATATAAAAAGGCAGCGTTTGAGTGGATAGTAAGTTAATTGTATCTGAAGTAGTGTCAACTTTTTGTGTAGTTAAAGTAAATAAACTTTTAATTAATTGAAAAACTCTAAAATCTGGTGTTATTTATTTTGCAATAAAGAACTCAGCAACAACAAAACGTTTATAAAAGGTATAAACGTAACAGCATTTTCAAATTTGCTTTTAATTTAATGAATTCTTAAAATGTTGCAGCTAGGAAACATAATGAAAAGCACTCCTAATCTTAAAGCTGCTTGAAGGGAAATCCATGAGGGCATTGCTAGAAAACTGGCGTAGTAATACATCCATGTTGTACCTCGAGTAAGAATGCCATAAGCTCAATGCTATAGACGACTAACTTTAGCAAGTTCAAGAGACAATCATGAGAAAGAAAGCCTTGAATATGTTCTCCGGAAGTAGTAGGTGCCCCTGCAGGCTAGTAGGTAGTGTACTAGCTTGTAAATATAGGGGTTGTGGGTTCGATTCCCAACGAAGACCTTGGTTTTTTCACTACAAAAAATAAAAATTGACTGTCGGTGGGGCTGCTCAGCGATGAAGCCATAGTCACTGGTCGCTGTGCTGTCTTATATACGGCAGTTAATTTTCGACTATCCTTCTACTTTCACCACCTGTTTCACCTATTCTCTATCCCTTTCCTAAAAGAATGTAGCATGGTACTTGACTAAATAGGCATTGTTGCCTGAAGTGCTACTTCTCTTTACAAAAAAAAAAAAGTTCTCCGGAAGTAGAAAGAAATGTATATAATTGAAATTTAATTGAGCTATCAATGCTTTTATATTCCACGACCGATTTAATAGCTGATAGTTGTTTTGTCGCTAATTTTGCCTAGCCTTTGACAATGGCGCACACCTAGAAACGATTACAAATCATCTAAATATATGTTCGATTTTCCATAAAAAAGCGGTACAGCTCACATTAAAAAATAAAATTATCATAATGATGTTATAAGTAATCTGTTTGCAGATTTGTTTTCTAGCTTCTATTGTCATAAAAGTTTTGACATATCCAACTCATCAATTATCATAGCTAGCATATCGGGCCATATCCATTCCACTTCTTGATAAATCAACAGTTTTTATCTGTTTAAAAAAGTATACATTTTCATGTAAAAATGGTCCGTAGGGTATTCTAAGTTGTATACTTAACAAATGTACTATAGCACTTTCAAAATCTCTTACAATAATCTTCAACTTCAAATTAAAATTTGATAATTTTTCTAAAATATCCCTCCAAATTTTTTTCTTTTATTATTATTTTATTATTCTATTATTTAAATCTGGTTGTACCAATAATAGGTGCCCCTGTAGGCTAGTAGGTAGTGTACTAGCTAGTAAGTATGGGGGTTGTGGGTTCGATTCCCAACGAAGACCTTGGTTTTTTTTACTACAAAAATAAAAATTAACTATCGGTGGGGCTGCTCAGCGATGAAGTCATATTCATTGGTTGCTGTGCTATCTTAAATACTGCAGTTAATTTCCGACTTCTACTTTCACCACCTGTTCCATCTCTTCTCTATCCCTATCCTAAAAGAATGTAGCACGGTACTTGACTAAATAAGCATTGTTGCCTGAAGTGCTACTTCTCTTAAAAAAAATGTTGCCAACTGCCGAGCTATTGCTAAACTTAGCACTATATCTAACGTAATTCAGAAAATTGTCACTGCTCAATATAGACTATAGTCTATATTGGTTCCTTCGCAGCGTGGTTTTAGAAGAGGTTTTTCAACTGTTATTAATCTTTTGGAATTAGAAAAACAAGTCAACCACAAACTTCTGATAAGGAAACTTGACCTCTTCTGTCAGACAGAACTCAAAGTGTTCGTTTCAATATGCTAACTTCCAAAAAAAGTTTTGTTTTGTCTAGTGTGCCGCAGGGTAGCCATCTGGCTCCTTTATTATTTTCCTTGTTTATTAATGATCTAACCAATGCCATTAAATATTAAAACGTTCTATTATATGTAGCCGACTTGAAGATATTATCGTCACGCTGATCATATTGTCCTGATAAAGGACTGAGATGCATTTAATTACTGGTGTAATATTAACCTGACGACGCTGAACCGTAAATAGTCCATAGTCATGTGTTTCTCCCGAGGATATTCTAAATGCCTACGAACTTGACAAACAGTATGTAGTTTCAGATCTTGGTATTTTACTAGATGCTAAATTAAATTTAATACAGCATATTTCGTTAGCCACTTACAAAGCACGTACAGTTATTGGTTTTATAAAACACTGGGGGAAGGAGCTTAGTGACCCGTAAAATACAAAATATTTTTACACTACTCTATTCAGACCTGTTCTGGAATATAGCTCAATAATTTGAGATCCTTGTTATTTTGTCTTCGAGGCTTACAATAAAATCCCTTAATAGCACCATCCTACACTAGACTAGACTTAATCTAATAGAGCTGGCAACTCACCTTTATTTTAAATTTAATAAACGGAAATGTCTGTTCACATTTTTTTTTGATTAGCAATATTTAATTTAACTTTCCATTTCAGAAACGGTATTCAGATAAAATTTAATTTATTTTTCTTTAAATGCCGTTAAATGTTACTAATTTTATATTTAAATAATTAAATTTCAGTTTTATGTACTGTTTTTTAATGTCTGTAAGGATCTTGAGTTCATAAACCGAATATTTGGTCAAGTACCGTGCTACATTCTTTAAAAAATGGATAGAGAATAGCTGAAACAGGTGGGGAATGTACAAGGATAGTCGGATAATAACTGTCGTATAAGAACAGCACAGCAACCAGCGACTATGCCTGAGCAGCCCCACCGACAGTCAATTTTTATATTCGTTGGGAATCAAACCCACAAACCCCAGAATGACAAGTTAGTACACTACCTATTACCCTACAGGGGGCCCTACAAAACTACAAAGCTATAAAACCGTAAATTTATGAATCGTAAAAGCTGAAGTAATAAAAACCAATGAAAGAATAAAATAAATTTTTCATGCAAAATCAAAAAATAATCTTTTTAAAATATATGCTATTACAATAAAAACCCGTTTATAAATTCTGATTTAATCAGAAACATTTTAAAAAGTAATAATACATCTTATAATTTAATACTATTATATTAATAATTATTTTAATATATTTTACCGTTGTTCACGGCGTGTTTTTACTCCAACGTTTTTACTCGAAAGTAATGGCTAAGAGACTGTAAGCAAAACGTTACAGTGACTGCAAGTAAACTTAAATGATCAAAATTATTTTCGTTGAAATTTTTTATCAAATTAACCGTAAGATTTATAAAAAAGTTACTCAAATGAATGGGTTATTTTCGTAGCAAGTCTCGGAATCAATCACTATTAACTAAGCGATTTTTTTAAACTACCTTTATGCTAAAAATGTCTGCCTCAGAGACTTTCAATTGGCTTTATGCTTCAGTTTATTCTTTAAATTACTAGCACTCCGTTTTATAGCGCCTGGTTGTTATAATACAATATAAGCATTTTGGAGGTATCACAACTTATCTCTCCGAAAATTGGTGTTTTATTTTTTGCTATTTCCAAAAAAAAGTTTAAACATGATATCTAGTGATTAAACAGCTTACTGGCTTACTGACCGACGTTATTGACTTTTCAGTTCAAAAATATCCTCATAACTGTTAAAAAGTTGATTGTGAAAATCATCCACCCACTATCTTAAACAATAATAGACAATAATATTATTAATACCTTATACTATTTAGATATTACTAATCATGATATGTTTGTAGTTGATTGTCATATATAAAATATACTTAAGTACTACCTGAACGGAATAGTCACCGCTGTGAACGCCAGTAGATGCGGATCTATCTACGCCTGATTGTAATATATAGCTATGCAATACGTAACCTAAACTTGAATTTTCACCAAATTTAACATAATTTATTCTGCAGATGTCGATCATCTCTAAAGAAGAGCTTAAAGAGAATGGCAACGATAGAGACAACCGCAACATAAAGATCGACAAAACAATTAAATAAAATATTTTACAGAACTGCTAGAATGTAGAAGAATAATTAGAGGAAACCAAGAAAACTGAACAATGAGATTATTCGTTATGACAAGCAGAAATCTTAAAAAACCGATTATACGTAAGAAAAAAAAAAACACTAAAGGAAAGTAATTTTTATGTTTGCTAGTGTAAAAAATTGTTTTTTTTAACCCGAATATTTTAACTCACATAACTGACTTGCCATTTCTAAATAGAAAAGCTGCTGTCCAACCTAACTTTTATGTCTTCAATTCTATACTTCTGTTAACCGTATTTGGATTTTTCAGTTCAATTTAATTTTTGGAGAAAAACAATGATGACAACTACCAGCAAATTGTTCAGAAATTAATTTCTGCTAACATTTCTCTTAAAATTAATTTTTCGACTCATAGATAGATATCTTCACTTAAATATTAGTGCATGGCGAATAAGGTGCCCCTGTAGGCTAGTAGGTAGTGTACTAGCTAGTAAGTATGGGGGTTGTGGGTTCGATTCCCAACGAAGACCTCTGTTTTTTTTCACTACAATAATAAAAATTGACTGTCGGTGGGGCTGCTCAGCGATGAAGGCATAGTCACTGGTCGCTGTGCTGTCTTTATACGGCAGTTAATTTCCGACTATCCTCCTACTTTCACCACCTGTTTCATCTCTTCTCTATCCCTTTCCTAAAGAATGTAGCATACACATAAAAAATATGTATATATATATATATATAGGATTTGAAAAAGAGGCATATTGAATTAACGTAAAAAATGTGTTTTTTATGCCTATTTTTACTTTTAAACTTGTTTAAATAAAAATACTGCTACGAATATTATTTATTTAAATTTTAAAAGAAAATAATTTCGGTAAAAAAGTAAACGAAATGACCTATTGTGTCTTTTTTATAAAATACCAAGTTTCTAAAACAATCTCATGCACACAAGACAACAGCAGTGTACTTGTTATAAGTTCTACGAAATAATAATAACAACCTATACTAAATGATAATAACAAGAAAAATAACGGGTGATGTAAATGTAGAATATTTTTGAATATGGGAAAACCGCTTATAGAAGCTATATGTATAAGCACCACTTGCTAGGAAAAATTAAGTAACTCAAATTCAGATATCTTTGCGTAAAGACAAAAAAATAACAAAGCATCTTTTAAGGCGTCACGGATTATGTTATCTCTAAGATTAGGTTTTTTCTAAGGCGGTTATACAACGCAGCTTTTTATTTACCAAGTAAAGTCAAAAGTGTGTGTTGCCATGTTATTATGAGTTTCTATAGAATTGCTCGTTAAATCTTTGGATTTAAATCACATATACGTATTACTTTGTATACTTTTAAACTTCTGAAATGTGACTTTAAGAAAGCCTGTGTATTTCATAAGTAGATTTTATTTTGCTCACTCTTTAAGAACTACGATTTTAATAATATCTAGACATGCTTCTCTAATCATTTCTAGATTGTTTGTAGTCAGAGTTTTAAGACTGTGAAATCCGTTTGCACCTTACGACCAACAAAATTTGTATAACTCAGTTTCAATTTTTAGGAAAATCTTATTAGAAAATCTCTTGTAGTTGGAATTTTTTTAAAATTGGCTTTTATAAAACCTCTAACGAAATGGTCATCATTTATATTTTTTTATATATTGTTAGGAAAATGGTTTTTTAAGGTTTAAAAGAAAATAATTATCCGTTAAAAGCTGAACGAAATTACCTATTGTGTGTTTTACAAACTGTGCAGTTTTCTAAGAAATCTTATACATACAAGACAACAACAACATGCTTGTTATAAATCCTACGAAATAACCTAAACAGTAGAAAACAAAAATAACTAACACAGAACAAAAAAAAACCACAGTCAAGCAGGCGCCTCACTGAATAGCAATAACAACAACAATATGAGTGATGTTAAAGTCGATTATTTTTTATATGGGAAAATTGCTTGAAACAGCTAAGCTGGGCAAATGAATTAATTCAAGTAGAAGCAAAGCATAGGCTACAAAGTTACCATCGTGCTTACTTTGTGTGTATTGAAAATAAATAAAATCGTTTAATTTAATTTAAAACTCTAAAGTGCTGTATTATTATTTTGCAATAAAACGTTTATTAAAAGGTATAAAAGTAACAATATAATAGAATTTAGTTATTTGTAAATAAAATATAGATTTAAATATCGATTTTAATAATATACAGTTTTTTTTCTGTACAGTTTTAAGAAACGTGAAACCAAATGGCAATCTTGGCAATTAGTTTTTTCCCCAAAAATATAAAACTTTGTGGTTTTAACAAAATTTTTAAATAAAACGGAATCTGTTGAAGTGCTAAAATTATACTGTTAGAGAATCTATAAGAATATATTATCCTTTTTTACAGAAGATTAGTAACAGCCTACAAACCTGATAGATAAGAGCTCCTGTTGTCTTTCCATTTTCTTTGAAAAGATAAATATTTTCTGTACTTAATGCTAAATAACACAAAAACCAAAAACATGTTTCTACTGAATTTGAAAAATATCTATTTTGACAGAAATGAGGTTTTTTTGGTTGCCAACAGAAAGCATTCGAAGCATTGAAACACACACACACACACACAAAACAAGAAGCAACATCATGCTTATCGTCATCATCAATAAACATCAAAAGTATGTTCAACAGCAGCAACCGCAATAACAACAATAGCAACAGCTTTTAGTAGTTGTTGGCGGCATAGTATTTGAAAATCGAGACATACAGAAACAAATAGATATGAAGGACGAAAAATTAGAATTATTTACTGCAAATAGTTTTACTCTTCAGCTGGTAGGAATAAATGTATGAATGTATGTATGTATGTATGATAGTTATATATGAGTATGTTTATTTATTATCTAGACTCAGCTTTAACATTCTGAGACATGATGTGCTGCTACTTTCTGTATTATTTTGGTAGCAAGCAAAGAAGGGCAACATTAAAAAAGTTCTCCAACAGTTTTAACTGATGGTAATTCCACAACTGATAAAGATGATGTAGATGATGAGGATGTTTTACTCTGTTGTTTGATGTATTTCAGTTTATTCTGCCGCCTGTGCGGTTGTGGCTTAAAATTTAAGACAACATTTTGCATTTCGTTTTCTTTCTTTTTTTATAAAAAAAGGCTAAAAGAAACTTCAAAAACCGAATAGTAAAAAAAAAAGTATTAAATATTTAAATACAACGCACAGAGTAGTTGTGGCAGTGGCAGTAGCAACAGCTTCACATTTGTCTGTTTGCTATAAACATCACTCTTTGTAGTTATACAACATAAGATTAACAATACAACAAAGTTAGCAACAACAAGTCCTGCGGCTTAAACGGATGTTATTAAGATCGAAAGCATATGGCTGGAAGCACGAGTAAAAAAAAAATTATATCTACAAGTTTCAAAAGACAACTTCGATACTGACGACAAAAAGGAAAAAGATTCTCATATTTTTTTTCTTAAATTTTTACTTTAAGTTGTCATCAATGATGTAGATGCATTGTTGGCGTTATTGTTGTTAGTTTGGCAGCAACATGCACATTCTGCTTTGCCAGCTGTCGTAATGGGATTAGCAGCTTTAATACTATAGTTGTTTTCCTTTTATCCCTCTCTGGGCTCTTTTCTATTATTCGGTGGGGTATTTCAAACGACGTTAAGTTAACAGTGCGCAGCAAAATATTGCATCGTCTAAATATATACAAATTAATGGAAGTTTGTTGGTCTAAAGACTTCAGCATCGTACATATAACAACGTAATTTAGGTGCTCCTGTAGGTAGTGTACTAGCTTGTCAGCCTGCGGGTTGTGGGTTCGATTCCCAACGAAGACTTTAGTTTTTTTTCACTACAAAAATAAAAATTGACTGTCGATGGAGGCTGCTCAGCGATCAAGGCATAATCACTGGTTACTGTGCTGTCTTATACGGCAGATAATTGTGGCAGCGCCAACAACATGCTAGTTTTGGCATGACGTGATAAGGTTTATATCTGCACCTGGCCGTAGGCCCTAATCAGATGGTAGTCATTACCACTGTGGATGGTATGTAACGCCATCCTCGCCCTACGAGGCCTTCAGATACGTATATCCTCCGGTCACTCCTAGTTGCAATTTCGAAAGCCCGAAGTAGGCCGTAGCCTTCACTCCTTGCTAAAGAGTTGGAGATATTCAACTCCTGGTCCGGAACGCACGAAGCTTAACATAATTAAGAACACGACGGCATTCATACTCGCTGGACCTGGACCATTCATTGTGTTCATTGTGAATGATCCGACCCACAAACTCACACGAGGGCCTGGAAACACACAGCCACCACGATACTGCCAAAAGGACCTACCTCAATAATCAGCCAAAAAATAGCTAAATGCCGAAAGAGACAAATAGCGGAACTCTGTGGGCCACTGATTCCCGTGGAAATATAGTGGATTGTCCAGATGACTCCTACTAGCCTTAAAGGAACCTGCGCTCCCTTTTACATCGCAAGAAAGCAGTCTAGATGGAAGTAGTATGATCCATAAAGACTATCATGTGGCCCCGGGGGAACTAGTTTTTATATTCAGTTTTTTGACGCATTCATAGTAGTGAATTGTTACATTGAATTTAATTTCGCACCATTATCGCATTCAAATAAGTAAAATCCATTATGAAAATGAAATTGCATTTCGTATAATTCCTCATATTTTCGGACACCATAGTCGTACTTCTGGGAACGCTGTTAACAATTTAGTTATTAAAATTGAGTCGACAGACTCGATATAAAATATGCGAACATCAACAAGTGTTCGAACGGATCGTTTAACTGAAAACATCGCAGCCGTATGCCACAGTGTTGAAGCAGATCCAAATTTGTGCATTCCTCGATATTCTCAATAACTGGGGTTATCCAAAACCATCACATGACGAATTTTGCGTAAGGATTTGATTTTGAAACCTTACGACATGCAAGTGGTGCAGGAGTTGAAACTGACCGATTATTCACATCGCCGTAGGTTCGCTCAATTCATTCAGGATCAACCGGCTGGTTTTCTGAAAAAATCATTTTTTGAGACCAAGCCCATTTCAACTTGTCAGGCTATGTCAACAAGCAAAACTGCCGCATTTGGGCTTCTAAAAATCCTTGTGCGTTTATTGAGAAGCCTTTACATCTTCAACGTATCATTGTATGGTACACTATATGGTCTGGAGGCGTGATTGCACTATTTCGGATATGAGGCCGGAAATGCGGTAACGGTCAATGGATCACCCTATCGCATGATGCTAACAATTCAAATTTACCCTATTATTAGCGACCTGAATATTACTGGAATGTAGCTTCATTAGGATGTTCCCACATGCCACACAGCCAATGAAACGATCAATTTATTGCAAAGCAAATTTCCTGATTGCATAATTTCACGACAATCAGCTGTTAAGTAGCCAGCCAGATTGTGTTATTTAACAGCACTGAATTATATTTTGTGGGGCTATGTTAGGGACAGAGTCTATATGCAGTCAATCAATTAGATTTCAGCCTTGAAACTCAAAATCCGAAACAGAATCGCTATTTTGCCAAAAAGTGATTAAAAACTCTAACATCTGTCCGCATGGTCGTGGTGCCAGATGTCATTTTTCAATCGTAATTGCCGAACTTTTAATCTAAATTTTTTGTTTCATTTCGTTTTAGAAAATAAACTTGTCGTTGAAAAATGAATTGCTCTCACTAAAACTCGAGAATGGCTGGACCGATTTAACTAATTTTTACCGACGTTCGTAGAAGTTTTAAATAATGGAAAATACTAAAAAGGATATTTTAATTTTCCCATATAGAATGTTTCTACCTGTAAAACATTTGATAACTTTTGTTTAAAGTTTTCACTGGGTTATCAAATATTTGTATGTGTTTAGACGTGAAACAAGCTGACAATTTAGTCTTCTTCATTTTTAGCTCAAATTTCATCCATTTATAAATTATGCTGCATCGAAGTGGATTTAACAGCATCATGTCGACCTGTTTCCCCTCGATTCCAAAACATTTGTGGGTTAAATATAGGCATGTTAAGTATCCAACTGAACTCTTGAATTCACTAGATTTGTTAGGCAGGCCAACGCACTTTATTACATTTTAAATTTGCATACCCATAATTTTTCTTCAAAACATAAATCCACCACAACTGTGCAGTGGAATCCACACTGTCAGCCAAGAAAATGATAAACAACGTTAACCAGGTAATTCAAAGGTGAATGCGTACTGTTAGCACGTATTCTAATGATCCCGACAGATGCTATTGGAATTCAAACGCTACTTTCGCAATGACTATCAACAAAGCAGAAGGACAATCGTTGCAAGTGTGAAACTCTACAATGTTGCAATTTTTTTAAGTGAACAAATTCGATAAAATGACTAAAACTGAATTGAATATTTGTGTAATCTATTTCCTTAAAATTTTTGTTAGTTGACGGCATAGAAACTCGAGCAGATAATGCTAGAAGGATGTCATCAACTTTAAAGATCCAACCTAATGAAATCATCTCTAATGAGTGAAATTATGAGAAATTAATTCATCAACAATGATTTTTTAACAGTATTCTTTTCCACTGTTTCTGTAACCAGGAGGCAAAGTCTATTAGCTTGTGCCTTTAGAGTTTCACACAAAAGGTTATCATGCATACTTAAACACAAACTCAAGCACATGTATTTAAACAAAACACTCTCCTATACAGGCTCACATAACTTAATTCCTTGTGTGCATAATTTTACTACATTAACATTCCATGACTAAGAGTCAGGGGAACCTCTCAAGAACAAATGATGTCGTAAGATAAGAATGTAAAAGTGTTTTTTTAAAGAATTCTGTGTTCGGCAGGAATAAAAACTACAGCCAACTGGAACAAATTCCTAACAAAAGAAGGAAATTAAAATTGCAACAACCAGAGTTGCAAAAATAAAAACTAAATATAAAAACGCAAGATAACACCAGTTACAATAACAACAGATGTAATTTAATATTATTTATTTTTTTATTATTTATGTAAAAGAATAAAATTTTTATAAACATATTTTGGACAATTATTGTTTTATTTTTATTTTGATAAAGAAGAATAAAATAAATTCTAAATTCGTATGTATATGAAACAGGTAATTGTTCTTTAAATGGATGTTGCCGTTAACTAATTTTTCAGCCGAGCAAGCTTCTACACAAGTATCTGCTTTTGCTTTAAGAGTTAATTCGTTTGCACAGACTGTTTCATTACGATTATGCTCACTAACTCAGCACAGAAAAATAAAGAAAATTTTTACCATGTCCAGTAAAGTTACCATCGTGTATTTTGTGTTTATAAAAATGAATAATTCGTCGAAATAAATCATGTAATTTAATTTAAAACGCTAAAGTGTTGCGTATACCTACACGTGTCATTTATCATTATTGTTTGTTTGTACGAACTATGACGGGACAATCACAACCGAACTATGACCGCGCAATCAATATAAGCATATCTGGAAGTAATGCTGCATCCTTTTAAGGCATATTTTGAATATTACGTTTGACTGTATGATTCATTAATACTTGCAGTTTAACCCCGATACCTCAGTAACCTTTACATTGGACGGCACACAATGGGGATTTTTGTACGGAGGTGAGGAAAAAAATATATTTGTCAAAAAATGTAGTGATTTCATCACAAATTTAGTTTTATTTATATAGTAATACACAAAAGTAATCAAAATAAAGAAAGTTAGCCGTAACTAACAAAAAAAATTTAAATGATTTTTTTTAATTTTTACTTTATTATTTATTTTAAATCTATTTTTAATTTATTATTCTAAAAGAGCCTTAACTTCGTTACTTATAACACTTTGCTTTTTCTGCCTAAATGAAGGCGTCAAATGTGAAATCATGGGATCTAATGTTCCCATCATTCGGTGCATAATATCTTCATTCGTGGCAATTCGACTGCATTTTTTGGAGTGCCTAAGGCGATATTTTTTATAGTCTTTGGTAGGACTTTCCTGAGCCTCTTCGGATAGTAGGCCTACAGGAAAAATACACTTTTCAATTATATCTTTTCCATAAATCAGAATTTTGTGCAGTGTAGGTGGCATATTGTACCACTCGTACAGTTCAACAAACTCTTTTGCCAAATTTTTTTGGATCTAAGACCTCGTTGATTGTTATAGCTTCGAGAATTATTGAAAACCTTTTGATTATGTTTTCACCTAGACCCGTTATTTCGGAAATCAAAACAGGATTATCAAAGAATCTTTGTGACATATTTCTTGAATTTGTCATACCAGAGCCTTGCTTAACAGTATCAACCTGTATTCCTATTTACTCTTTAAGTTCACGCTTTATCACACATTTTCGGGCTTCTTTTATCGGACCAGTATTTGAGTCGACTCTCCCACGTTTAAATTCAATATTATAAGCTACATGCAAAAGACACTTCATCAGCTTAATATGCGCATCAAGTGGTGACACACCAAATTGCAGTGCTTGTTCATTTACGGGCATAGCTTAAACTTCTTCGATTTTATTCATCTTAGATGTTGTGGCTCCACAAATAAAACAAGAAGATGGTGATGGTGTTTCTGTTACTGATTGTGCTGTCTTGTCGTCAATCATTGTAAAATATTATTTATTACTGTTAACTCAAATGCTTTTAGTTGATCGACTCATCGACTCTTCTCTTTTCTTCTCGTACAACTTGAGATGTCTCTTCAACGTATGCAAAAACTGTACTGTTCTACAAAACGGTATAGGAGACGGTTTATTGTTGCTCTTTATGTCATCACCTAATGATAACTTAAGTGGTACAACTGTTGTCATATATAAATGAGAGTTAGATATCTGTGCATATCTCGAGCAAATTTTTTAATTTCATACTTTTACTTAATTGTGCATAAAAGCGAAACGCGTTTATCGATTTTTATGAGTATGTCTCATTTTGTTCATAGGTTAAACGACTTTACGTGAAAGTAATAGGACTTTTTCTTACCGTTTTGGATTTTTATGAATTAAAAAAAATTAACTCTTTACGCAAAAAATATTTTTTTTCTTCATAAATTTATTTGTAACTTCGAAACTGTTCCTTATGTAGCAAAACGTTATACAGTGATAGACATTCATTTGGCTGCACTTACTTTTTTATTTTTAAGTTGTTTTTTTAAACTCTTTATGAGAATATTTATTTCTTTTTCTGTTTTTTATTTACATTATTAAGCGCAGTTTACAAAACAATAACAATTATTAGTGTAACGGTTATTGTATAGAAAATATGCGTTCTTTTGTAAAATTGCTGATGTTTTTCGTGAGACAATCGTTTGAACGCATTAAGAGAAAATGTTATTTAAGTAGTGAGTTTTGACTTGTAAACACGTGTTTTCATACTAATTTAATACAAATTTAATTCAAATATTCCAGACTTCTTATAAACCGATTAGATATGGGCTCAGGAAAGCGATTAAATGATACCGAAAAAGATTTAATCGATAACTTAAAGCAAAAGGGTTATCAAATCGAAAAATTGCTGGATTAATAATGCGTTCTGAAAGAGTAATAAGAAATTATTTAAAACTTGGCAAAAAGTATGGCATTAAGGCTCCAACGAAGGGATCATCCAAAATTACGACCCGTCAAAAAGGACAAATTCGCCATGAAGCAACTCGAAATCGCTTATTATGTCAGGAAATAAAGGACAAACTTGGTCTTCCAGTTACTACGCGTGTTTTGAATGCGACCCCATCGATAAAATGGAAAAAATTAAGTCTAAACCATGACTAACTAAAGTACACAAGGAGACATGTCTTAGCTTTGCCCAAGGACAAGTCATGGACTGATGAATGGAATGAAGTTATTTTTTCAGATGAAAAAAAAATTTAACTTGGATGGTTTAGATTGCTACAGTTGTTATTGGCATGATTTGAGCTAATCGAACGTTGTGCGATCAAAGCGAAATTTTGGTGGTGGAAGCGTTATGGTGTGGGGAGCATTCTCTTATAACTTCAAGCTTTGTATTTGTTTTATAACCACCAGAATGAAAACAGAAATGTACCTGGAACTTCTGAAAGATGTCCTTATTGCAAGACTTGACGAAAATTCTGACAATGAGTATATTTGCCAACTGGACAACGCATGTATCGAAAAAAAGGTAAGGAATGTTTTTTTACCAATAACATTGATTTACTTCCATGGCTGGCATGCAGACCCGATTGTAACCTAAATGAAAACTTGTGGGGAATTCTTGCAGCTAAGGTCTACGAAAACGGAAGGCAGTTTTCGACTGTTAATGAGCTCAAAGAAAAAATCAAAGAATGTTGGTTGGGTATTGAAATTGAAACTCTTCGAAGCCTTGTAAACTCAATGCCGAATAATATAGAATATTTTGGGTTATTCGAAGTGAAGGTGGTCCTGCTAAATAATAGTGTACAATAACTTTTAATATTTTGTAAATCATTTTAATTTTTTTTGTTTTAAAGGAAACTGCGTTCGAACGAATGTCTCCTAATTTTTTAGTTTTTTATCGATTACGTATTACGAATATGATTATATATTATTAATATATTAACTTTTATTTAATACTTTTAAGCTAATAAATCACTTAAACGTCTTGCTAAAAAAATAATTAAAGCCCTTTTAGTTTCTTTTAAAATAGAAAAAAACTTGGTGCGGTCAAACGAATGTCTATCACTGTATAAACAGATGAAAGTTCTTATAATTCTTGATTTTTCTAAATTTGTTAATTGAAATTCAACTAGTGGTTCTTGAGTTATGTTAAACAAGAAGGCCTAATCAGAATTGAGTTGCGAATCAATCAGCTGAAAAGTGTTGTACTGTGTGGTGGCACCTGGCACTTGAAATTGAATAAAAATGTAAAAAGAGATATGAGGCAATATATTAGCGGTGATTTCCAACTGCAGAAAAGTAAAGCTAAAATTGCAGGTCCAAATGTTTGGAGAAAAAAGGGATTTTTTTATATGTTTATAAAAATAAGCAAACAAAAAAAATCTTAAGAGTTTTTAAGAGTCTGTAGAAAACTGCAGAGTTTATTTTTTTCAATTTTAGTATACTGAAATGTCCTACTATAAATAGAAAATAAAAAGAAAAACGTTAGCTTACATAATAAAATAATATTCTTAGGTTTAAATTAAGTTGGTTCAGTAAAACATACAAGTACTGAGTTGGGACGGCTATAAAAAAAAAACTAGCAGTCAGATCGGAGTAATTCTTTTTGATTTGATTATACCATTTAGTCTAAAATTTCAAAATATCACTGAATATTGCATGAAGAGTATGTTGACAATTTGACTTTTTTCCACGAAATCGCTGTTTCTTTTTAGGGAGATGTAATCCTTTGGTATCTAGAAAAAATATTTGCATTATGATTCTTTAAAGGGCTTCGTAAAATATAACAATTTACATTTGACAATCCCGAGTCCATAAACAACATCAAGCCTTCTTTTATGATGTAATTTGTGGGTAAAGCATTTGAAAGAGTTGGAACACTTTCTATTATCCTCTGCAGTCGAACTGGGCTTGCAAGCGCCACAGCTTTTTTAAAGTCAGACCTTGATTTATCTTGGTCTTTTACATACTTAAGACATAATGCGTCTGCAAGATGCGATTTAGATATAACTTTATGTGGCATTTTGCACTTTACTTTTTTTGTGTATTCTGAAGTCTTGTTTATAATTTTTTTAAGTCTTTCTCTTTTGCTGTCAGAAAATGTCAGAGGTTCTTTGATGTTTTTTAAAAAATTGTTACTCCATTTAGCCAGTCTTTTTATTCTGTCTCGCGGTTTGACGCAAGCCATTTTTTATTAATTTTCAAGTACGCGAAGTGAATTTTAATTTTTACATCCTTTTTGTGGTATCCTGGTAAATCGTATAATTTTTACACAATAGCCAATTTAAATAAATTTTCATTATTTGGGTTTCTGAACATCTAGAACAAACCAGAATTTCGAAATGATATTATCGTAACAAGTATGATATTTGTTACAAGTAAGATTTTTGTAATGAGAACAATTTTATTTTTTCACACATTTTGAACACATCTTTGTTACATACCTTTAAAATTGGGAAAAAATCATTTCCGTTTTTGCTATGAAAATCTAATAGCATTTTTCATATTTTAGGAAAACCTGTTAGCTTGTGTAGGCAAATTTAATAGAATTATTTAAAGTATTGTGTAGCAAATGTACTCAGAAAACATTGGTATTTTTAAATATGCTCTATTATATCTGTAAACATTACGTAAATATAGAGTGTCTTATAAACGGCAGCTGCCGAAAAAGTAGGGAGTTTCAAGGACATTTTGTTTCCATTTTTTTTTTATAAAATATAAACGTTCTTTTAAAACAATACCAAAAAAATAATGATCAAACTGCAATGTTTCTCACACTTCAATCCTAAAATGTGTTTTTTTTTCGAGATCACCTTTTTTTGCTTTCTAAAAAATTGTTGACTTTAAGCAGCTCCACTAAATATAAGTTTTATCTAATTAAGAAAAACGTTTTTTATACGATTGTTCATTCATTTTACAAAAGTTTATCATCAAATTTTGCATTTTTGCCACGGGTCTTGGAAAAAGGCGCCACAATGCATCGTCTCAGCTTAATTATTTTGGAAACGCCTCGAATCATCAGTGCTTTAATTACTTTAATATCTATATTATGTATAGCAAAATTTCTCTGCTTTAAAAATTTTAAATTATGCACATTTATGCCAATTTTAAAATATTAACTACGAATAATACATTTCCATAATAAGTCGTACTTTGGTTATATGAAAGAAAGAAGGTAAAAGGAACCTGGTTAAATTGAAATGATTTTTTGTTTAATCACTAGAGCATGAATTAAAACAAAGATGAAATAAGCCTCAAACAAGCCAACCAACCAACCAACGAACCATCTAAACCAGCCAGCCAGGCAGCAAACTTGCAACCAGTCAGTCAAAATTAACAAACAGCAACAAAAACAAATGCAAAAAAAACTTTGTGGCAGAACAATAATAACCACACGAAAAAAGCCACCAAAACAAAAATACTCGTCCTTAAAAAAAGGAACAAGTGAAATAAAAAACACAAATTATTTTTCTTTTGTTTAAACCAAAAAAAATATTTGATTCCACAAAAACTGTAAAATGATGAAGAAACAGGAGGAAACGATATAAAACGTGTTAAATTTCATTTTATTATGGTTTTCTTTTTATCCAAATGCATGGACCTGATGATAATAAAGGCAAACAGCAAGCAGCTCATTAAGAGTATTAACATTTTGCATTTATGCTACAACTAAAAAATAAAACATTACGAAAATTAAAAGAAAAAGCATAAACAAAACAAATACCATTTTTTTTTGCATTTTACCACATTACTTCTGGCTGCTGAATCCTTTTTACAGAAATGAACATAATTTACGAAATTGAAAATGAATAAAACAGAACACATAACTTTTAAAGCCAAAAAGGATACGGATACAACAACCTTATTTGACTGTAAACAAATACTTATAATTGGCAATCACATAACGAGCTAGTGGAGGATGTATAAGGCAGCCAACAATTAATGTCTCCAGTTTTGTTCTTCAAAGCAATTTACAATGTTAAGAGACTAATGGCCTTTCGAAGAAAATTATAAGAATTTAAAAGGACAAAATGAGAAACCTGTACATACTTTTTAGGACCGACTAACAGTGGTTAAAAAGATATGTGTACCATGTGAAAATGCATGGCTTATTTTAAATCGTGGATTGATTAGTTCTATTTATTTCATTTCACCCTAATCTACCCCCCACCCCTCCCCACCGGGGGCACATTATAAGTCTTAATGGATCACACAACCATCTAGACTTGTGTCTTGCGGGGGTAAAAGCGAGCCCAGTCCACTACAGAGTTCCGCTATTTATCTGTTTAGGTATTTAGATGTTCTCTGACTGATTATTGAGGTAAGTCCTTCGGGTGTATCGTGGTGGCTGTGTGTTTCGAGGCCCTCGTTTGAGTTTGTGGGTCGGATCATTCACAATGAACAAATGAATGGTCCAGGTCCATTGAATATGAATACCGTCGTGTTCTTAATTATATTAAGCTTAATGCGTTCTGGACCAGGAATTGTTTAGTCTCCAACTCTTCAGCAAGGAGAGTGAAGACTGCGGCCTGCTGCGGGCTTTTGAAGTAGCAACTAGGAGTAACCGGAGGATATACGTATCGGAAGGCCTTCTAGGGCGAGGATGACACTACATTTCATCCACAGTGGAAATGAAATCTTATTACGGCTTACGGCCAGGCGCAGGTGTAAATCTTATCACGTAATTTCACTCTAAACTAGCACTACGTCTTTATATGAATTGATAAGTTTAGTTACCGATCATTGATAAGGTAAATAAACACAACAACCAGTAGGGTAGTTTTAGCTGGAGTTTAGCACCCACTTAGTGCTGCGCTATCAAGCAATACGACTTGTTGGAATTATCATCTAGTAATCATTAACATTATACGCACTTGGCACCTTCTGTGGGTAAATTTTCTCAGTTAAGAAGAACTTAAATCGTTAATTTCTCATAGTGAAAAACTTATGACACTCCGTACACTGCATCTCACATTTGTCATAAGGACAAATTGGCTTAGTGCAGAACTATTTTCTTTTCGCTTGCCGCTACTTAGAAAACCCTTGTTAGTTTCTTTTCTACTCCTCCGAAAATATTTTTCATTTAGATGCTTCTCGTAGTCTCCGAAGGTCAAATACATGTTCGTTTAATATTTGAGCGATAGCTTTATCATACATCTAGCCCAAAAAAAGTTTGTAACCGATGCATGAGTTCCCGGGTTAAAATTCCGCTTGATTTTTATTTAGCAGCATCTTAAGTAATAAATCAGAAATTTTTCGCAACACCCTGTTTAAAATTTGTAAGAATGATTTTAGTAGCTTTATGATTTTAAAATATTGAAAGTAAAAATATTGTGATATTGGCGAATACGAAATCTTTGGATCAAGCAGCGTTCAAATACTCTCTAAATTTTTTAAATCAACAAAACACCCCTGATGGGAAAACAGAAGATTATGTTTAGACATAAAATTGATATCTACAGATATTATACGGAACTTCCAAAGCCTAGTAAAATGTGGGTCCTCTAGAAATCTTAGGCGTTTTACCATCGCATGACAGAATTCCTTACAATCCTTCTCATTTTGACAACCCCAATAATAGTTATTACAACGGTGTCCAATTTATTCTGGTAGTGCGTACTTGAGCAATCAGTTGAACCATATCAAAGGTATTTAATTGGTACAGTCTAAACTGGGCCATATGTTTATAGCAGCTGATGTCGTGCAGGGTGAGAAGCGGTTACTGCATAAAATATCAATAAGCTCAACGTGTGATTAGATTTATATCCGCGCCTGGCCATGAAGCCTTAATCAGATGGTGGATCAAACCACTGCATAATTTGGAACGTCATGCTCGTCCTAGGAAGCCGGACCTACAATTCTATGCAACAGAACTTGCTAGTTGCAACTTCGATGATTCCAGAGCAGGGCTGCAAATCATCACTCCTTGCTTAAGAGTTGGAGACTTTCCAACACCTGTCCAGAACACATGTCTAGCATGCTCACTGGACTGGATCATTTACCTAGCGTGTCATTAACGGCGAAATTAACCTGGCCACCATAATAACCATTATATTGTTATGGGGCCGCGAAACCACAACCACCACGATACTCCCATGCCAACCTCAATAATCAGCCAGAGAACAGTTAAGTGTCTAAAGAGACAAATAACGGAACTCTGCGGGTCACTGATTCCCGTGGAAATAAAGTGGAGTTTCCAGTTGTACCCCTGCTGACTTCAGGGGACTGGGCTCCCTTTTTCCCCCAGTTGCACTGTGTCTAGATAGTTGAAGTTCTATAAAGACCATATATATGTGCCCCCGAGGGGTAATCAATAAGCTCATTCTATAGGAACGTCGTTTACCAAGTCGTCATCAATTTCGTTTTCCCAAAGTTCACCATCAATATGTTTGGAATAATTCGCCATCCTATTATTATTCTTATTTTTGTAGTGAAAAAAAGCCAAGGTCTTCTTTGGGAATCGAACCCCCCCATACTTACAAGCTAGTATACTACCTTCAAGCCTACAAGAGCAGCTAGTATTGATTTTGCGGATACATCTAATAATTTTTTTTATTGTTGCCTGGATTTCAGAAAAGATGAGAAATACTGCCAAACATTCCTTTGCAGCCCTCTTATAAGTACAAATATCACCCAAAAGGTCATTTTGACCCTTAAACCAGACTGCATACCCTCTATTCCCATAGGTGCACACTGCATGTAATACTGCAGGGGAGCTTCTCATATAGTTCAAAGTTACATGATTCCATATCACCTTATAAAATTAATTGTTACTTGAGCTATAGTAAAAGAACAAATTTGCTTTTAGGTTATGTCTGAAAATCTTCTGAGAAGTTGTTTTTCTAAATGAAATAAATTTTCCAAAAATATGCAAAACATAAAACAGTTAGATTATTTCTTCAAGTGTAATGAAACGTTTTCTTCTTTATTTATTTGTTAATCTATAATAAATTACAGGGCTTATTATGTATAACCGTGCCTTAGCACAAGTACAAAATGTAGTTTAACAAAAGAAAACCTCTAAATCGAGATGAAGTACCAAAATAGATTTTCCGTTAAGCTTACAATAGTTGTGTTCTAATATGTGTAAACACAAATATTGTTAGTCTAGGCGCCTGTTTGGCTGTGTGCTTTTTTTTTCTGCCTTAGTTGTTTTTGTTTTCTCTTGTTTAAGTTATTTCGTATAATTTTTTACAAGCATGTTTTTGTTGTTTTGTATGCATAAGTTTTCGTACAAACTACGCAATTTGTAAAAGACACAATAAGTCATTTCGTGTAAAATTTAAACAAAAAGCCTTTGCAACAATATAATTACTAACTTTGGATAATTTTGTTTTAAATTAATTTTTAATTTTCTATGATTTATTTGTAGTAACTATTACGCTATAACTCTATATACTACCATCATGAAAAAATATTAATATAAATAAGATTAAAAATACACGTTTTAAGGTTAGCTTTGATATTCAAAGATAAAATAATAAAGGAAATGTTTTTGTTGCAGCAAGACAGATTTTTTTAAAATAAATCAATTTCTTATTAACTTCAAGCTTTGTAAAAAATAATTTCTTAACTTTCATTAATCATGACAAAACAGTGTTTTTTTTTTTATTCTACAACACAAAATATCTTACAGAACTTAAACTTAACATAAAATATTTCTTTTATTCATTATTATAAATAATATTAGTTCTTTTTTATATTAAAAAAAATTATATTTATACAAATTTATTACCACACAACACCAAAGCAAAATATATTCCACACATCATAAACTTTTAGTAATAAATCACCAAGTTCTTTTCTCTTCGTTATTTTTGATTTTGAAAATAAAAAAAAAATCTTTCATAACTCATTACCCTGCATCAACTAAAATAGCATCCAATAAAAAAATGAAAAATGTTAAAAAAAATTGTAGATATGAGACTCAAAGGAATTAATAATAAAATAAGGAAAACTTTCTTTGCAAACACGTTAATAAATTTGTAAGTTAACTTTTTTATTGTTATTGGAATACACATAGAAGGCAAAAAACAAAAACAAAAAAAGGCAAAAAAATATATAAAAATCATGTTAACCGAAACAAATGTTGGGTCTTTATTTAAAAAAGCACATCATCAAAGAACAATTCTTAAACTTTTTACTACAAAAAATAATATAATAACATTTGAACATGATCAATTGCTGGGCGATAAATAATGGCTTGTATATCAACACTTTAAAGTAGAAATGTATTCTCCTCTCGAAGTCTAAGAGAACTTTTGATAAAATTCAGGTGCAAATTGGCAGCAATATTATTGATTTTGTGAACTTTGCGTCTAACTTAGGCGTAATTTTTAATGGTAGACTAACCTGGACTGAGCACATCAACACTTTTGTTAGCAGAATTTAAGAAAAGCTTCACACCCTATGGTCAGTAAAGGATTCTACTTCGTTTGCTATACGCATTCTATTGGCAAAAGCTTACCTGATCCCTTCACTCCCTGACGGCTGTGAAATTTTTGCTAATTGTGTCAGTATGGATGGTCGTATGCAACAATATTGCTCGCTGTATATTTGAATAGTATTGACGCGACTATATCTCATTCTACTCTAAATTTATTTTTAGAATAATATCCCAAGATCCCCTGAAATGCAGCTGCCTAATTTTCTTGCACAGGATCAACAAGTTTCTCAACAACCGACTTATTTATATAGTAGAATGAATAGTTTTTGAAAGATCTTAACGTGACAGAAATTTAATCCAGAGGAAATACAAGAGTGAGCTATCTCAGCGACAGTTTTTCATTTATACAACAAGCTTTTGGAACTCTTTACCATAACTATATCCAGAAGTTTGGCAACGCGTTTTTATTTAAAATGGAACCACATATTATTTCACTGAACACTGTCTTTTATTTAATTTTATTTTTTTTTTTGGCTTTAGCGGGCTGCCTTGAAGGAAGACAAAGAATGAAATTTGCGAATATACCTTCAAAATTTGGTCGAATTATAGCCTATGGAAAGTCACGAGGAAAATGCAACGACCTACTATGTATGAATCTCCCTTACGGCAACAGAACGGTCTGTGGGCAAAAAAGTGCAAATGAAAAAGTAGAGATATTCGCCGACCACTTAGAAAAAGTTTTTACCCCTAATTGCACTAGCTCGGTAATCGATCCCTATAACACTGCTGATGTGGTACAACGGCCTCTTAAGTTTCGGATGTCTGCTATAATTAATCTTATTACGGCAACAATGATTAAGAATTTGCCTGTTTCTGCTGCCCGTTTTATTCTCTTCATGGTTAATTCCATGTAACGAGTCGGTTATTTTCCCGCATGTTGGAAATTTTCAAATTTGGTTATGATTCTGAAACCAGGCAAGGATGCCACGCAGTCATCATCATATCGTCCAATAAGCCTGTTGCCCATTCTTTCTAAGATGTTCGAGAAAATGCTTCTAGAAAATTTAGTTAGACACACGGATAATTCCTGATCATCAGTTTGGATTTCGAAGGAGACATAGTACCATTCAACAAGTGCACAGAATTACTAATTTAATTAGAAGTGCTTTCAAGAATAAACACTACTGCTCCGCACTGTTTATCGACATATCTCAAGCCTTCGACAAGGTCTGGCACGAAGGTCTATTATTTAAGATCACACAGTTGCTACCCGTATATGTGCATAAATTGCTGAAAAGCTATTTGCACGGGAGATATTTCCAAATAAGAACCAAATCCACAATTTCTTCACGTAGAAAGATATCCGCTGGCGTACCGCAGGGAAGTATTCTGGGGCCGTTTCTTTACTTACTGTTCACAGCTGACATGCCTATAAGTGAAGTGACTCACACATCTACCTTCGCCGACGACACGGCATTTTTGAATATCCACAAAAAGTCGACAGTTGCATCCCAAAGACTGCAAGCCCACGCCAATAAGCTTAAAATTTGGCTACAAAAATGGAAAATAGGGGTTAATGCTTTTAAGTGCGTTCATATAACGCTCACAATGAGAAGGGAAAATTGCCCACCCATCCTGATTAATGGTGTAAGAGTGCCGGGACATAATAATGTAAGATATCTAGGCTTACACTTGGACCGTCGCCTTACGTGGTCCTATCATATAGCAGATAAAATAACCCACCTGAAACTCAGATCTGCACAACTTCACTAGCTTATTGGCAGTAAGTCACCTATCGACTTAGGCCTTAAGGTACTTTTGTACAAGGTGGTACTAAAACCTATTTGGATGTATGGCGTACAGTTATAGGGAACAGCATCACCATCGAACGTAGAGAAGCTCCAAAGAAAGCAGTCTAAACTTCTAAGGATAATAGCAGGTGCACCGTGGTATATCAAGAACAACAACATCCATAGGGATCTTAACATACCATTCGTGAGGGAGGAAATTACGAAGGCAGCTACCAACTTTTTGAGAAAGCTTGGAAGTCATCCTAATCGTCTTGCCAGAGACTTACTTTTATTTGAGGGTCACAGACGCCTAAAGAAACTGCAAACCGCTGACCTACTGAGGTGAATGTAAACAAACGCATGTTTTAGTTGTCTACCGCAGTGGCAGTAACAACTTTGTTTTTTTTTTTTGTTTGTTTAGGTTAAGTTTGAATAATTATTGTTAATTCCTTAGGGTAAGATTCAATAAATAAAAAAAATTTATCTTGATATCTTCATTGACTATGAAAATATTAGGTATTTATATAATGCTGCCACCATAATTACTTTGTCAATATTTTGTTTCATTAGGATTGTATATTTTTTCATTGTATTGTTACGAAGATGCCTTATGCGTTTAAAAAAAAAATAGTTATCAGTAAAAAGAAAGTAAACAAAACGACCCATTGTGCATTTTACAAACTGCATAGTTTTCTGAAAAATCCTATATACACAAGACAACAACAACATGCTTATAAGAATCTCTACCAAATAAGTGAACGACAGAAAACAAAAACAACTAATACAGAATAAAAAAAACACACAGCCAAGCAAGCGCCTAAACTGAATTATAATAACAACAAAAATATAGGGTGAGGTTAAAGTAGAATAATTTTGTATATGCGCTTATATATAAGCGCCACTTGCTGGACAAATGAATGAATTCAAGTAGAGTTATCAGTGAAGAAAGACAACAAAGTTACTTTAGTTTTTATTTCCTGTGTTTGAAAGTAAATAAATCGTTTATCTTAATTTAAAACTCCAAAGGGCTGCAATAACAGAACTCAAAATAACAAAAAGGTTTACTATAAAGCATGAAAACGTAACAGTATTGTAATTAAGATCACTAGCACTACAATTTATAAGATATCTATCTTGTTGTGCTAGTTGACTAATAAATAAGTTAAAAAATAAATAAACTGATTGGCGTTCATAACGAATTTATTTTATAGTTAAAAAATATATGAGTCCAATAACAAAGCTCACACTTAATGCAAATTCTTCAAAAATTACAAATTAGAAATATCTAGTAAAAACAGTGGCACATTTAATATACTACATGTACTTGTACAATAAGGATGAGGACAGTTAAAGCCATTTGTAAAAATTTTGACAGACTGGCACAATTAATGTGATATTATTTTTGCATCACTCTGTATAAGATAATAGCATAAAACAAAAGATGGAAATAACACAAAAAAAGGCAGTTTTATGTTAAAGGCCGTCTATTTTACATTTACTTTACGTGACCAGATGCTGGAATTTCAAAGTTAGGTTTTCTGTCTAGCGGTATGGTTAATTGAGTTAGCATTGCCTCCGTAATTGTAAATGGGGCTATACGAAACCACAATGGAAATAATAATGGTTGTTTGAAACCACCAGAATATTCTGATTTTCGCAGAAAAGGCAATCAGGACAAATGGAATGCTTGAGAGAACAACATTTCTGCTTTTACTGATGCAGGATTGATAAACGAAATCACAGGCCGCAGAAGTATAATATATGCGATAAAATTCAACTTCGTGTTTATTAATCGGCTGAAGATATAGGAAGTGTTGCTGGTAAATCCTCCATTAACTGAGACAGTCAGTCAGTTATTCTTTTACTATAAAACTAAATTTAATGTTATATGAAAAAGTAATAGAATAGGAAACAACATCCAGATAAGCATACTTTCATCTACCTTTTGTGGGGTATAAATAATAACCAAAAAAATTTCAGAAAACTTATTAATAAAAATCAAACAAGTTCAGTTAAGCGTGAGTTTAATAACCGAACTCTTTAATTTAGCTTTTCAAAGGTTAATTTTCTTTTTCCATACAAGTTTCTAAACTCTTAATACCCTTCCTATGATTTTAAGGCAGTGGAGGTTATTTATATGGCTGGAAAAAAATTCTGAACACTCAAAGTTTAAAAATTAGTTAAAAATGTTGGAGAAAATTTTAGATAATAAAAATTTTAAATAATTATTTTCCCTTAGTCTCCTGTAGCGTTCTTTCAAAAATATAAAAATTTATTAAGATTTATTTATGATTAATTAATTTACAGAAACAAATTTTTGCACCTGTTAGTAATTTATTTTATTTCAGATTAAAAATGCTTAAATTTTTCAATTGGTTTAATTATATCAGTAATTGAAAAATAAATATAATTTTCTTATTGAATAATTAATTGAATCTATTATACATTTAACTAAAAAAAGACAACAAATTCTTAGCTAAATGAGTCAAGAAAAAAATTTTATAACATTACATTCAGCAAAAATTGTCTTTCATAGATGCAAAACCTTTTTCCGAGCTTTATTTAAAAAATACAGGCTAAGTAATTTTGTGAATTATTTAAAAATTATAATCAATATCCTAATGGCTAACTACCTAGTGCTTAACAATTAACTACAAAAAAATATTAAAAAGGTCAAATAACTATAATTATTATATATATTATTAATAATAAATACAATACATTATTTTAACAAGAAAAAGTGCTAAGAAATATTTAGTACGAGTATGAAGATGGCAAACGGCCGAAACCGGTTTGTTCACAAACCAAATTTGACGAGGGTCGACGGAAAACCGTACCCAAATAAAAGTAATTATTTAGTAACTCAGTTTAAGCTGCAACTAGCCCAGGGTTTTATAAAGCTTTAATCCATTTTATTTATTTATTTAGCTATTTACCTTTTTCTAACTAATATTACAATACCTGTATACAATAGGCATTTCACTTGACACCTACTAGATCCTTAGAAATTTGTGATTGAAAATACAAGTTATACTAAAGGGTTCCTCAACAGATTGTGTGATTCGTTTTATATCCGCACATGGCTATGTAGCCTTAATCAGATGGTGGACAAACCACAATTGTATAATTTGGAATGTCATACATGCGTCCTAGGAAGCCGAAGACATAATTCTAAGCAACAGAATCACCTAGTTGCAAATTTAATGATTCCAGGGCAAGGCTGCAAACCATCACATCTTCCTAAGGAGTTGGAGTCTTTTAACTCCTGTCCAGAACACATGTCTAGCATGCTCACTGGACTTCACTTTGCGTATCATTATCAGTGAAATGATCCTGGCCACCATAATAACCATTATACTGTTATGGGGCCGCATAACCACAACCACCACGATACTCCCATATAGGGGCCAACCTCAGTGATCAGTCAGAGAACTATTAAATGTCTCAAGAGACAAGTAATGAACTCTGCGGCTCACTGATCCCCGTGGAAGTAAAGTAGAGCTTCCTGTTGACTCCCTGCCTGTCTTCAGGGGACTCGGCTCCCTTTTATCCCAGTTGCACTGTGTCTAGATAGTGGAATTTTATAAAGACCATATTTATATGCCCCTGGGGGGAGGGTTCCTCAACAAGCAGTTCGTTTTCTAAAACATAATAAAACAAAGAATTTAGATTATGAATGAAAACTAATATCTGACAAATTTCCAGCACGAGCCCCCGGCAGATGTCGATTTTTTTTTGGCAAAATGGCGGTCCTATTTCGTTAATCTCATCACGGATTTTTAGTTTTAAGGCTGAAATCTATTCGATTGGCTTCGTATAGACTCTATCCTTAACATAGCCCCACAAAAAATAATCTAGTGGTGTTAAATCACACCATCGGCTGGGTACTTAACTGCTGATTGTCGTGAATTTATGCGATCGGGATATTTGGTTCGCAATAAATTGATCGTTTCATTGGCTATGTGACATGTGGCACCATCCTGTTAAAACCACATATCGTCAATAATAGACTAAAGTTGAGTTGTTGGAATCTCGCGATAGTGTTATCCATTAATCGTTGCCGCGTTGCCAGCGTAATTCGTGAAAATAAAACGGTCCGACTTTTTGAGAACATGAAGTAATTGACAAAGTTTGATCTGCTGCAACACTGTGGTTTAGGGCGCAATGTTTTTTGTTGAACGACCCGGTCAAACACGGGTTGGTGATCGCACATTTTGTATATTGAGCCTATCGACCCAAATTTAATGACCAAATTCTAAATAGCGGCCTCGGAAGGATGATTATGTTGTCCGAAAATATCACGAATTTTTCGAAATGTAACTTTAATAGAACCACCATTTTCATGGTGGATTTAAAATATTTTAATACGATTTTCTTGCGAAATTGAATTCATTGTACTACGAATACGTTAAAAAAACTAACGTTCAAAACTATCATGTTGTTTGTATTGCGACAATTGTAAAACAAACTTCTTGTTGAAAATCTCCATACCACTAATTATCTTGTTAAATTTCAAAGAACCCATAACGTCTTTCATAATATATTGGATAATGGGCATCATATTTGCTTCTGCCAAATTTTAACTTCACTATATAGCATTGGAGATAATGAATCTCTAGTTCAGAGCATATACGTATATTAAATGAGTTAACTTTTTGCTTGAGTGTAAAGTTCAGCATTTTGCATGAGTATCGAGAAAACTAAAAAAAAAATCTTATACAAGATTGATTCAATTTTTTCTAATATTTTTTTTTGTAAAGAACATAATTTTCAATAGTGTAATAAATATTATGCCATCAAAAAATTCTCAAAGATAGTTATACAATCAATCATGCACATACATATAACATTCATCATAGTACTTAACTGAGAAGTGTAGCCCTAATCGTTTATTATAATTTAAAGATTTTCAAGTATGAAAATGTTTAAAATTTTCAAGTTGTGTTAACACAAAAAACGGGAAGTGGTTAAGGGCACCATGCTAAAATTATGTAAATAAAACGCAAAATAGAACTTTTATCTCTATTTTATTTTTTTTAAAGAATGAAGAAGGCTATAAAAGAAAAGATCAAAAAACATATTTTAGATGAAGTAATTAAATTTAAAATTTTTCCTTTTATTCAAAACAAAATTTTGTTCCTCTTGCAACAAACCGATGAATTCCTAATTAGTTTTAGTTTTGCCAGTAATTATTTATTAAATTAATAAATGCCCGTACCAAATAAGAGTTTCACATACAAACGAAGGCTAATACTAGCTATGGGTTATTCTATAACTGTTTTAGTTTTAAATTTAAAGTACCAGTCAAATCAGATAATTCTTCTCTAAGAAAAAATTTTAATTCCTAATTTAATTTTTATAAATCGTCCTAACAGCATTTTAATTTGTGTAAAGTTCAAGTCGACATCATGGCCCCTAGGAAAATACCCATTAATTTTTAAATTTTATTTAACACTTAGTTCTGCATCTGAGATATTAGTGTATACTCTGTGCAAATCCTAGATGACGGTAGAAAACTAGTTATATAAGCTAAAATTACGTCTCTAAAGATCAACCTTTGTTAGTTTTATTTTGAATACAAAATTATTCTTTTCATAATGAAAAGGAAAATGAAAATCCTTAATGTCTGCATATTGCCGTTCAAATGAAGACAAAATTACAATTGGGACACTCTTTATTTCAATATTTTTAGTACTTGTTGCTATATTGAACCAGCCAGCCCAACATAAACTAGCAGCATTTTGACTTATGACACACAGACTTAAAATTATGCCACCTACTCCAGATAATTGCAACACAATTTATATCCCCGATCATACGGAACAAACAGCCAGAAACGTAATAGTTTATTACTCTGAAGAAGTTATTAGTACAAATCTAATTTAAAGTGATAAAAATCAGTTAATTTGCACCATGTATGGACTATGTTGAAATTTTCAATTTTATTAGCCGTTTCATGATAAAAACAGAATAATTTGGCATGAGGGAAATTTAAATATTGAACTTAAAAATATTTTTACTTACAATATGGTCTTACGGAATCCAACTTTGGGGCACTCCTCAGCTTCAAATGCGGATAGAATTCAACGTGGACAGAATAAAATGTTACGGTTAATAACTTCCGCTCCATGGTACATCAAAAATTCAAACATACATTGTGATTTAGACATACCGCTGGTGACTACAAAAATCATCAAATACACAGGCAAATACTTAATGAAGCTTGAAGACCATCCTAATCCCTTGCTCGAAATATCTTGGATTATAGTGGACATAGCCGTAGATTTAATCCTCAATGCTACAGATGACACATCTTAGAAATTTTTTTTACCCACAAGTTTTGACATGGTCGGGACTAATGAAACTCTTTTTTTAGAATTTAAGATTTTAAAACTTATTGTTAGTTCAGTTTCTTGAAGATACAATAAATAATTATTGAAAAAAAAACTTAGAGGGTGGGCTGGGCATTAGGGAAAACACGGAAAACTCAATATTAATTTAAATGTAGTTTCAAACACAGATAGATCCAAACTATGTGGATTCAACCAAATATATCTTATTTCAAAACTCACATGCAGTGCAGAGAGAGAGAGAGAAAGAGAATTTTATACCGCTTAATCTGCCATTGATGTGATTAACAAATAGATCCTTACAATTAGATTTGTAGTTTTTTTCAAACAGATTTAAATTACATTTAAAGCATAGATAATCATCAAGTGGATACCCTGTTTCTACACACTAATGCAAAGGGGAGCCAAATCACAAAAATCCAAAAAAAGTTTTAGGTAAATTATAAAACACCCTCTCGATAAAATATTTTTGTATCTGATTTTCCAACAAGAAATTCGCTCTTCAATTGTGGCAACACCAACAACATGATTTGACGTTTCGTTTTTTGATGTAATTTAGGTAGATGCATTGGCCATGATTTCAATTTCGCACGAAAATCGTATTAAAATAATTAAAATTCAAGAATCTCATTTTCACTTGTCCGAGTAAGGTCAATAAACAAAATTGCCGCACTTGGGCTTCTGAAAATCCTATTATTGAGAAGCCTTCGCATGCTTAAGGTATCACTATATGATACGTTATATCGTCTAGAGTCGTGATTTGACGGTTTTTTCTTTTTTTTTTTGTTTGACGATGTGGCTGGAAATGCTGTAACGATCACAATGGATCACACTATGACAAAATGCTAACAGTTAAATGTTTGCCTGTTATTGATGACATGGATATCACTGACATGTGGTCCCCCCGGAGGACATGATAGTCTTTGTGGATGCAACAATAACCATCTAGTCTTGCGGAGTAAAATGGAGCCCAGTCCCCTTCAAGGCTAGTAGGAGTCAACTGGACAATCCACTATATTTTCACGGGAATCAGTGAGCCCGCATAGCTGTTCTCTGGCTGATTATTGAGGTTGGCCCTTCGGGAGTATCGTGGTGGCTGTGTGTTTCGAGGCCCTCGTTTGAGTTTGTGGGTCGGATCATTTACAATGAACACAATGAATAGTCCAGGTCCAGTGAGTATGAATGCCGTCGTTATATTAATCTTCATGCGTTCAGGACCAGGAGTTGGATAGTCTCCAACTCTTCAGCAAGGAGTGAAAGCTGCGGCCTGCTTCGGGCTTTCGAAGTTGCAACTAGGAGTGACCGGAGGATATACGTATACAAAGGCTTTTTAGGGCCAGGATGGCGCTACATACCATCCACAGTGGTAATGATCCACCATCTGATTAAGGCTCACGGCCAGGTGCAGTTGTAAATCTCATCACGTCATCACCGACATGTGGTTTGAGCAGGACGGTGCCATATATAACACAGCCAATGAAACAATCAATTTATTGCAAACGAAAATTCCCGACCGCAAAACTTCACAACAATCAACAGTTAAGCGACCATGGTAAGGACAGATATTATTTTTTGTTCATAATTGTCGAACATTACTCTTCGCAATACAATGAAAATTTGAATCATCTTAATCTAAATTTTTTGTTTACTTTTGTTTTAGAAAACAAGGTTGATGTTGGAAAACCTTTATTTATAATTGTTTTCGTTTCCTTTACCTCCAGCGCATTCATTATTCACTACCACTTACACAATCGCATCTAAGAAAGCAAACATAAACAAGTATGAGAGCAGTAGTAATTATAAGTATCACATTTTGTATGATTGAATTTTACGGTATATAATGTTATATAAGTATGTGTGTGTAAGTAAAGAAATGTTCTAAATAAGTTTAAATGAGTGTATGCCTCATTATTATATTGTGTTAACAATGGATCTCTTCTGTATTGTTAACACCTTTAATGCCTGCCTCACTTTGTCCTGTACCTTTCTATATTTATTACTTTCTCACCTTAGTTGTCGTTTCTATTTACATTTTTGTGTTTTATTATTTGTTTGTTATTTTCCTTTCATGTTCATTTTATTTTACTGTTTGTCATATTTCATATATTCATTAAAAATAAAATTTTGAATATTTTTCTTTGTATTTATCTTAAGATAACATGAGACGACAAATGTGCAGGAGGCTGCTTATACTTCAAAATATCAAAGTTTTCTCTTCTTTTAAGTATAAAAATTAATGAAAACTTATTTAAAATGTTTTTAATTTTGAATTCAAAAGGCAAACAGTTAATGTTGTTTTCCTTAGATTTAAAATACTTTCAGATGAAATTAAAAAATAAATAAATAACACACTGTTCTGTTTAAATAAAACAGTATTTTTTAATAGTCCTTCTTAACAAATAAATAAGAAACATATTCAACGATTTCATAATTAAATAATTAGGTCGTGAGGTTTATTACGTCCAGAGTAGAAATATTATTTAATTAATATATTTCAAGTGAAACCATAAGCCGCCTACATTTGAACCAGATAAAATTTAAATATTAAAAAACATTCCGATCGAAAGAAATTAGCTTTATTTAATCCAGAAAAATGAACTAAAAATTCTCGCAAGCTAGTGTTATTGGGTATTAACATGTGTGAATTAAACACTGTTTTTATTCCTTTTGGTTGAAACTTTCGTTACTGACTGTTTATTTGATGCGCTTGCCGACGCTTTCGGTGCAATGACATCATTATCGCATTTTAAATACTACAGGGGAGTTATATGATAAGATTTACATCCTTATCTTGCCATGTGGCCATAACACGTTGGTGGATCAAACCACTTTGTGTGTTAAGTAGCGCGCACCCACGCCCTATGAAGCGGGTGGATATCTCTACAGGTCATTCCTAGTTGCAAGTTCAAGAGCGCAGAGCAGGGCCAGCACCCCCACTCCTTGCTGACAGTTGTAGACTATCCAACTTCTGGTCCAGAACACGTTACATAGCACGCTCACTGTATACGGATCATTCATCCTGTGTTCTTGGTAAAAAGAGAGATAATTTAGCGCCTTAATCATTTCATGAGGATCTGCGAAACCACAACCACTAAGATGCTCCCCGAAGGACCAACCTCAATAGTCAGGCAGAGAACAGCAAAAAATGAATTCTGGGGCTTACTGCCAGCCTTTAGGCTCCTGCTAGCCTTTAGGCGACTGGACTCCCTTTCACCTCAAGATGACACATGTCTTAATGATAGCGTTCCATTAAGGCATAATAATGTACTCCCGAGTTAGGTGGGGGTGGGAAGTACTTTTTCGTGATAAGATTTACATCTGCACCTGGCCGTAAGCCGTAATGGTGGTCAAACCACTGGGAATGAAAAGCAATGTCATTCATGCCCTAGGAAGCCGAGGACTAATTCTAGCAACAGGACATTTCCAGTCGCAATTTCTGCGGTTCCAAAGCAGGGTTGCAAACCACTACTCCTTTCTGAAGAGCTGGAGACTATCCAACTCCTGGTCGAGAACACATGACTAGCATGCTCACTGGCTCCGGATCATTCACCAGTTGGTGTTATTAATAGCGAGATGATCCCGGCTCCCATAATCAAATTCATGCGGGGGCTGCAAAACCACAACCACCACGATACACCCGAAAGGCCAATCTCAATAATCAGTCAGGGAAAGAGCTACTAAGCTAAAGAGAAAATTAGCGGAACTCTGGGGCTTACAGATTCCCATGCAAATAACGTGGAGCTTCCAGCTCACATCCTGTTTTCCTTCAGGGGACTGAGCTCCCTTATACCCCCAGCAGCACAAGTCCAAATGGTTGAGTAATCCATAAAAACTGATAAATGTGCTCGTCTTAAGCCGAAGCTATAATTCTATGCAACAGAACTTTCTAGTTGCAACTTCGATGATTCCAGAGCAGAGCTGCAAATCATCACTCCTTGCTTAAGAGTTGGAGACTTTCCAACTCCTGTCCAGAACACATGTCTAGCATGCTCACTGGACTGGATCATTCACATAGCGTATCATTAACGGCGAAATGATCCTGGCCACCTGATATGGGGCCGCGAAACCACAACCACCACAATACTCCCATATAGGGGCCAACCTCAATAATCAGCCAGAGAACAGTTAAATGTCCAAAGAGACAAATAACGGAACTCTGCGAGCTTACTGATTCCCGTGGAAATAAAGTGGAGTTTCCAGTTGTACCCCTGCTGACTTCAGGGGACTGGGCTCCCTTTTTCCCCCAGTTGCACTGTGTCTTGATAGTTGAAGTTCTATAAAGAGCATATATATGTGCCCCCGGGGGGTGGGAGGGAAGTACTGTGTGATTCGATTTACATCCGTACGTGGCCATGAAGCCTTAATCAGATGGTGGATCTAACGACTGCATAATTTGGAACGTCATGCTTGTCCTAAAAAGCCGAAGCTATAATTCTATGCAACAGAAACCTTCTGGTTGCAAATTTAATGATTCCAGAGCAGGGCTGCAAATCATGACACTTTGCTAAAGAGTTGGAGACTTTTCAACTCCTGTCCAGAACACATGTCTAGCATGCTCACTGGACTGGATCATTCACCTAGCGTGTCATTAACGGCGAAATGATCCTGGCCACCATATTAAACAAAAGACCTGATATGGGGCCGCGAAACCACAACCACCACGATACTCCCATATAGGGGCCAACCTCAATAATCAGCCAGAGAACAGTTAAATGTCTAACGAGACAAATAACGGAACTCTGCGAGCTTACTGATTCCCGTGGAAATTAAGTGGAGTTTCCAGTTGTACCCCTGCTGACTTCAGGGGACTGTGCTCCCTTTTTCCCCCAGTTGCACTGTGTCTAGATAGTCGAAGTTCTATAAAGACCATATATATATATGCCCCCGGGGGGTTGGGAGGGAAGTACTGAAGAGTTAGTATGAAGTGCGTTAGTATAAATAGTATAGGGTTTTTTCATTAGGCTGGTATCTACCTATGCAGGTAAATTGTCGCGCCACCTTACATTTTATGCGGGGGCGAATTTAATAGTTCCGTCTGAAATTTACAAATACCAAAATCTTAGCATTAATTTCTTACGAAAATAATACAGGGTGTTTAAAACTTTAAAATAAAACAAACATGAATTTTTTAAATTGACACGAAATGTACTTTTTAATTTTAACTGAAAGATAATCTTCTGGCATTATAGTTTAAACATAACTTCTGGCATATGACCAATGACTTTTTCCAACATTTATGACCATATATTGGCAATAAAGTGGCGAATATTGCACTCCAAAAAGTCAATTGTTTCGAGTTTTTCGTCATAGGCTAGCGCCTTTATATATCCCCATAGCAAATAGTCTAGCATCATTATGTCGCATAATCCACAAGGCCAATTCCCTAGTCCGAAACCTCAAACAATGGGCTTACCAATAAATTAAATATGACACGAGTAGTTTGACATGTTGCACTTTCTTGTCGAAACCACAATTCCCGCACCTCATGGTTGTCCAATTGATGAACAAAAAATTTAATAATCATGACTCTACAGTGTTCTGAGCGGCATTGCTTTTACCGGAGTGCCGACCCATAAGTACACCAAAAAGTTTTTCTGGATGTAATGGTGTCTCACATTGGTCATTGCCATCACTACAAATACAGAAGTTTGTTTACTGACATATCCATTCAAACAAAGGGTAACCTAATCGCTAAACAAAGTAGGATCAATGACAATCTCGTTGTAATGCCACACCAAATTAAACATTTAAACAATTAAAGTTCCATACCTCTATCAAAAACAAACCAATATAACCATGCAGCTATGACAGCGTCAAAATATATGACTTCATGTACAAATGATCCATCAAGTAACCGACATCTTAGAAATATTTGTTTACAAATGCCAGATTTATTTGTAATATTTCAAAAGCTGTGCTTACTTTTAATACTCAAACTCAATCTCCTGGTTATTTGCTCATATCCATATATACAAAGGAAAGCGTAAATCGCCTAAAACTATGCAAGCAAAAAGAATTTCCTTTACTTTTTTACACTTGTATTGAGAGTAAAAGAATTTACATAAAAATTTAATTTTACAAAATATCTTTAAAATCATAAATGTACTCCTTTGGATATGTGTATTTACACCTGTGTGTGTGTGTGTTTGTGTAACTATCTACACATCTGAATTAAAATAAAAATTCCATTTATTTGAATACTTGAAAAACAACAAAACGAAATACCAAAAAGGAAAGTATATTTAAGCAGAAAAATAACACAACATGCAAATACACACAAGCACAATCCCACATTGATTCATTGAAAATTTGAAATTTGTAATCTAAATAATATATTCGAGTAATTGTTCGAGTATTTTGTCTTATTTTTAAGATTAATTGGAATTCCGCATTGCACAAGGCAAGGAGTCTTTTAAACAAAAGTATAAAACAAACAGATGCAAGTAACGGGACAATTTACCTGCATAAATAGATACAACCCTAATGAAATAACAATCTAAACCCATCACTATTTATACTAACAGACATAATACCAACTCTCCAATACCATCTTAAACGCGGCTTAATAATGATGTCATTGCATCGAAAGCTTTCGCCGATCAAATCAAACAAACAGACAGTTTTTTATATTTTTTTTATAAAAAATCACTTTTTTTCTTAAAATATTCCGCAATGACAAACGTTTCAAATGTTTCCAATAAAGTATGGCCTTAGGGAATATACCCTTTGTCTAAAAAAGAACACTTTAGACAAAATATCTACTTTTTGGAGTTCTAAAAATTAGCAACTCGCCTTTTTTTAGGAAAAACCCCAGTTGTAATAACGGTATTGTTTTCTAAAAGGTTCTTCAAGAAGAAGTTTGTTTTAAAAAATAAAAGAAACAATTTCATTTATATTATATTTATATTACGAAGAGAAAAGTTCGGCAATTATGGATGAAAAATAATATCTGGCAAATGTCCACCACGACCACGCTGACAGGTGTCGATTCTATCACCAAAGCTTTTAATCACTTTTTGGCCAAAATTAAGGATGTTACGTGCGAGGGTTAGAGAATTCGCGAACCTAGCGCATTCTGCTCTTAGGTCATTCACGCTTAGGTCTTCGTGAATACAGGAGTTTTTCATATACAAAGGAGCTGCTGTAATCATATGGAAAATTTTGTTTTGTTGCTTTTGAATTTTTAAAATATTTGATGCTGAGGCTGTACCCCATAATTGAATTCCACAACACCAGATGAGTTTTTAAATCGTTTTGTACAACAAAAGTTTGCAATCCAGTTTCAGGGTAGAGTTTCTACCGATAAGCCAACTCAGTTGCACTACTTTTAGTTTCATCTGAGTCAGTTTTGCATCAATATGAGACTTCCACGTAAGCCGGCGATTAAGGTAAATGCCAAGGTACTTGACTTAATTATGCTGCGGGATTGGCAAGCATGTTTCCCTGCGCACACTTTGATTCTCTAGCGTTTTATCTATTTCTCTAAATTTATAATATGTTTCTGCAAATTTCGAAAGACCAATTGATGATTTTCATGGACACTAAGAAATACAGTATCATCTGCAAAAGTTGAAGTGTGGATTTGGGATCCTATTGGCATGTCAGACGCATAAATCAAATACAAGGTAGGACCCAGTATACTGCCTTGCGGAACTCTTGCTTTAATAGGCTGAGCCAGGCTTGTGAAGTCTCCTTCTCTAATGATAAATTGCCGACCACATAAGTAACTTTCCAAAAGTTTGTGGGTGTTTGTAGGCAAATTTAGCTTTATTTTGTGAAGTAAGCTGTCGTGCCACACTTTGTCACAAGCTTGAGAAATGTCAATGAAGAGAGCTGAGCAATATGTTTTGTTTTCAAAAGACTTTTTTTTGTCAGTCACTTACCTGTGTGTTTGCTCAATGGTGCTGAGCTTAGTCTTAAAACCGAATTGATGGTTGGGGATACATTCTAACACATTTTGTACGGGAGTCAACTTTATCATGTGTAAATGTGTAATTTTTCGAACAATTTAGAATTCGTCGGCAGTAAACTTATTGGCCTATAGGATTCTACTTTAGTGGGATCCTTCCCGGGTTTATATATCATTGTAATGATAGACAACTTCCATTCTGTAGGAAAATACTCCAGGCATAAATAGCGTTGTGTGATATATGGCACCGTCCTATTGAAACCTCATATCAGTAACATCCATGTCGTCAATAATAGGCCAAAATAGAGTTGTTAGCTTCTCACGATATCGTGATCCATTGACCGTTACCGCATTTGCAGCTTATCTCTGAAAAAAATGGCTGAAAAATGGCTTCTGACTATATAGGCTTCTCAATAATCGCTCTAGGATTTTCAGAAGGCCAAATGCGAGAATTGTGCTTGTTGGAACACCCTGACAAGTGAGAATGGGCTTTCTCTTTAAGTTGTTCCTGAATGAATTGAGCAAATCTACGACGATGTGAATGGTCGGTCGACTTCAATTTCTGTCCCAGTTGAGCCTTGTAAGGCTTCGAAGTCAAATCCTTCGCCAAGTGGTGGTATTGGATAACCCCAGTTGTTGAGAACATCGAGGAATTGACAAATTTGGATTGCTTCAACACTGTAGCTCACGGCTGTGATGTTTTTAGTTGAACGCCGCAGTTGAAGTTCGCACATTTTTTTTTCTCATTTATTCATTTATTCATTTTAATTCATAAGAAGGGCCTCTGCGCCACTAAGGCATTTCTGAGGCTATCTGGCAACAGTTTTTACAATAAGTGAAAATCTTAAACATATATAATGTAAGAAAAAAGTAAAAAAAAAAATAATAAAAAAATAATAAAAAAAGAAAACAAAAATACAGAATTACTTTATATTAGAAGCATATTTATGTCTCGTAGCAAATATTGCTTTAATCTATTTTTAAAAATGGAAACAGAACTTGCTTCTCTAATATGTACTGGTAGAGCATTGTATTGTAAACTACCATTGTATTCAATTCTCTGCTTGGTAGTTTCTAAACGGCACCTTACTGTCCTTATGTTGGAACTGTACCTTGTGTTGACATTATGTTGTATTCTTTGCAATTCAATCGTATGGAATCCAATATTATGCAAAAGCTTATAAACATATGTAAGTAGTTGCATTTTATGCAAACCATAAATTGGCAACACAGTACGTGCTACATCTCTATATAGAAGTAATGTGGAAAACATCCGTGGAAGATTATATACATTTTTTAGAGCCTTGTTTTGCAAAACCTGTAATGATTTTAAATCTAAGTTCCTCCTGTAACCATAAATAAGAGATAAGTAATTAATATTGCTCTGTATCAGTGACTCAAAAATCATCATCTTTGCTTTTGCGTTTAGCTTATATCGTAATTTGTACAAGATGCCCACAACTGGAGATATTTTGCTCCTTATATATTGCATATGAGACTGCCAACCAAGATTGCTTTGCAGGTATACACCTAAGTATTTTACGCAATTGTCTTCGTGTATTTGTTTTCCATTAATGAAAACTGTAAATTCCCCGTTCGGAGTCTGATGTGGCCTAAATCTAATAAGCTTAGTTTTGGTCGTATTTAAAACGAGTTTGTTAATCTCCGTGAACCTAATAATCAATTTTGCATCATGTGTAATCGATGCTTTAAGTACTGCTTCTTGCTTATAAGGGTAAAAAATACACAAGTCGTCTGCATACATAAACATTTTTCCTTGCAAACCGATGTTATTAAGGTCGTTAATGTAAATTTTAAACAACAGCGGACCTAACACACTGCCTTGCGGAACTCCGTGTTTTACATATTCCATTGAACTTCTTTTCGAATTTATTGAAACAAATTGTTTCCTATCAGCAAGATAGCTTTTAAAGTATGCTAGCTCTCTTCCAGTTACTCCATAAAATGCCAATTTTTCTATCAAAATTGTATGTTCCACTAAATCAAAAGCCTTGGAGAAATCGTAAAATATACCTCCAACTCCAGCAGAACCTTTGTCCAAGCTATCACAAATATAGTTTACAACATTAACTACCGCTTCATCTGTGCCACAACCTTTCCGAAATCCATATTGGTTATCTGATACAAGAGATTCTGCTTCTAAAAACGGCGCTAGTTGTTTAAAAATCAGTTTTTCAAATATTTTACTAAGTACTGATAAAATTGCAATGGGGCGATAACTTTCCACTGTGTCTGCAGATATTTGTTTAGGAATCGGAATAATTTTTTGTACTTTTAATAACTCTGGAAAAATTGAATTCCTGATTGAATTATTAAAAATGCTGACGATATGCGAACTCACTTCATTTATACATTCCCTAATTAATTTAACCGAAATATTATCAAAACCTGGCGATTTTTGTACGTCTAACTGTTCAATTATTTCTCGAGTTTCAGCTATATTTGTATTTTCAAATTTAAAAATATTATTGTGGCGTATAAGCGATCTGAAATTATTCCAACTTTCTCCTGGAGTGTAACTTATTTGTTTCTTCAGGTCACATATAGTGTTAATAAAGTAATGATTTAGTTTTTCAACTTTTATATCATCCTTCCATATAACATCTCCTTGATTATCTTTTAGTTTTACTTCGATCTTCTTTTTCCTTCCTAGGGCTTGGTTTAAAAACTTCCAACATTTTTTAGGGTCATTCCTTACTTTCTCCAAATTGTGCTGATAATAGCACCGCATTGCTTCTCTTGTAGCTATTTTAATTATTTTGCTAATTCGTTTCAATCGTTCCTTCAGATCCTCGTTTGATTTTCTTTTTCTTGTTCTTTAAAGGCTTTTTTTCAGTTTTATTAAAGATCTTATATTACCATGTATCCATGGTGCAATTTCAGTATTCAAAAATATTTTTCTCTTCTTTACTTTTGTAGAGCTTAAAACAACATTTGACAAACATGAGATAAATTCTGATATGTCCGCTGATGGATTTCTAGTGATCGTTAGCGCACTCATATTATTTCGCAATAAATGTTTGGCTTTATCATAGTCACAATAAGTATTTATAAACTCTTTTGTCTCATACGTTTTAATTTTAGACTTTAATCGACAAAACAAAAAATTATGGTCTGATAATTGACACTCAACCGAATTAATATTAAGTTGTTCACTAATGTTACTGAATACATTATCTATAGAAGTACCACTAGCAGGTCTGGTAATAAGTGTATGACAGTTTTGACAATCATATGATTCAATAATTGATTTGATCTCCGCAGCAATCGGTACCTGTAGAAAATCTATATTTGAATCTCCAATCAAAATAAATGGAAAACTTGCAAAAATTTGCATTATATGATCAATATACAACGAAAAGTTGGCCATAGTACACTTTTGTGATCTATAATATGACATTACTTTTAATGGTTTACCAGAAACAAGATGATCTCTTAATGATATTACAATAGCCTCTAAATAATTTTGGCTTTCGCACAATTCCACAGAATAGTTTATGTTATCTCTGATAAATATAGATATTCCACCATATGCATCACTTGGGCAAGAATGAGTACTATCGTAGCCAGGTATCTTGTACAAATCAACTAACTCATTTTTGAGCCAAGTTTCTTGAATACAAATGATCGCTGGTAGTTTGTCAAAATTAGCTATTAGTGTTTTAAACTTATTGAACTTAGAAAGAGATGACATGCTTCTAATATTAAGCGAAAAAATACATAATTTTTGTAAATCTAATGTTTGATTTAAATACAAATGAAAAGAGTTAATTGATTGAAAATAATTATTCATATGATATATAGTACGTTAATTTAAGTAACTAAAATAAAAAAGAAAAATTAAAAAAAACAAAATAATAAAACAAAAGTGGGAAAAATAAAAAGATGGTTTTAAATAACATTTGATATAAATATTATTGTTATTATCTACTTCACAGTAGATTCTAATAAAAGTTGATCTACATTATCAGCACTTGATATTAGTGTGGGCTTTGTCGACTCACTCATTTTTGCATACACTTTTCCATTTACAGCATAAACTCTTTGATATCCTACAGATTTAAGGGATTTGGCATGTATCAGCAAATTAAGGGTTTCCTTACCAAGAAAGTCATTAACAAAGACCGATTGTAAGTCCTTGTTCTGCCTAAGCTTTTGCTTTGCTGTCATCACTTTTTGCTTTGTAGCTTTGGAGTTAAATTTAGCTACAACTGTCTTCCGTTTTGAACTTTTGTTTTTTCCAATAAAGTAGGCATCTTCAAATTCCTCTGCGTTCAATGTTATATCAACAGATCTCATTAATTTTATTACAGCCTCTACAGCGTTGCTATCATCTAACACCTCTAAGCCACTAATCAAACAATCTTTTCCAACCAGACCATTGTTTAGTAAACGAACAGCATGTTTCAACTCACAAATTTCAGCTTTTAAAACTTTATTTTCCTTTTGCATTATATCTAACTTCTTCTTATTATCCGTCATTCCTTTTACAGTATCGTCAAATTGCTTAGACATGAACGACACCGATTCTTGTAACACATCCAGCTGGTTCAACTTTAACAGTTGTGTTTTTATAGCATTTAGCTCGCTTGCCATATTCCCACTATTACCATCAATGCACACATGGCATACGTATTCCTCGTCTTGATTATTAAAAAGATTATCAAACTGCCGCTTGTCCAGCTTCGTACATAAACCATGATATGTCTGCAAACATTTTTCGCATTGTAAAGACTTGTCTTCTTCTTCCACAACTTTTAGTTTGCATTGCCCGCATACAATTATTGATTTATTTAATTTTTTGTTTCTTGTCATCCTTGTAATTTTAAAATTACCTTTGCTCAAATGAAGTGCGATTTATTAATATAACAATGAATTTCTATTAATTATACACTTTGAGTATTAATATGAAAATATTTTATTTGTCCACGTGAAATGTGTACTTGTAGGCGAGAGTTGCCAGATATTTAATATTAACGACCAAATTCTTAATAGCGATTTAAGAATTTTACGAAATGTAACTTCAACAGCACCACCTATTTCATAGTGAAAATTGAATTCATTGTAATAATTGCCAATGCATCTACTACGAATACGTGTAAAAACCAAAAGTCAAAACTATCATGCTGTTGGTGTTGTCATAATTGAAAAACAAGCTTCTTGTTGGAAAACCCAACATTGTGAGAGCATCCATGCTAGTTTTGAGAAATTACAATGACATTTGTGTTAATGATATAGCACTATCTAATCATTCCTGTTAGCATCGAAATATTATTCAATAGCTCACTTTCATTCAAAATCGCATTTGACAGATGCTACACTTTCCGTTCAAATTAATGCCATCTGCAGAAAGTATAATTTTTTTTTAATTAGAGTCCGCTACTATACAGACTGGGTTCTTTAATAAAAAAAAAAACGGCTTGTGAAAACTACCCCACTTTTTTCTCTAAAACTCATGTGCAGCTTTCCGAAAAAGTCGCATCATATAAATAGATATTACGTGATAATATTTATATCTGCACCTAGCAGTAAGCCCTAATCAGATGGTGGTCATACCACTGTGAGTGAAAAGCAGCGCCACTCACGTCCTAGGAGGCCGAAGTCTAATTCTAGCAACAGGTCCTTCCTAGTAGCAATTTTAATGATTCCATAGCAGGGCTGCAAACCACCACTCCTTGCTGTCCAGAACACATGTCTAGTATGCTCACTGGATCTAGGATCATTCCACCAGGTAGGTGTTATTAAAAGTGAAATGATCCTGGCCATCATATAAAACTGACCTGTTATGGGGCCGCGAAACTATAACCACCACGGTACTCCCAAAAAAGCCAACCTCAATAATCATCCAGAGAACAGCTAAATGCCTAAAGAGACAAATAGCGGAACTCTGCAAGCTCACTGATTCCCGTGGAAATAACGTGGAGCTTCCAGTTGTACCCCTGCTGACTTCAGGGGCTTGGGCTCCCTTATACCCCCAGTTGCACAGGTCTAGATAGTCGAAGTTTTATAAAGACCGATAAATGTGCCCCCGAGGGATATAAATAGATATATATAGGGTCTGCCAAATATCTTTTTTTTGTTTTAAATGCTATAAACAAAACTACACAGCTTCTGTTCTGTGGCACGTACCGCCGTCCTGTTGAAACCAAGTCTTGTCAATATCCTCCTCTTTAATTTTTGTGAACAAAAATTTGTTCAACATGGCCCGATAACGATCACCATTGACTGTAACGGCCACTCCTGAAAAATGGCCCAATTATGCCTCTGGACCCAAATCTGCATCAATCAGTGACTTGTTTTGGGTGCGTCGGCTTTTCAATGTATGCGTGCAGGTTTTCTGTGCCCAAAAAAAGGAACTTTATAAACACAGCTGACAATAGAACGCAACTAGTACAAAGAGAACACTGAAGATGGCAAACGAAATTTGACGAGGGTCGACGGAAAACCGTTCGCAGATAGAAGCGACAATTTTGTTTGTTTACATACCCGCCAAAATCAATGAAATGATCATTCTGAAATGATGATTTTTTTTGCAAAATGGACATCTTCTGTAAGTCGATCGCACTTAACGAAGCGTTCAAGCGTATACACAACCATATTCAATCAGCGAAAGGATAAAACTAATTATCTGTCAAATAAAACATGAGCTAAGTGTTACCATTCACGAAATAAGCACTAGTTGAAACAGAAAACGTTAGATGGCGGACCCGTTATACACAAAAGTCGGCTATAACAAATATAACATTTTTATTAAAATTATCACAGAGAAAGAACTAAATTTTTAGAGGTGACTCTAGAAGGATCCCCGGTATCAAGCAGTATACTTTAATTTAATATGATGTTTCGCAAAAGTCGTTACACATTACTGGCAAGCAGCCCATCTTCTTCTTAAAAAATGTATTGTGTCAGACAGTCCTTTAAAAAAAGAGTCACCTGTGGCGTTATTTCTCCACTTCCAGTCTGTTAATTACTTCAGTGATCAAAGTTGCTTGCGAGTTGTAAATTATTCTGCTGACAGAGTTTGATGCGTCATATACCGGTTTTAATTCCCTTTGGTAAAAGAATGTTTTCAACGTATCCATGCAATGTAAAGAACGCTGGTAATGTACACAAAATTTAGGTTATGTAATTTTCACAATTAGTTTGTTTATAAATGTATTTAATTAGGGATTAAAAAGGTTACCCCGCGGTTTCTTCCAAAAGGTGTTGCAAATGAATTTTTGGAAATTTAATTACAGTAAATGGGATATAATACCGCTACGTCTTTTTGTACATTTTAGGTTTTGTCACAAAATTCAATAGAATTCATTTTTTATGATGTCTCACAATTTTTTTCTAATTTCTAATTGTTGTCATGTCATGTATGCCTCTTGAAAACAAGATACTAATTGCAAACGAAAACATGAAATAGCGATATTCGATACAGATACCCAAATACAAATGCATGTTGTAACTACTCTTACGATGTTACTATTTTTATATGTACGAGGGGCAGTTATTAACTCTGTAAAAATGACATAGGGAATCTATTCTAACAGATCTGTTCTAACATTCCCTAACTAGACTCTAGTCTGGTGATATTACCATAAAAGTTTCAACATATATTAACATAGAAATCTCATAGAGTCTTTTGATATTAACGTGAAAGTTTCGAGAGATAATCTTTTAGAGAAAACCATCATACCGAAGCCGAGAGAGCTTGAAACCCGATACAGCAATTAAACAAATTTAAATATTTCATTAACATTTTGCCTAAAATGTCTTTCACCCTTATTCTAAATTAAAAAAAAATTAAATGCATAGTGGGTCAATTTTTTCCAATACAAAATACAAATACACTCATGGCACAAAATATGGCTTTTAGAATGAATTTTCCAGATAACATTGGCCACATTTATTAGCATATTTCGTGCTATTGAAGTGACTTGAATAAAAGAAACAACATGCCCTCCCTTTTTCAAATTACAGGCTTGTGAAACTACAGATGAATCACTTTGAAGGATTTTCACGAATGCTTTAGCGTGACTGCTTTTTGGCATGTTTGACTTTCGAGATATATTCCCGCTTATAAAATCCACAGTAAAGTTTTCCAAGAATATGGGTCGCTTATACTTTTTATTTTGATTAGAAATATAACATAAGCGTTATATAAGGATATATCGAAAATATTGTAGGGCTTGTAGCCATCGGATAATTCTTTTACAGGTGTAAGTTCTAATTAATACATCTATCTACCTCGGATTTCATTTCATTATAAAAGTGAAAAATTTCTGACTTTTTAGGAATGACTCTTATTTTTGTGTCATCTCTATCATGGTGTAATGTGCTAAACAACAAACGTTAGGCTTCATATCTCTTATTATCGCGTAAGAAAATTATGTTTTTCTTAGCCGAGTGCAATCAGGATCGTTAAATATGCTACAAGTAGTTGCTAAAGGTTTCAATCTTTCTCGTATGCTTTTTTAAATGTTTTAAAATTTCGCTTATAAGCTGTGAGATGCTTAGGAGGTGTAAATTATTTCTATACTAGTAGGCTGGAATGATCATTCGTTGAATTTTATTTTGGCACCTTTGAATTTTTCCAAGATTTGAATTGCAGGTAAAGTGTAGTCCATAGCACCACATTACGCGTTACGAAGAAGATTTTCCTATCTAGTCTAAGAGCAATTGGCAGGTTCATTTGTATCAACTTCGCTTTTATATAGCTTTTCGAAGTCAAACGTCACACAAACACTGGGGTATTTAATTTTCGAGTTTAGGACACTATTCAATGTTCTGCATGCATTTTTCTCAGCTGTCTTTATTCCATTTTGTCAAAGAGTCATATGTCTCCTAATTTTACGATTACTAACGAAGACTGCTAAAGCATGTGAGCGAAAAAGGAAACCTTCTTATTCTTAGCATGTTACCAGTAACCTTCGTTCCAGCATACAATTTTGTGGAACACGATATCAGTTGGCTGTTATAAAAGTAAGAAATGTCATTTGTTTAGCAAAGGTTTTTTAGCAAGAAGTTTGTTTTCTTAAACAAAATATAACAAAAAATTTAATAATAATAATAAAAGACGGAGGTATCGATAAATTTACTATGCCAGGTGGCCGGCATTTTGCCTGCCTGAATAGATGCGAACTTAACTTAACTTAAAGAACTACCTGAATGGCAACACTGACTTACTTAACGAGGTTTGAGAATGATGTTTTCGCATCGCCTTTGACTTCAATACAGCCAGATACGACGGGAAATGACAATAGTAATAGCAAAAAATTTTAATTAAGATGTTTAAAACTTTTATTGTATTGCGAAGAGAAATGTTCAGTAATTCTAAATGATAAATGATATCAGACAAATGTCCACCACAACCACGCTGACAGATGTCGACTCTTTCATCGAAGTTTTTAATCACTTTTTGGCAAAACGGCCTTCTATTTCGCTAATCACATCACGGATTTTGATTTTTAAAGCTGAAATCGATTTGATTGGCTCCATATAGACTCTGTGCTTAGCTTTTTCTTTGCTAATTTTCGTACAATTATGCGATCGGGAAATTTGATTTCCAATAAATTGATCGTTTCGTTTGCTGTGTGTGACATGTGGTCCTGTCCTGTTGAAACCACATGTCAGTGATATCCACGTCATCAATAATAGGCCAAATTTTTTATTTGTTAATATCTCGCGATAGCGTGATCCACTGACCGTTGCTGTGCTTCCAGCCCAATCTTCAAAAACAAATGGCCCAATCACGCCTCCAGACCACATAGCGCACCATACAGTGAAATGTTGAGCATGCAAAGGCGGAAATTATGCTTGTTGACATACCCTGACAAGTAAAAATGACCTTAGTCTGAAAACATTATTTTTCTAGAAAAACAAACTTCTTGTTGATGAACTTACAAAAAATACTTTCTATAACAGTTTAAATGTCAGTTTTGCTGAAAACCAAAAATATGCATTTTTTTATTTATTGACCTCCCCTCGTTCAATAAAAAAATAAGCGATTTTTTTCAATGAGTGTTTAATAACTTTACCGATTTGGATTTTGCTGTCTGTATTTGCTTTTTCTTTATTTCTTTTTAAGGTCCATTTGTTTTGCTTTAGTATTTCCTTTATTAAGATTGACGTATTTTCTATTGTTTAAACGAGGATTTTTTTCCTACAAATTGTTTGTCATTTGTCTATTTTTGTTTAGACTTTCAGCATTGTTTTCTTTTTTGCGTTTCGCTTTTAGGGTTTTTTTAATACTTTTTCTATGGGTACAGATGTATGTAATGCTCACATACAAGCTCAATTGGATTCAACTCACATATACATTCTTACAAACAGTTAAACTTGTGTACAATAGCTTCCTTCCTTTTCCGTTTTGATTTTTTCTAATTTTCCTGCATCTAACAAGTTGTGTTGCTTGCATGTCTATCATCTTCTTGTATGTTTTGTTTGTTTCCATTACAAAATTTTTCCGCTTGTAAAACAACCCATGTTAAACATTTGTTTTTATTTGTGTTTCTCTATAGTTTTTTCTATTTTTTTCTTTCTAAAACTAGTAAATAAAACTTGGAGTAAAAAATCATGTTTGCAAACTATTATGCATAGATTTACATTCACATTATTTGAAAGCCATTTGAGAGTGGACTCATTGCATCACATGCACATGAGCTGATGTTCATTCCTAAACAAACATGACAAATCAAGAAAAAACAAAGAATTTATCCTTGAAGTAGGCAACGGTATTTTTTTAATTAAAAATTGATAATATGTTTTACATGGGTGGCAGGGTATTTTGGAATAAGAGTCAATAGCAAATTTAAAAATTTTTAGTATAGAACATTTATTTATTCAAGGTTGCAAAAATAGTTTTGTAGCAAAATTCATGCAAACTATTTTGAAAATTAAAGTAACAGAGTTGTCATTAGAGATATCAAAAATGAAATTTAATTAAAAAAATATATCATACCTATTTGAAGTTTCTTTTAGAATTGGGTTATCTGTCAAACGACCTGTCAAACTTCTCTTTCGACTCTAATGAGCATTATAAATAATGCTTATGTAACCTTAACAAATTTTCCAGATTACCATTAAAAATCAGTCATCGATTCGAGCAGCTAATAAACGATAATGATTTCTATAGTATTCATAATCATCCATCTAAGCGAGTTAAGTGTTGAACTACGAATAGATTTCATACCATATTTTTATAAATTTAATTTATTGAAGTTTTAAAAGATAATAATTATCAGTAAAAAAGTAAACGAAATGACATCTTATACATTCAAGACAACGATAACAAGCTTTTAAGAAATTCCACGAAATAAGCTAAGCAATAGAAAACAAAAACAAACACAGAACAAAAAAAAACACAGTGGATAGTTATTCACAACAAGCTCTGAAGATTCAATTACAGCTATACAAATATTGCTCGCATCCAAATCATAAAAAAACTTTCAAGTCCCACTCCTTCTAAAACACTGCAAAATATACTTCTCTCCATTTTATGACTTTACTCTTCATTTCATCTTTATCAGACCGAAAATCGAGTGTACACCTCTTATGTAAGGGCCGATGCTATTTTGGCACCAGAAGGTGACGCATTTTAGCAGAACGGTTCATATTTGGAAAAAAAACCCGCAGAGGTATTTCCTGTCACCCTCGAACCGAATGTCCACAAACAATATGTCTCTATCATTCTTCCCACAAGTTAATTGTTTTGTCTCAGTGCAATGCGTTGTATAAGTTGGGATGATTCCATTAGTTCTAGTCCTATTCTACAAATATTTATAAATAATTTTATTCTTGGAATAATGTAAACTTTCTCGCTTGATGGATGTTATAATCTAAGATATCACACATATTTTTGCAAAGCTTCCTTCCTTTTACTTGAGCATTGGGACGGCAATATTGTCAGTGACTTTGTTTTATGCAGGGTTTTCTTCTCCTTACTTAATTAAAATAATTGAATGACTGCTAATCAGAAGCACTACTGTTGTAATCTAAACTTTCTATGCAGCGTAAAACTTACATTACAGATTACAAGGAGTCATATCTGAGTCATACTAAATAGTGTTCCAAAATTACATAAAATTAAATCTCACTTCCGAGTCATGGCCTGAGCCATTTTAAGGAGTGCTCAGACAGCGCTCTATAATTAATTCTTTTACTTCCTATTTTGTCGGGGAATTGATTAAAACGTTGGCCTAACAATAAATTCGTGAAATCGACAACATCACTACTAATTTTGACATTGCTTTCCTGCCATCTGGATCTACTGCAATTTTAGATTCAATTAATTGTATAATGACACGTAGTACTCATGCTTCAAAATATGCTTCGAAACTATTTAACAGTGTGCAAACTATTAAACTATCGATTAAATTTGGATTAAATTTGGATTAAATTTTTCCTGGATCCACAGTCAACCATCCATCTTTTTGTACTCGCTTGGGAAAAATTTTGCTACGAAGATGAATTCTTAAGCTTTAAAAGAAAATAGCTATCAGAAAAAAAGTAAATGAATCGAATCACTGTGCATTTTCCAAACTGCTAAGTTTTCAAAGAAATCCTATACACACAAGACAACAACAACATGCTTATAAAAAAATTCTATCACATAAGATAAACAACAGAAAACAAAAACACACAGCCAAACTGACGTCTAAACTGAATAGTAATAACAACAGTAATATGGTGTGATATTAAAGTAGAATGTGCGCGAACTGCTTAACACAAGAATATAAGCACCACATGCTGCACAAATTAAATAATTCAAGTTGAGTCATGAATGAGTAAAGACAGCAAGGTTACCATAGTTTTTATTTTATTTAAAAGTTAATAAATTGTTTAACCTAATTTGAAAACTCTAAAGTATATTTCAACGTTGCCGACGTTGCGTTGGCATATTATACACAGACTAGTGACCAGGATATATATTTTTATAGTTTTTAAACTTGTTATCAAGATTCTATATTTAGTTTTTCTTGTAGTCGCTACTATTTATAGCTTAGACAATATAACTTTCTCATTAGTCTAAAATTTCTGCGAATACAGCAAAAATATTTTTAAAACTTTAAGATATCCATTTAAATTAGAGGTGAACTACATACATGCTATCATTCTTAACAATATCAAGAAACATTATTATTTCAATAATTTATATTTAACATGGTTCTTTACTCCTACCATATCTCCTACCACTACAGGTTTACTTTATATTTAGACTGGACGTCATGTTTTTTGTTGATTCCATTTTTAGTTGATCCGATAATAACTTTTAATTATCTTCTAAGTGAGAGTTCAAAAATAATTTTTCTTTCAAAAGAAACATATTTAGGCTGACGTCAGATAACGCGCTATACGCGAAGCTGTAATGCTAAGCTACAACACGCTATAAACCAAAAACTTCATATGTGTTCGCTCGAAACATGTCAGGGTGAGTGATGTTAATTTATGCTACAAAGCAAGTTGTGTAAAAATTTAAGCGCATTGTAGCTCCTTGTAGCTCCTAATCTTCAACCGCGTCGTTAAACTAAAATATCGCAACTGTGAGCCATAGTATTGAAGCAGATCCAAATTTGTCAAATCCTCGACGTTCTCAACAATTGGCGAGTTTCACTTAAGTATTTGACTTTGAAGCCTTGCAAGTTTCAACTGGCGCAGGAATAGAAGTCGACCGACCATTCACATCGCCGTAAATTCGCTTAATTCTTTTAGAAACAACCGGCTGGTTTTTCTGACAAAATCATTATTCATTTGTCAGGGTATGTCAACAAGCAAAATTGACACATTTGGGGTTCTCAAAATGCTAGAGCAGTTACTGAGAAGCCTTTGTATGCCTTTGTATGTATGGAGGCGTGATTGGATCGTTTTTTTTTCGAAGATGAAGCTGGAAAAGTAGTAAATTATTGGATCACGCTATCGCGTAATGCTAACAACACAATTTTGGCCTATTATTGACGACGTGGCTACCACTGCCATGTGGATTCAACAGGACAGTGTCATATGTTACACAGCTAATGAATGAATAAATTTATTTTAAAAGTCCCGTTAACATAATTTTACGCAATCCTGTTAACATAATTTTACGACAATCAACATTTAAGTAGGGCTATGTAAAGGACAGAGTCTATACGGAGCCAATCGAATAATTTCAGCCTTAAAACTCCAAATCCGTGATAGGATTAATGAAATTGCATCGCCAGCGTGGTAGACATTTGCCAGATATCATTTTTCATTGATATAAATTTTTTATTTTATTCACATAAGATGGAAATAAGAGTCTTAAAAATATTTTTATCGTATATAATAGTTATAGGTTTTTGACCTTTTTAATATTTTTTAGTAGTTAATTATAAAGCACTATAATTAAAAAAAAATTTTTTAAAAAGTTTTATTTATGGCGAAACTACGAAAAAATAATAAAAAATAAAAATTTTTTTAAAAATTTTTTATTAAATTGACCTAGTGCTTTATAATTAACCACTAAAAAATATTTTTATCGTACATTTTTTTCAATACTTATTAACAACGTGTACGTCAAATATATTGAAAATGTCTCTGCAATAGCAATCACATTATTATCATCATCATCGTCATTATCAAATGGCAACAATACTAAAGATACCAGCAGAAATAATTCCAAATGTTCGAACATTAAATGCGAATAGTTGATACTAAGTTTAGCATATAAAACAGACGCAAAATATAAGAATTCACCTTAAAATTTTAAAAACTCTCCAATTTGCGCAACAGTAAATATGCAAAAGCGTAATAAAGTTTCAAACATGGCAACCAATAAAACTTCACAGCAGCGTTTAGGTGAAACCATAAACACCTGCAAAATATATCTACAAGATTACAAATTGTTGTTTAATGAGTGAAAAAAATAAATAAATGCAAAAGAAAATATTATCATATAGAATAAATAACAAAAATAAAATAATTCCCAACAAAAACAAAATCAATATGAACAAAGATGCTGCTTCCATTTTCATTTTCGGTATACAATTGTAAAGAATTTAAGGTTGTACATTGTAATTGCCAGACCCATTTATTGATAACTCAGCATGAATTGGAAAATATTGTTGCAAACTGTTTGCTACTATTCTACAATATCATCATCATCATCATCATTAAACTATATTGTTCGCCGTTGGTTGGTTTTTATTTCACATTTCTTGAATTGTTCTGTACACTTTTGCTTAATTTCATTCCCCAGAGTTCAGGCAGGTGTAAATAAGATAAAGAATTTAAAATACATTAAAGGCTTTTGAATAAATTTAATCCGTAAGCATTATTTATTTTTTGAATTAAAAATAATTCAATAGGAATTTTAATTTCTCTTACACACCCTTTTATTTCTGTTCGCAATTTAAAATCTCCCTCAATAATTAATGAAGTTGCACACACAAACATTGACATGACAATTATTAAGAAACTGGCAGAAAACTTTCATAAGCTAAATAAAAACTTTACGTCATACATCACATAGTTAATCATTACATAGTTAATATATTATATATTATTTAATTCTGCTATAGCTGCTTCAATTGGCGTTCATCTCAATTCGTAGGTACGGCTCACGGCAATAGTGTGCCTCCTTTTCAGGCGAGTGTGACCACGATTAGTTAAAATGTTATGAGTTAGAGGGTTTGGATGGATTTCTAAGAGAGCAGCTGTATCCCTGCGTAGAATTTTATTTTGGCGCCTCTGCATTTTATCGATGTTCGATGCTTAAACATACCCCACAACTGAATACCACACCATCATACTGTTCGATGATTTGTTTAAGTTTTGAAAGAAAATAATTATCAGTAAAACAAAAGTAAAATAAATAACCAATTGTGAATTTTACATTTTACAAAGTTTTTCTAAGAAATCTTATGCACACAAGACAAAAACAAAATGCTTATAAGAAATTCCATGAAATGAGCTAAAGAACAGAAACATTAATAAAACACAACTAACACAGAACCATAAACAAAACACACAGCCAAACAGGCGCCTACACTGAATAATGGCATGTATCTGCGAGAAATGCTTAAAACAGATATATATATATATATATATATATATATATATAGGCACCAACTGCTGGATAAATGGGTTAACTCAAGTTGAGACATCAGTGATAAAATACAAAAAATTATAAAACACCTTATAGGGCGTTACATTGATGAAGTTTCCATTGTGCTTATTTTGTGTGTACTGAAAATTAATAAATCGTTTAATTTAAAACTCTAAATTTCTACATTATTAGCTTTCAATAAAATAACTCAATATAACAAAACGTATATTAAAAGGATTAAACGTAGCCATGTTGGTTTTGACATGGATTTATATTGTTAGGGATGTGTCTTGCTTAAGTTTTAAAAGAAAATAATTAAGCAATGAAGCGAACTACTGGGTAAGTTGTTTACGAACTGCGTGGCTTGCTAAGAAAATTTATGGTACAACAACAAAATTTCAAGTTACAAACTGCGTAAAAATTTTATACACGCAAACAACAACAATTTGATATGCTGTCTACTAACTGCATGGCATGCAAGATAAAAACAAACTTCGGTTTACTAACTGCGTAGAAATTTTATACGTGCAAGACAACAGCAAACATGTATGCTGTTTACCATCTGCGTACTTTTCTAAGAAATCCTTTCTACACGAGACAACAACAAATATCTTAAAACAAATTCCAAGAAGAAACTTTATCAGTATAAAAACAAAAACAAAAATACACACAGACATACAGGCGCCTATACATTGAATAAACAACATACAACAACAAAATGTGTTACAAGAAAGTAGAAGATTCTTAAATTTTCTAGACTTTTAATGGACAAATATAAAAAGTGCAGCGTCTGAGTAGATAGTCAGTCAGTGTAAAATTAAACCTCGTAAAGAAAAGACGTGCATATTAAGTAAATTCTTTTGTAGTGTCAACTTTGTAAAAGGTAAATAGAAATTAAGTAAATAAACTTGTTATTAATTTAAAAACTCTATTTATTTTGCGATAAAGAACTCACAATAAAACGTTTATAAAAAGTATAAACGTAACAATATATTAGTAATTTGCAGAGTAATTTGAGAGTAGAGTTCCTACCAGTTAGCCAAAATATCTGAGCCACTTTAATTTCAATTTAGTCAACTTAGAGTCCATATAGACGCTTCCATGCGTCTATGGTCTTCCTAGAAACCGCTTGGATATTAATTTAAATTACAGAGCAGGATTATTTCCGTAATGAAAAAGTAATATGGGCGCACCCTAATTTTCCATTGCTTTAGCCTCTTCTAACTTTGTTATGTAGTGTTTCGACTGTCAGAAAGCTTGCTGGCTGACGTCTGAATATTGTTATTAGTTGACATGTCCGAAGTACACATCCGATATAAAAATGGGCACAAGATCAAACGTCTTCATCAATTTGCTCAAGATAACTTCGCTAATAATAAAATTTCGGCCGATAATATAACTTTCCAATAGCCTATGAATGTTAAATAGCAGTACCAGACTTTGTCGAATGTTTGCAAAACGTCAGTGAATAGGGCTGGGCAATATTTCTTTTCTTCGAAAGTGTGTCTTGACTTGTCTATGCATTTGCTCGATGGTATTATATTTTCTTCTGAATCCAAATTGATGGCAAGCGCTCAACTTAATCACCAACAGCATTTCAAAAATCTTAGACTATATTGGTAGCAAACTTATTGGACAATAACTTCCACTTTAGTATAGTCCTTCCCTCGATTTGGTATCATTTTAATGAGCGAAACCTTCCATTTTGTAGGATAGCACTCCAATTTCAATGGCTATTTCGCTTATGTTTAAGTTTAACTTATCAGGTGATAACATACTGGTAAGCTAAATCTATTTTTTAAAATTAAGCAACTGAGAAGTGTACAAAAAGGTAGTAGATAAAAGCATCAAAACTTAAACAAAATACCAATAGTGAACAGTAATAAATAACTTGCTGCTTGGTTCGTTGTAGCTTATCTAAGATATGGTTAAAGGTTCCCTGATGAGTATAGTTGAGCCATCAACTAGTTTTACCATCAAGACTCAATGTTAGTAATACGTAATTTTTTATACTAAATAAGTTTGCCAGAAAAGTAGAACCAAGATACATTCCTTCTTCCATCTAAAAATAGAAAAACCTTTAATACACTATATTCGAAAAAATACGCGAAGGTAGAGCAAGACTTTTTAAATTAAAGATTTCATATACACAAAAATGGTTCAAATGATTTTTTAATGCATAACACTTTTGGAATAAATTGTACGGAATTAAAATGTTTCATAATATTTTAAAATGTTCCATGATATGTTTTTATTTATTTCGTAATTTACGTGTAAGTAACTTTGGCATAAAGATATTTCTAAGGCGTATTCACCTGGTCACTCATACAACATGTTACTAACCATTTCACCTTCTTTCAGTCCTATTCTGCAATAATCTTAATTTGTAATTTAACCAAACAGTCAAGATTTGTGATTTGGGTGTTTATCCAAGCAATCTCTTAGAAGTTTGTTTTGTTTGTCAATTTGGGTGCCCACTGTTGTACACTAAAAACCATATTATTCAAAGGCTAATTTCAGCACCTTTTACAAAGATCAAACAGGGCCTCCGATCGAAATGAAATGATCGGAGGCCCTGTTTGATTTTCAAAAATCATATTTATAACATTTAAAATAATTGAAATAGGTTATCTATGCTTATATAGCTACCTAATGCCAGACATCGGCCTCAAAAATTTTTAATCCTTCTAGGAAGTGCGCTGCTGACTGCTATCGAGAGTGAATAAGAGCCGAACTTTTGATATAACACTAATTTGTGGTGTAGCGAACAGCCGAGAACAATATCAATTAATATTGTTACGTTTATAACTTATATAAACGTTTTGTTGTTAAAGTTTTCAAATTAATTATAAGTTTATTTACTTTAACTACACACAAAGTAAGATTTATACGTTGGCACTATAGAACAATTTACTGAAGATGCAAGTCTTTACTTCACGAGGTTTATGTTTTAACTAAATAACTTGCTAACCACTCAGATGCTGACTTTTATATTTGTCCGCTAGAGGCCTGGAAAAATGAAGAATTTTCTACATTCTTTGTATCACATTTTCTTGTTATTATGTTATTCATTAAATGTACAGGCGCCGGTTGGTCTGTGTATATTTTTGTTTTTGTTTTTATGCTGTTAAAGCTGGAATTGATTTTAAGATAATTGCTGCTATCTTGCGTGTATAGGGTTTCTTAGAAAATTACGCAGTAAGCTAACAGCATACCCCGCTATTTCGTTTACTTTATTACTTAATTATTTTCTTTTAAAATATAAGCCAGACACATCCATAACAATATATTCTGATTGCGTTACGAAAAACTTCTTATTGTAGCATTTTACTTTTGTTACATGTTCAGTAATTAAATTCAATCCTCACGTAATGTTAAAGTTTTTAAATGGTTATTTGATAACAAATTAATTTTTCTTAGTATATTTTGTAAACATAATAAATTTTGATATTTTCTAAGTGCTTTTTTACCAACGTGTTTGTATACACATGTCTGTTTTAGAAGGTTAATTGAGGCACTTAAAATTACCGCTTACAGCACGAAATACAATTCTTTTATAAACAAGCAAAATAGAAACAAATCATAAACTCACCTGTAATAACATTCAAAAATATTTACATGCGATAGAACGGGCAAATTTAAAAAAGTAATTATTTGAAGCCTGTACACGCACAACTGCTTCTGATTGTGAAAATGGTAAATCTTATTATGTAGATAAATATAAAATAAAATAAAATATTTGTTTGAAGCACTTTAATAATAACTGGCGATTTGCTTTACTACACCAAGTAAAATAATCGTATCATAACCACACTCCCAATCCGGTAGCCTTTTGTTTGATTGTGCACAGTAATAAGAATATATTTATCTTTATAACACCTCTTCTATATATTGAACTGTTTTTTAACAAATCATTATTGCAAATTACTCTCTCAATTTTAAGGCATTTGGTCCTTTTTGTTTTCATTTCTCTGCACAAGCAACATTGTGATATATACCGGATTTCTACGCTTGTTTTAGTGCGGTTTTACGACGCTTTAATTCTAAACCGATTTTGATAATATACACAACGTCGCTTTCAAGCAAAATAATGACAATCAGCCGCAAACACCAGTCACAAAAGAAATCACAGTAAATCGACTTGCCGCTTAATTAAGTCGAGTATTTTTATAGAAATATAGAACTTACGGTGGCAACACTTTTTGATTTAGTTTGGGTTGGCATTTAAACATGAATAGACTGACGCCTGAATAACGCTTCCCAATTGTGAAAATTAATTTGGAAAATCATGGTTCTGTTCGAAATACTCGATCCCGATTTCATAAGCGAATTTTGTTAGCAATGAAGTTCACTTTTGTTTGAATGGATAATTCAATAAACAAAACTGCCGTATTTGGAGTAATGTTATTCCTCAATTGTGAAATGAGTATAATTTAAACTTAATTTTTGTTAGATTTATAAAAGGTTTGTAAAGGGTCCGCCAAATAACTTTTTTTTTTAAATGCTATAAACAATACACTGAATATTTTCTCAAATTTCTTTTTTAATTTGAAAGTACAATCCTTCCGGTAAATAATGAAAAATAATTTCATTCAAATAGCTGCCTCGACTGGACTTGCAGTAGCCTACACGATCGGTCCAATTTTTAAGCACATCATCGTTTGTGTGCAGCTGTATTTCACCAATGGCTTCACGAATATTGTCCTTTAAAGCGTCAATTGTCTCTGGCTTGTCGGCGTAACATTTATCTATAACGGCACCCCACAAATAATAGTCCAACGGTATCAAATCGCAGCTCCGAGGTGGCTTTGCGACTGATAATGCGATCTTCAAAAATAGGGTGCAAAACATCGAATGTAGCTTCTGCTGTGTGGCACCTAACGTCGTCCTATTGAAACGAAATGTTCCCAATATCCAGCTCTTCAATTTTTGTGAACAAAAATTCGTAAAATTCGTTCAACATGGCCCGATAACGATCGCCATTGACTGTAACGGCCACTCCTTGCTCATTTTCGAAGGAAAATGGTTCAATTACGCCTCTGAACCAAAATCCGCAACAAACAGTGACTCGTTTTGGGTGCGTCGGCTTTTCGATGTATGCGTGCGGGTTTTCTGTGCCCCAAATGCGACAATTTTGCTTGTTTACATACCCGCCGAGATCAAAATGAGCTTCATCTGAAAAGATGATATTTTTTTGCAAAATCGCCATCTTCTGTAAGTCGATCGCAAGCCACTTAGCGAAGCGAAAACGCACTGAATGGTCACTTGGCTTCAACTCCTGAACCAATTGGACTTTATATGGCGTGATACCAAGGACTTTATGCAAAATTCGTCTCAATGATGTCTCTGAAATGTTCAATTGTTAAAAACGACGGTGAATTGATGTTGATGGCGCTTCACGCACACTTTCTGCCCCAGCAGGAATATTCTCGGGTGTACGCACTGTTTTTGACTTTTCACGCTTTGGTTTATCACTTTTTTCACAAGATAACGAACATACGGAGCTGACGGTGTTTCTCTTCTTCCAAAATCCGTACGCAATTTTCGCACACATTCTGCAATATTACCATGATTTTCAAAGTAATGTCGCAATATTTCCCAGCGTTGTTCAAGCGTATACACATCCAAATTCGTTCAGCGGAAGGATAAAACTTATTATCTGTCAAATTTAACATGAGCTAAGTGTTACCATTCACGAAAGAACTAGTTGAAAAAAAAAGTTAGATGGCGGACCTTTATCTATATGAGACAAGCTTATGGTTTCAGTTATAACAATATTTAAGTAATAATAATGTCGTTTCAATAAATCCATACAATTAAATAGCCATATGACACTGTCGCGCTATTATTACCTCAGTCGGTTATTTATTGGCATACAAATAATATGAAAAATTAAGGCGTATTCTATGCATTACATTTTAATTGATATTGTGATAGTTATGATTATGTAAGCTGCTTTAAATATGTTCAGCTCAGGGTTGAAGTTGCCAGAATCAGGTGAAGTGGAATTCTTATAAAATCACTGAGCCAAAAACAACATCTCGAATGACTTTGTTTCTCAATGCAATTTTTCAATTTGAACCAATAAAGAAATAAAAGAAAAAACAAAGTTGGGTAAGATTTGGAAATAATCGTTTATTTTTTATTCGGTAGTAACGAGCAAACTTACCAGCTGAAAGATGAAATCGAAAGAGAAAACTTAAAATTTAGGTTTTACCAGAAACAAGTATTGAAGTATATTTTCTAAGTATTCGACGTTTTCGTCAAGCCAGAAAGAGATGCATTTATATGTCCCGGTTGAACAAAGTAACGAAAAATGCGCAAACTATAAGGGCCGTTCAGCATTACCAGAATGGTGCCTTTTTCTGCAATAAAACCAATTTAAGCACATCAATAGCACATGCATACACAAAAATATATTTATTACAAACAAGCTTACATTTTATTAGTATATTTTTATACACAGAAAAATTTTTTTTCATTTTTCATAGAATCCTGTTAAAATTATGTATTCTGTACTGATAAAAGTAAAGAAAAAAATATTTTCTGAATTATTCTTTTTTTTAAGACAAGCATGTCGAAGTGTTTAACACCGCCATATAAAACGTTTAAAATATAAATTAAATTTTTATTTTTTTAAATTACCTCAAAATAACTTCAGTTCATATTGTTACGTAAACGCTTTAAGTTTTAAAAGAAAATAGTTATCAGTTAATAAGTAAACGAAATGACCTATTGTGTCCGTTTAGAAATTGTGTAATATTTAACAGATCTTATGGACACACGACAACAAAAATAATTAAGCAAAACAAAAAAGCAGAATAAACGAAAAACAAAACACACAGCTAAACAGGCGCCTACCCTGAATTATGATAACAACAACAAAATATGAAAATAACACTAATTTTACGAAATGTTACTTTTATCGAACCACCAATAATAGTGGATTTTAATGCGATTTTCGTGCGAAATTGAATTCATTGTAACGATTGCCAATACATCTACTACGAATGCGTCAGAAACTTAAATGTGAGTGTTCGATCGGGTCTTTAAACTGGAAACATCACAGCCGTTAGCCACAGTATTCAAGCAGACCATAATTTGTCATTTCCTCGCGGTTCTGAAAAATTGCAGTTATCCAAAATCCCTACATGGAAAATTTTGCGTAAGGAATTCACTGTGAAGCCTTAAAAGGTTCATCTGTTGACCATTTACATCGCAATAGATTCCCTCAATTCATTAAAAAACAACCGGCTGGTTTTTCTAAAAAAATAAGTTTTTCAGACGAAGCCCATTTTCACTTGTCAGAGTAAGTCAACAAGCAAAATTTTTTTTTGTATAGGACTAGCACTCAGGGGATGACCCCTACCTATGCAATGCCAGAACTAGGAAATTAGGTTACGGGAAGGAGGAAAGAGGGAAAGTCAACAAGCAAAATTGCCGCATTTGAGCTTCTGAAAAACCTAGAGCGATTATTGAGAAGTATTTGCGCTCTACGTGTCACTGTATTGTACGCTACGTAGTATGGAGGCATGATTGGGCCGGTTTTTTTTTCAAAGATAAGGCAGAAAATGCGGTAACAGTTAATGGATTACGCCATCGCATGGTGCTAAGAGCTAAATTTTAGCCTGTAATTGACGACGTAGATATTACTGGCAAGTGGTTTCAACAGGACGGTTCCTCATGTCACGTAGTAAAAGAATCGAAGAAGTTATTGCAAACCAAATTTCCCAATTGCATAATTTCACGAGAATCAGCAGTTAAGTGGCCAGCCAGATCGCGTGATTTAACACCATTGGATAACTTTTTGTGTAGCTACGTTCAGGACAGAGCTAATACGGAGCCAATCGAATCGATTTCAGCCTTAAAACTATAAATCCGTAATGTAATTAACGAAATAGCATCGCCATTTTGTTAAAAAGTGATTGAAAACTTTGATGAAAGAATCGACAGCGTGGTCATGGTAGACATTTGTCAGATATTGTTTTTAAATATAATTGCCAAACTTTTCTCTTCGCAATACAATAAAAATTTTAATCATCTTAATCTAGTTTTTTTATTTTATTGTGTTTTAGAAAACAAACTTCTTGTCGAAAAACATTTTAAATAACATATTTTTTTTATTTTTTATATGTTTTTTTGCTTTTACATATTTTTGTTCATATTATGTTAGAACATTTTTTTTTTTTTCTCAAAATTATTTATTGTATCTTCTATAAAAAGAACTAACAATAAGTTTTAAAATCTTAAATTCTAAAAAAAAAGTTACATTAGTCCCGACCATGTCAGAACTAACCTTTTGGGTAAAAAAAAAATTGACATTAAAAAAAAAAACAAAACAAATGTTTCTAAGATGTGTCATCTGTAGCATTGAGGATTAAAGCTGCGGTATCCCTCTTTTTTAATCGGCTATGTCCACTACAATCCAAGATATTGCGAGCAAGGGGATAAGGATGGTCTTCGAGCTTCATCAAGTATTTGCATGCGTATTTGATGATTTCTGTAGTCACCAGCGGTATGTCTAAGTCACAATGAATGTTTGAATTTCTGATGTACCATAGGGCGGAAGTTATCAACCGTAAAATTTTATTTTGCATACGTTGGATTCTATCCACGTTTGAAGCTGAGGCAGTGCCCCAAAGTTGGATTCCATAAGACCATATTGGTTTCAGAATACTCTTGTAAATTAGAAGTTTGCAATCTAGGCCAAGTCTCGAGTTCCTGCCAATGAGCCAGTGTAATTGTGTTAGCTTAAGTTTCATTTGTGTTAGCTTTGAGTCAATATGATGTTTCCATGTAAGGCGACGATCAAGATATATACCAAGATAGCTCACATAATTATGGTGAGGAACAATGTGATTATTGATTCGAACGGGTGAACAATTATCTCTTCGCAGGGTGAAAGTCACATGAATGCACTTTTGAACGTTCACTTTAATTCTCCATAATTTTAACCACAACTCCAACTGAGTTATATGTTGCTGAAGATTTATTGAGGCTTGATAGGAGTTTTCGTGCGAACTTAGACACGCTGTATCATCAGCAAACGTAGAAGTGTGGACAGTTTCACTTACAGGCATATCGCAGGTATATATCATATATAAAACTGGTCCAAGAATGCTACCTTGTGGTACACCTGAGGAAATTGGTTTGGATACACTTACGAAGTCTCCTTCAACAACAGCAAATTTTCGTCCAATTATGTAGCTTTTCAGTAGGTTGCTCATGTTACAAGGCAAGTGAGCGGTCAGTTTTAGAAATAGACCTTCATGCCAAACTTTGTCAAAAGCCTGTGAAATAGCTGAACAATACTTCTTCGCTTCAAAAGTCCTTCTTATCACCTGAACCAATTTATGGGTTTGCTCAATTGTGCTATGTCTACTTCTAAAACCAAATTGATGGTTTGGGATACACCCACTATCCCTTAGCATTGGAGACAATTTATCCATAAGCAACTTTTCGAAAACCTTTGAAATAGTTGGTAATAGACTTATGGGCCTATATGACTCGGTTTTGGTTAGGTCTTTACCCCGTTTTGGAATCATTTTAACTTTAGAAATCTTCCAGTGGTCAGGATAGTATTCAAGCCGTAAAATGGCATTAAAAATGAATAGCATGATTCTGACTGCAATATTGGGGAGCTCCTTCAACATTTTGTTACTTATGCCGTCCATACCAGGAGCTTTTTTCGGATTTACTTCAGAAATTAGCTTTTGTACCTCACGCAACTTAAACTTTAAGGGTCGAGGGGGTAATCCAACTACGCTTGGCAAACTAACATCATCAGTACATATGTGTGGGGTGAATACATCTTTCAAGTAATCGGCAAATAAGTCACTTTTTTCAGCGTCCCTTCTTGCCCAATCTCCACTGATATTACGTAGGGGTGGCTTATACTCAACGGGCCTTTTAAGGTTTTTTGTAGCACGCCATAAAGAATAATTGGAGTTTGGTGTAGCATCGAGGCCCTCCAGATATTTTTCAAAAGATGCAGTTTTTTCATATGCTAGTAAGTCTCTAAGCCGCTTTGTGCATTCTCTAAGTCTCTGCCTCTGCAGGGGCAATCTGTGTTGTTGCCAATCTCTCCTAGCTCTTCGTTTTTTCGCTACGAGACGTTCGATGTCTGAAGAATAGATGTGACCTAAAGCAGTCTGCGGATGTTTAGTTGTTGCAAGCTGTGCTGCTTGTTTAATATTTTCACTAAAAGTTGCAAGGCTACACTCCACATCCTCCTTTGTTTCTAGCAAAATATTTTCCGAACAATGGGTGCTGAGATATTTTTTAAAACTCAACCAGTTGATGCGACTGATCATATTTGTATCAGGAAAAAATAAATGTCTTCTAAGCGGGCTGCAAATAGTTACAATGGTTGGACAATGATCCGATGATAAATCCATGGAAGATTCTACAGTGACTAAATTTCTTGAAATATTTTTTGTGACAGCAAAATCTATTACATCCGGAATTTTTTGTCTGTCGGTAGGCCAGTATGTAGGTTGACCACTCGAAGCAACATCTAAATCATTACTGCTAATAGCGTTGTACAATGCTCGGCCCCTAGGTGTAATTAAGCGCGAACCCCAGTAATTGTGTTTCGCATTATAATCGCCAGCTGCCAGAAAACATGGTCCAAGACCTTTAAAAAATTTTTCATACTGCTCCTCGGTTATTGAAAACCTGGGAGGAGAGTAGACTGATGATATTACTATATCATTAAAAAGATTTTCAACACAAATAGTTGTGGCTTGCAAATAGTTTTCATACTAGCTGTCTAAAAAATGGTGTTTCAGTCTAGACTTTATTAAAATTGCTGAGCCGCCGCATGCCTTCCTCCCGGATCCTTTGTATCATAAAATGTGAATCCATTAATTTTAAAAATACCTCTTGTGGTCAAATGCGTTTCAAAGACCAGCATGATGTCAATGTTATTTTCCGTGAGGAAAATTTTCAACGAATTCATTTTCTATTTATGATTGCCTGAAGCAAAGTAGTCTGCATTTGGAGCATTTGTTGCATCATGCTAGTCATACTAGTTGTGAAATTGTTTATTGTCTGCACAAGGTTGTCAATACTAGCTGCAAGACGAGTAAAATTGAAGCTTGAGTTAGCGTCTGCATTGGTATTTGCTGATGGAACATTTTTTGGTGGAACAGTGTTGATTTTTACGGCGTCGGCATACGATACATGAGTATTGATTGGTCGGACCATTTGGGGATACGAAGTAGATAAAATATGCTGTTTTTGGGCCGATGTAACTTTAGGTGCCGGTGTTGCACCCTGTCTTATGAAAGAATAAACGGGGCAACCTCTGTAGTTTGCAGTGTGATTACCGCCACAATTACTGCATTTTTTAAGGTTTGTTTCCCATTTAGGTTTATTGCAACTAGCAGTAGCATGCAATTCTCCGCATATAACGCAAACAGATGGAAGTTTGCAGTATGTTTTTCTGTGCCAAAACTCTTGACAGTTGTGACACTGTACGGGCCCTGAACGTTTGCGTGGTTCTTCTACCGTGATTTTTCTATGCAGAAGATATTGCAAATTGTAAATTGGGTGCGTTTCATTTTTCTTCAATTTAAAACATAACACAAAACAAAAATATAACATATTTATAGAATTCATAAAACATCCAATATGAATAGATACTCTCTCTCTCTCTCTCATTTGTACTTAAATAAACCAGAACACAATACAGTCGTGCAAAGGCCAAATCAGCTCAAAAAACCACGTAACAAGCATTTTTTGCAAAAATCACGTGTATGGAAATAACCAGTTGTTCTTCTTCTTTTTTATGTATTAACCATAGATAAATGAAGATAATAGAAAGTGAACAATACACAACAGCAATCAAGCGTATTGAAAATACACCCACACAAGCTTCGTTAAAAAAAAAAAAAGAATTTTTCCACTCTTACTCTTGAAATAATTCCTAGCAATTTTAACCAAAGTTAATAGAAAATAACAAAAACTATGTTGTGAATGTGAATGCCAATAACTATATTTAAATAAGCAAACTTATCTTCACACATAAGTGCATACACTCACACAAACAAATACCTAATTTTTTTTAAACTCTTCAGCAGCAACTCATTTTGTAGTGTGCGGAAGAATACGTAGAACAGAATGTGCTCATGTCATTCGCATCCAATAGATTTAAAAAAATATTTTAAGTATTTTTCTTATATTTATTTTAGATTTTATTTAAAATTTGTTTGTTAATCAACTAATAAACTATAAGAAAGCTAATGAAGATCTAACCTTCCTTTTAATATTAAATATACTCAGCAGCGTATAATGTTTCAATTTTACATATAAAGGGTTTTTCAACAAGAAGTTTATAAAAAAAAAAAACAAAAAATTTAGATTAAGATGATTCAAATTTTTATTGTATTGCGAAGAGAAAAGTTCGGGAATTATGAATGAAAAATGAAGTTTGGCAAATGTCCACCGCGACCTCGCTGACAGATGTCGATTTCTTCATCAAAGTTTTGAATCACTTTTTGGCAAAATGGCAGCCCTACTTCATTAATATATAATATGGGATTGGGAAATTTAGTTTGCAATAAATTGATCGTCGAAACCACATGTCAGTCGTCAATAATAGGCCAAAATTGAGTTGTAGCATCTTACGATATCGTGGCACAATTACCATTACCGCATTTCCAGTCTTATCTTGGAAAAACAAAAAAATATGGCCCAAACAAGCCTTCAGACTACATAGCACACCATACAGTGACGCGTTGTCAGAGGCTTCTTAATAATTGCTTTAGGTTTTTTTGAAGCGCAAATGCGACGATTTTCTTGTTGACATACCCGGACAAGTGAAAAGGGGCTTTGTTTAAAAAATAATTTTTTCAGAAAAACCAGTCGGTTGTTCCTGATTGAATTTACCGAATCTACGGCGATGTGAATGGTCGGTCGGCTTCAATTCTTGGAACAATTGAACCTTGTAAGGCTTTAAAGTCAAATCCTTATGCAAAATTCGCCATGTGGTGGTTTTAGACAACCGCAATTGTTGAAAACGTCGCGAAATTGCCAAATTTGGATTTGCTTCAACACTGTGGCTGACGGCTGTGATGTGTTCAGTTGAACGACCCGGCCGAACACATGTGTGTTCGCATGTTACCGTACTATGTACCGAACCTGCCAACTTCAATTTAACGAGTAAATTCTTAATAGCGGTCTCGGAAGGACGATTATGTTGCCCGAAATTTTATGAAATGTAACTTGAACAGAACCGCCATTTAATTATTTTAATTATTTTAATGCGATTTTCATGCAAAATTGAATCCATTGTAACAATTGTCAATGTATCTACTACGAATGCGTCAAAAAATTAAATGTCAAACTTATGATGTTGTTGGTGTTGCCACAGTTGAAAAATAAACTTATTGTTGAGAAACTTTATTAGAAGGGAAAGTTTGCGAAGCTTCTGCAACTTAGGCATGTGCTATTTATACAAGCAAATAGTATCAGCGGAAAGTTTGCTACTTCGACATTAACAATTTATTACAATATTTTTGCGCGCCGCAATTTTTAGATGTCATTTACCTTTAAAACTTTAGAGTTCATGTTAAAGTGGTTGTTTGAAAAATAATATCTAGAATTTGAATTTCCACACATCTAAACGAGATGTGCTTACAAAACTTTGAAGAAATATATATGAAAAAAACATTTAATGAAAGGGTAATATTAAAATTGAATTTTTTATTTTAGCTTATTAATTCCTTAAAAGGGGATAATATGTTCCAAAAATTGATTTTTTTTAACTGATCATGCTGGCTTTGTTAACTAGGGGACTGTCAAATCCTTTTTAGAGTATATAGCCAAGAGATGGAGCTTTAATAATCGGTTTATTATTTTTCAATGGATATTTGGTAGTCTTAGCAATTTAGGTGTAATTCTTAAAATTTGTTTCAGAACTGGCTATGTTTGAATAAGGCTGAAGGATGAGGCATTACAAACCAAACATACCATCTTTTTGCAGAAAATCCTAAAAAAAGCGGTAGTTGTTATAATTTCCCAATTCAGAGGCATGCAACTTACTGCTGTTTTATTATAAATTTTATCCAGAATACAGCCAATATCTTGGAACATAAATAAGTACACCATGTCAAAAATGCTTATTCTTATACCACATTTATACATGTGAGCACATATTTTGAAGATATTTTCAATGTCTACTTAAGGCCAAAAATTCTTAACATTTCCATAATAAATAAACTTCTATGACATTTCCAAAAAATGTTGTCCCCAAGGTACCTAACTGTGGGGGCAAACCCGGAAGCCCTGCTTTATCCTACAGCACCAAGCCTCTCTAAATTCACTCAGAAGTTACATCAGCTTGGATATCTTAAGTAGTTCACGAGCTACTGAATTATTAAAAAAAAACACTGTGCGCTGACTTTAAGAATATCAATCATACGTAATGCTTAGCTTACATAACAAAATGAAGCTCTTTTATTTTAGCTTCTGCAATATTATTATGCAGAGCACTGTAAAAAGTTTCGCTACTAGTTTTACTAATTAGACAATTTTTAAAATTATTTATTTTACATTTTTGTTAATTCATAAATTAATATAAAAAATGTTTCTTCAAGCCAAGGTCTTTATTATATAAAAATTAAGTAAATTTTTATTTTTGTTTTCGATATTTAACCACACCATTTAGTGGCATCTGCATGAAAAGAAGAGTTTATAAAAAATTGAACATACCAAACAATTAATAAAAATTGTTGATGAACAAATGTAAAATAATCAAAAGAAAAATTAAAAAACAATCAAAACTACAAATTGAAACTTTATAATTTAACTATACATACATACATACATACATATAATTTTCTAATCCTAACAACTTTTCAAATAAATACAAATTCCGAAAATAACTTAATTACTCTATGTTTATTTCTGCTAGATTCCTTTAATAAATATTTTCTGATATTCTCATAAAATATTTCTCATACAATTTTTATAATTCAAAAAATATATATTTGAAATGCATTACTGCGGGGGAAATCATATTCATATGACAATTTTACTATTGCTCATTTAACAGTGTTTTTGAGTTAGCTGCCTTTTCAGCTGCGTTATTTCAGTGACAACTCTCATTGAGTGTTCTGTACAAAATTTGGGGTAAAATCCACTAATATGTTATATGAATAGCAGTGAATAGCAATGTGGATATTCTTTCCCCCACAGTAATACATTTAAAATATTTTTTCAATAATATATTATATATAATAATTATAGTTATTTGACCTTTTTAATACTTTTTAGTAGTTTATTATATATATTTAATAAAAAATTTAAAAACTTTATTTTTTATAACTATTCAATATTTCGCCAAACAAATTTGTTGATCAACAATTTTTTTCATTTTTGTTAATTTGTTTTTCCTTTTTTTTGTTTATCCTGAAGATGCCAACCAATGGTTTGGCAAAATATTGAATAATAATTTAAAAAAAAATATAGTGTTTTTAAATATTTTATTAAATAAAGACCTGCTACTAAAAAATAAATATTTTATGAGATAAAATAAATAAATAAATATTTTATGATAATATCACAAAATATTTATTTTTAAAGAAATTTAGCACAAATTAACGCAAATTAAATTAAAAAATAATTCCAAACAATATAATCTATAATATAAAAATAAGTCGGGTTTTCCTTCCTGACGCTATAACTTCAGAACGCACGAACCGATTTCCACGGATTTGCATTCGTTGGAAAGGTCTCGGGCTTCGTGAGGTTTGTAGCAAAGAAAATTAAGGAATTAAGAAATTTCAAGAGAAAAATTGGAAAACAGGAAAAATCATTTTTCACATACAGTGCCATCTCTGATGCATGTGTGAATATCCCTCACGAAAGTAAGTGCGCTTCATTTTAAGTAGAGGGCGCCTTGTGCTAGGTCGCATGTATACTGTTCATCCTAGAAATGATGAATGTTTTTATTTGCGATTGCTGTTTGTAAATGTACGTGGAGCAAAATCATTTGCACATTTGAAAATTGTGAATGGCCACCAATGCCAAATATATCGAGAAGCATGTCAACTATTAGGTTTGCTTCAGTTATGGAACAAATGCAAAGACGACATATGTGAAGATATCTTGCATCGCTTGCGCATTCGAACGAATAATCCCGACATGCATATAAGCGATGAAATATATAACGAACGATTGATTCTGATTGAGGATTAATGCTTGACTATTGCAAGCTGATTGAAGTAGGAATGATTACGCCAAATCGATCGATGCACCACCAAGAATTAAATCTAGAGCTGCAATACAATGTTGATACATTGCAGGAATTCATTTGAAATAATGTACCGTTGCTGAATGAACAGCAAAAACTAATATACGAAACATTTATGCAAGCGATGGACAGTAAAACTGGTGATCTATTCTTTCTCAACGCACCTGGATGAACAGGGAAAACATTTGTCATTTCATTGATTTTGGCCACTATTCAATCAAGATGTGACACAGCTTTGGCGTTAGCATCATCTGAAATTGCGGCGACTCTTCTAAATGGTGTCGCACTGCACATTCTGCGCTTAAGTTGCCACTCAATTTAAACACAATTGATACTCCAACATGCAATATTTCCCGATCCAGTATAATGGGAAAATTGTTGATGCAATGCAAGCTCATTGTTTGGGATGTGTGAACAATGGCACATAAGAAATCACTTGAAGCACTTAATTTCACACTGAAGGATCTTCGGCGAAATAACAACATCTTTGGCGGCTTGATGATATTGTTGGCAGCCGATTTCAGGCATACGTTACCAGTAGTTCCCCATGCAACGCCCGCAGATGAATTTAATGCTTGCCTGAAGGCATCACCTTTGTGGAATATCGTAAAAACATTATCGCTAACCACTAATATAAAAGTTCAACCTCAAAATGATCAAAGTGCTGCACAATTTGCAAAAACAATTCTTAGCTGTTGGAAATGGAAAAGTCTCAGTTGATGCGACAGCTGGATTAATTATTCTTAGCAACGACTTTTGCCGATTTGTAGACTCTCAATTAGAATTAACTTGATAAAGTTGGGTGATGGCATTGTGGTTACTTTCGGTTTTTCTGTATTACTCAACGTGATGTAATGTTACCGTGTTCTTCAATAAAATCAAATGCTACGGCGCCTTGGTGTATAATATACCTAAAATTTGTAAAAGTGCTTTTGCCCCTGATTCTCCCTTACTTTACATATTTTTTCAATAATACTAACATGTCATCTATGTTGCCATCGATATGGAAACCTGCGAAAATTTTGCCTCTATCCAAAATAAATGGCGAATACAGGCCAATTGCCTGTAAAAAATTTTGTATCAGCAAATGTTATCATACATCAACGGCAATAAATTACTTTCTCATAAATTACTACTGCTCTCGCAAAAGTAATTGAAAATATAATGTGGTACTTCAAGACTACTCTAAATCATTTCACACGGTGGATTATGTTATATTACTTAGAAAATTAAAATTCATTTTCAGATTTTCAGACACATCGGTATAACTTATATATTTATATATATCGCAATGTTCACAATTGATTTGTGTGAATAAAGTATGGTCTGACAAATTGTTACTTACCAGAGGCGTATCATAGGGGTGTAATCTAGGACCACCATTATTTTTAAATATGTAAATGATTTGCAAAAAGTGCTTTCAAAATTCAAAATCCAGATAAATACAGACGATATGCAACTTACACTAGGTACCTCAGCTGCTAATGCTGTCACGGGTCTATCGCATTCAAAAATATTTTAGCAGAAAATAAGGACGAATGTAAAAATGTTATCTGTGTACGTTAAAAAAAATAACAAATATGAGTAAGAAAAAATAATGGAAAGATATACGAAGTGCTATTTTTACAAACCACTATTTACTGCTTCTCTTTTTATTTAAAATCATTGAAAAGTCTTTATGCAGCCACTACTTCACGTCAAAGAACAATGAAAAATATACTTAAATTTAATTGCTAAGTTGATTCGAATTTTGGGCAGAAAAATAAATATTTCCATGTAGGTGTAAGTATAAATATATTTATTATTATTATTATTATTATTATTATTATTATTATTATTATTAATGTTTATAATACACACAATACGTCTGTATGTATGTGTGATATGATTTACATCAGCACCAAGCCATGGGGCCATAATAAGATGGTGGTCTTACCACTGGATGTAGGAAAGCGATCACCCATGCCCTAAGACGCTTACAATCTAGGTGCATATACGCATTAGTAGCAAATTTCAAATGCTGCGTAGCAGGGCCGTGCTCCCATTCCTTGCCAAAGGGTTGGAGACTATCCAACACCTAGTCCAGTTGCAAGGACAGGACATATATTTGGATGTTAACCTTATCTTTTCGTTAACACCTCTTTGGAACTTTTTCAAAGCCCGATTAAGCTGCAGTCACCATGTTGCTGCCAGAGAAGCCTCACCAACAACCAGAACTACTGTGGGTATAAAAATTACTGGTCGGGCTTCGAGAGTCCTATGTCTCTTCCAGTATCGGATATCTGCTACTTCAGGCGACTGGCGGCGCCTTTTACCCTAAAGGCATATGTCAGAACAGGAAAGAGATCCATCAAAGCTGACATTGGTCCTAAAAGGGGTTTTTTAATCGAAATAAAAATTAAATTTTACGCGAACAAATTTTCTTCTTAGGAAGGTAAATATATGGCAAGTAACTACATGTGGCGCAGCAGACAAAAATCAAATCGCACGTTATTGTCAGCCAATTGATAACTCCATTTCTGGAAATCAAATCATTATCGATTTTTTATTGCATTAAAAGGTTATTTGTGGTACCCATATGGAACGTAGTACTATCCTGTTTAAAACCTATTTCGCTGGTACTAACTTGTATCTAACAGCATGTAAACCGCAAGAAAGGGATTTTAGTTCTGGATGTTATGGAATGTTTTGGAGCTGTTTTATATCGTTTCATTTATTCCTTTAAATAAAAATTTTGTTATTTTGTGTTATTTTGTTGCAAAATAATAATACAATACTTCAGAGTTTTAAACTAAATTAAACGATTTATTTACTTTAAATACACACAAAATAAATACGATGGTAACTTTGTTTGCACTCCATACTGTTTTTGATATTATTATTCAGTTTAGGCACCTGCTTTGTTCGTTTTGTTAGTTTTTTTTTTTGTTTTCTGTTGTTTATTTATTTGGTAGAACTTCTTATAAGCATGTTGTTGTTGTCTTTTGGGTATAAGATTTCTAAGAAAACTACGCAGTTTATAAAATGCCCAGTGGGTCGTTTACTTTTTTACTATTAATTATTTTCTTTTAAAACTTAATAACTCATCTTCGTGACGATGTTAACAAACCTATTAGCCAAAAGTTTACCTAGTCGCGATAATTGTGATAAGAAAAGAGCGTTGCTTATAACGGCACTGTGGCCTTAATAACTGTACCAGCTGGAACTTTTACGGGTACTAAATCATCTTCGTGACGATATTAACAAACCTATTAGCCAAGAGCTTACCTAGTCGCGATAATTGAGATAAGAAAAGAGCGATGCTTGTAAGAGCGATCTGGCCTTAATAACTGTACCAGCTGGAACTTTTACGGGTACGGGGTTAAATCTTTGCATAAAATTTTCCATATAATAGATTGTCAGCACGATAAACAAATTTGAATTTTCTTTAATATTTTAGTTGCGCTTACACTAGGAATATTCTGTTGTCTCACATTTCGTCGACTTTTTAGTGTAATTGAAATATTTAAAGATTACGTGGCGTGATGTAGGAATGTGTGCATCCCAAAAATCATCAAATCGTCTATAGGTCGTGAAAATAGATGACTGATTTGGTAGCGTTAGTTAAGCGTCAATATATACTGACGTTAAAAATTCCCTTTATAATTAAATCTGATATAAGAATATTTTATACAACAAGAATTCTTATCACTGCGAATTTAGTTGAAAAATTGTAGTGCCGTTATAAAAATTATAAATTTACATAACAATGACTTTTCTAAAAATACGTAATATGATTTTCTAACCTGCTTAAACCATTTATTTTATTGTTATTTTTAGCTGAGCAATGAAAATGAAAAAAATAAATTTTAAGCAAGTAAAAAAATTAAATGGTGAAATATCACATTAAAAAATTTTCAATATTTGTGACATAAAAATGCAAATTTCTTTAGTGTTATTCTTGAATAAACAAAGAAAATAACAGTTAAGAAATCTTTCTTATCATCTGCCTTTGTGTATGTATTTGCTATTTTGCAATCTCTTATTTTATAAATTTGGTTTGTCAATAAAATTTTACAGGATACCTGCTGAAAGTCATAAACAGATACAAAGACACACACTCACACAATATTTCACAAGTAAATACCAGCATCATGTACCAATGTTCACGCCTCCTTTCAATAAAGTTTTATACAACCGATAATCATTTCAATGACAATTTGTCAGTAGTATTGTTAACGTATGTAAATGTGTAATTTTTTATTTTATTTTTCCTATTTAGGATTTTCTGTTATAACTTATTATTATGCACTGGGCATGCAAATTCAAACGTAAAATCTCTACAAATATAAATTATAAAAAGTAATTTAATCATAAAAAATGTAATTTAAAAGCATTTCTAAAAACGATTTTAATTGTAGAGAAAGTGTGAAATGTTGCGAAGAGCAAATTCTTTTTGATAACTATTATCTTAAGAAGTAAAATGTTTTGTTCTTCTGAATTCTTTTAATGCAAAACGCTGAACTTTCGAGTTTTCAATTAAGTTAAACGATTTATTTACTTTCGAAGCACACAAAATAAACACGATGGTAACTTTCTTGCCTTTACTCACTGATAACTAACTTGGTTAACACAATAATGTTTTTCGGGCTTGGACAATACCCTGGCCCTATTTCGTATCTGCTTGCATCCATTCCAATACAAATTATTGTCCAGTTATTGAATAGCGAGGACTGGTGCCGTACTAAAAAGCTTCTTAATCATCTGAAACACTTCTTTTGCTGTTTCACTTCTCGTCAACTCACGCAAGTTAGCGGCCATTTCAGCAAAGTTCGGCACGTATATCCTCTAGTAAGTGCAAAGTCTCAGAAAACTATGCAGCTCATGAAGATTTTATGGGCGGGGTTAATTCTTTACTGCCAGCACTTAACGGCTTCTGCTGTTAGACGATGCCCTAAGCATTTGACCTCCTTTTGAAACAACACGCATTTCTTCACACTTAATTTTAGTCCTGCAGTCCCTATGCGCTTAAATACTTTATCCAGGCTTTTGAGGTGTTCGTCAAAAGTCTTTCCTATCACTATTATGTCATTTACGTACACCAAACACTTTTTCCAATTCAGCCCCTTAAATACGGCTTCTACTAAACGCTCAACAGTAGCGGAAGCATTACAAAATCCAAATGGCATCATATTGAACTGCCAGAAATCATAGTTTGCCCTAAAGGCAGTTTTCTCCTTATCCTTAACAGCTACAGGGTCCGCCAAATAACTTTTTGTTTTGTTTTAAATGCTATAAACAAAACTACACAGCTTCGGCAGTGTGGCAAGAAGCGACACCCTGTTGAAACCAAATGTTGCCAATGTCTTCCTCTTCAATTTTTGTGAAGAAAAATTCGTTCAACATGGCCCGATAACGATCGCCATTGACTGTAACGGCCACTCTAAAAAAATGGGCCATTTGTACCTCTGGACCAAAATCTGCACAAAACAGTGACTCGGTTTGGGTGCGTCAGCTTTTCAGTGTATGCGTGCGGGTTTTCTGTGCCCCAAATGCGGCAATTTTGCCAAGATCAATAAGTTTAATCTGAAAAGGTGATTTTTGTTACAAAATCGGCATCTTCTGTAAGTCGATCGTGGGCCTATTTAGCGAAGCATTGTTCAAGCGTATACACAACCATATTAGTTCAGCGGAAGGATAAAACTAATTTTCTGTCAAATCAAACATGAGCTAAGTGTTACCATTCACGAAATAAGTACTAGTTGTGGATCCTATATTTCTACTTGTTATAAAGGGAGCCCAGGCCCCTCAAAGGCTAGTAGGAGTCACCTGGACAATCCACATATTTCCACGGGAATCAGTACGCCCGCAGAGTTCACTACTTGTCTCTTGAGACAATTAGCTGTTCTCTGACAGGTTATTGAGGTTGGCCCCTATATGGGAGTATCGTGGTGGTTGTGGTTTCGAGACCCTCGTGATAGTTTGTGGGTCGGATCATTCAAAATGAACACAATAAATGGTTCAGGTCCAGTGAGTATGAATGCCGTCGTGTTCTTAATTAAATTAAGCTTCATGCGTTCTGGACCAGGATTTGAAGTGAAGGCTGCGGCTTCGGGCTTTCGAAATTGCTGCTAGAAGTGACCAGAGGATATACGTATTCGATGGCCTCCTAGGGCGTGAATGACGTTTACAAATCATTTAAAGTGGTTTGACCACCATCTGATTATTTCTACTTGTTACTAACCACCTGCAAGTCCAAGGTAGAGAATCAGTTTGTTTCTGCCATCATGTCTAAGGTATCAATTCTGAACAGCGCATAACTGTCTATCCTTTCACGTCATTGAGTGTTGTGTAGCCTATGCAAAATCTTGTGCTGCCATCTTTTTTTTTTACTAAAACTATCGGCGAGCAAAACCGATTCGAAGATGGCTCAATGACTTCGTTTCGCTCCAAAAGGTAAAAGCAAAGGTAGAATGGCAGTGGTTAAGCACGAAATAAACACTTCGGAAGCGAGGTCTTTAAATCACCAGGTGCCCCTGTAGGCTAGTAGGTAGTGTACTAGCTTGTCAGTATGGGGGTTGTGGGTTCGATTCCCAACGAAGACCTTGGTTTTTTCACTACAAAAATTAAAAATTGGCTGTCGGTGGGACTGCTCAGCGATGAAGGCATAGTCACTAGTTGCTGTGATGTCTTTATACGGCAGTTAATTTTCGACTATCCTTCTACTTTCACCACCTGTGTATCTTCGCTATCCCTTTCCTAAAGAAGGTAGCACGGTACTTGACTAAATAGGCATTGTTGCCTGAAGTGCTACTTCTCTTTAAAAAAAAAAAAAAAAAAAAAAAAAAAAAAAAATCACCAGAAATGTTTTACCTTGCAAAGCGAAACAAGGTCAAAGAACTGGTCAACGAAATGGGCGATCTTTAAATTCGAGAGGTGCCAGTGAGTGTCATGTCTGACAACGACAACAAAATAAACACTCCGAGTATTAACGGTAGCGCACCTTTTAATGAAACAGTGCCCAGCAAAATGAACGGGGCAATGAATGTTTAGCTCTATAGCTTTTTCTTGTAAGCGCACTCAGACACGACTCTTACTGGTCCCTCTCGAGTTTGAAGATCGCCCATTTGCCTTTTTAAGTCATGCATTTTGCCATCCATTTTCTTTTAAAACTTAATAAATCATCTTTGGAACACTATACTTCATTTGAAAAAGGACAGATAAATTTGTATCAGGCTTGAAAAGTGAAAATTGAGTTATTGTAAAATCTTCTTTAAGCATTGATCTTATAAGATTAAACTTAGTTTGTTATCCCTTTAGATTGTGTGGTAACTTTTAATATATATTCTTAGACGATTTTAGAATAAAATAAGTTCGAATCAGGGACCACAAAACTCTTTATAAGGTGATATATAGTTTTTCTTCACAAAAAATAAATACTGCAATAAGAAATTTTAATTATTTGTATACATTTTCCGAATTATACTTTCTAACTCATATTAAACAATTTGAAAGATTATTTCCAACAACGCTACGTAATTTTTGGCAGTTTAGGTAGTTGAACCGACTATACATTGTCATTTTCTTGACATGCCCGATATAGAAGAAAAAGTAAGTCCTAAATACTTTCAAAAACTTATGTGGGAATTTTGTGCACATTTTATTAGATGACTTTAAATATTTACAAATGCCACGTACTCGATTTTAATTTTTTTTACTATTTTTGCTATCAACATCAAAAGGATTAGCTTGAAGAAAAAAGGAAAGAAGGAGGCATCTCAAAGTCAGAGAAAGTAAAAATCAAAAAAGTGAATTGTCTATGTGGCGGATGCGCGAAGGCGAAATAGCGATAAAAGAAAACGAAATACCAACTTATTTTTACCCCGAGCCGGTCCAGGAATATTGGGATAAATTAATGGGAAAGCCAGGTGTAGGTTCAAAATTTTATTTCAAATCCTTATGCAATTGAAATAGTCCTAAGAAAATTGCCAATACTCATAAAGCGATTTTGCGTTTGAAAAGACCTGGGAGAACAAAAAGTGAAAAAAAAACAATTTTAGTTTTTGGAATCATTTTTAATATAATCAACGTTAATTTTTGCTAAATTCCTTTAAAAATAAATTTTTTATAACAGGACAATCAATATATAATATTAGAAATTCGTTGGAATTTAAGGATAAAACCAAGAGAATAAATATACAAGATAATGATAGATTATTTTTATTTGATGTAGTTTCACTTTTTCCAAAATGGCAGATAATAGAACAAAATACGAATATTGAGAAGGAATTATTTTTACGCATTCTTAAGTTTTGTATTGAAGACAACAGGTATTTTTAATTTGGTAATAAGATATATCAACAGAAGGAGGGCCCACCTATGGGCTCTCCAGCATCTCCAATTATAGCTGATATTGTGATGGAGGAATTACTAAATTCATGTATTAGTAAAATGCATATTAAACCTAAGATAATCACACAATATGTTTTTTTTTTTTTTTTTTAACTCTCAAAATTATTTATTGTATCTTCTATAAAAAGAACTAACAATAAGTTTTAAAATCTTAAATTCTAAAAAAAAAAGTTACATTATTCCCGACCATGTCAGAACTAACCTTTTGGGTAAAAAAAAATTGACATTAAAAAAAACAAAACAAATGTTTCTAAGATGTGTCATCTGTAGCATTGAGGATTAAAGCTGCGGTATCCCTCTTTTTTAATCGGCTATGTCCACTATAATCCAAGATATTGCGAGCAAGGGGATAAGGATGGTCTTCGAGCTTCATCAAGTATTTGCCTGCGTATTTGATGATTTCTGTAGTCACCAGCGGTATGTCTAAGTCACAATGTATGTTTGAATTTCTGATGTACCATGGGGCGAAAGTTATCAACCGTAAAATTTTATTTTGCATACGTTGGATTCTATCCACGTTTGAAGCTGAGGCAGTGCCCCAAAGTTGGATTCCATAAGACCATATTGGTTTCAGAATACTCTTGTAAATTAGAAGTTTGCAATCTAGGCCAAGTCTCGAGTTCCTGCCAATGAGCCAGTGTAATTGTGTTAGCTTAAGTTTCATTTGTGTTAGCTTTGAGTCAATATGATGTTTCCATGTAAGGCGACGATCAAGATATATACCAAGATAGCTCACATAATTATGGTGAGGAACAATGTGATTATTGATTCGAACGGGTGAACAATTATCTCTTCGCAGGGTGAAAGTCACATGAATGCACTTTTGAACGTTCACTTTAATTCTCCATAATTTTAACCACAACTCCAACTGAGTTATATGTTGCTGAAGATTTATTGAGGCTTGATAGGAGTTTTCGTGCGAACTTAGACACGCTGTATCATCAGCAAACGTAGAAGTGTGGACAGTTTCACTTACAGGCATATCGCACGTATATATCAAATATAAAACTGGTCCAAGAATGCTACCTTGTGGTACACCTGAGGAAATTGGTTTGGATACACTTACGAAGTCTCCTTCAACAACAGCACATTTTCGTCCAATTATGTAGCTTTTCAGTAGGTTGCTCATGTTACAAGGCAAGTGAGCGGTCAGTTTTAGAAATAGACCTTCATGCCAAACTTTGTCAAAAGCCTGTGAAACATCAATAAAAATAGCTGAACAATACTTCTTCGCTTCAAAAGTCCTTCTTATCACCTGAACCAATCTATGGGTTTGCTCAATTGTGCTATGTCTACTTCTAAAACCAAATTGATGGTTTGGGATACACCCACTATCCCTTAGCATTGGAGACAATTTATCCATAAGCAACTTTTCGAAAACCTTTGAAATAGTTGGTAATAGACTTATGGGCCTATATGACTCGGTTTTGGTTAGGTCAAAATATGTGGATGATTTATTTTGTATAACTTCAGAAGATACAGTGGATGATATTTTGTCAGAATTGAATAGTTTCCATCCGATTATTAAATTTACGATTGAAAGAGAATTAGAATCTAGACTTCCATATTTAGATATATTGATAATCAGGAAGAAAAATAAGTTAGTATTTGATTGGCATAAGAAACCAACATCTTCTGGAAGAATTATTAAATTTTTATTCAAAACATCCGAGGAAAATGATAATAAACACAGCGAAAATAAGATAGACAGAATATTGACTATAAGTGATAGAGAATTTCATTTGAAGAATAGGGATATAATAAGAGATATACTTAATGACAATGATTTTCCAGTAGAATTAACTAAAAGATTAATTAGACAATATGGTAGTTATAGGCATAATTTAGGAAATTCTACGGCAGAGCCAAGAAATTATAAATCATTAACTTATATTCCTGGAATATCAGAAAGTATAAGAAAGTGTAAAATATATGACACAGATAAATATATAATTGCACACAAAACACATAACACATTAAATAAATTATTTAGCAGTATGAAGGATAAAATAGGAAAAATGGAAATATCTGATGTAGTATACAGGATACCATGTGGAAGAAATGACCAGGTGAACTGTGACAAAGTTTATATTGGGACAACAAAAAATAAACTTAATACAGGATTATCTGGTCACAGATGTGACCAAAAATATAGGAATATTTCAACACAGAAGACATCCTTATCTTCACATTGTAAGAAATATAATCATTATCCAAAGTTTGATGAAACATCAGTATTAGATATAGAAAAAAAACTACAACAGACGTTATATGTTGGAAATGTTAGAAATTGTTAATGTACCAAATGTAAGGAGAATAAATTTCAAGACAGACACAGACAATTTAGCTCAGAATTATAGGTACCTAATTAAAAAACACATAATTTGTTATAATTATTTCATAAGAGAGAATTTGTTATTTATTTGTTATTTCTGTTTCCTTGTTTTTGTATGTTTGAATATTTGAAAATTTATATTTTTGTATGTATGTTTGAAAAAATATTTTATATGTTTTTTTGTCAAATGTTTTGAAAAATTTTTTCAATATGTTAATAATTTTTTGTTTTCAAAAATAAAAATTTTTTCCTGAAGAAGCTTTCCAAAGAAAAGCGAAATATAGAAAAGAAAAAAATATATAAAAAAAGATCGTTAAAAAGAAAAAAAGATATTTATTTTATAATATGATTAAAAAAATATATATTCGAAATGTATTACTGCCATTTTAATACTGCTGATATATCTTATCAATTGATTTTACCCCATATTTTGCATAGAAAATTTAAGAGTCTTATATATGCAGCCAATATGATTAAATGAGAGTTTTCGTTGAAACAACACAGCAAAAGAGACAACAAAACTTTAAAACACTTCTACACGAAAACACAGCAAACATTTCAAAGGGTTTCTTTTGGAAGCTTTTTATATGTACTTTGAAGAATAACGATAACAAAAAGTATCTCAGTTTAATGCTTCTCGTTCTTGCTTCTATTGCATCTAGTTGTCCTGGCCAACAGAAGCCCGAAATAAAGTGAAAAGAAGTTTCGAAGCCTCAGCAGTGGCTCGCTATATGCGCACCATCGGCAGTTCTCAATAGCTACCATGCAGGTACTAGTTATTGTTTAGGAACTTTGGAAAGCACCATGCTGATAGTTGTATAAGCCAATATCGCGACAATAGCTGCTTGCGTCTGCCGTGTTGCTAAACTGCATCAGAACGCCACCAGTGTTGCGGTAAGAGCTCCGACAATCTTCATAAACTTAATGGGGAGTAATTTACCTACCAATAATATCCTAAAGCTTAGTATTTGGGTCTTTGCTTTGCATATCGATGGAGCTACATTGTTTTTACGCAGCCAAATAGCCGGCATGGTATCATGTACATGGTTGAATTCTACTTATAATATTTTGTCTAAGGAGTTGTGACACAAGCGATACTTAAAATTAATTTCCCTGTTAACTAAGTAAAGCGCCTTTAAAGCAGGCTTTATACGAGCCTCAATTTAAAAAGTGCAAAACAAAATATTTATGCAGTAGACATGCATGTAGACAGTACGTAAACTTCTTGGACACCTTTAACACTTAAATAAAAAAAAACATAAAATATTTTGCCTTGCTACGTGTTAAATTATTTATTTTATTATATCCCTTTTTTATGGTACGATCTATTCTTAAATTTTAATCTCGATAAACAATAAAAACCCATAAAAATATATTAAAACGATTTGCAATGACAATAACGTTTTCTATGCCACCCAATATCTTAACCATTAAACACTTTAAAATATCTCCTCTATATTTACTGTACTTGCGAACTGATTCATGAAAATAGCTAAGCGAATATATTTGTGTATGTGATAATGTGAGAGAACATAAAAAAGTAATTTAAAATATAATTCCTATTGTATTTTTTCATATATTATTTTCTTATTTGGTAAAACATTTTCCCTAAAAAAATACAAATAAGAGGCAAGCAACTGCTCAATAAAGTTTAACTTTTTTGAGTACGCCGCACAATGGGTCATTGTTATTTGTGTTTTTTTTTTGCTTTTATGATCATAACGTATTTTTAATCTAAAGGGTCCGTTTTAAATGCTATAAACAAAACTGCTGAGTATTTTCTCAAATTTCTGTTTTTATTTAAAAGTACAATCCTTCCGGTAAATAATGGAAAATAATTTCATTCAAACGGCTGCTTCGGCTAGCCATGCCGTAGCTTACACGATCGGTCCAATTTTTAAGCATATTATCGATAGTGTGCAGCTGTATTTCACCAATGGCTCCACGAATATTGTCCTTCAAAGCATCAATTGTCTCTGGTTTGTCGGCGTAACACTTATCTTTGACGGTACCCTACAAATAATAGTCCAACGGTGTCAAGATAGCTCTGCGGCTGTTAATGCGATCTTCAAAAATAGGGCTCCAAACATCGAGTGTAGCTTCGGCTATGTGGCACGTAGTGCCGTCCTGTTGAAACCAAATATTGCCAATATCCTCCTCTTCAATTTTTATGAACAAAAATTCGTTCAACATCGCCCAATAAAGACTGTAACCACCACTCCTTGCTCATTTTCGAAAACAAATGGTCCAACTATGCCCCTGCCCCAAAATTCGCACCAAACAGTGACTCCTTTTGGGTGCGCCGGCTTTTCAATGTATGCGTGCGGGTTTTCTGTACGCCAAATGGGACAATTTTGCTTGTTTACATACCCGCCAAGATCAAAATGAGCTTTATCTGAAAAGCCGGTTTTTTTTTTGCAAAATCAGCATCTTCTGTAGTTGAAAAAATAAACGTTAAATGGCGGACCCTTTACAAGAGATGTTACTACCACACCGTTTCAAAGTAAAGACATTCTAAAAATTTACTACAACTCTTAAGTTTGAAATTACAAAATATTTATATTTGTTACAATTTATGTTTCATCACTCCTACATTTTATTGGTGTAAAAAAATGTGTTAAACATTCACATGTTAAAATATCAGCCAACAATTTTTACGTTTCAAAATCTTACGTGCGAGAGTGGAATATATAACAGAATCATAAAAATCACATAAAATAATGCAAACGTCTACACATATTTCATATGACAGTTTCAAATTTTTATATTCCTGCATTAAAAAATGTCTGTCTGTCAATCTGTTCAATATGTTGAAGCCATTTGTATAGCATGAGGATTTTAAAAAACATCCTTAAAGGAATTTTATTTTCCATTCAGCTTATTTAGCACAAAACAAAAATTAACTTAAAAAATATAAAAAGTAAAGAGAAGCATTTTTGTTGTTATCGTTTTTATTTAATGTATATTATTTACTGCCAATGGTTTTGTAAACGAAACGAACAAGGCTGTTAAAAAGTTCCATTTGTCCATATGTGGTGTTTAATGTTTGGGGAATATTTGATGCCAAAGGACATAAACACATACACATAAGTTAATAGAAACAAAAATACCTATCTTTATATAAAAGAAATACCAAAGCAATAAAATTTTGCACAGTAAAACGTGTACAAAATAGACAAAGGGATTTTTGTATTGTATTACGAAGAGAAAAGTTGGGCAATTATGAAAGAAAAAATGGTAAGTGGCAAACATCCAACGCGAACACGCTAAATGATGTGGATTCTTTCGTCAAAGTTTTTATTCACTTTTGGGCAAAATTGCATTCCTATTTCATTAATCACATTACGGATTTTAAGTTTTACGGCTGCAATCGATTCGATTGGCCTCGCATAGACTTTATTCTTAAAATAACTCCAGAAAAATAATCTAGTGGTGTTAAATCACAGGATCTGGCTGGCCACTTAACTGCTAATCGATGGTTAACAGAAGTAAAATTTATTGCATAGAATATGAGATAGATAAACAAAGCAGAAAATAGGAACTTAGCTGCATTCGAAACAAAAAATAGAAAATGTATAATAAAAATACTGAACATTAAATTCTGAAATGCAGCAGTATAATTAAGTACATTTTAATATATTTTATTATACATTAATATGTTGTAATATATTTGAGTTAAATTTTAAAAAAATTTAATATATTTTAGAATATTTTAGTATATATATATTAACATATTTTAGTATACTTCAATATATTTTAGTATACTTTAAAATACTTAAGCAAATTTTATTATATTTAAGTACATTTCAGTATATTTTAGTATAATTTATTAGACATATGAATATAATTATAATATATTTGAGTATATTTTATTATACTTAAACATATTTCAGCATATTTTAAAATAGTTTAGCATATATAGCATATTTCAGAATATTTTAATATATTTTAGTATAATTAAGTATATATTAAAACAAAATACATATTTTAGTATATTTTCAAATATTTTAATATATTTTGATATATATTTTAGTACATTCTAGTATATTTTAATATGTTTTAGCATGCTTTAGAATATTTTAATGTTTATATTTTAGTATATTTTAGAATATTTAATTATATTTTAGTATATTTAGAAATAATTAAAGACATATAGATGTATAAAGTCTAGTTTCAGTTTTTTAATCCCACACTTGAATCTTAGAACAGGCCAAAATTGAATATCCATAGGAACCAGGGGAAAATTTTAGCAGCATTATTGTTACGAATATGATTTTGTTAAATTTTTAAAACAAAATAATTACCAGTAAAAAAATAAACGAAATAAATAACCTATTGTGTCTTTCACAAAAACTCGTGGTTTCTAAGAAATCTTATGCCTACAAGACAACAACAACATGCTTATTAAAGAGTCCACCAAATAACTTAAGCAAACAGAAAACAAAACCAACTAGCATAGAACACACTCTGCCAAACAGGCGCCTACACTGTATAATGAAAAGAACAATAATGTTAGATGGTGTTGAAGAAGAAATTACTTGTATATGTAAAAACCACTCAAGAAAACTAAATATATAAGCACCAACTGTTGGGCAATATCGTTAGTTCAACTAAACACATCGGCAAGTGAAGTCATAAAGATCATCGTGCGTTTTTATGTGTGTATAAACGCGAACAAGAGTAAATAAATCATGAAATTTAAAAAGACATAATAGCTCATTTCTTTTACTTTTGTTTACTGATAATTATTTTCTTTTAACACTTAAACAAAGCATTTTTGTAACACTGATACTCACTTTAGTCTTTTCGTTCAGGCTTAATATCACCACAACCATTCGAGATGAATCACCTTCATTTTGGACCTTTAAATTAATAAAGTTGCCATCATGTATTTTTGTGTGCATAAACCTAAATCAGTGTAATTTAATATAAAAACCTTAAAGTGTTGTATATAATTATTTTATAGTAGAAGAAGAAAACTTAATACATTAAAACGTTTGTTAAAGGAATAAACTTAACAATATATTTAATAGTTAAATAAATTCTTTTATATTCATGGTGGCTTTTAGAAAAAAATGTAAAAATATTAGAGGTTTAATTTTTGCTTAAAATGAAACTGCTAATATTGTGAATAAAATTCAAATAATTTTACGGCCTCAAGGTCCTTTAGCCTCCAAAAAAATTTCATTACAAATTTTATTTCTAAAAAATATTTTCTTCTCTGTACTTCTTCCTACTACGAAATTTATAACCGGTATAAAAATCTTTTATTTGGAGATAAAAATGTTCGATAACAGATAAACAGATAATCTTTAAAAGTTTTCAAATATCGGGTGGCTGATCAATTTTGCTATATTATAAAACTCAAATAACTTTTTGTAAAGTTCAAGTAATTTATTTTTTAGTAATTCATTTGAAAAATAATACATTTTTATTAAAGTAATTATGAAGTTTTGAAAATAATTGAATTCAAATAACCTCCACCCTCGGTAACACATGTGCGACATCTTATCAAAAGCTTATTCATTACTGTCTGGCGTATTGCAACGGGAATTGCCTCAATTACCGTTCGAAAGGATTGCTTAAAATCATCCAAATTTGTTGGGTTTCTTTTTTACGCTTCCTCTTTGCAATAACCCCACAAAAAAAATAAGGTGCAGTAAGGTCAGAAGACCTGGGAGGTCAGCGGAATGTTTAGTTTCTTGAAATCAGTTTATTGCGGAATTTTTGCCGCAATTCTGTCATAACAGTCGGGGCTATGTGATAAGTTGATCCATCTTGTTGAAATCGAATAGAGTTGAAAGGTATTTTCTTTCGGCGTAATACTGGAAAGAAATATTCTTTCAACATCTTTAAGTAACGCTCTCCATTGACCGTAACAGTAAAATCGGTTTTCTTCGAAAAAATTAGGCCCGACAACGAACCTTGAAGAAACTGCATACCACACTGTGACGCGAAGTGAATGTAATTACATCTGATGGAGTATCTATGGGTTAGAATTACTCCATATTCGACAATTTTGTTTGTTAACTCTGTCGTTTAAATCAAAATGTGCTTCGTCAGACAGAAAAATGAAGTTTAAGACGTTTTCATTCTCTGACGCCATTTGAATGATTTTCTTACAAAATTCCAAGTGAATCGAGAAGTCTTCAGTTTGTTTGTTAATTGAATATTATATGGAAATAAGTTTAAATATTGCTGCAAAAGTGTCTGCAGTAACTATCTGCAGTAACTGTCTGCTGACACCTATTTGAACAGATAAGCTGGATTGGATTATATGGCAGCAGCTATAGCAGTGATAGTTTCCTGCATCCGAACTGTGTGATTCGATTTACATCCGCGCCTGGCCATGAAGCCTTAATCAGATGGTGGACCAAACCACTGCATAATTTGGACGGTCATGCTCGTCCTAGGAAGCCGAAGCTATTATTCTATGCAACAGAACTTTCTAGTTGCAACTTCAATGATTCCAGAGCAGGGCTGCAAATCATCACTCCTTGCTTAAGAGTTGGAGACTTTCCAACTCCTGTCCAGAACATATGTGTAGCATGCTCACTGAACTGGATCATTCACCTAGCGTGTCATTAACGGCGAAATGATCCTGGCCACCATATTAAAACAAAAGACCTGATATGGGGCCGCGAAACCACAACCATTACGATGCTCCCATAAAGGGCCAACCTCAATAATCAGTCAGAGAACTATTAAATGTCTAAAGAGACAAATAATGAACTCTGGGGATTACTGATTCCCGTGGAAATAAAGTGGAGTTTCCAGTTGTACCCCTGCTGACTTCAGGGGACTGGGCTCCCTTTTTCCCCAGTTGCACTGTGTGTATATAGTCGAAGTTCTATAAAGACCATATTTATGTGCCCTCGGGGGGACCTGCAACCGAACTGAGGGATCTTGATAATAAGGCCTTCTTGCGATTGTGCCACGCCCGGCACACGAGCCTCATTGTAGTCCATCTGCTAGGAGGAATGCCACCAAACGTTCACCCACATTCTCTTTGGACGAAAACTACAGACTCTAAAGCGTAAAAGCGTTGCACTATTCAAATTCTTGTTTCATTATCCCAATTCTCCATTTCAGTTAAATTTAAATATCAATCTATAAAAGTAAATAAAAATTGAACAGGTTGGTTACACAGAAAATAAGTTATTACGTTTTTTTTTTGGTAACAGCTTTCATCAGCCACCCTTTATAAGATATTCAATAACAGAATAGAGTTACTTACCTAAATTTTGGTGGCTCCTCATAATCTAATTTTCTGACAATATGATAAATAAATATTTCTCTTTATAAAGGTCTTTTTAATTAAATTTAACACATATATATTCAATATTTCGCTTTCCTTTGGAAAGCTTCTTAAGGAAATGAATGTTTATAAAACATAAATTTTTAACAATTTAATAATTATAGTTATTTGACCTTTTTAATATTTTTTAGTAGTTAATTATTAAGCACTAGGCCATTATTTAATAAAAAATTTTTAAAAACTTTATTTTTTATTGGCATCATCAGGATAAACAAAAAAAGAAGAATATATAAATAATTAATCAAAATTGGAAAAAAATTTTTATTAACAAATTCAATAATAATCAAAAAAATTTTTTCAATTTTGATTAATTATTTATATATTCTTCTTTTTTTGTTTATCCTGATGATACCAACCAATGGTTTGGCGAAATATTGAAAAAATAATAAAAAATTAAGTTTTTAAAAATTTTTTATAAGTGTGCTTAAATAGTGCTTAATAATTAACTACTAAAAAATTAACAATTTAAAAAAAAAAATTTGAAAACAATTCAAGATAAACTCATAATAGTTTTGTGGATAAAAATTATATTTATAATTAAACTGGCAAACTCTCATGATGTAGTTGATCTTATATAAAACTTGATTGATATGTCCGTAAGTCCACATATGCTAAGTTATTCCATAATCCACTTTCTAATATTTCTATGTAGAAATTTAAGGAAGTCCTATGGTGATATGTAACATTGGCTTTAGCATAGAACTCTCCATAAAATAAACTGCTGCAAGGAAAAATATAAAAGTTTCCTTTACTCACAGATAGATAACATATAGAGCATTGATTTAAACTCATTTGCTGGGCTGCCGTATTGTTGATAGTTGTGACAAATATTTATTTGTCTAGTAACATTTCCTTTATTTTATTTTATAATTTTTACTCACGCTGAAACATGTTCACCCTATTTTGTTTTAAACTTTGTTTAAATCTAATTTAAAATCCTTTCCTAGAAGAAAACTACTTACTTGAATTTTAAAGTTTTAAAAAATAAATAAAAAGTACAAATTTCATATATTCTGAAACTGAAACTGAATTCTGAAATCTGAATATGTTAACACTTTCCTCAACTAACAAGTTACAGATAACAAATGTTGAGCAACCGCATTGACTACCTTAATAGAGATTTCCGCTCATTTGTTAAACAAATGGCCAGTGTTCAAATCTCAACAAATTGTTAAGTGTAAAGAAAAATATTTTTTGTTGGGTACCAGCGGTGGATAAGTCGTTTAAAAAAGTGACGAATAAAAAAACGCCCAAAGCAAAAAGCCTGAGGTTTTGAAAAAGTTAAATAGTTAATGGGTTAACGCTGTAGATAAAATATTTAATACACCGTTTGCATCACTGATTGTGGTGGGTATGACTGGTTAAGTTTGTAAAGATCGCATGCTTTGAAAATGAGAGATGGGCGGAATAAATTTTACCATAACCACAGGATAACACACAGCAGCCGTTTAGAATATACAATAGTAAAATAAAAATAAACTTGCTACTATTTCCAATCAAAAGGCCCCTAGTTTTGAATATTTTATTAATGTATATAGCTCGTAATAAAGGTCTTAAGACTTTAAAAGCCAAAACAACGGCGCCCTTCAATACCCATAATAGGAGTCTCGAAGAATTGCATAGTTTTATTTAGAATTTATTGGATATTAGTTCGTCTAACATTCTTCTTTGAGGATATGCAAGCACTGCTTAGAAATAATTTACAGCTTTTAAATAAAAGCAACTTTCATGCCATTTTTAAGCCAGTTTTAACAAAATTAATTTAATGGCAACTGTCCAATACAATTGCAGTTATCTCAGGAACAACTACATAAAATTGTTTAGCATTCAAAGCATTTCTTTCGTCTAATATTCTGCTTTCAGGACGTCTAAACATTCTTTCGATATAACGTACAGTTTTCAAGTAAAAATCACTTTCATCACATTTTTAATTAAATCAATTTCATGTTCATTTTTCAATTCAACCTCAGTCATCACGGGAATAACTGCATGGATTTTTTTCAAATTTACTGCATTTTGTTGGCCCAATATTCTTCTTTCAGGATTGTTTGGTTGTAATTCACAATTTTCAAGTAAAAGTCACTTTCATGCCATTTTAAAGCCATTTTTAACAAAATGAATTTCATGGCAATTTTTCAACACAATTCTAGTTGTCTCCGGAAGAACTGAATACTTGTATTTAAAATTTAATTGCTTTTGTTCCTCTACCATTCTTCTTTCAGGACGTGTAAACATTGTTTAGCCATTTTTAACAAAATTAATTTCAAATATATTCAGACAAAATTAGGCAGCAATGTATCAACTATATGCGTTCGATCACTTTTTGCTGCCTGCCAGCAGAGCATAGAAGAGATGCTAAAATACATAAAGATAAAATAAAGTATTTTAAGAACCAGAATATTTTATCTTTTAAAATTTGCGAGAATAACGATATTTTCTTAAATAATACCACCCATTATAATGAACACTGAAACATAGATCTTTGATTAAAATATTTCAACAAGGACGAATAAAATTCTGTTGTCATCTGTTAGAACTTCTCTCTGTGATTATTAGTTTTTTCACTAAATAAAAGGATTCAGTTTGTTTCGATACTTTAAGTTGAACAGGAAATCTTTTGGGCCAGTTGCAGCTTATCGACAGGCCATAAATAATTATTTTTTAACGACAACATCGTAGTTTTTAAGGTTTCCCATCTGTGAGCACATATTTTTTGCAACCAATACACGAAGTATGAGAAGTAGTCATGTCATAAAATAAATTCATTATTTAAGAAATTGTGTTCCAATATCCATCAATCAAATTTACTTCCTTTAAAAATAGCTTTACTGTACACATGTTTTCAGCATTGTCCTTCATTTTAAGTATAGAATGTCAGTGCAATGTTTTCATTTGAGTTCAAGTATGTGATATCATGTTTCATATCGGGGGAAGAATGGCAAAAATCTCTGGCAATTTAAAGGCTTAGAACAACAATGGTCTATAACAAAAAATGAAGACAACAAACATTACATTTCCAGCAGTTGTTGTATTGTTATCGTATTAAATGCGAGCTTTTAGATGCATACCAGTACTATTAAATATTTTAAAATCTTGGTGTACAAGTCACTTTCGTATATACGATTACAAACTCGTCATTATACGTTCGCTCATCAGAGTAAATCCAAAGGACTTTGCTTGTTAAGGTAATTGTATTACCAATTCTCAAACGTATTTTGTCACATTATACAAAGGATTATTGAGAATTATTTGAGAATAGAAGATAACAAAAAATTTACTAGCTAAACAGTTTACATACGAAATAGGAAATTTGCAATACAAAGACAATTAAAGTAAAGATATTGAAAATTGTTTAAAGAAAATTTCGAAAATTTTAAAACTTGTCGTAGAGCATGTGCTCAAAGGTTTGGAAAAAGTTGCATTATTTGGCGTCTAAATTTCTTATATGTTATAAATTTGAGGATTTTTTTCAGATAAAAAACACTTTCAGCTTAACCGATCATAATGTTTTCTCTTTAACCACTTCCTAGCTCATCAAATTTCTATGACACCAGTCTTACTTACAGCGCACAGTAAGACAACGCCGGCATTAAACACAAGGAGTCATTGTAGAGCTCTGAAATTTTGCACAGGTTATTTTTAGGACAAATCTAGTCTTTTTAAAAAAGACCTCCCATTGAAATGCAATAAAAAAGAAAAATTTTTTTTCCATTCTATTAATAATTTTTTAACATCATCATGGTATTCTAATTTTTTCAATTTCATTTTCATTCTTAATGCATTAATATAAGGATCTGATGATATTTGTAAATAGTGCATTACATTTTCATGCGTAGAAATATGTGAATTTTTACGAGAATGGAATAGCCTACAGTTTCTATACTCCTTATTCATTGCTTCTTGCGCTTCTTCGGATAACATTCCTGTAGCAAAACAAAAAGTTAATATTAAATAAAATTTAAAAAAACACTTTCAAAAATAAAAGTGCCGTGAATGAGAACTTTAGGGACACCGATAGGCATGAAATATCAGTCATAAAGCTCTACATACAATTTTGCAGTGTCTATGCAATACGTATGGAATTTATCAACATCTATATCTTTACTTGTATTAATAGTATTTAATATAATTTTAAATCGGTGAATTAAGTCTACATTTACACCAGTTATTCCAACAGTTATTTCTGGAGACATTACCATCATTGGTTGTTCCCATGCATTGTTTCACCACATCGACTTTTAAACAAAGAATTAATTTGATTTTTTTATATCTGTTTTAACAGCTTCTTTCTGTTCTTTTGTGTCTCTATTTGTCCTCCATGCTTTAAAACTTTAATTATAACTGATATGTAATATACACTCCATGAATTTCATTCGAGCATGTAGTGGCGAAATGCCAAATTTGAATGCTGCAGCCAAATTTGTGCGTGTTTTGCTCCACATATGAAACAAACAACCATCGAGCAATTCTTACCAACTGTTGTTGCCACTTTTCCGTCAATCATCGTCATAGTTAAACTATGAGATTCCGCAAACTTCTTTCGAATTCTGTCGTTGTTAAATTTCGAATTTCTTTATTTAGACGATTCACTTCATTGTTAATAACATCTGCTGTTTCTTTTACAAATTCGAATAGGCCTGTCTCACTGTGCACAGTGGATCATTTTACGAGAAGGTGGCTGCAGTGTAACTTTTATCAATATATTGTTACGTTCATTCCTCTTAATAAACCTTTTGTTATATTTAGTTCCTTTATTGCAAAATAATAACACAGTACTTTAGAATTAAATTAAATTAAATGATTTATTTATTTTAAATATGCAGAAAATAATCACGACGGTAACTTCACCACGGTAACGCCTAAAAGATGTTTTATTATTTGGTTTTCTTAACTCAACGACGTTTCTGTTGCCACCTTTACCCAGGGCAGGTCCCCACCTGGCTGTGTGTTTTGTTAGTTGCATTTGTTTTTTGTTGTTTATCTTATTTGGTAGAAATTATAATAAACATGTTGTTATTGTCTTGTGGGTATAGCATTTCTTAGAAAACTACTCAGTTTGTAAAATACACAATAGCTCATTTCGTCTACTTTTTTTAACTTATAATTATTTTCTTTTAAAACGTAAACAAAATATTTTTGTAACATTATTTTCTATTATAATGGTTAAATCGTCTTTTTTACTTCAATCGAAATGACACTTGATTCTAATATTGTGCTTGTAACGACACGTTTCCCTGGTAGCTGAGGTATGCTCAGCGGCGTCCAGGGTCGTATTGTGTCGATTCCAAAAAGAAAGACAAAGCCTTACTCACAATGTTGCTCTTTATTCAGGAAAGGGGTTTCCCTATTCCTAGTTCGCAACTTGACTGCAGCTCGGGCTCAAATCTTGTGAACTGGTGTGTATGCAGGCAGCTTCAGTAAACATCTTCTACTTCATGCGGTCCGTATTCGGCGAACGTCACTAGCTAAGTCGACTGCGGGCACAAACTCGGCTGGGTATTACCACGGCTCTGTTTGTGGTCGCTCCGTCGAAATAGGTCGGTTCGCCGCAAGCGCCAAGGCACGGGAGGCTGGGCTGGGTATTACCACGGCGCAACCGTTCACTGCCTGGTCACTGTCGGTGGCGACTGCGGACACAAACTCGGCTGAGTATTACCACGGCTCTGTTTGTGGTCGCTACGTCGCAGTTCTGTCCTGTCTCAGGGTATAGCTTCGGCTGGGTATTACCACGGCCTTATCTATACCCTGACTACCAGTCCAAAAAATAAATAAAAAAATAGAAGAAGATATTTACCTTTGCTCCTGTTGCCGGTCGCACACCAATTGATTTATTCTGATTGGTGTTTGCGCTTTTATACTTTTTTTCCTACCACACACCAATGCACAAACACACTTACATTACTTCGGTAGTAAGTACACCACAGCCGATGGCTGTTTTCACCACCGAGCTGCAGCCAGTTTTACAATATAAATATTACTAATTAATTAAATATTATGCCTTCGTGGCTAATTACAATAATACTAGAACTAAATCTTACGTCAACATAAATACTTATAACTACATGCGTATATAAGTAAATACATGAATTCATATTTTTAGTAAATGATTCTATAACTAAAGAAATACATTGGAGAAAATATGGAGATTTAGACATACATTCATTATTCTAGTAAATACGTTTAAAATAAGAGATAGGGATTGACCCGTGACTGTTGTCAGACAGTTCTCTGTGTGACCAAAAACGACTCCGGACTTTTGTTCGTTACATGCTGAACCAGTTTAACTAGCGAGGTTTAGGTCTGGCTGGCTGCTTTTCTCCTCTCAGATGGTACCAAGTATTCTCATTCTCACCAGCCACGTATCCGAGCACGTATATCTAGAAACAGACAATAAAAAATCTCATTGGACTGCAGACGATATACAAAGCAACAAATTTCGGAGCAGATGGTCATTTCATTTACTGTACCACTCATGTCGTAGCTTATTCCTCTAAAAAATTGTCTACTACCTACGAAATACCAAGCAACTTTTGTACTTGCGACTCAATCATTTCATTCACATTAAATTCATTTAACTTATTTGAAAAAACTTCCTTCTATTTCCCTTGATTTCTTGACAATCTATTATACATATCCCATAACTACCCCTGAAAATTCCTAAACTGAAAGAATTTCCTGACTAATTTAAGGTAAAACAAATCTTAAATAAAAAACGAAATGAAAAGTAGTTTAATTGCTGCAAAACCTATCGTCACAAATAACCTACAGCGATCAAGCAAGGAAATATGTTTCAGTGTACATTTTATAGTAAAATGACAAAGGTCGAATTTTAAATCATTATTAGGACCATAACTCAAGTGGCAGAACAGTCCGTATGTGGAATAAATTCACTACAAAATTCTTTGCTATCAATTTCAATATAGGAAAGTTCAAATCGAATCTTTTCTGCTACCCATAACCTAATTTCCTAGTTCGAGCACAATGCATTGCATGAGTAGTGATCATCCGCAAAGTGCTGGTCCGAAAAAAATGTTGGTGGCAGTGCAAAATAACAAAAAATTTACTAACATCACTAAAGAGTACAGCACATTCATTGCAAAAGTATAAAAAGACGGAATGCAAATTGAAAAGAATAAAATAAAGGCAACATACGATCGTACCGCCAGCCATAACAATTATTTCGGTTGTCAGCCCATAGTGGCAGAAGATAATTTTTACAAAGTGATAGATTTTTGTCAAAAAGTCAATGGCTATGTGATCTACAGGATATAAAAGTTTCAAGTGATTTGGATTATTTAGTTATTCAATATGAAGGCTTGCACAGTGGTTTAAAAACGTTTTGTTTTAGAAATATTTTGGTAGCCACAGAAGACTCCATGCCGGGATATTTCTGAATGAAGTTCAGTAGATTTGGCTCCATGGGGATAAAGGTGGGCTTCTGGATATTCCCCCAAATTGTTATTCAATTCTTTTTCTAAGTCTTGCATAATAGTCGAAGATAATTTCAAAATCATGGTCAACTTTAAGATGTAGATTACTCACATCGAGTGCATGCTCATATCGAAATAAGACAATAACAATACCAACAAAAGATTGCTCTTTTCCAAGATTTTATTGTGGTATTGAATGGTATCATGTTGCTACATTTATTCCTTTTAATAAACGTTTTGTTATGTTGAGTTTTTTTATTGCAAAATAAAAACACAGCAATTTAGACTCTTGAATTAAATTAAACAATTTATTCACGTAGCTATTAAATTTGTAAAAAGGTACAATAGGTGATTTCGTTTACTTTTTACTAATAATTATTTTCGTTTAAAACTTAAACAAAGCATTTTCGTATCAATATATCTTCGTATCATATTAAGTTTTCCTGTTAGCAAAAGGCATGATGATGCAACTGGAAAAGCTGACGTGCTATTTGTGAATTTTTTATACCTCGTTCGATTTTATCGTAATGGGATAAAGAAGATAAACATCAAGTCAATGTAGAGTTTAAGTGGCATGGAAGGCTACGAATATTTTCCACATTAAACGCATAAATTTGTTTTACCAAAACATCTAGATAGTTTTGGAAAGAGAAATTGAAAGATTATAATGTTTTTGCAATTTGTTATCACTTTAAAATTAATTTAATTAAATTTAATTTAATTTAATTTTCTTCATTTAAATATTTCTTTTAGTAAATTTTACTGAAGAAATTTATAAAAAATAAATAATTTTCTAAAACTTCTTTAGAATTAAACAAAATCGTCCTCAGTTGTACAAAAACCTAATTTTCTTAAATTTTACTTTACCATTTTATTAAGTTTTTGATTTAAAGTAAATTTCTCAAAATGAATGCTAATTTGTAAACAAATGCTATTCAAAAAGAAAAAATATTCTTGGGGCAAATAAACAACTACAAGCCAGTTACTTATATAGAATTAAAAGCATTTTGATTGTTAAGGTAATTATATTGCAAATTGTCAAAGGCACTTTTGTCCTATTTAACAAAGGAATCGTAATTTTCTGAAAATGAAAATTGACTCGTAGCTGATATCAACGATGATTAAGAAGATGATAAATCTTATAGTTTAAATACTTTTGAAGCAAAATTTTAAGTTTGCAATTTTTTAAAGGTGTACATAATAAATTTAAATTTGTTTCGCCCGTCAATGAAATAAAACGAACGCTTTCGATGAGTCAGTGTTGATGAGTCAGTGTTTGTTCGGTTTTAGGTAGTTCTTTCATTAGGGTCCTATCTACTCAAATAGGTAGATTGCCCGCCACCTGGCATATTGTGCGGGGCTAATCTAATATTTCTGTCTTTTATTATTATCCAGGTCGCATCGAACAAACAGCCAGCAATAACGCTATACACTGAAGAAAACGACAACAGAATTCCATTGACTGGCGAAACAAATTCATACATCTTAATACTAAACAATATTATCTTTGGACTTAATCTGACGGTGGTCTGGATGCAGGAAGAGCGGCACGGTAGCAAGGCCGTTTCACCACTACTTGCTGAAGAGTTAGGCATAATCCAACTCCTTTTCCTGTTGCATGTGCAAGCTAGGACATTGAATATTAATCTTCGGATACTTTCTTCAAATCACCGATAACACCAACACCCACCACGTAATACCCCGAGGGGCCTCATCAATAACCAGAATAGAGCCATAGCCCTGTAGCCTACTATTTCCCGTAGTACCAGAATGTGTGTATTAACTACACTGGTCGGACTTCGACAGTCTTTTCAACTTTGCGGCTCCTGCTAGCACAGAATGCTATTCCCGAAGGCACATGTCAAGATGGGGAAGATATCCATCTAGGTAGCATATCCCCGGAAGGAAATAATTAAGAGGTGTCAAACTGCATTATCTTCGAAATCAATTGATTGGATAATTTTTCGTAACCATGTTTTGATTGCAAGGAATCGATGCTTAGAGTCGTCGCCTATCAAAGAACTTGTTAAAACCACATGCAGTATATATCAATATATTCAAACAAAAACTTATTATTCGGAGCGCGGTAATGATCTGCGGTGACCGTAATGCAAGCTCTTAGTATATAAAGGGTTTTCCAACAAGAAATTTATTTTCTAAAACAAAATAAAAGAAAAAATTTAGTTTAAGATGATTTCAATTTTTATTGTATTACGATATCTAGCAAATATCCACCAAGGCCATGCTGACAGATGTCGTTTCTTTCATTAAAGTTTTTAATAAATGTTGGCTAAATGGCGGTCCTATTTCGTTAATCACTTCATCAATTTTGAGTTTTAAGGCTGTCATCTACAAAAAATAATCCAATGGTGTTAAATCAATAGATTATGCGATCGGCAAATTTGATTTGCAATAAATTGATAGTTTTATTGGCCTTGTGACATGTGACACCGTTCTGTTGAAACCACATGTGAGTGATATCCACGTCATCAATAATAGGCGGAAAATTAACTGTTAGCATCTCACGATAGCATAATTCATTGACCGTTACCGCATTTTCAGCTACATCTTCGAAAAAAAACGACCCAATCACGCCTCCAGACCACACAGCGCACCATACAATGACACGTAGAGCATGCAAAGGCTTCTAAATAATCGCTGTAGCATTTTCAGAAACCCAAGTATGACAATTTCGCTCGTTGACATACCCTGACAAGTAAAAAAGGGGCTTCGTTTGAAAAAAATATTTTTTTAGAAAAACCAGCCGGCTATTCCTAAAGGAATTGAGCAAATCTATGACGATGTGAAAGGCCGCTCTTGCATCAGTTGAACCTTGTAAGGTTTCAAAGTCAAATCGCTACGCAAAACACGCCATGTGATGGTTTTGGATAACCCCAATTGTAGAGAATATCGAAAAATTGAAAAATTGACAAAATTTAGGTGCCCCTGTAGGCTAGTAGGTAGTGTACTAGCTTGTAAGTATGGGGGTTGTGGGTTCGATTCCCAACGAAGACCTTGATTTTTTTCACTACAAAAATAAAAATTGATTGTCGGTGGGGCTGTTCAGCGATGAAGGCATAGTCACTGGTCGCTGTGCTATCTAATATACGGCAATTTCCGGCTATCCTTCTACTTATACCACCTGTTTCATCTATTCTCTACCCCTTTCCTAAATAATGAAGCACGGTACTTGACTAAATAGGCATTGTTGCCTGAAGTGCTTCTTTACTTCCTCTCTTAAAAAAAAAAAGAAAAATTCGATCTGCTTCCACACTGTGCGATGTTTTTAGTTAAGCGATGCGCTCTAACAGGTGTTGGTGCTGGCACACTTTTGTATCGAGCCTGTCAACTCAAATTTAACGACCAAATTTTTAATGGCGGTCTCAGAAGGACGATTATGTTGTCCGAAAATATTACGAATTTTACGAAATGTAACTTTAACAGAACCGCCATTTTCATAGTGGATTTTAAATATTTTAACGCGATTTTCGTCCGAAATTAAATTCATTGTAACAATCGCCACTGCAGCTACTACGAATACGTCAAAAAACTAAATGTCAAAACTATCATGTTGTTGGTATTGCCACATTTGAAAAATAAAAATTTTTGCTTAAAAACCGGATATATCGCAACAAACAGTACAATTCTGCAGCGTCTATTGTGTATTCATTCCATATGTGACAATGTTGTGTATTTATTGAGCTTTTTTATCGCTATAGGTTGCAAGAATTTTAAAGTAAGTCTGGACAATTTGGTGGCGTTAAGTAATATCAATCTACTGATAATGAGTTGATATCAAAAAGTGGAAGCAGTTTGATAGTTTTGTAATTTTAATCGGGCATAATAGCACGCTTTGTTTAAAAAAAAGTAATTGTTATAACCTTCAATATTGTAAAACGCATTAACACAATCTCCTTGAAGCCGATAAAGGTCGTATACTGGCACACAATGTCATGAACACAACTCTTAGAAGTATTAATAGTGCGCTTCCTTAGTTTTCTTCAATGTCATTTGCCATTTTCCTTGACTTTTTTATTTTTGTTTTTTACGGAAATTGTTTTGCGTGATTTTGTGTTCTCTTTCTTTTTTTGCTGGCTACTAGCCATGAGTTTGTTAGTGCCAACTTTGAAAGTTAGTAAACAAAAAAAAAAATTTATAGTAGAATTTCTTTAAATTGAACAAAAGATTTTTTTTGAATTGTAAATTTTTTAAAAGTCGCACAATTTTTTAAAGATTAAATTTAAAACAAATTCTTAAATTTTTTTATATGTTCAGCAGTTTTGTTTTCTTATTTTAATATTGCACAATAATCGGGCTTCCACTGTATGACTTTCAAACCTAATTGATTTTCTGTTAATATTAAAACAGCAAGAAAATTATTTCTTTTAAAAAGAGTGAATAACTGCATTTAAATGCAAACAAAATTCAAAATAGATTTTAGTTTGAACCCAACAGTTGCAAGCATTAAAACGATGAATTTTCCCATAATTTTATTCATTTTGGCAGCAGTTCAAATAATAAAAAGTGAAATACCTGCCGAGCAAAAAACACAAACAGCAAATACTGAAGTTACAAATAAAAATGAAATTACTTCGCAGGAAGAAATACTGCCCACAGCTGTTGTTGCAGCTGTCAGAGCAAATACTGTTCCCGCGGAAATAAAAGTAAAATTTTATTTGTTGAAAAAAACTAGATAAAGTTGTTTTAATTTAATATTAAAATATATATATTATTGCAGCCTTACGATGATAGTGTCATAAAAAAGGATATATACGATTTGAATAAAAGGTAAAAGTAATTAGTTTTATTAAAATGATTCTAAAGATAACACAAGACGTACAAAAACATAAAAAGTAATTGAATTTTAAATATCTTAAATCATTTTCTATTGTAATTTTTTTAAGACATTTTAAAATTCATGAAGTGCATTCTTACTAAATCAAATTTAGTAAAACTTTTATATAGAAACTTAATAGTCATAGAACGTCATAAGCCAAAACGTCTTGTTCCTTTATTTACTTTTATTTTTTACTCATGCATTTTTATTTTATAATCAAATGTGTTTTTTATCCACATAATCCTACAAAGCGCCACCCGTTATCTATTCCTTCTCTTTTCGCTCTCGCTTTCATTTCAGACAAGATGATTTTAAGTGAGAATGCACAGCGGAGGATTTGGAAAAATATGAAAAGAGTTCTGTAGCTTCTCCACGGGTTGTTCGATTGTATTACACTACACCTACAGTAGAGTTTTAAATTAAAAGTAGAGTTGTAATATCAACTTTTATTTATATCGGGTTTTTCAACAAGAAGTTGGTTTTTCACTTATGGCAACATCAACAACATGATAGCTTTGACATTATGTTTCTTGACGTAATCGTAGTAGATGCATTGGCAATTGCTGCAATGAATTCAATTTCGCACGAAACCGTATTAAAATATTTAAAATCTGTTCTGGCAAAGTCGTAAAATTCGTGAATTTTTCAGACAACATAATCGTCCTTCTGCGACCGCTATTAAAAATTTGGTCGTTGAATTTGAGTCGAACACCAACTAGTCTTCAACGGGTTTGTTCAACTGAAAATATCGCCAAGAGCCACAGTGTTGAAGCAGATCCAAATTTGTCAATTCCTCAACGTTCCCAGCAATTGCGGTTTTCCAAAACCACTACATGGCGAATTTTTCCTAAGGATTTGACTTTGAAACCTTACAACGTTCAACTGCTGCAGGAATTAGAGCCGACCGACCATTCGAATCGCCATAGATTCGCTAAATTCATTCAGGAACAACTGGCTGGTTTTTCTGAAACAATCATTTTTTAAATGAAGCCCCTTTTCACTTGTCAGGTTATGACAACAAGAAAATTGTTGCATTTAGGCTTCTGAAAATCTTGGAGCGATTACATATTGAGAAATCTCTGCATTCTCAATGTGTCACTATATGGTGCGCTATGTAGTCTGAAGACGTGTTTGGGCCGTTTTGTTTTTTTTTTTTTTTCAAAAATTATGCTGGAAATGCGGTAACCGTCAATTAGTCACAATATTGTAAGATGCTAACAACTCAGTTTAACATATTATTGACGACGTGAGTATGACTGACATGTGGTTTTAACAGGACGGTGCCATATATCACATAGCTAATAGAACGATCAGTTTATTGCAAACCAAATTTTCCAATCGTATAATTTCACAACAATCAGCTGTTAAGTAGCCAGTCAGATAGTGTAATTTAACATCACTGGATTATTTTTTATTGGGCTATGTTAAGCACAGAGTCTATACGGAGCCACTCAAAATCAGTGATGTGTTTAACGAAATAGGACCGTAATTTTTCCTAAAAGTAATAAAAAAAACCTAGCCGAACTTTTCTCTTCGTAATACAATAAAAACTTTAATCATCATAATCTAAATTTTTTGTTTTATTTTGTTTTAAAAATTAAAGCTCTTGTTAAGCAATCCTTTACTAATAAATTTAAGTAAAAGTTTCAAATTTGAATTTTACACTACGTATAAAACCGGCGCACAGTGGCTCAGAATCGTATTTCATTGGGCAAAACTCTGTAACTTTTTAATTAACAAAGATTTTTTAGAAATTCTTTTTTTAGTCAATAGATAACATCTTAAGCTTTTATCGAGTTTAGGTTTTATTAAGTTAGGTACAGCGCGCTGCACTTAAAATTATGCTTAACAATGCATACATATTTTCTAGTTTTTTTTTTAAATTATATATTTATTTATAATTATATATTTATTTATAGTCATAAATAGATTGTAAATAAATAAATAAATAAATATTAAATATTAATATTTGTATACTTTATTTCGTTCAAATATTAAATTCACATCATAATTATTATTCATTTTGCTGGAATATTTCCTGTAAATATTCTATATTCTGCTCTGTATTACTAGTGTCCTGTAGCAATGCCTTAGCTTCGGCATGTAGGTGCGAATGATTCACTTTCCATTGACTTCGAATGCTAGAGATGAAGGGAACTGACGTTGCCAACAATATGTGAAATAAATCTTCATTTGTAGAACTTCGTGACATTTTTCTGGTATTATGTTCTCTGTAAAATCTATAATCTTTATTTCTTCTTTCCTGGCTTCCTCTGATAAATCTCCAATTGGTAATAAATGGAGCTTAATGACATATTCTCCATGGTAAAGAACTTTGTGCACTGTTGCTGACATATTTCTATAATTCTATTTGAATGTATATATAGCAACGGTTTCCTTGGCGTAATCACCAAATTTTCTAGCATTAATTTATTCATTGCACGCAAATACTTCAGTAATTGTTTTAAATCTTGAAATAACATCTATATCAACACCTATTATACTAGATGTAGTTTCGGGATCCAAAAAGAATCTTCTTGCGGTATTGCCATCGTTTGTATTGCCTGATCCTTGTTTTGGTTGATCTATAATTAACCCATATTTGAGATATGCACCTTGAACTTGTTTCTTTTTCAATTTTCTTTTCTCTTTGTTGGTGTCATTATTACTTACTGATCCTAAGGATCCGAAGTCCAAATCATAGCTAATTTTGAGTACGTGTTTCATAAACCTTATCCCCGTATGCAGCGGTGATAATATAAATTCAAATGCATCATACTATCTAATGACTTTGTCGGTTCTTGGTTTGACCGGCTTTACATGTAATACAGCTGGATGAAGCTTTTGTATCAGTTAAATCCTGGACAGTTTTTCCGTCTATCCTTGAAAGTATTAATTGGTAAAACAATTTAATAATCTGTTCATCTATCTCTAACTCTAATGGCTTTAGTGTTGAAATTTGAGCTCTAATGTCACTTACTTCATTCTTAATGGTATCAGGAGTTTCATTTTTATTCTCAAATTTTATTGGTCTGCAGTATTTCGTAGACGATAGAGTATAGTTTTTCTAAATACAATTTGTTTGCATTGTGCTGGACGAAGGTTCCGAGTCTTCTAAATTCTTTATTAATCGCAATGGCACAAATGACAGCATGAATATATCTGTATCTGTGTCAGAAATATCTTCAAATAAAAATTTTTTATATTGTTTTTGGCCAGAAGATTCATCGCTTCCCCATTTACAAAAAAGAGTCAAATTACAGTTTAGATTTTTTCAACTCACTTCCTTGAAGTGATTGCAGCAACCTTTCGGCTGTATGATCAAGTAGAGCTTGCAGTTGTAACTGTGCCGAAATTGGTGTGATTTTGATAGATTCCTTTGGAGGATAACGTTTCTTTTTAGCTGCAGTTACGTGATGATATGATGGGTATAAATTGTACTTTATACATCTGTACTTTACGGAAATATATTTTAAACATTTTTTCCTATAATTTTTAGCAGGTAATTGAAACATCTGTGCAAAAAACCATGAACAGTTCTAGGAAGTTTTTCAACCATTTGAAGAAATATTTATACCACTAATAACTTTTCTCTCTTTCTCCCTACGTTTTGCTATCTGCAATTTGTATTTATGGCAGTAAATAATTTCTAAAGTAAATTTACTAGCAATTTTGATAGAATGTTGTTTGTAAAAATTTTGAGTATTTTTATTAAAATAAAAAAAGTGTTCTACGGGCGGGTCCGGGCGGGTGTAAAAGTATATGCAGGCTTAAAGAAAACACTTTTGCCTTTCTTTGGGTGGTTTCGATTTTTTGTCCAAAAAAACCGCAGGCCATTATCAATAACAGTTTTCAAGTAATCGTAATTAATATGAGATCAAATATTACATATTTTTTTATTTCTAAATTAACTTAAGTTCTTTTAGCAGCATGCCACGCCTACTACTGTGAACATTTTGTAAAAATTTTTTGGCTACCTAAGTTCTGATCTGTTTCCTTTCTGATGGCATAACAATTTTAAGAATCCATGTCAAGAAAATATACAGGTTTTGGCCAATGAAAATTGATTCTGAGCCACTGTGCGGCGCACCAATGCTTAAAATTAGCTTACCTCGAGTCTATCTAAGATTAAAGCTGTTGTCAAGTTTTTATTTTTCTATATATTTTAGACATTTTCAACTCAGCCAACTGTATTGTTGCCTCAGTCGGCCATAGGTAGTTCTTTCAATAAGGTCATACATGTTGATGTAGGTAGGTAGGAATGCCCGCCACCTGGCAATTTATGCGGGGCTAATTTTTCAAATTTCCATCTTTTATTATTACTCAGATTCGATATCTGTCTGATGTGGTTTTTCGTTAGTTCGAGTGAATGTGTAGTTTTTTGCTAGGATGTAGCAATGTTCTACACTCATCTATTTCCCCTTGTGAGTGTCCGTGAGTGTCAAGGTGCAAGTGCAAAGTTAGAGTCTTTTCGTTTGTATGAGCATATGTGTTCTATAAATCTTGCTTTTAGTGTTCGTCCAGTTTGTCCTATGTTAATATGTTTGTAGGTACAAGCAAGTCTATACACTTCACTGGAACTAAATTTGTTAGTTGTTTCAGTTGATGTCGTGCTGGTTTTTAATGCTTTGAGTAAACCCTTCTTTGTGAAAAAGGTTAGGTAATCTACTTATTACTGGTCCTGTGTAAGTAAAAATATGCCGTCGTGTTGTATCGGTTCTCTCTTTGTCTTCTTTATTCCTATTTTTAATGCTGTATTGTCTAAGAAATTTCCAAATAGTAGTAGATTGTTGTACTTATCTGGAGTAAATGGGATTATCTTAGGTCTGTGTATCCTATATCCAAATGCTGCTAGTTTATCTTGGGTAGGGTTGTTCGAGGTGATATGAATGGTATTTTCCGTAGTTAGTTAGTTTCTATAGATGTCAAATATTAAACAGTCATTTCCTCGAGTTATTGTGGTGTCAGGATAAAGAAAATTACTGTCTTGTTCCTTTCCGTTGTGTATGTAGTGTAATTGTGGATTAAGTCTATTAGAATTTTATTGGCGTTGTCTTGTTCGAGGATGCATATAATGTCATCTACGTATCTATAGTAATAGGTTATTCTGTGTTTTTTCATTAGAGGGTCTTTATATGTAGCAATTCGATATGTTGAATTAAAATGTTCATGAACATAGCCGTCCCTCAGGTGATGAAGTGGTAATTTAATCTAATGTAGTTATATTTTATTATCATCTTTTCAACATCTATAATTTCGGTGGTCCACAAAATAAAAACTCGCCGTTCATACCGAACAAACAGCTGGCAAAGATGGTATGACAACAATATTCCATTTAATACCAATTTTTTAATGTTATAAACTTTTAAAATAAATACAAATTAAGAAAATAACAAATTTACAAGACAGTATTATTTTACAAATAAAGTCAAAGAATATGCCATCCAATGGTGTGGGGAAATGTCGAAAATAATAACATAAAATTTACCTAATTTTGATATAAAGACCTTGTGCTATGTTCCGCCGAAAAATATATATCTGTTCTTTGTTAATTACACAAATTTTTATACTGCTTATAAAGCTCTTTTTACATGGAATATCATGTAATAAAAATAAATTTGAACTATTTAGCAATATTTCGAAATATTCCAATTCCATTATGGTGCAGTTAGAATGTCTTCCCTAGCTTGTTTTACAGTAAATAAGGCAAGAAATCTAAAAAATTACAGTTTTTGGACATTTTTAAAACTTTTCTGGGAATTGTAATCTTCGTATTAGTCAATCGTTGCATTATAATTTACTTTAATAGTTTCTATGAAGCTGCAATAATTTAATTCATAATATTGATAATGAAAAAAGCTGTACGCCTTAGAACTAAATTTAATTTTCTCAAAAACTGATTTAAAAATATATTTCCCGATTTTGCAAAAGGTTTTTTAAAGGTTCTGAATTTGCAAAAATTAAAAAAAAAGGAAAACTTTCCTATTTTATAAATCACGAGGACATCCATTAAATTAATTATTTTTTATTCTTAAGGCAGAAATTAACATCGCTAATATAATGTAATAGTGCGTTTATCCGATTAAAATATTTTTCTACTTATAGCATATACGCTATCAGAAAGATATTTTATTTATTAACTTTGCCATGGAAAAATAAGAATTTAGCACCCAAGGTATGCTTTAAGGCGTCAATTCTGTTTAAAGTATAACACCCAAAATCAAAACCAAAACTCGTCTAGATCTCTACTATTGTTGCCTGAATTTTTAATACAAACGTACTAGGCCTTTAGAATCCCCGATATAATTTTCTTTTTTACAAAATCCTCCACTGTGCAACGTAATCTTAGTTTTGGTTTTAACGTTATGTCCACATTTCTACTTGTAAGTCCTCCTGAATATTAAGAATAAATAATAAAAAGAGATTCTTTTAGAAATTATGATTTATTAACGTCACTAGCACATTACTAAGAGGGATCGATGTTATTCTACTTGCACTGTACCATTTTACTGACAAGTTTAGTTTAGCTAATATTGTTATCACAAAAATATTTGGCAGCCACTAACATATCTAAAAAAAAAACATAATGCTAATGTAATGAGTTGAAACAGAGATGTATGAAGTAACTTTCAACACCAACAAAGTATTGTATGTGAGAAAAAAATAAATAAGATGTTGACTAGCACATGTTGAGTAACAGCTTTGCCAATATAGCGTATTTAAAACATACTAAATTCGTAAGAAAGACACAGAAAGTTGTTTTAAAAACTTCGGGATAAAATTTAAATCTTTTTGATGGAAGTTGACAGTTTAAAAAGTATGGTATTTAATTCTATATGAAGGGTTTTTCAACAAGAAGTTTGTTTTTGAAACAAAATAAAACAAAAAATTTAAATTAAGTTGATTAAAATTTTTCTTGTATTGCGAAGAGAAAAGTTCGGCAATTATGAATGAAAAATTATATTTGAAAAATGCCCGTACTCTGTCCTTAACATAGCTCCACACAATCTAGCTAGCTACTTAACTTCTGATTGTCGTAAAATTATGCGATCAGGAAATTTGATTTGCAATTATTGATCGTTTCATTGGCTGTGTGACATGTGGCACCATCCTGTTGAAACCACATGTCATTGATATCCACGTCGCCAATAGCTACATGCACAACATACAGTGACATGTTGAGCATGCAAAGGCTTCTCAGTATTCATTCTACAATTTTCTAAAGTCCAAATGCACCAACTTTGCTGAGATACCCTTATAAGTGAAAATGTTTGTTTAGAAAAATCAAGCGGCTGTTCCTGATTGATTTAAGCGGATCTACGTCGATGTGAATTATCAGTCGGTTTCAATACCTACACCAGTTGAACCTTGTAAGGTTTCAAAGTCAAATCCTTCTGCAAAATTCGCCACGTGGTAGTTTTAGATAGCCACAACTATTGAGAACGTCGAGGAATTGACAAATTTGGATCTGCTTGTAGCTCACGGTTGTGATGTTTTTAGTTGAACGACCAGGTCGAACACGCGTTTATATTGAGCCTATCGACTAAAATTTAATGCACAAATTCTTAGTACCGGTCGTCTCAGAAGAACAATTTTGTTGTCCGAAAATATAATGAATTTTACGAAATGTAACTTTAACAGAACCATCATATTCATAGTGGATTTAATTATTTTAATGCAATATTCGTGCGAAATTGAATTGAGTGTAACAAATGTCAATACATCTACTACAAATACGTCAAAAAAACTAATGTCAAACTATCATGTTGTTGATGTGGTAAAAGGGAGCCCAGTTTCCTTAGGCTAGTAAGAGCCAACTGGAAAATCAACTATATTTCCACGGGAATCAGTAAAGCCCCAGAGTTCCGCTATTTGTCCCTTTAGGCACTTAGCTATTCTCTGACTGAATTTTGAGCTGGGCCCTTCGGGAGTATCATGGTGACTGTATGTTTCGAGGCCCTTGTTTGAGTTTGTGGGTCGGATCATTCATAATGAACACAATGAATGGTTCAGGTCCAGTGAGTATGAATGCCGTTGTGTTCTTAATTATATTAAGCTTCATGCGTTATCGACCAGGAGTTGGATAGTCTCCAACTCTTCAGCAAGGGGTGAAGGCTGCGGCCTACTCCGGGCTTTTGAAGTTGCAACTAGGAGTGACCGGAGGATATAGACCTTCTAGGGTGAGAATGACGCTATATTTCATCCACAGTGGTAATGATCCACCATCTGATTAGGGCCCACGGCAAGGTGCAGATGTAAATCTTATCAGGTATGTATTGGGGGTAAGGATTATCATCACCCCTAATACATTAGTTTGGTTTATTGACGTATCTATTCAAATACAACTTAAGTTGATCTGTATCAACAGCCAATGTGGAGTTCCAATTTTCTATTTGTGGCTGATCTCGGAAATAACGGGGTAAATGTTATTATATAACTGGTTCATCGTTTAAGGCGTACACTAACAACTTCACATATCCCCACAGAAAATAGTCTAGTGGTGTTAAATCGCACCATCTCAGAAGCGAATTCGCGGGTAGGAAACGCGAAACTATGCAGTTCCTTTACGTTTCCCTTAATAAATCAATTGTGGTACGTTCTAACCAGCAATGTATTTAAAGAAGTAATCCCACCAGCCTATAAATCACTCCTAATAGGGAGCTCTTGTAGATGTAGTGGTATGCGGCAGTTTTGTTTACTGACACATCCATACAAGCACAAGTTAGGTTCAGGAAAAATTTTGGGCCCAATTTACACAACTTCAATGCGTTGTTCAGGCGTCAGTCTACTCTTGCTGAAATAAAAAACCAAATTAAACATTAACCACTTAATGGCTAGCAAAATGGCCGCTAGTTAAAAAAGTGTTGTCAACTTAAAATTCTCTACATCCTTTATATACATCGACTTACATTACATTGTATTTAGGGGGTTTGAGGTATTAATATTTTTCAATACTTCTTGATAAAACAGGCGATGGCTACAGTAGCATGGAATTATATATCTAGAACATCCATCATAATTGAGTTGGTAGAGATGTTTGGATGCGTATAAATTCACTTTACATTCTCACAAAGTGTGGTTAGTGTGAATACAATAAAATACTATTGGGTGTTGTTCAATTCCTAATTAAGTTGGTTTAGACACCCATTTGTTTGTTTGTTTCTTAAATGTGGGATTATAAGTTCGAATCCTAGCAGAGCCCTTCACCTTATTTTTTTTTTAAATTAATTTTACAATTTATACAGAAGGTTGAAGGCGAATAAGATGGTAAACGTCAATGTTATAATAATTAATTTCTTTATAGTTTCCATCATCGTACACAACCAAGATTACTTAATATATTACGAATTTGTGCTAAAATACGGAAAGGTTCTAATTTACATGTTAATAACTTTGATATTTTAAAACAGAAATAGGGACACTTTACCCTAACTGAATTTAATAACACTACAATAACTTAAAGATCGCATTCTAGAGACGGACACAGCTTCTACCAAGAAGTTAGTTAGTTTCCTCTAGTTTCTATTTAATCAATGGCTACTTGCCTTCAGTGTAACTTTTGGTTAGGAAGAGTTTTATTTCATTATAATTTTGCAAACATAGAGATGTCACCTGCAAGTCATTTATAAAAATCGTTGTGTGGTAACGAATGCTACTTAACTTATCAGATATATACAACAACTTAAAAAGGGTACCAAGATAATATCCTAAGCACTCACCATCATTCAATTTGACAGGTGAAGGTAATTAGATATAACCTCTGTCATTGTTGTATTTCTGTTATCTTATAGATTGAATATTGAACAATTCCACAACATGATTTAAACTAAATAAACTATTTTTCTAGCTCTGAATGAAATATCCTTTTTTAATTATCAACATTTAATGCACCAAATTAGCATATGCGATTTTTTGTTTATTTCGAAAGAAGATCTAATAAAAACTTCTCTCTTTAAGGCAGCTACAACAGGAACAACTCCAAAAACTTATAATCGAAGATTTAGCCTTTATTAAAAAATCACTTATAAAAATCTTGAACAAGAGTCCCGTTTGGAAAGTGATACAGCGTAGACAAGATGGCTCTGTAAATTTCGATCGTAGTTGGGAAGATTATAAAAATGGTTTCGGTAACGCTCATGGAGAGTTTTTCATTGGTCTGGAAGAGCTACATGAAATGACATCAGGTGATCCCCAGGTTTTGTTGATAATTATGGAAGATTTTGAAAATAAGACACGCTATGCCATGTATAGTAAATTTAAAATCGCTAGTGAAGATGATAAATATGCCATAGAAGAGTTGGGCGATTATACGGGTGATGCAGGTGACTCTATGAGCTATCATAGAAGTAGAAAATTCTCAACAAAAGATCAAGATAATGATAATAATCCAACCTCAAATTGTGCTAAAGATTATAAGAGTGGCTGGTGGTTTGATAATTGTTATTCCAGGTGAGATTTTATTTTATTTAAATGATAAGTAAATGAATATCTTTTTAATTTTAGTAATTTAAATGGTCCGTATTATAAAGGCACACGTTCCTGCAGAGGTGGAATCAACTGGTATCATTGGCATAATTACGTTTATTCTCTAAAGAGCGTAGAAATGCTGATGAGACCAGCTGCAGAAGAAGAACAATAATTTGGGTTTTCGATCATACTTTCTGAAAATGAGAATAAAATAGAATTTCGTTTCTTCGCTTCTATAGCCCATCATAACGATCATCTAAGATTTAACTTAATAACCTTTATATTTTCAATAGTTATATTTAAAAATAATAACTTAACTTCGGAAAATTATTACTTAGTGGTTTGTTTTTTTAATTTTTGTTTAATAGTTTTTCTGACAGAAGTTTTACTTTAACGCAAAATATATTGAATCCCTAAATACGGTCGTATTTTATTTCTGTAAGAACTTCGTTATATTTTAACAACCTTAGGACTGTTACTGTAGTTGTAGTTCTAGACACACATCCCCAGTCAGAGATGCAGTAAGGTTCAACTTTGTAACGACACGTTTTCTCGCGTTATGCTGGGGTAAAGCTCGCGGCGTCCAGGGTTCGTTACAAAAAAAACATGTTGCTTCATTGATAACACAAGAGCCACTTTTGTTTTACTAATAAATTTTTTTTATTATTATAATCCACTTCTTAAACTAAGTTAAAATTATACTACATCACTACTGAGCACGCCAACGACGATCAACCGCCTCGTGGCCCTCAAGAGTTTTCGTCTCCACTCTCCGCCGGCTAGCCTACTGCTTCTCACACTGGGGCGAATAAAATTCTGGTCCAGTCTGAGCAGAACAGTTTGCCTGTCCACCAGTTTTTGACTTGTCGCGGTTGTCACAAATAAGATTCTGAGACAACCTCTCCACGTCGAAATTGGTGTTAGCCTTTTGACGATCTTGTCCGTCTTGTTCAGCTAGGGCGAATAAAATTCTGGCCTTGCTGAACAAAGCGTGGCCTGGCTCTGGGCTCCGTCACCTGGGCGAATAATATTTTGGCCAGGTGAAGTAGCGACAGCACTTGCTTGGCCGTAGACCTGAGCTATACTCAATGAATTCAAAGTCGAATAAAATTCTGACTCTGATTAACTGAGCTAAACCTATTCGGAAGACTATTTTAATTAAGTTGAATAAAATTCTAACTCACTTAAAAGAAGTCTTGCCCGGTTGCTTGTCCGTGGCCAACTCTTCTCAGAAGCGTAATTATCTCGCTTTTATATGTCTCAGCCAGGCACACCTACACACCCATACCACTAAACGGCAGCTGCTTGCGACTGTTCAGGGTTGTGTTTAATGGTATGTTTTTCTTACGGATGTATCTTCATGTTAATATGTGGCGCTTCTTAACGGCTATTATAATTTCAAATATTTCATTAACAAATAATAATTGTAATTATAAAATATAATTATGAATAATAAATATAAATGAATAATATAAAATGAAAAGTGAATAATAATAATGTTCTCTTTTAAAAGAAATTATGAAATTAATTAAACAATAAATATTCAGAAATGTAAAAAATGTAAAAATTTATGAAATTCAGTAAAAAAATTAAAAAATTTAAAAAAATATATATAGAGTCTAATTGCTTGTGATCTAATTGCTATGTGATCCAAAAACAAGCCTGCCGACTTTTGGTCGTCACAACTTACTATAGCCTAAAGAACTTAGAGATAGCCCTGCAAAGGTTGTTACGCCTGCTCTCACGTCAAATTTATCATCTCATATAATTTTTGTTAAACAATAAAAGCATGCGACAGACTGCTCGGATCCACTATGAAAACTGTGGTTCTGTTATAGTTACATTTCGTAAAATTCGTGATATTTTCGAACAACATAATTGTTCGCTATTAAGAATTTGGTCGTTAAACTTGAGTCGACAGCCTTAATACTAAATGTGCGAATACCAGTTCACGTCCGACCGGGTCATTTAACTGAAAACAATGCAGCCGTTAGCCACAGTGTTACAGCAGATCCAAATTTGTCAATTCAAGACATTTTCAACAATTGCGGTTATCAAAAACCACCACATGACGAATTTTGCGTAAAAATTTGACTTTGACGCCTTCACATCACCAACCGCCTGGTTTTTTAGAAAAAAAATATTTTTTCAGACAAAGCCCATTTTTACTTGTCAGGGTATGCCAACAAACTGGAAATACGTTAACGGTAAATGGATCACGATATCACGAGATGCTAACAACTCTAGTTTGGCCTATTATTGACGACGTGGTTATCACTGATATGTGGTGTCAACAGGATGTTACTACATGTCAGACAGCCAATGAAACGATCAATTTATAGCAGACTAAATCCTGATCGCATTATTTCACGTCAATCAGCAGTTAAGTATCCAGAGAGATCGTGTGATTTAATACCACTGGATTATTTTTTGAGGGCTATGTTGAGAACAGAGTCTTTACGAAGGAAAGCGAATCGATTTCAGCCTTAAAACTTAAAATCCGTTATGTGATTAACGAAATAGGACCGCCATTTTGTCAAAAACTAATTAAAAACATTGATAAAAGAATCGAAATTTGTCAGCGTGCAGCGTGGTTGTGGTGGACACAGGTCGGATATCATTTTCATTAACAATTGCTGAACCTTTCTTTATGTATTACAATAAAAATTTTAATCATCTTAATCTAAATTTTTTGTTTTATTTTGTTTTAGAAGACAAACTTCTTGTCGAAAAACCCAAAGAAATTTCTATTTTAAGCTCAATAAATAATTTTCTTACAATACAAATTATTCCAACAGTCAAGCTTTCAGGTTTTAGCATAAAACTAAAAATCTTGTTTTCTATTACTTTAGTTTTTTATTTCTTTAAGATGTGTTTTCTTTACAGAACAACGTTAATTTATTTTTATAGAATCGTAAAATTTAATTTTAACAAGAACTAACAAAATAAAAATGAAGTAAAGATTTTTTATTTATTATATTTTAAACATTAACAAAATAATAAAACGTATCAAATAAAATCGTGCAAAATGGACTGTGAACAAAGCACATCGTGCATTCTTCTTACATTCAAGTGAAAAATGTCATAAAAACTTCTGGAAAATAGCTTTAAAAAAGGTACGCAAAACAACGAAAGAAAGAAAAGTAAAGCTGCATTAGTTTACTTTGCAGCGTGCGGTTTACCTAAAGTCATAATTCGTAGCTGGTATAAGCAAATTACTGCAGTAACTCAAATGCATAGAATTTGTTAACTAAATGCTGAAACTGTAAAAGCATTCTTATCAAGTGCTATTTAAATTTATTACTTAACTTTTTGATAGTTGCTTCGCTTTTTCTATCTTCTTTTAAGCCAGCAAAATATGGATCAATCAATTTTTGTTAAAAAAGAGTTGTTCATTTACCCAGTTAAATGTTTAAGTAAAGAGTCATTATGTCAGCATTGCCTTAAAACTGTTTTTCAAAAGAATTTAATAAAAATTTCAATGTTTTATCGCAAAAAAATCGTTATGTGCACAAGCACATTTTTTTTTTTGTCTATTTTCTACTCAATTCAACGTTAATCCCTTACAAATTGTGGCAATTTTATGTTACCTTTTGGCAGCATCTACCATTGGGAAACTGAAAAGGGAATGCGAATAACATTTTAGAAGTGGAAACTGTTGTGACTTTTTGTTAAACAAAAGAAAAAATAATGTCGTTACTTTTTAAACAAATGTCTACAGGCAGGAGGAAAACACTAGAAGTGATTTCTATAAAATTTTTTGTAAAGGGTGTTTTAAAAAAATCTTTTTTTTTTCTAAAGTAAAATAAAACAAAGGTTTAGATTAAGATGATCCAAATTTTTATTGTATTACGAAGAGAAAAGTTATTATTATGAATGAAAAATTATATCTGGCAAATGTCCACCACCACTACTTTCATCAAAGTTGTTAATCACTTTTTGGCCAAATGGTAGTCCTGTTTCGTTATCACGGATTTTGAGTTTTTGGCTGATTCGATTGGCTCCGCTTAGGCTCTGTCCTTAACATAGCACCACAAATCCAGTGGTGTTAAATCACACGCTCTAGCTGGCCACTTAACTACTAATTGTTGTAAAATTATGCTGTGGGAAAATTTAGTTTGCAATATATTGAACGTTTCATTGGGTGCGTGACATGTGGCACCGTCCTATTGTGGCACCATCCTGTTGTCAGTGATATCCACGTCTTCAATAATAAGCCAAAATTGAGTTGTTGCTTAGAAAAAAATGGCCTAATCACGCATCCTAACCACATAGTGCACCATACAAAGACATGCCAAGACTTCTCACTAATCGCCCTAAGATTTTTAAAAGCCCAAATGCACGAAAATGGGCTTCATCTGAAACCCATTTGTTGTCCGGTTGTTCCTGAATGAATTGAGCGAATTTACGGCGATGTGAATGGTCGGTCGGCTTTAAACCCAGCATTAGTTGAACCTTGTAAGACTTCAAAGGCAAATCCGTACGCAAAATTCACCTGTGGTGGTTTTGGATAACCCCAATTGTTGAGAATGTCGGCACATTGACAAATTTGTATCTGCTTCAACACGACTCACGACTGCGATGTTTTATTTGAACGACCCTATCGAACAGGCGTTTATATTCACATATTTTGTATCGAGCCTGTCGACTTAAATTTCACGGACAAATTTTTAATAGTGGTCTCAGAAGGACGATTATGTTGTCCGAAAATATCACGAACTTTACGAAATGCAACTATGACAGAACCACCATTTTCATAGTGAATTACAATTATTTTAATACGATATTTGTGCGAAATTCAATTCAGTGTAGCAATTGCCAATGCATCTACTACGAATACGTCAAAAAACTAAATGTCAAAACTCCGATGCTGTTGATGTTGGCACAATTAAAAAAAACCATCTTGTTGAAAAATCCAATATTTTAATCAAATAGTTGATAAAGGACATTCTATGTACACATAAAAGCAATCAACTAAAAATTAATAGATTAAGGAGAGATACTGAGGCAGACTGCTGCGTCCTTATAAGCAATATCTAGGCCATCTTATATATTTAACATATTTATTGGCATTCCATGTTTTAGTTAAGACTGAGACCCATATTCCTGCTCTTACTACCAGCCAATGCTCTTTACATAAGTCATATCTTATGTAATTTTTATCGTGTTTAAGCATTATCTTCACTATTTTTCCCAAGGGTTGTTTAAGTATCATTCAGTCTCGCTTGTCTCATGTTCTTGGAGTCTACCAGGCGTGCAATTTTACATCTCCTGTTTAACTTTCCATAATAGAACCGTATTGGAACTGTGTCTGTATCCGTTGACTTTTACTAATTTTTCACATAGTGCGATAACTCCTGATTTTAATATTGTCCCTCACAATATTTATTTTATCTCCTTAAGTTCTGTTCATCTCTGGCGATGGTTCGGAGTCCTCAAAAACTATTTTTGTTTTTAAGAATTTTTTTAGGACCCACATTGAACAATTTACAAAAAAAAATACAAATAACATCACAAACCTGTAATATACAAGGTATATCTGGAAATAAATTTTAAGTTTAGAACTCAATTATTTCTTTATTCGCAATTTTTTCTTTTTTTGTAGTTAAATATCTTGTTACGAAGATACTTTGTTTAAGTTTGAAAAGATAATAAATATCAGGAAAAAAGTAAATGAAACGAGCTATTGTATTTTTTTTATAAATAACATAGTTTCCAAGAAATCTTATGCACACAAGACAGCAACAACATGCTTATAAAATATATAAATAAATAAATAAATATAAATAACTTAAACAAAGAGAAAACAAAAACACTTAACAACAAACAACAAACACAGAACAACTTAAAAAGCTTGTGATGCTGTTGAAGTATAATTTTCTTCACCATCTGCTGGACAATATACTCAGCTAAAGTAAAAACATTGTCAGCTGCTTTTAGGCGTTAAAGTGTCAAAGTTACCTCACCTATTTTTGTGTGTATAAACGCGGTTAAGTATATAAATTAATTTAAAACTCTGAAGTTTTGGTTAATTACCGAATTCAACATTTCCTTGGAATTTGAATTTTTTCCTAAAATATGGAAGAATTCATATATTATTCCATTACTTGAATCTGATTGTAGGTTTAATGTTACAAACTACAGTGGTATTGGTAAATTTAGCGCTACACCTAAACGTTTTGAGAAAATTGTTACTTTCACCACCTTTCTCATCAAGTATCGTCTTTATTGGTTCCTGCTCAGCATAGTTTTCAAAGGGGTATTACAACTATTACCAATCTTTTAGAATTAACAATTCTAGTAAATCAGGGATTTTTCAACGTAAGCAAACTGGTGTTATTTACATCGAGTTTAGTAAAACATTTGATAAAGTCAACTATGTTCCATTTCATCCTACGTGCTATTCTAATCTAGTACAACATTTAGATCAAATTATGCCAACTCTGACCCGTTTTTGAGACTTTGTACTGCGTTTAATAAATTTTGCAAGCTGCAATGATTTTTCGTTATTTACTGTTTTAATGCCTGTAAGGATCCTGAATCCATGGGCTCAATATAGTTAAACTAAAAGAAAAGGATTCTAAAGAACAAAATGGTTATTAAAGGAACAAACATCACAATATAATTAATTCAACTAGCTACTCAAGTTGAAATATTTCTAATTACTTTTGAATGAAATATCTAAAAATGTAATAAGTCCATTAAAAATTTAATTAAAATTTTTGCTACAAAATAAACAAAATCTTTAACGCATGCAATAATTTTGAGTTTACGATTATTTAAATTTGTTTTATACAAATAAACTTACAATTCTATATTGTCACCCTCAAAATAACTTCCTTCTAGTGCTGGAACTACAATACTGGAACTCCAATACTGGAAAAACCTTCATTTGGTGATTACAGCAATACAGCCATTTGAATGTTCTCTATTGCCTCAAAATGAGTCTTCTTAAGACTATTTTTCAACTTCGAGATAAAGGAAAAATCACATGGATTTAAATAAGATGAATATGGAGGCTGAGGAGCCAAAGGAATGTTTTACTGCCCAAAAACGTGTTTATTGAAATTGCTGTATGACAAGGAGATTAATCGTGACGCAACACCCAGTTTTTCTCGATGTTTGGTTTGACCCTTATTCGAAGTCTTTCCAAAACCTCCCGGTAAAATAGTTAATTGACTGTTTAGCTTGAGAACGATTCCGTGGATATCGAAAAAACTAATCAGCATGCATTTGATCTTTGAGGTTGTCATCCTTGCTTTCTTGAGCCTTGGAGAGGTTTAATACTTTGGCACTTGGTTTTTGGACCGTATTCAATACTCATCCATCACCACTAATGACACGTTCTAGGAAATGGCGGTCAATCAAATAAAATTAAGGCACCTTTCCTTTCTGACGTCCTATTGGTCTCGCTAAAGATTTTTTAGAACCAGTTTTGCATAGATTTTTCTCATCCTCAATTCTTTCATGAAGATCTTATGAATGGTAGTGTGAGTCTGATTTAACTCTTCCCCGATTAGTCTGACTGGCAACCGACGATCTGAATGCAAAACATACCGGATTCTGTTGACATTTTGATGGGTCTTTAAATATTAAGGCCTTCCGCTTTGTGCTTTATCTTCAATCTTGCAGAATTTAGATGCCCTCTTGTGGAGCGCAGTCCGGAAAATGAAAAGCCCCATCGTTTATGAAGCACCAATTCGATTGCAAAATGGAAATTTGGGCAAAAAATTCCAACGACAAAGTTGAAGAGTTTGCCAATCACCTGAAGGCGGTTTTTGTCCCAAATGTAACAAACTCTTGTTTAACACCAACAACTGCTCAAGAACACCAACACAATGATTATCAATCAGCCAAATTCGGGTTTGAGAACCGTTATGTTTATTTTTAATTCTATGTTAAGGACTGGTTACTTTTCATCGTCCTAGAAACAGTCGGAAATAGTTATAATCCCCAAGCCTGGCAAAGACGTTACGCAAGTATCATCTTATCGTCCAATCAGCTTATTGTCTGTTCTCTCCAAAGTATTTGAAAGGATACTTCTGAATTCTTTAGTACCATATATTGATTCAACAAACTTAATCACCAATTTGGGTTTAGGAAAAAACAGAGCACCATCAAGCAAGTGCATAGAGTTACGAATTTAGTTCGTGGGGCTTTTGAAAGTAAGCAGTACTGCTCTGCACTTTTTATTGACATTTCGCAAGCGTTCGACAAAGTCTGGCATGAAGGACCTGTATACAAAATTACACCCTGCTTCCCGAAAACGTTCACAAACTGCTCACAAGCTATTTGGCAAATAGATCTTTTGTGGTAAGATCAAAAAGTGCATATTCATCGATCAAAAGAATTTCAGTTGGTGTCCCGCAGGGGAGTATACTCGGGCCATTCCTATATTTATTGCATACCGTGGATTTGCCCATAAGTCTACTCACACACATATCTACACTTGCTGATGACACAGCATTTTTAAGTATTCACAAACGCCCGAAAGTAGCTCAACAACTTCAAACCCACATTGCTGATTTGGCGAAATAAGCGTTCACATAACTATTACGTTAAGATAGAAAAATTGTCCACCCATCTCAATAAATGGACAATTCCAGAGCAGAGCCAAGTTAGGTACTTGGGAATACACCTCGACCGACGTCTTACGTGGGTCCACCATATTGCTACCAAAATCACAAAGCTGAAAATTAAAACCACCCAGCTTTATTGGCTAATTGGGTCGCACTCTTTATTCAATTTAGACCTCAAAGTACTCCTATACAAAACAGCTTTAAAACCAATATGATCTAATGGTATCCAGTTATGGGGTTCTGCATCCGTATCAAATGTTGAAAAGCTCCAAAGGAGGCAGTCAAAGATCTTGAGAATGATTACGTGCGCTCCTTGGTATACACGAAATTATAATAACCACAAGGACCTCAATATTCCTACCATCCGAGAAGAGATTAAAAAGTCGTGCACGAGCTACGTTGCAAAAGTTACTGATCATCCTTACTTTTATTTGAGGGCCATAGGCGCCTCAAAAGGGTGCAAACTTTTGACTTGGCAGGATAATATTTTTTTGATTGCTTTGTTGAATTGTTTATAAACTTTTCTTCTTCTGAAGATGCCACCCAGAAGTGTGGCGAAATATGGGAAACAAAAATAAAAATTTACTTTATTTTTATATAAAGACTTTGTGTTTGGAGAAAAACTTATTTATAAAAAATATTTTTTTATGTAAATACTGCTAGTATTTTACCCTTACCTTTAAATTAACTAACAGTTTAACTTTTTGTATATATGTATGTTCAAACTATGAATGAGAAAAACACAAAAAAGTACCTAAGCTTAGTTTTGGTATAGATTGGCATAAAATCCTTCGTTTATCCTACGCATTTTTTCTTAAATCGAAAATAAAAGGAAAAGACAATATCTTTAATAAAAACTAAGCGTTATAGATATTTTAAGGATTTGTTAAGGATTTTTTAAGTGAACTTTTTGTATGCTAAGTAATAGTACTAAGTATGTATGTGTGTTTTACAAATTGAAGTCCTTAAAAAAATTGCTAGCATTTTGTATTCTGTTATCTTTGGAGCTACCATTTCACAAAGTCCTCTAAGGTCATGTTATAATGCCTTTTTGTTGTCTTTTCTTTCCTACACAAAGTCTTAAAGAAATATACGTCAAGTTGATTGTTTAATGATATACATATAAAGTCCTTTTTTCACCTCTCTAAAAAAGCAAAACTAAACATAAAAAGGGTTTTCTTGATTAATAAGCTTTTATTACATATATTTATTTTATATATAAAATATAAAATTATATCTATATACAACATATATAATTTTTTTTTTTGTTTTAACTAATGTTGCTATAATAACTGCTTGCAGAAAAAAGGCTTCCTGATGGTAATACTGATGCTGAGCTACTAGTGCTTGAGATAAAAATGTTGATGACAATGATGCCAAAGTAGCTAAAGACGTTAAGAAAGATGTTTATCAAGTGACTTATTTACTCTAAAGTAGCAAAGTTACTTATTTACAAAAAAGTTGTTGAAGTTGTGTGTTGTTGTTGTTGTTGATAAGTTTTTTTAAGATGGCAAATAATAAAAAAAAAATAGGGTCTTAAAAGTAAATTAGCTTTTAAGTTTGTTTTTATAACATAAAGCCTAAAAGCAGGCAAGATATTTAGGATTTTACACAAGAATTTATATTTTTAAATGGAAAGTTAAAGCATGTTAAGCTATAAATATATCTAATTTATTTAAAAAATAAAATATGCATTATATTTTCCGCTTTAAGCGTCTGTTATTTATAAACTAAAGCTCGAATAATTAAAGTTTTTGAGTAAGTTCGGTTAATGTCGTACAGTTGATTTTTTCCTCAACTAAGAGCATAGCAGCAAGAGTATCTAACTTAAAAGTTCAATGCTATCAGCAAACTGCGAGCGCCTGAATGCTTTGTATTTTTTATCTCGTTACAATAATAGCACAGGATAAACAGAGATGTTACGACCCACTATATATAAACTTTCTCTTTTGCATCACTTTCTTGATAAGTTTGAGAAAACAAAAACACTAACACAGAACAAAAACAAAACACACAGCAGGCGACTTAAGGAGCCTTAACTTACTTTTATGAAAAAAATTATCTTTTATTTTTTTTATTTTTATTAATCTTTAATTATAAACTCACTGAACAAAAAATTCAATTAAATCAACTAATTAGTTTACCGACGTAACCAAGACTGATTGCCTAAGTTCAATTAACTTGGCTTGAAAACTCCCCTGTCACGTTGCACTACCAATAAAGTTGCTAATACAGCCAACATGCCGGAAATGTTGATCGAGCATATTTCATCAGTCATCGACTGAAGCGCGTGTGACAACATAGGAATTGCTTACGCTGCAACATCGAGTTCATTAACAGGTTCGCTGCTGTTGTTAACTAGCGCCTACACTGAATGATAATGACAACAACAATATGTGATGATGTAAAAGTAGAATATTTTTGTATATAAGAAAACCGCATAAAATAGATGTAATAGCACCCACCAACTTGTGGGCGAATGTATCAATTCAAGTTGAAACATCTTTGAGAGAATAAAAAAATAATAAAGCATTTTTTAAGGCGTTACAGTGGTGAAGTTACCATCGTGTTTATTTTTGTGTGTATTGAAAGTAAATAAATCGTTTAATTCAATTTAAAACTCCAAAGTACTGTTTTATTTATTAAAAAAGAAATTTACGTAAAAATATAAAATGATTAAAAACCAATCAAATACTTATGAACTTATTTGTAGGATAAAGCTTTTACACTGTGGTAAGGCTGTTGTGTTTGCATTCAAGGTAAAATTTTTAAATTAATTTTTCAATGCTTTCCAATTCTATTTTATCGTGTACAAAAACAACATTGTAAAACAACATTAGCAAACAACAAGTAAGTATGCAACCAGCAAAAATTTTAAGTAATGCGTTTATTAATGTTAACATTATCTTTCAAGTTTTAAGAGTAACTGATGCATTAAAGGCTGACCACCGGGAGAAAAGCTGCATAGTTTTCCAAAAAATTGTAAAAGGCAAGCTATTTATTTAAATTATGTGGGTGTGTATGATGAGATTCTTTAGGATGGCGACATTTATGTTATAAAAATGTAGCTGCAAAGACAAATAATTATATGGAGTGGAAAATTAAAGGGCACACTTTAGCTAGAGGCATGATTTTTACATATAAAGCCTAATTTTTAATAAATAATAGTCAAATAGTCGATATTAACATTGGCTCTGTGTCATGCATAATAAAGGGTTTTTAAACAAGAAGTTTGTTTTCTAAAACACAATAAAACAAAAAATTCAGAATAAGATGGTTCATTTATTGTATTACGATGAGAAACGTTTGGCAATTATGAATGAAAACGATATCTGTCAAATCCCAACCACGACCACGCTGAAAGATGTCGATTCTCCCATCAAAGTTTTTATTCACTTTATGGCAAAATGGCGGTCCTACTTCGTTAATTACATGCGTGAAGAGATTTACATCTGCACCTAGCCGTATGGCCCAATATCAGATGATGGATCATTACCACTGTGGATGAAATGTAGCGTCATCCTCGTCCTAGAAGGCCTTCGGATACGTATATCCTCCGGTCACTCCTTGCAACTTCAAAAGCCCGGAGCAGGCCGCAACCTTCACTACTTGCTGAAGAGTTGGAGACTATCCAACTGCTGGTTCAGAACTCACTGCACCTGGACCATTCATTGTGTTCATTATATGTATATCAGCGAAGTAATATAAAAGTAATATAAAATTAAAAATTGGAGACAAAGAAATTCCAGAGCATGGTTTTGATATTGGTGCAGCTGACATATTTTATTTTAACAATAATGATTATATTGTATCCAAAGACAGTTTCTCTGGTTTTCAAAACTGTCAGAAATAACTTCTAAAAGAGTAATAGAGTTTTCAGAGAAATTTTTTCGACATTTGGGCCACCACTAACATTGGAAAATGATAGTGGCCCACAATTTTTAAGTTCCTAATTTAAATTGTTTGCAGCAACCTGGAGATTTAACAATTGCACAAGTTCACCATATCATCCCAGTGGTAACGGGTTGGCAGAAAAAGCGGTGCAAATTGCAAAAAACATTTTGAAAAAGTCATATTACGACAATAGCGATCCATTTTGGGGCTATTGAATTATATGAATACACCGAGGGGAAATCTAGGATCATCCTCACAATGCCTTTTTGGTCATGAGATACGTGGTATCTTGCCAACAGCGAAAGAAAAGTTAATGCCATCTAATCTAAGGAAAGTCAGTGAAAACTTACAAGAAGCGAGGGCTCGGCAGAAGCAGTATGCCGACCCTCTACTACTACTGATCAGCTACGTCAATTTAATAAAGGAGATCCAGTGCTAGTGCGCACAAAACAAGAAAACAAGTGGAACCCGGCAACGGTAAAAAGCAAAGTTCATCACAGGTCTTTCATAGTAGCAGCTACAAATGGCAATCAGTACCGTAGAAATACTATGCATTTACGCCCCAAAGCTGCTGTCAAAATACCCGAAAATACGGTAGCTGAAAGCGAGTCAGAACAGACACATCAAATGAACAGCCTAGCAGCCAAGAAAAAATCTACAGAAGAAATAAATTCTCAGCCAATGTTACGGAGATCAAAAAGAACTAAGGCACAGCCGCAAAGACTTCAGAATTCTTAATTAAGCCGTTAAGAAGAGGGATGAGATGGTGATCATTCTTATAAGTACAACTGTTCCTTTTCACTACGCTTCGTACTCAACAATGTTATTTGCCTTTTTTAATCAACACCTACACACATGGAATACACAAGCCAGAATCAGTAGAAATAATTTGTAAAAGAAATCCCTTTTTAATAAAAATACTTATGCAACACAATTGCAGTAATAATAACTGTGCTTATTATTTACAGAATGATCCGACCAACAAACTCAAACGAGGACCTCGAAACATACAGCTGCCACGATGCTCCCGAAGGGCCAACCTCAATAATCAGTCAGAGAATAGCTAATTGTCTAAAGAGATAAATACCGGAACTCTGGGGCTTTACTGACTCCCTTGGATATATAGTGGATGGTCCAGTTGGCTCCTGCTAGCCTGTTAGGGGATTGGGCTCCGTTTTACCCCCGCAGGACACAAGTCTATAGGGTTGTGTGATCCATTAAGACTTATAAATGTGTCCCCGGGGAGATCGTTAACCACATACTGGATTTTGAATTTTACGGCTAAAATCTATTCGGTTGGCTCCGTCTAAATAATCCAGCGGTGTTAGATAAAACCATCTGGCTGGCCACTTGTCGCTACATTATGCAATCGGGAAATTTGGTTTGCAATTAATTGATCGTTTCATTGTCTGTGTGATATGTGGCATCGTCGTGTTGAAACCACATTTCAACGATATCCATGTCGTCAATAACAGTCCAAAATGGAATTGTTAGCATCTCGCAATAGCATGATCCATTGACCGTTACCACATTTCCGACCTCATCCTTGAAAACAAATGGCCCAGCTACGTCATACAGTAACACATTGAGCATGCAAGGGCTTCACAATTTTGACTCTAGGATTTTCGGAAGCCCAAATGCGGCTATTTTTTAGTTTTTTGTTTTTTAAGAGAAGTAGCACATCAGGCAACAATGCCTATTTAATCAAATACCGTGCCACATTCTTTGGGAAAGGGATAGAGAAGAGATGCGACAGGTGGTGAAAGTAGAAGGATAGTTACGGAAATTAGCTGTCGTATAAGACAGCTCAATGTCCTGGGACCATGCCTTCATAACTGAACAGCCCCCATTTTTATTGTGTTTATTAGTCTTTATTGTATAAAAATAAAAAAACTCTTTTTAGTGAATGCAGCTGCGCTTATGGTTGAGGTGGTTGTGACTGAAAACTACTAATTGCATTTCTGTTTTGGGAAAAGTAAATCTGCTTGCCCTCTTCATTTGTGAGTTCCGTTTCCACTACATCATTATTAGCTTCCGTAAAATCAGTCAACTTCTAGCAGCCAATGTGATAGTGACAGGAGCGAACAAAATTTTGTGTTCCGAGGAATATTTCAGAATAATTTTACGATTTCATAGAGCACCATTTCTGCGTACATAAAATACTGCATGTTTTAAGATGTTTTCAGTTATAAATGGTAAACTTTACAAATCAAACAAATGCAAATCATATTTGACACAATTTAATAATTTATTACTGTTTATTTTTAAAAATTAAAACTAATATTTGGTGGAAAATATTTGTATATGATAAATTCCCAAAAAGGGATTTCCATGTCGTATTAAGTAACAGGCTGCAGTTATACGAATGCACATTTTATCCTAAGCTGACTCTTAAGGTAATCATTCTTAGACTTATTTCGGTTATACTAATTTTCCTCTTCCTCAGAATTCCCCCCGGGGGCACATGATAGTCTTTTTGGAACCTACTATTCCATGTAAACTGGTGTTTTGCGGGGTAAAAGGGAGCCCAAGCCCCTTAAAGGCTAGTAGGAGTCACCTGGAAATTCACATATTTCCACGGGAATCAGTAAGCTCGCAGAGTTCACTATTTGTTCTCTTTAGGCAAAGATGTTCTCTGACTGATTATTGAGGTTGGCCGCTATATGGGAGTATCGTGGAGGTTGTGGTTTCGGACACTCGTGAGAGTTTGTGGGTCGGATCATTCAAATTAACACAATGAATGGTTCAGGTTCAGTGAGTATGAATGCTGTCGTGTTCTTGATAAATAAGAGCTTCATGCGTTCTGAACTAGGAGTTCGAATGTCTGCAACTCTTCAGCAAGGAGTGAAGGCTGCGGCCTACTTCGGGCTTTCGAAATTGCTACTAGAAGTGACCGGAGGATAAACGTATTCGATGGCCTTCTAGGGCGTGTTTGATGTCCAATCAACCAAGTGGTTTGACCACCATCTGATTATGACTATATGGTCGGTGCAGATGTAAATCAAATCACGCCCCTCCTCAGGATGTGTTCCATTTTTTATATTTTGAACCCATGACACCCTGTAACAGTTAGATAAGGATTTCCTGCCTCCTATATGCAGATATTTTATTAGGCCGCTATCACTTACATGATTAACCTAATGCAAAGTGCCGTCTACCTGCTTAGGAGTACATATTGGAACAGAATATTAAAAATATCAATAATTTACAGTCTAGATAGTACAAGTACTTTTTACCAGGTATCCTAAACACGTGCTATTCCCTCATAGATTAGAGCTTTATTCTATAGTGTATTTTTTTCTTTTTATGTTACGTTGCATATATTGTCGACTACTATAACTAAGAGATATAAATCGTATTTGTTGAACACAATTGTTATTTATAAGTCCCGATTAGCAAGAATCTTGTTTTTTACCATATCGAAAGTCGTTTTAAGTTTCATTATAATTTTTTTATTAATTTATTATTTTATTTTCATTTTTTTAAAACAGACTATACCTCACATGTTCTTTGTTTCGTAACAATATATCCTTCCCCATTACATTTTTGAAATACTGAAGTTTTGTTGATAATGCATGAACCAGTGAGCTTAGCTGTCACTAGCATTCAAATCTTTTTTTATTTTATTTTATTTTAATAAATTTGCTTTTAGGGAAAATTCAATTTGAATATTTTATTAAAGAAAAACTTAAATTTCCATAAAAATTGTTTACCTTTATTTTGATAATTTGTATCCTCTAATTTAAAAAAGAAACAAACTTCAAAGTTCATTATATTTTTAGGATGGAACTGGCAAAATACAAATAAAACCAATTACGAAAAACAAAATGCTTCTGTGAACTGTATTAAGCTTTTGGAAATGTGTCTAACTGTTTTCCTTTAATATATTTTGTGTGTTGTTCGTTATCCTTGATTAGTAAGAGATTGTAACACGTGGCGTATGATTTTTTTTTAATTCCAGAGAATTTGAAGATTTGAATACTCAGAAATTAAAAGCACAAATATTTTTTAATTTCTACATGTTTTTATGACAGTATTCGAATATTGCTGTTGCTGTTTTTAAGAAATAAATGACAAAAAAAAATTTTTAAAAAATTAATTTGAAAGCTTTCTTGTAAATTCCTTTGATACTTTAATCATTGATATATAGAAGCCCTGGGAAAATTATAAAACAATATTTTTCCCAAATTTTTAGTTTGCTTGTACACATTTTTCCTGATAGTTTTCTGTTTTAACTTGTTTGAAATCTTTATACTTCGAAATTTGACGTCTTTATTCAAATTATGTCTTCTGTTTTCTTATTTCTACTTCTGAAAAAGTAGAGCAAATTGTTGACTAAATGACTTGAGTTAACTGCAATATGCGATCTAATGTTTGAAATATTTTAGGCCTATTTTGCATATAGTTCCAATCAGATGATTAGATGTGCAAAATGATTTGAAGCAGTCAATATGTTTTTAAATTTTGGTCAAATGCTAAAATGTTACAACTCATCTAAATATTATGAAAATAATAAAAAAATCTGCTCGGATATTAAAAATATATTGAAAATTATGGAAACAATTATGAAACTGCTTTAACTTCAATGCAATATCCAACTGAATAATATCAAACTCTTTTCTGTCAGCACTAAAATTCATACTCAAGCTGGTATCTGCACAAATATGTATCTCAACATTAAACTTTGTGAATGCTTGAAAATAAAGGAATAATAATATTCAATAATATAAGTATAAAAAATCGTCTAAGTGTTTCTAGAGAGCATATAACATAAGGCTACTGAATGGTGCATTATGAATTTTTGACACCAAAACAAAGTTAATGATAATTTCAATTATTGTTTTCGCAATGCAAGAAGAATTATACATTCTGAAATAGTCATCACAGTATACAAAATGGAGTTATCGTCTATAGCGTATTATAGTATAACCAATTTAGACTTTAAAGTATAAAATAGCAGCAAGATATAGGTTTTATAAAACAACACTGAAATCAAATCTAACTGATGCTGATTGGGTGCCTGATCTAAAAAGGACAGCAATAGAATGCATATATTTCCCAGCGAAAAAATTAATTGTTTACATTCGTATGTCGATAATAAAATTGGTGATATGTTGGTAATTCATACAACATATGATAAAATTCGCTCTGCAGCTTTACAGAAAACTAATCTTTCATTAGAAAATGTTCTTAAGTTAGCTTCTATCTACGAGTCGACAGTAAACAAGTGCTTAGAGTTAAAAAACGAGGACAACGTAAAAACCTTTCAAGTTCAAAATTCAAAAAACTTTGAGCAGCATAAAAATAAATGGGATGAAAAAACAAAATGGTCTCCTTCATGTAAAAAATCTCATGAAAAGATTCAAAACCAGGACACTATCTGGCCATATTCGTTATTTCAGAAGCCTGCATTTGTGATACCAAATATTATCACAATATTGATGAATTTATTGTTCGAAAATCATGAATCCGAAATTCACCGATTTTGTTGATGTCAGAGTAAATTTTACCACTCAGAGTGATATTGAAAACATAAAACTTTAGAGAGTAATATTCCTTCATTTTTATCTATTCTCGCACGAACTTTTTCGATCATATCCTTAGTGCTAATCCTATTTGCACTTTAGCATCATCCTTCATATAAATATATTTCAGGATAGAAAGGGCTATTTTTCTTTCAAACAATATCGAGCAAAAGCTATTGGCACTATCTGACCATTATCGTTATTTCAGAAGCCTGCATTTATGATACCAAATATTTTCATAATATTGATGATTTTTTTTTTTTTTGAAAATCACGACTGAGTTCTCGAAATTTGACCACTTAGAATGATATTGAAAATATAAAAATTTAGCAAATAATATTCCTTCATTTTTATCCATACTCGCACGAATTTTTTCGCTGATATCCTTAATGCTGATACTATTTGCGCTTTCTTCTTTTGATCTTCTCTTACTAAGTTTCTTAAGTACTATTTTGTTGGTTAAACAAAATTTTCATTCTGCAGAGGCGACACATTCATTAGTTAATAAAGATGCATAGCGCTTAACTAACTCTTAGCTGCCTTTACTTCTTTGGTATCAATTCAAAATGTGCATGGATATCCTTTAGTAATTGTTTTTAATTATGTACAACTGCTCTTGGAAAGCTTCTTTTTCTTCTGAAGCTTGAAGATGCTTGGAGAAGGAAATGAAAAATGCATTTTATTAAAGCAAAAAACTTACTTCTGCCCTACATTTGATTGCATAAGACTATTCAAAATAAGGACGTAGGACTTATTGGGAACAAATGAGTATACCATTTAGCACTTTGTTTAGGATGTTAACTAATGTTAATACGAAAGCTTTTGAAATGAAATGCTTAGACAATATACAATATAAAAACACTTTGGGATGACGCATACGAAAAAACACTGAATACCAATATGAGTTGATTGTTCTTAAGAACACTTACTTAATCGATACCCTGATCGGGTACTTTTATAGCACATTTTTCTAGCATTGAATTGGTGGAGAAAATTGAGTTTATAGCTTTTGTTAGAGAAATTGAAACAATTTAATATTATCTATGCCACTATACGATGTTCACGCAATAATAATATAGTTAAACGTTGACTGCTGGTTGAGATTCTTCAATTGGCCTATAAAGTTAATATATTTCGCGAAGCTTTTGGCCACTCTACTTCAAAGCATGAATATAGCTTCCTCCTTTTCAACCTATATTAAATTAAACTGTTATGGTTAATCGATTAATAAGCTAACAGAAAAACATTACATTTCATGCAACATTTTCTCCCTTAAATTGGTGGCCCTAACGATTCTTGAGGATGGAAGGTACTCAACTAATGTGAATTCAAATTGTTGCCTGAAAACTACCGAATTACGTTTTAATTAGCAACTATTTCGTAAATGCATAGGCTGAGGTCTGCCATACATTTAAAATTTGTTTGCCCGTAGCTGTGAAAATTCACAAAGAACAAGTGGCAACATCTTAAGCTCTTTCACGCATAGTCAGCAAATATCGACTTCTTAAATGCTAATCGTAGTCTGATAAGACTTTATAAGACATTTCACAGTTCAGAAGCTTCTAATTATCTTGACTTTAATAATTATCATCCAGGTTTACGCATTGATCAGAGACCAATCCATTGTGGAAGAGGTCATTTCTTCAATCCTATCGTGCTCTTACGGTCCTATTTAATAGGAATTAGGAAACGATATGAATGATATCCAGTACCACAGAACTCGTTATATCTAGATTCTAGAATATGGCATTTTTTTTTTTTGTAAGAGAAGTAGCACTTCAGGCAACAATGCCTATTTTAGTCAAGTACCGTGCTAGATTCTTTTAGGAAAGGGATAGAGAAGAGATGAAACAGGTGGTGAAAGTAGAAGGATAGTCGAAAATTAACTGCCGTATAAAGACAGCACAGCGACCAGTGACTATGCCGTCATCGCTGAGCATCCCCACCGACAGTCAATTTTTAATTTTGTAGTGAAAAAAACCAAGGCCTTCGTTGGGAATCGAACCCACAACCCCCATACTGACAAGCTAGTACACTACTTACTAGCCTACAGGGGCATCTAGAATATAGTATAGGATTCACTCCAACTAAATCAAAATTCTACTGTTTATGAGGTTTTTATGTAGCAATAAAAGATTTTATAAAGAGAACACTGAAGATGGCAAATAGCCGAAAACGGTTTGTTCACAAACCAAACTTGACAAGGGTCGACGTAAAATTATACCCAAATAAACTTTATAATATTTATAACTATGCACAGATGTAAGCCTTCTTCTTCAAGCATTCTGTAGCGTAAATGAGGATGATAAAGAGATTTTCAACAAGAAGTTAGTTTTCTAAAACAATATAAAACAAAAAATTTAGATTAATATGATTCCAATTTTTATTGTATAATGAAGAGTAAAGTTCGGCAGTTATAAATAAAAAATGATATCGGGCAAGTACCCATCACAACTACGCTGACAGATGTCGATTCTTTCTCCAAAGTTTTAATTAATTTTTGGCAAAATGGCGGTCCTATTTCGTTGATCACATCAAGGATTTTGGATTTTAAGGCTCAAATCTATATGCTCGGCACCGTATAGACTCTGTTCTTAACATAGCCCCACAAAAAATAATCCATTGTTGTTAAATCACACGATTTGGCTGGCTACTTAACTGCTGATTGTCGTGAAATTATGTTTTCGGTAAATTTAGTTTGCTCGTTTGATTTGATCGCTTCATTGGCTGTGTGACATGTGGCATCGTTCTGTCGAAACATGTATCCACGTCGTCAATAATAGGCCAAAATTAAGCTGTTAGCATATTGCGACAGCGTGATAAATTGACCGTTACCGTATTTCCAGAATAATATTCGAAAAACAGTCCCAATCCTGCCTTCAGACCTCATAGCTCACCGTACAGTGACACGTTTAGCATGCAAAGGCTTCTCAATAATCGTTCTATGATTTTCAAAACCCAAAATGCGACAATTTTTATATTTGACAGTGAAAATGGGCCTTTGATTTTTTCAGAAAAACCAGCCGGTTGTATCCGAATTAATTGTGCGAATCCATGGCGATGTGAATGGTCGGTCGGCTTCAATTCCTGCACCAGTTGTACCCTGTTAGGTTCAGATTCAAATCCTTATGCAAAATTCCCCAAATTGGATAGCCCCAATTGTTGAGAAGGTCGAGAAATTAACAAATTTGGATCCGCTTCAACAAAGTGGCTTACGACTGCGATGTTATCAGTTGAACGACCCGACCGAAGACGCGTTGGTATTCACTCATTTTGTATCGAGCCTGTCGACTTTAATTTAACAAGCAAATTTTTAATAGCGGTCTCAGGCGGATGATTATATTGTCGGAAAATATTATGAATGTAACTTTAATAGATCCACCATTTTCATAGTGGATTTTAATTATTTTATTGCGATTTTCGTGTGAAATTGAATTTATTCTAACAAGAAAGAACTTAATATTAAATCAGGTTGTTGGTGTTGCCACAATCGAAAAACAAACTTCTGGTTAAAAACCCCATATTTATCTTTAGGATGGCTAACTTGAGCAAACATAGTTATCGGTTACTTGCCAGTAGGCTTTATTGTCGCTCCCGAAGAGATAAAGTATAAGCAAATATCTCACTAGGTTTGACTTACAGAATTTCAAGGAGCTATTCTGGCTCTTGCACATCATTGTATTGATGGCTATTAATATAAATTGATATAAAATTAGAGTTCAGTCTGATTAAATATAATTCTTGTTGTCATTCGACTAGAAGATAGTACGTTAAACTTCTAGATCTAGCAAAGGTGTTGTCACATGTTAAAAGTAGTGCAAATAAATTTGTTCAAAAATGAATCAAAAATATTTTAACTCATTAGAGAACTAAATAATCAAGGAGTTGAATATTGTTTTGATAAGTTTTTCAGCTTAGATTTAGCTCTAGATTTAGGTGGTAAGGTCCAGAGCTTTCAAAATATATTCCGATATTATTGCATTAATCCAGTCTTCCAAAAATGGCGAAATCAGAAGTACAAGTGTCCTATTTGTAAGTATTTCTTAAGTCCAACACTTAACGCCCAGTGCCCTAATATTCATAACTTTAATATTAATCAGAAAACTCGGTCATATTTTAAATATATTAAAAATGAAAGCAACTGCTAAAATATTATCTTTTATCCTCTTATTACAATTACAATTACAACTGTTTTAACTAAAAGTCTTACAAAGACATAATGAGAACAACTAAGGCAACTACTAATACGACAATTACACTGAAAACTATTTTCATGTTCTGTCTATGAAAAATAGTTAATTTTTTTTAACATTTCCATCGACAATTTAAACAAAAACTTACAACAACACAAAAAATAAAAACGCAAAGATAAAAAAGGAAATATAACAATAGCTTCCGGTGAGGAAGTAAAACGCATATACATATAAACATGAGATTTTTTTCTGCTATGGTTGTTAACTACTTGTTTCCGCTTTTTGTTCTAAAAGACTTTTATTACATGTTCTAAATGTTTTAGCTGTGACAAGTAGAAATTATACAAACAAAATTTATTGCTGGCATAATGACAAGATTGCCAACAATTTATTTCAGTTTATTTCAGATATTTTTAGTTTTAGTTTTTCAGAAAGAAATACTACAGCCATTTAAAAAACAGTTAAATGATGGCAGGAAAATAACTAAAGGCATTCGGAATGGAATAAAAATTAAGCTTAATTTCTCCAACATGTAGTTTTTAAAAGAATAATAAACGTTTTAATAACACATACATTTTAAAAGATGACAAGAAATGAAAACTATTATTCAATGCCAATAGCTAATGCAAGCGTGTTATTTTTCTTAGGGTTTTTTAACAAGCAGTTTGTTTTCAAAACTAAAATAAAACAAAATATTTGGATTAAGATGAAAGAAAAATGATAACTGGCAAACGTTCACCACGACCACGTTGGCAGATTTCAATTCTTTCATCAAAGTTTTTAATCACTTTTTGGCAAAATCGCGATCCTATTTCGTTAATCACTTCACGGAGTTTGAGTTTTGGGTCTAAAATCGATTGGATTGGCTCCGTATATACTCTGTCCTTAACATATATCTTACTTGGGGCTTCAGCAACATAAATGAAGCGGCTTTTTTATAAATCTATAGGATTTTGATTGCCCTTTTATGCTTAGCGATAATTTTCTGTAAACTACGAACGAAATATCGCACAAATACAAATTTAAGTACAATATTTACCAAACATTTATCAAATATGACAAATTTCACAAAAAAGCTTTCTTTAGCAAATGCGCATAACTTTTAATATCTATGCCGTTAACAGAAATACAAGGGTCACTTAGATTGTATATCTACAAAATGCGTATTCACTGGTTTGCGGTAGTGAACTTGTACGAACGCGAAAGTGTTGCTTTGCTGTTAGATACAGACTATCATCAATTTTTTTCGTTGTGTTGTTTTCGTTTACGTCTTCAGCGCTAAGGGTTAAATAAGCATTTCTGCCGTTAGTGCTTACTTGACAGTTTTTTGCTTTTGAGGTACTCATAAGAGTATCTCCCAGCTTTCCTTATTTATTTTAATGTTTTTGTTTAACAATTTTTTAGTACAAAAAATTTTTTTCTTCTTTTCCTTTTTTGGCTGTTTTTATTTTAAATTTCACATCTGCTTTGGCCTTTATGGCCGGAAATACCGAAATTTTATGTTAACACAATGTCTTTACAAAATCTATATCAGCCGCACTCGTCTCAACACAATTGGTCCACTTTCACGAGTAAACACCAGCTTTGGTCGCCCAGAACACACCGCCGTCAACAAAAAGCACGGCGCTGAAGTCAGGGAATATATATTACAAATTATTTTTTTTAATCTGCTGTTTTCTAAGCGATGCGCGGACCGATCGCGACGGTATATATACCGATGTGAACGCTAGATCGTCTGCTCTCCCCTAATGCCAAAATCTTGTCACTACGGCAAAAGTAAGTGTCATTAATCGCACTACAAAAACACTGTTAAAAAACCGCACAACAGTGTGTATATCAATACGGCAATAAAAGAAAAAATTTAAAACACTGATAATTCAGTCAATACCGCACCGATTTCAATAAATTGTATATTCACTTAATCAGCACAATTTGCCCGTCTGATTAAAAGTACTTTTAGAATTATTCACAAAAAAATTTGCACAAACTCAGTAGTATTCTTCACCACCAATATTACTACAACGAGAACTGTCGCTTTATTATGAGGAGATTAAAAGATGAAGAAAAATTATTTTTTTTGTTTTATATTTGAAAAGCAAAAATTTTATTTCATTCCACAACATTAATGAATTCATTTCAATTACAAAAATGAAGTGGTAGTTAGTTGAACTTCTCTAAGTAAAAAATTAAAGTGAATCCAAAGTAAATACCGAATCGAAGCGATATACGTGTCAGTAAATTACCCATTTCATTAAAGTGCTCTTTGATAAACCACATTTTTTGTTTTTTGGTCTGACGTTAACACAAACAAAGCGGATGGTTTCCCAACTCGTGAACACGCAACGTATAGCTACCCATGTGAAAAACAATGATTTTCTAAATTTATCCCGCAAACAGTAAGCGATTGTCATTGCGAACGCAAGCCGAACCGGAAATTGCAATCGTTTGAAGTCAAACGGAAGATCAGTCGGAATCATTGGTATTCGAGGAATACATACATTTTCACCTGCGTACTTTCCGTTAATAATGGTTGCCTCACTCAAATTCGACATAAGTCTTTTCACCGCAAGTCGAGTACCGTTGCAAAGTCACGGTGGATTCAAATTACGCAATATCATAACAACTGAACCAACTTTGAGTTGCAAGTTATGTGGTGGAAATCCTGGTAACTTCAGAGAGTTTAAAAACTTCGTTGGATAATTTACAGCATCATCGGGATTTGTTATGGAATCAACGGGTTTCTATGTCACCAAATCGCCATCGATTTTTGATTGAATGGTGAAATTCAGTGCGTGTACATCATTATTCTTTGAGGCGAAAATTGCTCGTTGACTTAACCAAGCATAATTCTAATTCTCACTAATGTTTGGGAAAATATTTTCAATAAGCGCTAATTGAGAGTCTACAAATCGGCAAAAGTCGTTGGTAAGAGTAATCAATCCAGCTGTCCCATCAAATGGGACTTTTCCATTTCCAACAGCTAACAATTGTTTGGCAAATTGTGCAGCACTTTGATCATTCTGAGGTTGAACTCTCATATTATTGGTTAGCGATAATGTTTTTAAATTATTCCACAAAGGTGATGCCATCAGGCAAGTATTCAATTCATCTGCAGGCGTTGAACGAGGAATTACTGACAACGTCTGCCTGAAATCGCCTGCCAACAATATGATCAAGCCGCCAAAGATGTGGTTATTTCGCCGAAGATCCTTCTGTGTGAAGTTAAATGCTTCAAGTGATTTTTTATGTGCCATTGCGCACTCATCCGAAACAATGGGTTTGCATAGCATCAACAATTTTCTTATTGCACTGGATCGGAAAACATTGCATGTTGGAATATCAATTGTATTTAAATTGAGTTGCAACTTAAGCGCAGAATGTGCAGTACAACCGCCATCTAGAAGAGTCGCCGATATTCTAGAAGATGCTAACGCCAAAACTATGTCTCATCTTGATAGAAAATTGGCCAAAATCAATGAAATTACAAATATTTTCCCGGTTCCTCCAGGTGCGTCCAGGAAGAATAGACCGCCAGTATTATTGTACACCACTTGCATAAATGTTTCGTATACTTGTTTTTGCTGTTAATTTAGCAACGGCACATTATTTCGAACGAAATGCTGCAATGTATCAACATTGTATGGCAGCTTTCGGTTTAATTCTTGGTTGAATGCATCGTGCATCGATCGATTTGGCGCAATCATTCCTACTTCAATCAGTAGCTTGTTTGCAATTGTTAAGCATTGATCCTCAATCAGAATCTATCCTTCATTGTATATTTCATCGGTTATTTGCATGTCGAACGTACTTATTTTCGTGAGGGATACTCACACACCACGTACTGGTGCCGTTGTAGTACATGCTATATATCAGAGATGGCGCTGTATGTGAAAAATGGTTTCCCTGTTTTCCTGCTTTTCTCTTGAAATTTTTCCTGAATTTTCTTTGCTTTAGAAATCGGTTGAACGTTCTGGAGTTATAACGTCAGGTAGGAAAACCCGACTTATTTTTATATATATAATAGATAAGTTTAAATCTTAGTGCAAAATTGTCTGCAGACATTTGAGCTGATAAGCTGCTTGTCGACCTCGAGGATTGGATTATATGGCAGCAGCTACAGCAGCGATTGTTTCCTGCGTCCGAACTGAGGAATCTCGATAATAAGGCCTTCTTGCGATCATGCCACGCTCGGCATTATTCTTCACAAGCCTCATTATAGTCCATCTGCTAGGAGAAGTGCCACCAAACGTGCGCCTATATTCTCTTTGGACGAAAACTACGGACTCTAAGGCGTGAAAACGTTGCACTATCCAAATTCTTGTTTCATTGTCCGAATTCTCCATTTTAGTTAAATTTAAAAATCAATTTATAAAGTAAAATGAAAATGAAACAGTTTAGTTACACAGAAAATAAGTTATTATGTTTTTTTTGGTAGCAGCTTTCATCAGCCACATCTAAATTATGCTAAGATAATGTAATATTATTGCGTTTGCCTATTTAAAGATAGAAGAGTTATTTTTACTAATATCTATTATCAGTAAAAACATCAATGTATTTATTAGTGTTATAATAGCAAAATATTAAGCCTCCTGACATTTTGGAAATTTGTTCATATCGTACTCGAAAACTTGGAGCATTAAAAGAAATTCTGGATAATATATAAAAATATTATACTGCATTAAAGCACACTTAAGAGAATTGCAAGTTTGATAATCATATCTTTAGTTTTCTTCTTCATTAGCTTAATTATTACCACTTCCACTGTCATTTGATTATCCTTGAAAATTACATCATTTATTCTGTATGTAGCGCACGTTTATTTAGTCCCATTTTTTCGCATTTTACATGCTCTCATATTAATCTAGAACATATTCTAAGTTGTTGTTGTTTTCATTTTTATTTAATTACATTCAATATTCCGTGCTACCTCTATGTTTTCTACTGCTCAACTCATTTTGCAATTAATTTTATGTTTTCCGTGAATATTTTTGCTTCTAATTATAAGTACTTAACATAGTTACATCTCTTATAAACAGACATATTAAGCATTTAAATGTCATATACACGCAAAGATGCATGTAACGCACAAACACCTTAAACTGCAATTCCCACGTGCATGCACATAAAAGTAGACACTACTTTAAAGATTCAACTTTTTCTAATTTATTCTAATGAGTGTTTTTTTTAACCTATTTTGTGATACTTTCCACTCATTACCATTTTAGGATTTTGTTTACAGGTGTACAAGTGTCCTTGTGTAAGAAGTAAATTGCTAGCATGCATTTTAATGTAAAACTATAGTAAAGAGTGAGTGCGTGGTGGGTTATTAAGAAGAGAAGATGAGCTGTAGAAGTGTTTAACCTTTTAAAGCGCCTACAATTACGCGGTATTTAATTTCGACTCTATGCTTTAATTTGGCTTTATTAACATTAAATCTGTTTTTATATAAATCAATCGTTTTGTATGAATATGTAACATTGGCTTATATTGAATATATTATATGGGCACTATGGATTATAGGCCAAAATTGAGTTGTTAGCGTCTCGCGAAAGCGTAATTCATTGACCGTTACTACATCTTCAGCCTAATCTTCGACAAAGGGCTCAATTACGCCTTCAGACCACATAGCGCACCCTGTAGTTACACGTTAAGCATGCAAAGGCTTCAATAATCGCTCTAGAATTTTTAGAAGCCCAAATGTGGTAATTTTGCTTGTTGACATACCCTGAAAATGGGCTTCGTCTAAAAAAATGATTTCTTTCAGAAAAACCAGTCGGTTGCTGAATGAATTGAGCGAATCTACGGCGATATAAATAATCGGTCGACTTCAATTCCTGCATCAGTTGGACCGTGTAAGACTTCAGAGTCAAAACCTTACGCAAAATTCGCCATGTGGTGATTTGCATACTACCAATTGCTGAGAATGCCGAGGAATTGAAAACCCTGTTTACTCACGGCTGTGATGTTTTCAGTTGAAAGACCCGGTCGAACACGCGCTGGTGTTCGAGCCTGTCGACCCAAATTTAACGACCAAATTTTTAATAACGGATAATATAGTCGTCGCGACGAAATGTAACTTTTACAGAACCGCCGTTTTCATAGTAGATTTTAATTACTTTAATGCAATTTACGTCGTAAAATTAATTCATTGTAACAATTGCCGATGCTTCTACTACGAATAGGTCAAAAAACTAAATGTCAAAACTTTCATGTTGTTTGCGTTGCCACAACTGAAAAACAAACTTCTAGTAGGAAACCTCATATATAATATTTACTAATCATTGCCTTAAGTATCGTCTTCTTTGTGTAAATAATTTCATAGTGGCAATCAAAAGGATTTAGGTTGGAAGAGAGACGAATGAAAAGAGAGAGAGAGAGACAAATTAGGTAAAAACAAACAAACGAAAAAGTAGAGAGAGATACAGACAAAAAGAGAGAAAGTGACGAATGCAATAGAAATAACACGAACAAGACAAACTATATTAACACAGCTGACAATAAAACGCATTTAGTATAAAGAGAACACTGAAGATGGCAAATAGCCGAAACCGGTTTGTTCACAAACCAAATTTGACGTGGGTCGACGTAAAACCGTACCAAAATAAAAATCAAAATAACACCTCTACTCCTTGTTTTGGCAAAGTATATGTTACCAAATGTTATTAATCTTCATGTGGTAATTATTATACACAATGCTGTAAATTATAAATGCAGTTATTATTATTTTATTTCTACTTAAAATAGACATGAAATTTTTAATTTTCCAAAACCAAAAATTAAATGTTCACTTGCTTAAACAGGACACACCTTATGGCGCCTGGCCGCCATTAACGATATGTAAATCACAGAATCTTGAACCTATCATTACATTCTTTTAACGGATTTGTGAATTTAAATATTTACTTATATATTTTATTTGTTGAGCTATTTATTATAATTTTTATTATTTTATTCTTTTTTGGCTTGAGGTCAGTTTTCCTCTTTTTTATTGATTTTTCCCAATATTTCGATCAACTTCGTTGATCATCTTCAGGGAATCTATAACACAATTACAATCACAAATATTTACTTTATTAACTTAATTGTATCCCATGATGCATGGCAAGTGACTTGAAACCACAAATCAGAGACTCTTAGGCCATAAAAAGAAAAGAAAAAAATTAATGTAGGGGTTCATTTAAGACGACCTTTCTTCCTTCCTTAATGATTGTAGATAAACAAATTTACAATTTACGCCAAACCTTGTCTAACTGTCGTCTTTCTTTCTCATCACGCAGTCTTTAGCTAATTTTTTTTTAATAAAGAGAAGTAGCACTCAGGCAACAATGCCTTTTTAGTCAAGTACCGTGCTACATTCTTTGGGAAAGAGATAGAGACGAGATGAAACAAGTGGTGAAAGTAGAAGGATAGTCGGAAATTAACTGCCGTATAAAGACAGCACAGCGACCAGTGACTAAGCAGCCCCACCGACAGTCAATTTTTATTTTTGTAGTGAAAAAAAAACCAAGGTCTTCGTTGGGAATTGAACCCACAACCCCCATACTGACAAGCTGGCACACTACCTACTAGCTTACATGGGCACCTGCATTTATTCTAGGCTTATATTGTCAATGGCCTTCACATTTAGTAATTTGTTACTTGCAGTCCCAAGTCTTGTGCTGGAAATTCACAAACAATGTACACGACTGTCTCAGCCTCTTCCACACACAGTCTTTTTCTTCTTCGATTTTCATCTTGGCTCTCTGATACTTAAAGTTTCTCTGACCTGTTACTAATGCAGTTATCCAGCTTAGGGTACTTCTATTATATCTGAGCACTTTACTAGCCTTCCTGCCAAGGGGAACAAAAAGCAAACCATGTCTCTGAACTGGCATATGGGTATTGTTTCTGTTCATTACTAACACTAAAGGTAATTTTTTGGCAAATGGTTTTGGCCAAACATTGTAACAGACTATTAACGTAACCACTCAATTAAAAGTGCGCTCCATATCTGAACAATTTTTTTTATTGAATTATGAGGATCATTTTCAATATTCAAAAAGACATAACTCTCCACGAAGTAACTGTCTACTGTGAAGTTGGTTCTTGTAGAATAGTTCAAGGCCTTACGTTGAAAATAGGAATATTATTGAAGCTTTAGTTTTAGGAAATACATAATTGCACGAATTGGAATAGAAATCCTTCCGCTGAATCGGCAAATCTATCGCGTAGTTATCGTTTTTATGCTGCAATTCTTTCAGCTAGAACAACTGAGAACAGTGCATGACAAATGGTCTTAAAAATAACCACCTTAGCTGCAAAATGCATGGCAAATACTGAAAATAGACAACAATGACAAAGAAGAGTCGTGGCCAACCGTTAGGACTACAATAGAAGAGGGAAAAATCATTTTATCAGACAATTTCAGAACTGGACTATAAGAACTTAGTCATTTGTTAAAAGAGTAAAGGATAATGTCAGTTCTTCAAATCAGACTCTTTTAAAGAATAACCAATTCTCATTGAGCTCGACAGAGTATCTCTTACTATGCCGAGTATCTCTTACGAGTATCTCTTACGAGATCGAACTGTTAAAAAGGTTTTAGCAGATCTCAGCATCAACAAGCCTCCTGGGCAGCATGAGATTTTAGCACTAGACTCAAAACAGCACACTTCGTCGCTAGTGCGTATATTGACAGCTCTTTTCATCACGTTATATCAATTAGGTGCCCCTGTAGGCTAGTAGGTAGTGTACTAGCTTGTAAATATGGGGGTTGTGGGTTCGATTCCCAACGAAAACATTAGTTTTTTTCACTACAAAAGATAAAAATTGACTGTCGGTGGAGCTGCTCAGCGATGAAAGCATAGTCACTGGTCGCTGTTGCTGTCTTTATACGGCAGTTAATTTCCGACTATCCTTCTACTTTCACCACCTATTTCATCTCTTCTCTATCCCTTTCCTAAAGAAGGTAGCACGGTACTTGACTAAATAGGCATTGTTGCCTGAAGTGCTACTTCTCTTTTTAAAAAAAAAAAAAAAAAAAAAAATTCGATTAATTTCCAAAGTGTCGGAAGGTTGCTAATGTAACGTCAATGCCCAAAAAGGGTGAGGCTAACAACTCTGAAAATTACCGCCCAATTTAAATTTTTTCTACGTCCGACAATGTAATTTCATTACAAGTGACTAGCTAGCTTTCATTTCGAAGCAATGGTGCATTTCCATACAACAATTTGGAGAAATCAGGGTGGTGGCTCTAGATATTTCCAAGGGATTTGATAGATGCTTTTATGATGCTTTCGTGTCGGTGATAATTTTTCCAGATTTATATCACACTATATGAGTGATTATAGGTGGGATTTCAATAAACGAGTTCAATATATATTCAAGGGTACCGCAAGGATCCGTTCTTTCTCCTACCTTATTTCTTATTTTTCTAAATAATCTTAGAATGTTTAGTTAAATGTAGAACCCTATATACTTCTTCGCAGATGTACTCATTCAGTAATAGACCGAACCAGTTGGAGGCGGGTTGAAAACGCCAAAATGTCAATGAATCAAAATCTCGCAAAACAATCTCCAAGTGGGATTATGTGAATGGAGTCACTTTTAATCCCCGTAAGACTCAATATTGCATGTTTACGCATAGATGTGTATTTGGAAATGATGCTGCAACTGTTATTATAGGTGATAAGTATTAAGGAATCGGAAGTTCTTGATGTTCTTGGCATGAAAATTTAGTGTGATGGTTGATGGACCATCATTTCATTGTATTTTTCTAATAGAGCTTTGAAGTGCCTCGGTTTTCTGAAACGGTATGAAAGATACTTCACTCCATCCGATCTTTGTACTATTTATAACACCTATATCTGTCCAAAAATGGAATACCACTCTCATGTATGGGCCAGCGCCCCAAAGTCTATTTTGGAGTTGCTCTACAAGACAGGCCTAAGAAGCTCACTTGGAACAGTAGGGTATCCAATTCGACGCAATGTGTATACATCACTGTATTATCGTTACTACAATGATAAGTGCTCTAATAAAATTAGGGAACTTGTTTCCGTTAACACGCTTTTTGTTGATAGCCAATCCATTTGTGTTTGATTGGCCTGTGAATCGCACTACCCATTACAGGGTAATAATAATAATAGTAAGAATTTTCAAATGCAAAACTGAAACATCAGTGGCACGGTCTATTTAAAATTATTGCGAATTTCCAATTGGCGCTTTAACTACGGCTACGTGTGTTTCTTGCCTTGTTTACTTTTTTTAGATGTATTGATTACTCATTTCTTTCAATGTTTACTTTACTTATATATACCTTACCTTTATACTTATTTGTTTACAAAAGGTAATATTTGCTCTATTTTTGTTTACATCAAAACCATGTAAACAAGATTGCTGTTATCACCTTTGAAATTGATTTCATATGCTTATTGCTTTGTTTTATTATTATAACTTATCAATAACTAAAGTAAGGATGTTAATGGATTAATTAGTTTTTCGTTGTCATAAGTGAAGTTTGAACCGAAGGTAACCGATAGACATGACTGATTTTGAGTTTTGAGACTGAAATCGATTCGATTACCTCCGTATAGTCCCTGTCCTTAACACAGCCCCACAAAAAATAATCCAGTGATGTTAAATCATACGATCTAGCTGGCCACTTAACTGCTAACTGTCGTCAAATTGTGCGATCGGGAAATTTGGATTGTACTTAATTGATCCTTTCGTAGTTTCCCCCCAGAGGTATATAAATATGGTCTTTATAGAACTTCAACTATTTAGACACAGTGCAACTGGGGAAAAAGGGAGCCCAGTCCCCTGAAGACAGGCAGGGAGTCAACTGGAAGCTCTACTTTACTTCCACAGAGCCGCAGAGTTCATTATTTGTCTCTTTAGACATTTAATAGTTCTCTGACTGATCATTGAGGTTGGCCCCTATATGGGAGTATCGTGATGGTTGTGGTTTCGCGGCCCCATAACAGTATAATGGTTATTATGGTGGCCAGGATCATCTCACTGTTAATGACACCCTAAATGAATGATCCATTAAAGTGAGCATGCTAGACATGTATTCTGGACAGGAGTTGAAAGTCTCCAACTCTTTAGCAAGGTGTGATGGTTTGCAGCCCTGCCCGGGAATCATTACTGTTGCAACTAGGTGGTTCTGTTGCTTAGAATTATGTCTTCGGCTTGCTACGACGCATGTATGACGTTCCAAATTATACAATTGTGGTTTGTCCACCATCTGATTAAGGCTACATAGCCAGGTGCGGATGTAAAACGAATCACACTCTGATCCTTTCGTAGACTGTGTGGATATGGGCCAAATTTGAGTTGCTAGCGTCTCGCGATAGCGTGATTTTTTGAACGTCCAACCTCATCTTACAGAAAAATCGGCTCAATGATGCCTCCAGACCACATAGCACACCATATAGTGACACGTTAAGCATACTAAGGCTTCTCAATAATCGCTCTAGGATTTTCAAAAACATAATTCCGGCAATTTTGCTTGCTGGCATACCTTGACAAGGGAAAACGGGCTACGTCTGAAAAAATATTTTTTCAGAAAAACCAGCCGGTTGATGCTTTTTTTTTGTTTGTTTTTTGTAAAGAGAAGTAGCACTTCAGACAACAATGCCTATTTAGTCAAGTACCGTGCTACATTCTTTACGGAAATTAACTGTCGTATAAGGCAGCAACCCCACCGACAGTCAATTTTTATTTGTAGTGAAAAAACCAAGTTCTTTGTAGGGAATCGAACCCGCAACTCCCATTGTTGTAAACTAGTACACTACCTACTAGCCCATAATGGCACCTGAATGAATGGAGCTAATCTACCGCAATGTCAATGTTCGGTCAGCTTCCATTCCTGCAATAGTTGAACCTAGTGAGGCCGCAAAAATCGCCATGTGGTCGTTTTGGATAACCCCAATTTTTGAGAACGTCGATGAATTGACAAATTTGGATCTGCCTCATGGTTCACGGCTGCGATGTTTTCAGTTGAACGACTCGGTCGAACACGCGTTGGTGTTCGCATATTTTGTATCGAGCCTGTCGACTCAAATTTAACAACCAAATTTTTATTAGCGATCTCAGAAGGACGATTATGTTATCCGAAAATATAAAAAATTTTACGAAATGTAACTTTAACAGAACCACAATTTTCATAGTGGATTTTAATTATTTTGATCCGATTTTCGTGTGAAATTTAATTCATTATAACAATTGTACATGCATCTACTGCGAATACGTCAAAAACCTGAATGTCAAAAAACTATAATGTTGTTAGTGTTGCCACAATTGAAAAAACAACATTTTTTGGACCACCACTCAGGAGATAACCCCTACACATGCAATGCATTGTACTAGAACTAGGAAATTAGGTTACGGAAAGGGTTTTTCTTGTTGAAAAAAACGATACATGAGTGTCATCTTTTCTATTCATCTGTCTCCTCTGTCACTTACGAATACTAGGATTACGCAGCAGAGCATATAGGTAATCTCGAGAGAAAATTCAAATAAAGCAATATATATACATCGAAATAAAACTTATATTTAAAATAAGTAAAAATGATGTCACTCTGTTAGCTGAAAATAGTCTTTACTGATCGGGGAGTGCTTTGGATGTGATGACATCAAGCCGCGTTTCTAGATAGTAATGAAGAGTTAGCATTATGTCTGTTAGAATAAATAGCGTTGGGTTATGTTGTTCTTTTATTAGGGTTGTTTCACGTATCATTCATGCAGATATATTGTAAAAGCTTTATTCGGCTGTGCCAAATTGTGTTGTCATTTTCTTAAAATTTTTTATTTTTAATGAAATTTTTCTTTATTGAAATTTAATTTATTTGGACGTGACTTCGACTTTTTCATTTATAAGAATTCATATATATATACATATACCCCTACACATATGTATATTATTTATGGGGTCAGAAAGAATATTGTAAAAAATTCCGTATTTAAGTCACAGACACAATAAGTGACTAAAAAGTATTAGCTTCTTTAAGGCCTTTACAAATTTACTTATATAAGTTTTCAAGGCGTTATACTGTCCTTTCGTTATATGATTATTGCTGCTAGTATTTGTTGTATAAAAATTTATTGTATAGAGTTTTGGCACATCATCAAACGAAGAAGTGTACAACAAAAATAAAATAAAATAGGGCAAAATAATCATAACCGTATTAAAAGATTACATGGTACTATTACAAAATGCTTAACACAAAACACACACGAACATTATTCTGATAACATCTGCATTCTAATACAAAAGAACTTTTCAAATACGTCCTTTTTTGTTATTGTGTTATTTTAAATATATTCTATTTTCTCTCATGTATTAACATTTAAGCCTTAAACCATAGAACAGTGTAAGCTTTTAATGAAGGACATTTGGATTTATTTTTTTACGTTATAAAATGGATTATCTAATGAAAGAATTACATTAGTTATAAATTTAGTTAGCATGCCTATGCTTGTTTTGTTAATAAAAACACGATAGCAAAAAAAAAATTGGAAAATTAAAATAATTTAAATAAAAAACATATTCACAAGATCAAAAAGTGACATTAATATTTGGAAATGATGTCGGGCAATATGTTCAATACATTGTTGTCTATTGTTGCAGAGACAATATGTTCCTCAGGCTATTGTTGAATTTTTGTATATATCGGATTTGTGGCAACACCAACAACATGATAGTTTTGACATTTTGTTTTTTGACGTGTTCATAGTAGATGCGTTACAATTAATTCAATTTCGCACGAAATCGCATTAAAATAATTAAAATCCACTGTGAAAATGGTGGTTCTTAAAGAGTTAGATTTCGTAAAATTCTGAGAATATAATCGTCCTTCTGAGAGCGCTATTAAGAATTTGGTCGTTAAATTTGAGCCGACAGGTTCGATACAAAATATGCGAATACCAACGCGTGCTCGACGGGGTTATTTAACTTCAAACATCGCAGCAATGATACACAGTGTAGGAATTGAAGCCGACCGCTCATTCACATCGCAGTCATCAATCAATTCATTCAAGAGCAATCGGCTGGTTTTTGTAAAAAAATCTTTTTTCCAAACGAAGCCCATTTTCCCTTGTCATGGCATGCCAACAAGCAAAATTTCAACATTTGCATGCTCATCGTGTCACTGTATGGTGCGCTATGTAGTCTGGGGGCGTGATTGGATCTTTTTTGAATGAATTGATCAAACCTATAGCAATGTGAATCGTCGATCGGTTTCAGTTTCTCTACCTAGTTGAACCTTGTAAGGCTTCAAAGTCAAATCCTTACGCAAAATTCGCCATGTGGTGGTTTTGGATAGCCCCCAATTTTTGAGAACGTCGAGGAATTGACAAATTTGGATCTACTTCAACACTGCGGCTTACGGCTGCGATATTTTCAGTTGAACATTCTGTATCGAGTCTATCGACTCAAATTTAATGACCAAATTCTTAATAGCGGCATCAGAAGGACGATTATGTTTTCCGAAAATACCACGATTTTAATTATTTTAATGCGATTTTCATTCTAAATTGAATTCATTGCAACAATCGCCAATGCATCTACTACGAGTACGTCAAAAAACGAAATATTAAAACTATCATGTTGTTAGTGTTGCCACAAGTTAAAAACAAATTTCTTGTTGAAAAACCCTATAGCAATTTTTATTCTGTGGGGTTTTTTCAATAATATATATTTTTATTATTTGAAACTCGCCGTTGACACTTTTATTTGGATGGTAAACCAAGCTGCTAAATAATGTTGAACTTGGCGTTTATTTTGTTAAACGTTTGCTGCTTTTTAGAATATTTTTTAATAATATCTTCTTTTATAATTGTTGCCACTGTATGTATTTCTATACATAATGCAAGTAAAATCAGCTTATATGTGTAAAAGTTTATCTGTTTATTTTTACTTTTGCTTGCAATGATATGCAAAACTTTTTCTTTCCTACATTTTGATATTCATGCATCTTATGCATAAAGTGTTTATGATTTTTTTTACTATTTTCTATAAAAGAAAATATAAATACAGTGATTTAAAAAATTTCTCTATTGTTTGTAAATTTCTTTTTAAATTACAGATCACAATATTGTGCTTTGACAAAAATTATCTTAAAATCTATTATTCAAAATTAAAACAATTTTTCTGTGTTAATTATTTTGTTATTGTTATTAAATTTTGAAATAAAAATTTTAAAATATTTGCCATTTTATATTTAATTATGAATGGATTAATGGAAAATTAAAAATTAGGGATTATAAAAATGAGAATTACCCATACTCATGCAAGACATTGTAGCAGAACTATGACATTAGGTTATTGAGAGTATGAAAGAGGATGTAGCGTTTGTGATCATTCGATTTGATTTTTCCTACATTGAAAGTGACCGGAGAAACCTCTAGAGGGAGTTCATTCCACATACGATATGTTTTGCTAAAAAACGTATATTCCCTGTAATGCGAAAATCGAGTTAAACGCAAAAACCTGCGAGTAACGAGAACAAGTTAACTAATTTCGCACTTATCATTGTAGTAACGATAAAATAGTGAAACACAACCCACATTTCGTTGATGCTCTAGAGAATCAACAGAGTTGGATACCCTACTGTCCCAATAGACTTTGAGGCGCCAGCCCCTATGTAGTAGTTGTATTCCACTTTTAGGATAGATATAGGTGGTATAAATAGTACGAAGATCAAATGGAGTGAAGTATCTTTCGTAGCGTTTTAGAATACCGAGGCGCTTGAAAGCTTCTTTAGAAACCCACATAATTTTCATGTCACGAACATCAAGAACTTCCAGTTCCTTAATACTTATATCACCCACAATAACAGTTGCGGCATCATTTCCAAACATAGATCTATGCATAAGAATGCACCGTTGGGTGTTATGGGTATTAAAATCGACTCTATTCACACGACATCATTTGGAGATTGTTGCGAGATCGTGATTAGGGGTATTATTCATGTTCAGCCTTTTAGAATCCACCTCCAACTGGTTCGTTCTATTACTGAATTAATACTGAATGACAAATGGTGTTGTCATCTATTCACACGATGTAATTCGGAGATTCTTGCGAGATCGTGATTAAGGGTATTATTCATGTTCTGTTCATGAATACGAATGACAAATGGTGCTGTTGAAAGTTTGACAATGAAAGTTCCTTAGAAAGTTAAGAAATAGGGTAGAAGAATTATCGTAGCCTTATGGTCCCCCTGAATTAAACTTGAAGTAGTCTGAGGCAATTTCATTTATAACAACTCATAGAGTGCGATTCTTGAAAACACTCGATATAGATCTGGGGAAATTATCATCGACACCAAAAGCAAAAATTTTTTACAGAATTGCATCTTGCCACACTCTATCAAACGCCTTGGAAATATCTAGGGCCACTTTCTTCGAAATGATGTATGGAGTTGCACCATTGTTCCGGCAGGAAATTTAGCAAGTCATGCGTAGAGCCCGCTCTACGAAAATTATGCACTTGGTCTCTAAGTAAGCTGTTGGCATCCAGGTAACTCACAAGATAAGAATAATTCATATTTTCCACCACTTTAGAAAGTGCAGAACAAATTGCAATTGGGCGTTCATTTTCAGGCTTGTTAGCCTCATCCTTTTTAAGGATTGGCGATTAATTAGCAACCTTCCATCATCACTTTGGAACAACATGATACAAATTGCTGAAAGGGCTGCTGACATACGCGCTAGCGTCAAGAACACTATTTCAAGACCAGTGCTGGCTCAGGAGACTTGTTGATGCATAACTGAGGTTTGTTCTAAATCAAGAAGATGTCTTTAATTTTGTTCTTAAGCCTTTTATTGACTTCAGAACAACTTCGGATTAGAGCAGAATATTTAGTCATACATCTTGTTAAAACTTACATTAGTTGGTTGCAATATTTTGCAACTTACTGTGTTATGTTTGCTTCATAAATATTTTCCTTTTTTCTTGTTCTTCTTTTCATCTTCCCCAAAAAGCGTTGGCATATTTCATGACGATATCATATTATTATTATTCCCTTTTTTTCACCATGTTTTCCATAATTTTTTTTTTTATTCAGTTTCCTTTCTTATAGTTCTTACACTTCATCATCAATGTTTGTGGTGTTTTCTTAACATAGTTTAGTTTTTCTTAAGATATTTACTATATCTTTTATGAAAACAAGAATCTTTTGTTGCTGGCTCGTTTACTTAAACTTGGCAACCAAAATATTTAGGAAGAAGATTTGTAAAATTTAATACAAATATAATTTGTTCTCTTTCTCTACACAAAAAAAAAATATGTAAATTTTTGTCAAAAGAAAATTTGCATAACTTTAATTTTACAAGGAAAAATAAATAGAACGTGATAGCTTTAGTTAAATGAAATCAAAAATGTTCAAAATCTGTTTTCATGTAATTAAAATTAAAATTTAATTCTGCTTGATCCTTATTTTAAATTATTTTTCTAACCTCGTTAAGAATATATAAATTGTAACAGGATTCTGTATGCTTAAAAATAAAATAAATGTTTGCCTACACGTATATGTTATAATAATTATAAAGTAATTAAATATCACTTATACGCCCTCCCTTGCTGCTGCTGCCGCTGCTGGGCTGAATGTGTAGTATGTATTTATTTGGCTTTAATTACAGCATTAGAACGTACAAACCTTTAGGATGCTTAAGCATAATGATTTCATGAAATTTTCCTACACAATTGCTACTTATTTCATTAACGATTATAATTAAATATTAATGAGTTGCACTCTAAATCACACCCGAAATTGGTTGCAATTCATGGCAGTTTTAAGAAATAAATTAAATGTGAATACTAAATACGTCCTTTAGAAATAAGAAACAACAAAAACTACAAATATAATTGTCCTCAAATCCAGTTTTAGGCAACACCTTGGAATATGTACATCAACAAAACGTTGTTTACACAAAAAACAATAACACCTTTTCTACAAGATGTTAAACTTGAAAAATCCTTATAATCTTTCCTTCCTGACGCTATAACTCCAGAACGCACAGCCGATTTCTAAAGCAAAGAAAATTCATGAAAAATTTCAAGAGAAAAGCAGGAAAACAGGGAAAATCATTGCTCACATACAGCGCTATCTCTGATATACAGCATGTACTACAACGTAGTGTGTGAGTATCCCTTACGAAAATAAGTACGTTCGACATGCAAATAACCGATGAAATATACAATGAAGGATTGATTCTGATTGAGGATTAATGCTTGACTATTGCAAACAAGCTACTGATTGAAGTAGGAATGATTGCGAAAAGTCGATCGATGCACGATGCATTCCACCAAGAATTAAACCGAAAGCTGCCATACAATGTTGATACATTGCAGGAATTCGTTCGAAATAATGTGGCGTTGCTGAATGAATAGCAAAAACAAGTATATGAAACATTTATGCAAGTGGTGGACAATAATACTGGTGGTCTATTCTTCTTGGACGTACCTAAAGGAACAGCGAAAATATTTGTCATTTCATTGATTTTGGCCACTTTTCGATCAAGATGTGAAATAGTTTTGGCGTTAGCATCATCTGGAATATCGGCGACTCTTGTAGATGGCGGTTGTACTGCACATTCTGCGCTCAAGTTGCAACTCAATTTAAACACAATTGATATTCCAACATGCAATATTTCCTGGTCCAGTGCAATGGGAAAATTGTTGATGCTATGCAAACTCATTGTTTCGGATGAGTGCGCAGTGGCACATAAAAAATCACAGCATTTAACTTCACACAGAAGGATCCTCGGCGAAATAACCACATCTTTGGCGGCTTGATGATATTGTTGGCAGGCGATTTCAGGCAGATGTTGCCAGTAATTTCTCGTGCAACGCCTGCAGATGAATTGAATGCTTGCCTAAAGGCATCACCTTTGTGGAATAACGTAAAAACATTATCGCTAACCACTAATATGAGAGTTCAACCTCAGAATGATCAAAGTGCTGCACAATTTGCCAAACAATTGTTAGTTGTTCGAAATGGAAATGTCCCGTTTGATGGAACAGCTGGATTAATTATTCTTACCAATGACTTTTGTCGATTTGTAGACTCTCAATTAGCTCTTATTGAAAATATTTTCCCAAACATTAGTGAGAATTAACAGAATTATGCTTGGTTAAGTCAACGAGCAATTCTCGCCCCAAAGAATAATGATGTACACGCACTGAATTTCACCATTCAATCAAAAATCAATGGCGATTTGATGATACAAATCCGTTGATTCCATAACAAATCCCGATGATGCAGTAAATTATCCAACGGAGTTTTTGAACTTTCTGGAGTTACCAGGATTTCCACCACCTAACTTGCAACTCAAAGTTGGTTCAGTTATTATGATATTGCGTAATTTGAATCCACCGTGACTCTGCAACGGTACTTGACTTGGGGTGAAAAGACTTATGCCGAATGTGATTGAGGCAACCATTATTAACGAAAAGTACGCAGGTGAAAAAGTATGTATTCCTCGAAAACCAATGATTGCGACTGATCTTCCGTTTGACTTCAAACGATTGCAATTTCCGGTTGCTTTCGCAACGGCAATTAACAAGTCGCAAGACCAATCGCTTGGTGTTTGCGGGATAAATTTGGAAAATCATTGTTTTTTACATGGGCAGCTATACGATGCGTGCTCACGAGTTGGGAAACCATCCGCTTTGCTTGTGTTAACGTCAGACCAACAAACAAAAAATATGGTTTACCAAAGAGCACTTTAATGAAACGGATAATTTGCGGACACGTATAACGCTTCGATTCAGTATTTACTTTGGATTCACTTTCATTTGTTACTTAGAGAAGTTCAACTAAATTTCACTTCATTTTTTTAATCGACATGAATTCATTACTGTTGTGCAATGAAATAAAATTATTCCATTTCTCCAAACGAAATGTTACAAAAAACGAAGCCATCTGGTGGCGAAACGGAGTTCGCCGGATTTGCTAGTTATTAATAAATATTTAAATGGAATTAGTAGGCAATGATTTAGTCTAAATAATTAATAAGGTGAATGCAAGTGATTTGAAAAGTTTTGCTATGGTATTCATATTGTCCAACTTGCCGCAAAATATTTGTGATATTGCAAATTATATGTGCGTGGATTTGGCTAGCAGACGCTTAAACCTTAAACTGTAAAAGTAGTTGGAATTTTAACGAAAAGATTTGTAGTCCTTGTGGAAAAATGGAGCCATGATATTGAGATATCTAAAATAATTTTAAAAGTGAAAGTTTGAACTTTTTCAGTACAGCAGTTTTTGAATTTATTGGAATGACTATTAAAATGCTACAAAAGGTTTACTGAGGAAAAGTACACAAATACATGAACATGAACTCAGCACCAACCGAAAATACACAAGGAAAGGAAGTTTGCAGCAAACGGGTATAATGACCGGTAATATAGAAATAAAATTAAAGATTTAGTTTCACAAATTCAAGTGTAGATATTTTAAAAAAGACTGCGAGTTATCGCAACTGGAAATTTTTTCAATACACAGATGCTCGGTGAAATGTTGGTTGTACTAACAAAAAGAAAATAGCAATACAAAATAACATGTTAAGATTTATGGAATTGATTTAATATATATTTAATTTGGTAGCTGGTGAAGGGAATATCCCAGTTTCATATAAGGATATCTATAAAGATATTGGAGTACTGTTATCATTTTCTTCCTCGTGAACCATCATTGCTGACTGTTTGTTCAATGTGACCGGAAAGCGCTTTCAATGTGAAGACATCATTCTCAAGCCGTGTTCTTTAGTTGGTGAGTCAGTGGTCGGGTTTAGGTAGTTCTGTTGTTAAGGTTGGATATACTTATGTAGGTAGAATGCCAGCCACCTGGCATTTTATGCCAGGCTAATTTTCAATACCTCCGTCTTTTATTATTATAAAGGTACGTGAATGAAAGTTATGACTAGTTTGGTGGTGTGAAAGTTGTGTCTGAGGTCGTGTTTACCTGTTCATTTATAATGCCCTGTTAAAAGTTTTTGTTTTCTAGATTTCCATGTTCTCAAGAATTTGTATTATTCGTTTTTATTAGGATGTAGTAATGTCATATACTCACCTATTAATGTGTGTGTATCTGTGAGTGTCAAGATGTAATGTAAAGTTGGGGTATTCTGTATTTTTCCTTTGTTCGAGCATACGTGCTCTGTAAATCTCGTTTGTAGTGTTTGCATATTTGCAGATATAAGTAAGATTGGAACTAAATTTGTCACTTGTTTCTGCCAATGTCCTGAGATTATGTCTCAAATTGTTGCTGGTTTTCAATGCTGTGAGTAAACCTTCTTGGTAAAGTAGTTAGTAAATCTATATATGGTTCTCTGTAAGTAAAAATGTTCCGTCGTAATATATCGATTGTCTCTTCGTCTTCTTTATTTCTGTTTTTAGTGTTGTATTGTCAAAGAAGTTTGTCGATAGTAGTGGGCTTGTAGCCATTATCACTTTAAGTTGTTAAAATTTGAATTGGAAGCGAATTGAAAATCATTTCTGCTAATTCGTTGGAATTGATTCAATTTTCATTCAATTATTTCTTGTTGTGAAAAGAATTGAAAATTAAGCTAATTTTTGACAAACTTAAAATCCATAAAGAATGATGTATTAACGGCTCTGGTTTTAAGTATACAAATATCATGTCATCATTATGTTGTATTAATAATAATAATAATTATGATAGAAATAGTAAAATTTCTATATCTTCTACCGAATAGTAAACCTTCTTTTTCCATGCGTAATATTGGTGGAACATAAAACATGAAACCGCAACCATCCAGACGATATTACTTTACGAGTCTGTTGAGATCAAAGCTCACAATCTTAAGTTTCCCCAACAACGACTCTATACAATTTTGATGGACTATCTCCACTAATGCTCCGACGATATTATGACTACGATTTTGCGTTTAAAAATATACAGATGTATAAACCAAATAGTCCTTTTTAGGGTTATACAAAAATCTATATTTTTAATCAATAATCTTAATAATCAATTACCATCGCTGCACAAAACTTCTTCGTTACGTTTTTTGATCTCAGCATTTTCTTTTCTTAATGAACGCGACTACTTAAACATTATAAGCCTTCTGTTTTAAATCTTTAATTTCATATTTCTGTGTGGTACAAAATAGTTGAGCTTCCTCCAATTCTATTTATTTACACATACAATCATATGATAGACAGCAACTGCTTTTAGCTATAGCTTAATCATATTAGACACTGTTTTTAAACATGTTTATTTACATATCCATTCATGTACATCCAAATATTCTTCTTTTGTTTTATTTGTATGAACATAATCTAATCAACAAGCGGAATAAAGCTTTGCTTCTCTGCTAAGGCCTTAAGGCCTCAAGTTAGTGTCCATTAATGCCTAGACTTACAAGCTTAAACTATAAATAGCAAAAACTAAGGAGTATAGAAAGACAAAAAGAAAATATCTAAATTCACATCTACTTTTGGTGTGATAAAATAAGCTTTTCTACAATTTACTGAATATATTTACAAATATATTTTTCTTACTTACATTTTCGTTTTACTAATTCTATACTGAACTCTTCCATAAAATGTTATTCATTCTAAAATTCAGACACTTTTATCTCCTCTCTCAAAAGTTAAAAACGTACAAACAAAATGAACATTTTATATAAAAGCTGTAGGAATAAATTCAAAATATATTTGGTTAAATTCAGAAACCCAATATGTTTTTCACATGTCTAAATAAACAAAATTTACTTTAGGCTGATGTGCCAACAATCTTATATTTTGTTTTTAGTCCCTTCTGATGTATGTTATTTATTTTGACCGTACCAACAAAAAAAGTTATACTCAACAGATGAATGTTTATTTTATTTTGCTGTTCAGTTTCATTCTAAACAAAAAATAATTATTTTAAGATATAAATAATAATGAATGCTACATTTGGTTGTGCCGAATCTTTGTTCACCTAATTACTTGAGTGAAAAGGAATATAAAAAAGGAGAGAATAAAAGAAAATAAAACAATATAATAAAATATTATAGAATTCAATAGAATAGAATAGAATAGAATAGAATATAATATAATATAATATAATATAATATAATATAATATAATATAATATAATATAATATAATATAATATAATATAATATAATATAATATAATAAAATATAATATAATATAATATAATATAATATAATATAATATAATATAATATAATAGAACATAATAAAAATAAAACAAAAATAGAATAAGAATAGAATAAAAATAAAACAGAGATACAATAAGAATAGAATAAAAATAGAATAAGAATACAATAAAAATAAAACAAAGATAGAATAGGAATAGAATAAAAATAAAAAAAATTGAACAAGAATAGAATAGTAATATAATAAGAATAGAATAAGAATAAAACAAAAATAGAATAAGAATAGAATAATAATAAAACAAAAATAGAATAAGAATAAAATAAGAATAAAACAAAAATAGAATAAGAATAAAAATGAAACAAAGATAGAATAGGAATAGAATAAGAATAAAACAAAAAAAGGATAAGAATAGAATAAAAATAAAACAGAGATATAATAAGAATAGAATAAAAATAGAATAATAATACAATAAGAATAGAATAATAATAGAATACGAATAGAATAAGAGTAGAATAAGAATAAGAATAGAAAAGGAATAGAACAAGAATAGAATTAAATTAGAATACAATAAGAATAGAATAAAAACAGAATAACATGAGAATTAGAATTAGAATAGAATAAGATTAGAATACGTTTGAATAAAACTAGAATAGGAATAGAATAAAATTAGAATAAGAAGAGAATAGGAATAGAATAAGAATATAATAAGAATAGAATAAGAATAAAACAAAAATAGAATAAGAATAGAATAAGAATAAAATAAAAATAGAATAAGAATAGAATAATAATAATATAAGAATAGAATAAGAATAAAACAAAAATAGAATAAGAATAAAATAAGAATAAGAATAAAACAAAAATAAAATAAGAATAGAATAAAAGTGCAACAAAGATAGAATAAGAATAATATAAAATAGAATAATAATATAATAAGAATAGAATAAGAATAAAGCAAAAAAAGGATAAGAATAGAATAAAAATAAAACAGAGATATAATAAGAATAGAAAAAAAATAGAATAGAATAAGAATAAAATAAGAATAAGAATAAAACAAAAATAGAATAAGAATAGAATAAGAATAATTCAAAAATAGAATAAGAATAGAATAATAATATAATAAGAATAGAATAAGAACAAAACAAAAATAGAATAAAAATAGAATAAAAATGAAACAAAGGTAGAATAAGAATTATATAAAAATAGAATAATAATATAATAAGAATAGAATAAGAATAAAACAAAAATAGAATAAGAATAGAATAAGAATAAAACAAAAAAAAGGATAAGAATAGAATAAAAATAAAACAGAGATATAATAAGAATAGAATAAAAATAGAATAATAATACAATAAGAATAGAATAATAATAGAATACGAATAGAATAAGAGTAGAATAAGAATAGAAAAGGAATAGAACAAGAATAGAATTAAATTAGAATACAATAAGGATAGAATAAAAACAGAATAACATGAGAATTAGAATTAGAATAGAATAAGATTAGAATACGTTTGAATAAAACTAGAATAGGAATAGAATAAAAATAGAATAAGAAGAGAATAGGAATAGAATAAGAATATAATAAGAATAGAATAAGAATAAAACAAAAATAGAATAAGAATAGAATAAGAATAAAATAAAAATAGAATAAGAATAGAATAATAATAATATAAGAATAGAATAAGAATAAAACAAAAATAGAATAAGAATAAAATAAGAATAAGAATAAAACAAAAATAAAATAAGAATAGAATAAAAGTGCAACAAAGATAGAATAAGAATAATATAAAATAGAATAATAATATAATAAGAATAGAATAAGAATAAAGCAAAAAAAGGATAAGAATAGAATAAAAATAAAACAGAGATATAATAAGAATAGAAAAAAAATAGAATAGAATAAGAATAAAATAAGAATAAGAATAAAACAAAAATAGAATAAGAATAGAATAAGAATAATTCAAAAATAGAATAAGAATAGAATAATAATATAATAAGAATAGAATAAGAACAAAACAAAAATAGAATAAAAATAGAATAAAAATGAAACAAAGGTAGAATAAGAATTATATAAAAATAGAATAATAATATAATAAGAATAGAATAAGAATAAAACAAAAATAGAATAAGAATAGAATAAGAATAAAACAAAAAAAAGGATAAGAACAGAATGAAAATAAAACAGAGATATAATAAGAATAGAATAAAAATAGAATAATAATACAATAAGAATAGAATAATAATAGAATACGAATAGAATAAGAGTAGAATAAGAATAGAAAAGGAATAGAACAAGAATAGAATTAAATTAGAATACAATAAGGATAGAATAAAAACAGAATAACATGAGAATTAGAATTAGAATAGAATAAGATTAGAATACGTTTGAATAAAACTAGAATAGGAATAGAATAAAAATAGAATAAGAAGAGAATAGGAATAGAATAAGAATATAATAAGAATAGAATAAGAATAAAACAAAAATAGAATAAGAATAGAATAAGAATAAAATAAAAATAGAATAAGAATAGAATAATAATAATATAAGAATAGAATAAGAATAAAACAAAAATAGAATAAGAATAAAATAAGAATAAGAATAAAACAAAAATAAAATAAGAATAGAATAAAAGTGCAACAAAGATAGAATAAGAATAATATAAAATAGAATAATAATATAATAAGAATAGAATAAGAATAAAGCAAAAAAAGGATAAGAATAGAATAAAAATAAAACAGAGATATAATAAGAATAGAAAAAAAATAGAATAGAATAAGAATAAAATAAGAATAAGAATAAACCAAAAATAGAATAAGAATAGAATAAGAATAATTCAAAAATAGAATAAGAATAGAATAATAATATAATAAGAATAGAATAAGAACAAAACAAAAATAGAATAAAAATAGAATAAAAATGAAACAAAGGTAGAATAAGAATTATATAAAAATAGAATAATAATATAATAAGAATAGAATAAGAATAAAACAAAAATAGAATAAGAATAGAATAAGAATAAAACAAAAAAAAGGATAAGAACAGAATAAAAATAAAACAGAGATATAATAAGAATAGAATAAAAATAGAATAATAATACAATAAGAATAGAATAATAATAGAATACGAATAGAATAAGAGTAGAATAAGAATAGAAAAGGAATAGAACAAGAATAGAATTAAATTAGAATACAATAAGGATAGAATAAAAACAGAATAACATGAGAATTAGAATTAGAATAGAATAAGATTAGAATACGTTTGAATAAAACTAGAATAGGAATAGAATAAAAATAGAATAAGAAGAGAATAGGAATAGAATAAGAATATAATAAGAATAGAATAAGAATAAAATAAGAATAGAATAGGTAAATTTGGATAAGAGGATAGAAGAGAAAAAATGATGAGCAATAAGAGAAGTGAAAAAACTTGAAGAGAAGTGGAGAAAGGAGAAAACAAGAACAAGTGAAGGAAAGAAAAAAAAGAAAATGAAAATAGAAATACTGCAATAGTTGTCAGTTGCCATCATTTTAATCTAACATCTTATCTTATCCATAATATATGTCTAGTCTATAGAAAACAACTACATGATTATAAATGTGAAGTCTGCTGTGTATTATTTGGAAGACACCTGCCGAACATTAATCGTCCTTGCGTTAAAATTTTATAGACGATAATCATCTCACACGTCATATGTATTTCAAAGATTATAAATTTTAATAATACAAAAAATAATATTAAAATTGTCAACCCTTTACATAGTTGTAACAACTAGATGGTGTTATTGTTGTCCTTTAAAGATGTCAAATTATGTGCGTGTGTTAAACATTAAGTAATTATTGTTACCTTTGTTGCTATAAGCTTACTATTATCTTTATTAAATTAGTAAACAAATCGTAAACAACGGTTAAAATTTCACCGGAGTTTCGAGTAGATAAAGAAATTAATTGAGCCGCCAAAGAAATGCGACAAGAGTAAAAAATTATTATAAAAATTGAATTCCTTGTTCGTTTAAGAGTTAGAGAAGTGGTGATGTGTAAAACAAATCTTAAATCGGCCAAAAAATTAATGAAATATTAATGAATAATACTACGAGAAGAAAGCTAAGGATTTCACAGAAATAACGAAGGACATACAAAGATTAAGAAGGGATTTTTTGTGGTCGAAATTATTGGCGAAAAGAAAGTTACTACAAGCATTCTCATAAGGAACTTAAGTTTTACACTGATAATACAACACATGGCAATTGGAGAATTTTGATATTTTTGTAGCAGAATTTAAGCTTCAAAATTTTAACTGCGCTATTACCTAGACTAATCATAATAAAATTAAAAGAAAATAAAATTTCAGTGGATATGCCCCACTCTTGACTCTGTGAATATATTTATAGGATAGAAATTCAGGTCTGAAATAACAAAAAGCTGAGTACGTATAATAAGCCCGAATGTAGAGTGAATTTTATTTTTTTAACAGTATTAAAAATAGTTATAAAATAATTAATAGTTATATTTCTAAAATTGTAAATATGTTTTGAGTACACGAGTCTGGATCAATAAATAAGTGACTTTTTAATTTCCCGCCTTTTAATTACTCCTGTCAAAAGGCACACGATGTGGATTAGTTTTGTGACGTTTCATAAAAATAAGTGAAAGTGGGCAGCAGCAAAAAACAGAAAATTAACTTCTTTATATTTTATTTTTATTTGGGTACGGTCTTACGTAGACCCTCGTCAAATTTGGTTTGTGAACAAATATAGTTTCTTCAAAAAACTCACGGTATTTTGCACCTTGTACAACTTGTTCAAATTTAAATAGTAGTCAACTGCCTATTGAAAGGAGCAATATTGTTATTTCAATTAAGAGGCGGATAATTCAAAAAGTTGTAGACTTATTGAACTACCTTCCTGTAATAATTAAATCTATATTAGCAGGGTGGTTATTGTAAATTAATTATAGAGATTTTATAGACCATCCTATAAAAATTACGGAAGCTTGAACTTCTATGTGATCTATAGTCTAGCACAAACTCTGACCTCCAAACCTTTTTGTAGCTTAGTTCTTGTGCACGAAATTTTAGTCTGTTTGCATAACGAAAAAAATATCAACGAACGTAATGCTGCTTCTTATCATCTGACTATTTGTTTTTGTATCCTATTAAGCTACATAATTTAAGCTATATTATTTATTATGAAATGAAAACTCAAGCGAAATTCATATACTTTACCGGTCTTACATTGCCACCGTTGAGCTTAGTTAATGCAATATTTTTTTTTTTTTTTCGTAAATCGTACAAAGCGCCTAACTCGAAAATGATACTGCAGTGTAACTTAATAAGAAACTTTTCTTTTTTTATTTAGAGCTCCGCTTTTAGAGCTCCTAAGCACATCTTTATTGTACTGTGCTTTCTTTGATAACTATTCTCTTATATTCTATTTGGGTCAGTGTTATTCCATAATATACTCAACTTCTTATTTCTATATCAAGCCTAATTTATAAATACATTAACTTAGTTAAAAAATGTATGATTGAATGGACAAATTATATATAAAGTCTATGGGAACCTTGAATAAAATATTAACTAATTTAGTTATTGTTACTTTAATAAAATTGTTTTAAAAATATAAATATTTCGGGTGCCATATAAAACTCATTGATCAGAGTATGAGGGCAAGTATTTCAAGGACATTTCAGAGGAACATTGTTCTCACGACCACTTTGTTTTTTTCTTGCCTATATGTGAGAAGTGTAACGTAAATATAATTACTAATTATGTTTCTGGCCTGGTAACACTGACTATTGCTAGGCACCAGCTGATGTTTCCAGTGCAACCTTCACGTTGTTAAAAGTAACATCAACCAAAACATTTTGTCATTTTATTGTTGTTAGTGTTAGTGATAACAGGTTGAAAAAGTAATCTTAGGGGAAAATGGAATGGAACTCGTGAACATTTTCGTGCAACAATTTTTCATAACTTTCCACGTGGCCTGACACGACAACAGTGCACAGATGAACTTAATTCCTTATATGGTAATGAAGCACTGTCTTACAGCACCACTAAAAACTGGTATAACGAATTCAATTGTGGCCGACAATCACTCCAGGACGAATCCCGTGAAAGTCGTCCAACAACGGTTGTTGTGCCAGAAAATATTGCAGCTGTGCATGAGTTAATAAAGCATGATCGTCATGTAACATATCGCGAGATTGAGACATCTGTAGGGATTAGTGTGACAAGCATCAATAAGATCTTGCATGAACATTTGCATGTGAAAAAGGTTTGTTCATGTTGGATACCGTGTTGATTGGTGCAAGAGAATGTTGCAGAAATTCGCTCAAGGTGCATCAAAAGCAGTTTATAATATCTGCACAGGTGGCGAATCATGGATATACTCATATGAACCTAAACAAAACAGCAATCCACCGTATGGGTCTTTCAAGACGAGCGAAATCCCACCAAACTTGTTCGTGGAAGAAGCGCATCAAAGCAAATGGTTGCCTGTTTCTTCGGCATTACCGGTGATGTGGCGACTATGCCATCAGAGCAACGTAAGACGGTTGATTCGGCATGGTACACCACTCTTTGTTTGCCAGAAGTCTTTGAGAAACTTCGGGAAAAATCAAAGAAAAGACGCATCATTCTGCATCACGACAATGCAAGCTGTCAACGATCGGCTGAAAAATGTAGTTTTTGACAGGGCACAACATTGAATTGATGGGTCATCCGCGGTACAGCCCTGACTTGGCACCTAATGACTTCTTTTTGTTTCCGAACATCAAGAAAAACCTACGTGAACAGCAGTAGTTAGCAGTAGCAGTAGCACCTGAAGAAGCAGTTTCTGCATTCAAAACCCATGTTTTAGAAGTACCTAAATCGGAGTGGAAAAAGTGCTTTGAAAATTGGTTTCAACGCATGCAAAAGCGTATAAATCTTCATGGAGAATATTTTGAAAAACAATAAAATAGATTTTATCTTTAAACGCTTGTGTCTTCATCCTAAGGCCACAAATATAAATAGCATTGCATTAAAGTAACAATTTTGTTTATTTTCCACTTAATAGTTTAAGAAATTTGATATTCCTATAATGTGCTCAAATGTGCTTTAGAAATTAAGACTAACTATTGCGTTACTAATGTGTTGATCTAAAATATCTGACTAGTCACACTATAATAGAATGGTATTTACCCACCTGTTGCAAATTAAACGACGATCCAACCAATACCCATCCTTTCATTGGTAAATAATAAAATAGTTTGTTGACATTAACTTAACCAAAAATTTCAGGCTTGTTGCACACATACATATTTGTACGTGTTATATATATATTTACGTATGCATATACTCCTTATGGCTTGAATATAAATGCAAAAATTTGTTTTTAACAATATCTATGGTCATATATTTTTGTGACATTTTTTGGTTATTTTTATGGAAAATATAAAACCTTTTAAGTCATAAAATATTTAAATTTGTTTAAACAGTTTAAGAATATAAATTAAAAAATAGGTTGCAAACGTTACAAAAAGAAAAACAATTAACATTTTCTATATGTAGAAAAAATTACATAAAAAATACTAAAAAGTAAAAGTTTTCCTTAAACTTAGTTAATAGCTGAAAACAGCTGGGAGTGTAGTTTAACTATAGAATATAGAACTTAAACCACATTCACTTCTATCAATTATTCAATATTTCCCAAAATTATTCAGTTAACAGTCTGAATTATCGAGTAGCCGAAATTGCAACAGATTGCAACATTCTTGACATTTAGCTTTTTGATGTATTCGTAGTAGGTACATTAGCAATTATTACAATTAATTCAATTTCGCACGAAAATCGCATTAAATTAATTAAAATCCACTATGAAATTAGTGTTTCTGTTAAAGTTACATTTCATAAAATTCGTGATATTTTCGGACAATATAATCGTCCTTCTGAGATCACTATTAAAAATTTTGTCGTAAAATTTGAATGGATAGGCTCGATACAAAATGTGCTAACAGCAACGCTTATTCGGCCGAGTCGTTCAAATGAAAACATCGCAGCCGTGAGCCACAGTGTTGAAACTGTTCCAAATAAGTCAATTCCTCGACGTTCTCAACAACTGGGGTTATCCAAAGCCACCACATTTTGTGTAATAATTTGACTTTGAAAGGAATTGAAGCCAACATAGATGTAGATTCGCTCAATTTATTGAGAAACAACCGGCTGGTTTTTGTGAAAAAATCATTTTTTCAGACGAAGTTCATTTTCATTCGTTAGGATTTTTTAACAAGCAAAATTACCGCATTTGCGCTTTTGAAAATCCTAGAGCGATTATTGAGAAGCCTCTGCATACTCAACGTGTCACTGTATTGTGCGCCTAGAGGTCTAGAGCCGTGATTGGGCCGTTTTTTCGAAGATGGGGCTGGAAATGCAGTAAATCGAGATGCTAATAACTCAATTTTCGCCTATTATTGACAACGTAGTTTCACCGTGCCACATGTCACACTGCCAACGAAACGATCAGTTTATTGCAAACCAAATTTTACGATGGCATAATTTCATGACAATCAGCTGGCCACTCAGCCAGCCATATCGTGTAATTTAACACCACTGAATTTTTTTTTGTGGGGCATTGTTAAGGACAATGTCTATGTGGAGCTAATCGAATGGATTACAGCCTTAAAACGCAAAATCTGTGACGTGATTAACGGAATAGGATCGCCATTTTGACTAAAGGTAATTAAAAACTTTGATGAAAGAAACGACATATGTCAGCGTGGTCGTGGTAGACATTTGTCAATTATTATTTTTAATTATAATTGCCGAACTTTTCTTTTCGTAATACAATAAACATTTGCATCATTTAAATCCAATTTTTTTGTTGTATTTTGTTTTAGAAAACAAACTTCTTGTTTAAAAACCATTTATATATTTATCTTTTGGAAGTAGCTCATCATGTAATTTGCTTCCTTTATGTTTAAGTACACCTTTATTGTACAAGAATTCAAGTTCGTTTGGTTTTATAGAATGGAAACTACTATAACAAACACCTTGTCACTGCAGGCAATATATCATAACATGGCCTGAACCTTATGAAACATTCCCATATGGGCCCACTTCCCCTAGTACCAATATCATATGAAAGTTCTTTATTGGGCATAACCTACAGAGAAAATGGCATTGATTGTCGCTCCTAGATACATTAGAAAGTCCCTTGAATCAATTTCATAATTTTCTGTGCTAACGGTGTAGTATTCATTTACCAGTTGCTTTATTAAGGAAGTGCTCTCCCTCATGAATATTTAAACCACCTATTTGTACCACCTATATCCAACTAAACATAGAATACAACTCTTGTGTATGGGCCAGCGCTCCAAAATCTTTTTAGGAGATGCTCGAATGCGCACAGGAGAGCACCAAGAGGCCTTTAGGGGATGGCAGGGTATCCAACTCTATTGATTCTCTAAAGTATCGACGCAATGTAGGTTGTATAGCAAGTGTTGTAACAAAATTAGGAAACTTATTCCCGAAACTCGCACATTTTTGCGTTTGACTCGATTTTCGTTGAGAGCGCATCCATTTGTGGTCGATTTTCCAGTGAGTCGCACTACGTATTACAAGGAGAATTCAGTTTTTAGCACAACAGTTCGTATTCGGAATACACTTCCTCCAGAAGAGTTTTCTGTCACTTTTAACGTAGGAAAATTCAAATCGAATGTCTACAAACACTGCTCTCTCTTTCCCCCAAAAACAAAGATAAGAAGTTCGAAAAACTGCTTCACTTAATTGACCAAACTTAATCAACATAAGTAATGAAACTATGGTATTATTCCAAAATTGACGACAGTGGCAGCAGTTTCTCCGACACGTATGAAGAGTCGGATGGTTGAATAAAAAGAGAGCAGTAAGATAGTAAACTTAGTCGTAGAACGTGAAGTTACGCGTAAAGAAGCAAAAGTTTTTTTTTTATAAAACACTTCAGGCAACAATGCCTTTTTAGTCAAGTACTGTGCTACATTCTTTAGGTAAGGGATAGAGAATAGATGAAACAGGTGGTGAAAGTAGATGGATAGTCGGAAATTAAAAGCCGTATATAAGACAGCACAGCGACCAGTGACTATTTTTATTTTTGTAGTGAAAAAACCAAGGTCTTCGTTGGGAATCGAACCCACAACCCCATACTTACAAGCTAGTACACTACCTACTAGCCTACAGGGGCACCTAAAAGTTGTTGAAGTTGAAATGTCGAAAAGTTGTTTAAGCAAAGTTGTTTAAACAAAGTTGTTTAAACAACTTTTCGAAATTTCAGTGGATTTTACCCCAAATTTAGTATCGAATATTCAAGTCTCTTATATCGTAAGTCAAATAGAATAAATGAAAATTCTTATTTAAACAGCACAGCAGTAAGACTCAGAATAAGTATCCTGTTTTCGAAACAAATAATGTTGGGTGAGCGGGAAAACAACGGAATATCCGGAAGGTGGTAGATGAACTTGAGAAAGTACAGATGGTAAAACCGCAAACGATTTAAAAGACAAACAAGGTAAAGAAGCACTTCCATAATAGTCCCAACAGCGATCATTTAGATGTAACAACTCTGAAAAAGAGAAAACAGCGATTTTAGCCAATTGGGTAGCTAATTGTGAACAGTGCATTGCGGCTTAGGGTGCAACTAGAAAATATTACAGCCAGCCAGAATTTGGCGTTAAACCAAAACCTACACACGAAGATAATGGAAACACTCTTCAGAAATAAGAAGACCTACACAAGATTCAGGAGATTTTTTAGTGTCCACATTGCAAAGTGTCCAGTGGTGACATAAAACCAGGTATAATGCAGCAGCAAGCACGGAGGGATTTATAAAAAACAAATGGTTCTAGCATTAAACTCACAATGCAAAAAAGGAAAGTTCTTAAAATTGCAAACGCACAGGGAGGGGCCATAAAAGATTATCAAGAAATTGAATGGCGTGGTTTACCAAATACAGATATATCACAGTCTGAGGTACAATATGAACGTGGTACACCTATTAATCCTATTCGGGACGAAAAGGCTTAAGCGAGTGGCAGTGTTACAAAGATGCTTTATTTAAGTTTTAAAAGAAAATGATTATCAGCAAAACAAAGTAAACGAAATGGTCTAATGGTCTCTTTTAAATTAAATTACGATTAAATTGCACGATATTCACAAAAACAAATGATGGTATCTTGTCTACTTTAAATATGCTTTATTATCTCGATGTCTTTACTCGATGGTGTTTGCATTTCAACTGATTTTATTTCCCTTTTGAACAGTTCTCCCATATATAAGAAAATTCTGCTGCATCGCATATTGTTGTTGTCATTATTTAGTGTTAGCGCTTGTTTGGCTGTGTTTTTTTTCGGGCTCAATAGTTTTTTGTTCTCTGTTTGTTTAAGTTACATATTTCATTTATTTAGTAAGCATTTTGTTGTTGTCTTGTGTGCATAAGATTTCTTAAATACTATATAATTTGCACAAAAGACACAATAGGTCCTTTCGTTTATTAGTTTCTCTTAAAACTTAACAAAGCACCTCCGTAACAATATTAACGATTTTTCCTTAACAAAGTAGCAAATTAACACATGAATTAATTAAACTTAAAATTTATTTTAAGGGCTATAGAAAGAAATTTGTTGCATCAAAATATCAAAGAAATAATAACAGTATTTCATGTTATTTATTTTAAAATTTGGTTTAAATCTAAATTACACTAAATAGTAGAATACCATAAGTTAGATTATCTTATGGTCCTGAAAGGGTTAAATTTGTATACGAAAAACCAATATTGTATTATAAATGTTTATTAGTCTATACCTATAGCTATGTCTATACAGCATGGTAATCAACAATACCCATAAAGTGTCTCTTTAAACTATCGAAGTTTCGCAAAACTGGAAGTTTTTAAAGTGACTTTTACATTTTACAAATTTCCTGCTTAATATTTTAATACACTCTTTTCCAAACCTTGTTTTTGCTTCTGAAAACCTTACCGAGTCCGCTTATCGTTGTCATAAGTGAGCCATTGCGCTATCGAATATGGTGCTCTTTTAACCATAAAACTCGAGTATATAGCATCCTCTCGTATATCCTCTTGTGGTTTTTATAGCCACATGGCAATTTATATCAATTTCTATATTCAATTAAACAACTACAAGTCTAATAAATTTAATATTTCTTAATAAATATAGACATTAAAGCATAATGTTATCTTAGTAAAATATTAATTACCAGTAGATGGCAGTATTTAACAAATTAAATTTGACCATAAATTCTACAAATTGAGTAAAACAAATGAGAAACATTCTGTTTCTATCCAACATATCGTTAGGCCACAAAGATGAGCCAAGAGTTAATAAATATCAATTATTTAATATCAATAAAGCAATCTAATGTGTTTCTGTACGCTTAAGTATTTTGTTAGCTAAATGCCCCTCAATAAATCATTAGAATTTATATAGGAACACTAACTCAACACTTTACTTCAGCACTACTAAAGTCTATATAAATTACATACTTCATTGAAGACATTAATGCTCATATGCACGTACGTTAACATGGTTAGTGAGGTGAGGAGAAAAGTAGGTGTCTTGTAGGTTTATAAAAATGTTTTAAGAAATATAAGTTTTTTTAGACAGACAGAATGCAATATTCTATTTGTGGTATTGTTTTGTATTTCGTAATTTTTCTGAGCATATTGAAATATCAAGGATAACATTCACATGTCCATATGAAGCTTAAGAGAGTTCGTAATGCACAGTTCAATGTTTTAAAAGAAATGGATTTGTGAACTTGTAATGGCAGAAAGCTAGGCGATGAATCTAAAAGAAAAGTACAAACGCCTTAGAAGGCATAGAGTGATAAGTATTTTTTTTTATTTTTATTTTGTTAAAAAGAAAAGTAGCACTTCAGGTAACAATGCCTATTAAGTCAAGATGAAATAGGTGGTGAAAGTAGAAGGATAGACGGAAATTAACTGCCGTATAAGACAGCACAGCGACCAGTGACTATGCCTTAATCGCTGAGCAGCCCCACCGACAGCCAATTTTTATTTTTGCAGTGAAAAAAAAACCAAGGTCTTCGTTGGGAATCGAAGCCACAACTCCCATACTGACAAGCTAGTACACTACCTACTAGCCTACAGGGGCACCTAAATACGTCATTTCAATTTAATCGTAATATGTTGTTCAGCTATGCTATAAAATCGATTTTATCTACAAAATTTCTTTAATGGAATTTATAATTTTTAATTCAATTTATGGTGACTAAGAATAGTTTCTCACATATGACCTTTGAAAGGTTTTCCTATTCCATTCAATTTATGCATAGACTGACTTTCATATTTAAAACTGCATTGGAAGCAAAATATTCTAAACTAATCGTTTTAAACAGATAAGTAACACCGTTGAAGTCACCACTAAGATTGATAAGAGTGTACTTAAGATGACACAATTTTGGTGAAATATACATATTTTAGTAACAGAAATGGTAATCGTTGCTCCAAGTCAGGCATAAACTATGAATAAATTGGTGATAATACTACTTCAGAATTCAGCAAATCATCGAAGAAGTTTAAGGACGATTGATAGTGGATATTTAAATATAGACCACTTAAAGAGAAAATCATTATTTTAGAGCGGATATGAACTCTGATCATAGGATACAAAAACGTTATATTAGATGATATATAAAAATTAAAAGCTGTACTGTCCTTCTTTAGACAAAGATTTGAATATTCCTTTTAAATATAAGACACTTCTATTCGATTGTTGGAAATGTGCTTAAAAAAGAACTGCAACAATTGATTTCAGTAATCATTGTTGCTGCATAAAACCAACAATATTAACCTAATATATTTAAAAAAATATCTAGTGGGGCCTTTCAAACTATCACAAGTAAAGAAAGCAGAAGATTGTCTCCCCTTTTGCCGCGTTAGGACAACAGTAGTCATTTGCTGACAGCCCTATTTTCTAGACGTGCTCGTGGTAACATAAATTCATCATAAGCAGGCCGAAACTGCGGTAACATTTAATTGGTCACTGAGACTTGTAGCATAATAATTATGTTGCCACACTGGTCGGTTTAGCAGTTGCTTTTTCGGTTTCTTGTTTTACGCTTGTTCAAGATCCATTTGACTTACGGATGCCGGTAAATTGTTGTTGTTTAAAAAGCCGGACCTGGTTATTCCCAGCGAATATTTCTGCTTAAAGGTTCATATTACAATAGACTAAATACCATTTCCTTTAGCGACAATTCAACTTTGAGGATGGTATATTCATTAAACCATTGAAAACAACATATCAACCCTAAACAAGATTGTCTTTGAGATATCCCGACCATATCGCGTAAAATTTTTTACTTAAAAGATTTAGTAAGTGATGTCACTTTCTTCCTCCATCTCTGATCTATAGTGGCTTGTCAATATTCTACAATCTATAGTCTCCCGTCTTTAGTCTCTCGTATATAGCTTCCCGTCTTAAATCTGTTATTTACTTTTTTCTTATCTCGCATCTTTGATTGGCCTCCACGGTCGCCTGATTCGACTGCTCCGAACATCTTTTTGTAGGGATGTCTGAAAAGCAAGGTTTATGCCAACAAACCAGGAACGCGTGATTAACTCAAACAAAATATTCGTGATAAAATAACCAAAATGCTGCGTGAAATGTGTAAGAATGAAAAATGTGCTCAAAAGGGTTCGCATTTTATAGGCTAACAGCGGCGGATATTTATGTGATATTCTATTCCGTACATAAATGCCGAATTTTAATCAACAATTATAAACAAACAAAGTCGTATACCTTCCCGGCGAATACTGTATATAATCAGGCCTAGAGACGGCCTATAGTCTCAGGGCTAGAGGTAGGATAAATGGGGATGTCATTTTCAAATCCCCCCCGGGGGCACATTCTAAGTCTTTATGGATCACACAACCATCTAGACTTGTATCCTGCAGGGTAAAAGGGAGCCCAGTCCCCTTAGGCTAGTAGGAGCCAACTGGAAAATCCACTATATTTCCACGGGGGTCAGTAACGCCCTAGAGTTCCGCTGTTTGTCTCTTTAGACATTTAGCTGTTCTCTGACTGATAATTGAGGCAGACCCTTCGGCAGTATCGTGGTGGCTGTATGTTTTGAGGCCCTCGTTAGAGTTTGTGGGTCGGGTCCAGTGAGTATGAATGCCGTTGTGTTCTTAATTATATTAAGCTTCATGCGTTCTGAACCAGGAGTTGGATAGTCTCGAACTCTTCAGCAAGGATTGAAGGCTGCGGCCTGCTTCGGGCTTTTGAAGTTGCAATTAGGAGTGACCGGAGGATATACGTATCCGAAGGCCTTCTAGGGCGAGGATGATGCTACATTTCATCCACAGTGGTAATGATCCACCATCTAATTAAGGCCTACGGGCAGGTGCAGATGTAAATCTTATCACGTCATATCACTTTCAAAGTTAAAAAGATTATCAAACACGTTTGTAGTCGATTGGTCTTTGAAACTTACCATCTCTAACAAAGAGCAGAGAGGCTCGCATGTGAAATAAACTTCCTGCAGAGGCTCTTCTGCCACTTTTAATATGCAAAGTTTCAAATCGAATATCCACAAACACCATTTCCTTTATTCTGCTTACCACAACCCAATTTTGAAAAGCTGATCGGCCTTGCTGATCATTTTAAATAAAATACAATACAACAATTAATAACGAACTTGACAATAAATTACATTTAACGAATTATAAATTACAGTTCGTTACAAATATATTCTCTTAGTGAACAAAATTTTATTTTAATTTTTAATAATTTTACGAAGATTATAGAAAAATAGAAGTTTTAAAAGAAAATAATTAACAGTAAAACAAAACCCTCTGTGCGTTTTACAAGCTGCGTAATTTTCTAGGAAATCTTTTACACAGAAAACAATAAAATAACAACATGCTTGTGAGAAATACATTCAAATAAGTAAACAACAGAAAACAAAAACAACTAACACAGAACAAACTAAAACAGCCAAGCAGGCGCCTAAAATGAATGATAATAACAATATAGGGCGAGTTGAATATTCTTGTATATGCAAGACCGCTTAAAACAACTACATATAAAGGGTGTTTTTTTAAGCCCGATAGAACTTGAAATTGTAAAAAATAACAAAAAAAATTAAATTGTAATCATAATTTTTTTTTTATTCGAAGGATCAATACGTGACATTAACATTTGAAAATGATTTCGGGCATATGGGCACCGCGGCTGTTCTTGACGAAGCGCATTCTGGACGTCCAATTTTGGGCCACTTTTTCGAGCACTGCTGGGCGTATGTCACGAATAACACGAACAATGCTGTCCTCCAAGGCGTCAATTGTTGCTGGTTTATCATCATAAACCAGTGACTTCACGTAGCCCCACAGGAAATAGTCGAGTGGTGTCAAATCGCACGACCTTGGAGGCCAATTGACAGGTCCATTTCTCGAAATCAACTTATCGCCAAATTTTGATTTCAATAAGTCGATGGTTGCGTTCGCTGTATGGCACGTAGCGCCATCCTGTTGAAACTACATCTCGTCCGGATCAATGTCATCCATATTTTCAAACAAAAAATCATTTATCATGGTGCGGTAACGATCTCCATTGACCGTAACGCGAGCTCCGGCCTCATTTTTGAAGAAATAAGGTCCGATGATGCCACCAGCGTGAAAACCGCACCAAACGGTGCATTTTTCTGGATGTAATGGAGTCTGTAGGGTCTGTTGTGGATTGGTCTCACTCCATATGCGGCAATTTTGCTTATTAACAAACGCGTTAAGCCAAAAATGCGCCTCATCGCTGAACACAATTTTGCGATAAAACAACGGGTCAGTTGCCAACTGCTCTAGAGCCCAATCGGCGAAAGAACGACGCATATAATGGTCTCGTGGCTTCAATTCCTGCACCAGCTGGATCTTATACGGGTGTAGGCCGAGATCTTTGCGCAAAATTTTCCACGTAGTGGACGGACAGAGCCCCAATTCCTGCGACCGAAGACGAATTGATAAATTTGGATCTTCTTCCACACTTTCGTTTACAGCGGCGATATTCTCTTCAGTACGCACATTCCTTCGACGTGTTGGTGTTATTGCATCCTCTAGAGAGTATGTGGTACGAAATCTATCGACAGTTCGACGAATGGCTTGTTCAGATGCACGATTATGTACGCCATAAAAATGACGAAGTCGTCTATAAGTTGCGCGAATCGACGACTGATTTTCAAAGTAAATTTGGATAATTTCGTAGCGTTGTTCAAGCGAGAGTCTATTCATGATGATTTGTCAGAGTATACTGAAACAAATAAAAAAAATGTTTCATCAAAATTTTATTTTTTGTGTTACTTTTTACAATTTAAAGTTCTATCTAGCTTAAAAAAACACCTTTTATAAGCATCACTTGCTGGGCAAATGAAGGAATTAAAGTTGAGTTATCAGTGAATAAAGATAACAAGGTTGCCATTGTGTTTATTTTGTGCGTATTGAAAGTAAATAAATCGTTTAACTTTATCTAAAAATTCAATGAACTGTGTTATTTTTTTGCAATAAAATAACTCAAAATTACACAACATTTATTAAAAGGAATAAACGTAACAATATAATACAACTTCTATAAATAGCACCATTTTTGCTTTCAATATGCCAACCGCGTACCATCAACGTAAATTAAGTCACAAAATTAGTTATTATTTTTCAAGACCATATTTACTCGCTCTAATTTTTATTGCACAATTCTATTAACGACCTTATTTAATATATAAACATATAAGATCATTTACTTTATTATTATTTATTGTTTTCATTTTCCATTAAGCTAAGCCAGAAGGTCTTTAACTTTTCTTTGTGGACATGGGAAGATAAATCAACAAATAGTTCATAAACGAACAAAGAAAATTTTGCAATATAATACAGTTTTTTATGACTGTTATTATCAGTGTTATTGGATTTAATATTAATAATGAATATATCAAGCACATTTTATTTTATTTGTCTTTGCTACCTAACATTTTCATTATAATTGAATTATGTGGCTAGACGTTTAAATGCATGTTGTTATTTAACTCACATGGGGCTAGATAAAAGATATAAATAAATATACAAGACATTGCCCTAGAAGATTAATTTTAGCCTAAATGAATATACAGAATCCTCGGAATAAAGTGAACTATTTTGTGCAAAGCTTGGTAAATAATAAAATTAAAATTAAATTTTCATGTAAAAACGGTTCATTTTATTTAACAATTTTAAATTAAATTAATAATTTTGTCTATCACTACTGTAATAGATAAGACAAGCTAAAGCTCAACCAACCCATATAGTTTTATTTCTTTTTTCTTCCACCATGCTTTCGCTCACCATAAAGACTTTTATTTTCTTAATTTTGACCTTGTTTGTTTCTTCTATTTAATATTGACAAAAGATAGTTGGCATCATGTTATTAAAAGTATGCCAAGACTTATCTTCTATTTGGCTGTAACTTATGCCAATCCAACATAAGAGTGGCATCTTTAAGTTGTATTATTTTTTAAAAACATTTTTTAGATTAGTAGTGCCATTAATATAAAAGAGCAAATTCACCGTCAGGGATAGGGTTGTTGCGGAACCACCCTAATACAATTCTATAAATATTTACACATGCTATCACAGCAAAAGAATAATGCATAAATCAAACTTCTCAAGTGCAATGCACTAGTAATGCATACATGTTTGTTGTTGTTGTTGTTGCATGTGCTGATCGGTGCGTTTCAAGTGACACATTTATTTTGTGGGAGAATAAGCCCAAAATAAATGCAATAACAAATTAGATCGCATTACAATACTATTTTATAATACTAGTATTAATAATATTTTACATTTTGTTTTGATATATTGGTTATTACTCAAATGTAATAACCAAATTCTTAATAGCGCTCTTAGAAGTACGAAAATATCATGAATTTTTAGAGTCGATTTTAATTATTTTGAATTCATGATAACAATTACCAATGCATCTACTACGAATACGTCCAAAAACTCATCATATTGTTGGTGTTGCTACAATTGGAAAACAAACTTTATATCCGACACATGGATATAAATACACGATAAACGTTACATAAAACAAGCCGAGTGCCATGTACTTGTAAGGAAATTTTTGAACTCATTATTTTTCAGTGAACGCTATAAAGTTAGTAAAAGTTATAGGTGCCTCTGTAGGGTAGTAGGTAGTGTACTAGCTTACAAAACTGGTGGTTGTGGGTTCGATTCCCAACAAAGACCTTGGTTTTTTTCACTACAAATAAAAATTGACTGTCGGTGTGACTGCTCAGTATTGAAGGAATAGTCACTGGTCACGGTGCTGTCTTATACCGACAGTTAATTTCCGTAACTATCCTTCTACTTTCACCACCTGTCTCATCTCTTCTCTATCGCTTTTCTAAAGAATGTAGTACGGTTCTTGACTAAATAGGCATTGTTGTCTGAAGTGCTACTTCTCTTTAAAAAAAAAAAAGCTACTCATAAATTTTGTTCGTTATTTTATTATAAAGTAATATATTTAAGTTCAGTCCGCACAGTTTTGCAGAATGAAAATATTTTTAAAAAATTCAGTCAATTGCAAAAGGCTATTTCTGTTGAAGAAAAATTTGCCATAAGCCTATTGGGGAAACATTTGATGTTAAATTTAGATGACTAGAGTTTAGATTCGGCTTTATATTTAAAGTAGTATTGCACATTGAAATTTGGCAACACAGTTTTGTTTGTGTTGTTCCCCTTAATACATATATTCGCTTAAGGCGAAATAATTGAAATAAATAGTACTAGATGACGGAGCATTCTTGGGGGGCAAAGACCCTAAATCAAACTAATGGTTGTGTATTTCTAGTCGTTAACTATAAAAAAGGCAATCATTTTATTTTTTTTTAACTATAAGCAAAATAATTTAATCGTTTCCTTGTAACTAAGGAACTGCATTTATTTTAGTGTGAACAGCGAAATGTGCATCTTAAACAACTCCTGTTTCCAAAGTTTGCAAATGTTCGTTCTTAAAGTCAGCTTGAGCATTAAATGAATCTTTTTTTGTTTCTTATTATTATTTTCGTTATCATTAGCATAGAGAGAATCATTAAAACTTACCGGCTCTTAACTGCAAGACAATAAACATACATATATACACTCACATACAAACACATTAAGATAATAGTTTTCAGTTCCGTTATGCATAATATAAATTTATATAGATATTTATGTAAAAATATGTGTGAAGTTGTTGCACCTTAATGCTAAATGATTCTTAAAAATTGCAAAAACAAAAACGTAAAGTATTTATATGTAAAACTTGTTTGAATTGCATATTTGCATAAATGCGTGTAAGGTTAAGTTTTATTTGTTTAAAGCAATGAAAATTGTTCTTTATAAAAACACATCTAAACGATAGTTTACTGCATTAAAGTGCTACCTTTGCATGAATTTAAATATCACGCAGTTAAAAAATAATAATCAAAATACAAACTTTTACTTGTATTTTTATACTAAATATTATCGTCGACTTCGATTAAATGCGAAATTTCTTAAAGAGCAACTGTTTAAGGGTGGCGCTACAATTGCAAGCCAAGTTATAAAACTACGGGTGACTTGCTGGATTTCCTGTGGGAACAATGGTGCAACTCCATACATCATTTCGGAGAAAATAAGGTGCTGACTTTAGATATTTCCAAGGCGTTTGATAGAGTGTGCATTTTTGTTAAAACTTGTTGCTTTTGCTGTCGGTGATAACTTTTTTCAGTAATCGCACTATACGAGTTATTATAGAATATATTTCATCAGTTTAAGTTTAATTTAGGAGTACTGCAAGGCTCCTTTTTTTTCTACCATATTTCTTATTTTTCTTAAAGACCTTCTTTGTAAAACTTTCAACACCCATTTTCATTCGTATTCATACAGTAATAGATCAAACCAGTTGGAGATGAGTTCCAAAAAGCGAAAAGTGAAAAATACACTCAGTCACTATCTCGCAATAATCTCGGAATGAGATCGTGTGAATCGAGTCGATTTTAATGTCCGTAAGACACAATGTTGCATGCTTACGCATAGACCTGTATTCGGAAATGATGCTGCATCTATTACTATGGGTGATATAAATAATACGGAATCGTAAGCTCTTGATGTGTCTGGCATGAAAATTCAATGTGATGTGTGATGGACTAAATGCCTCGACTTTTTTAAACGATGTAAGAAATACTTCACTCCATCCGATCTGATCGTACTATTTATACCACCTATATCCGTCCAAAACTGGTATACAACTCTCATTTATGGGCCGACGCCCAAAAGTCTATTTTCGAGTTTCTCCGCCTACAGAAGAAGACGAAGAGGCTCATTGGGGACAGTAGGGTAACGAACTCTATTGATTCTCTAGTTATTAACATTACATTGGAAAACTAGCTGCAGCTCGGTGGTGAAAACGGCCGTCGGCTGTGGTTTATCTACTACCGAAATAATGTAGGTGTGTTTTTGCAATGGTGTGTGGGGAAAAATTAATATAAAAAGGCAAACATCAGTAAGAACAAATCAATTGGTGTTGGACCGGCGGCAGGATCAAAGGTAAATATCTACTTTTTTTAACTTTAGGACTGGTAGTCAGAGTATAGATGGAGCCGTGGTAATACCCAGCCGAATCTATACCCTGAGACAGGACAAACTGCGACGTAGCGATCACAAACAGAGCCGTGGTTATACTCAGCCAAGTTTGTGTCCGCAGTCACCACCGACAGTGACCAGGCAGTGAACGGTTGCGCCTACAGTGCCTTGGCTCCGCGGCGTCTAGACAAAACCGGACGGAGCGATCACAGACAGAGCCGTGGTAATACCCAGCCGAGTTTGTGCCCGCAGTCGACCTAGACAGTGACGTCCGTCGAATACTGACCGCGTGACGTAGGAGAGATTTACCCAAGCCGCCTGCATACACACCAGTACACAAAGTCCGAAGCCCGAGCTGCAGTCAAGCAGAAAACCGGGATTAGGGCAATCCCGTCCTTAACCAAAGTTTTGTTTTTTTTTTCTAAATAAACACAGCACGACCCTGGACGCCGCTGAACATACCTCAGCTACCAGAGGAATCGTGCCGTTACATTTGAAGCCCGAGCTGCAGTCAAGCAGAAGACCGGGAATAAGGAATCCCTTCCTTAATAGAGGATAAGTTTTGTTCAAATCGACACAACACGACCCTGGACGTCGCTGTGCATACCTCAGCTACCAGGAAAAGCGTGTCGTTACAGTAGTGCTCTAATGAAATTATTGAACTTGCTCCCGTTTATCGCACGTTTTTGCGTTTAACTCGATTTTTGTTGAGAACGCATCCATTTGTGGTTGATTGGCCAGTGAATCGCACTACGCATTACGTGGAAAATTTGTTTTTTAGCAGAACAGTCCGTATGTGAAATAAACTCCCCCCAGAGGTCTTTCGTATCATTTTCAATGTAGGAAAGTTCAAATCGAATCTCTAAAAACACTTTCCTCCTACCCATAACCTAATTTTCTACTTGGCATAATGCATTAAAATGTGTAACGGTTATCCTCTGAGTGCTGGTCCAAATTAAAAAAAAAAAAAAAATAGTTCTGCCCTTGAATTCGACGGCATGCATGTTTATGCTGTAAAAAGTGAAAAAAAAATTAAAAATAAACCTATTGATGTTACCTCCTATTTTTTAACGCCGGAAAGTATGCTTGGTTTTAGTATTGATTTCAACATAATCGTTTGAAAATTAATTTATATCTCGGGAACAGTGTACTTCTTTAATTAAATTTCTTAGGCCTTTGAAAATACTAAAGTGGAATAAACAAACTCTACGTGTTCTCTTACAAGGATCTTTTTACAAATTATCTTCTTGTTAAACACAACTTCTAAATGAAAATAGAAAGCATATGAAATGTGTGAGAATATTTGTGAGGCTTTTTCTTTACGTTTATTACTTTTCAGTTTGTTGTTTTTGTTTGTTTTTACTAAAAACCAAACTAAATGAATTTGTTAAGATACGTTTTGTTATAAATTTTATTTGTGTTGACACTTCCGTCAACATAATTATTAAGACTCATTAATTTCCCACACTTTAAATTTTGTTATACTTTGCCTATTACACATAATTGTTTATTAAATTCTTTTCTCATAGTTATTAATTTGCTTACTAAACATAATTGTTAATTTTAGTTTAATTCTTTTCTCACACTTATTAATTTGCTTACTAAACATAATTGTTAATTTTAGTTTAATTCCTTTCTCACACTTCTTAATTTGTTTACTAAGCATAAGTAGGTATTAAGGTATGATAATTTTTCCACAATTATTGTTAATATTAATTCATGTCATTTTTCCCACACTTATTTTGTCCATTATTGCTTATTAATCATAATTTATATTATTATATTTTTTGTTGCTTTATTGGTATAATATTTTAAGGTATTTAAGGAAAGAAAATTGTATTGAAATTGTCAGAATAAAATTGGCTATCAACCAAAATTCACGTTCAATTTGATTTTATTACAAGGAGTCACGGTTCAAGTACCGGCGGCTCAACTCATCGTTAAGAAATCAAGCTTTACAAGAGTCACGGTTTAAGTGCCGGCGGCTCAAAGTTGTGCTAATACGATTCAGTATTAACATTTGGTGACCCCGACGTGATTTTTGGTTGTCAATTTTACGACCCATCACTACACAGAAAATGGAGTTTGACGAGTTGATGCGCAAACAGCTCCAATTGGGCAATCAAATTGAAACGATTGCAAGGAATTTCGCAAAGGATTCCAAGGAGCGCAAAACTCCTGAGTATTTTTCTAAACGGCTGGAAAAATTAGCGGAGTTAGCGGAGAACTTTCATAAAAAATGATGAGATGATTGCAGCAATAGTGGACAAGCCCCTCGATGTAGAATATTTTGAAGCAGACTATTACAACAGAATTACGCAAATAATAGTCAAACATACCAAGTTGTTCGAGCAAGGAGCAATGCAGCCACTAAAACTAGGTGACGAAGCACAAACATCTAAAGAACAACAACGGCCGATGAGCAATCAACCCCAGATGTCACCTGAATTAAGGAAAATCCTGCGGAACCAGCGGGCCTTGATAAGAGCAATAACACGAAATGTCGATGAGATAATGGCAGAACGTCACCTGGAACACCATCCTTCTTATTACAATATTAAGGCGAGTATCATCGAAAGGCACATGGTGGAGTTGACAAACAACAACGCAGCCTTACGGGAATCAACGGACAGTGATGAGTTAGAAGACTACAACATCGAAACATTTTATCAAGTGGAGAATAGAGTTGAAGCAGCCATGATTGAGCTTCAGAAGCGCATGCAGTCTGATCCACCTGTCTCTTCACAACGGGCTACATCAACAGGGGATGTCGAGAAAATTCTTCCAAAAATAAAATTACCAAGTTTTGATGGAAACTATCAACGATGGATGGAATTCAAGGACATCTTTTCTGAGCTAGTCCACAACACACCCATAAGCGACACTAAGAAAATGCATTACCTCACAACATCATTACAAGCAGAACCCAAGAATCTCATCAAACACCTACCTGCAGTAGGAACCAGTTATGCTACCGCTTGGTCACTTATCAGCAGTAGATACGATAACACAAGGCTTCTCGTATCCACTTTACTGAACAAGTTACTTTCTCAACCATCAATCAAAAGGGAGTCTTCATCATCATTGAAATCACTCCACGATGTGACAAAGGAGTGCATTCAAGGTCTTAAGGCACAAGAAATACCAGTACAACATTGGGATGCCATTCTGGTCCACCTTTTGCTACATAAAATGGATGAAGAGACACGAACTGCTTTCGAACAGGGCTTACCGGACAATAAGTGTCTGATCAAAATTGAGGAGGCACTAAGATTTTTGGAGCGACGATTCCAATCGCTGGAAGCCCGAGGAAAGGCTGATAGAGCGACAACACGAACCTGCGCTTCGGTAACAGCACCCGAAGCACGTGAAAAATGTAAAATATGCAAAGGAGAGTCACACAGACTCTTCGCATGTAGAAAATTCACAAATGCTGAACTGAACCAAAGGTGGAAATGGGTAAAGGACTTACAGCTGTGCGTCAATTGTCTGAAACCAGGGCATCGGGCAAATGAGTGCAAATCACGGCATTGCAGCAAATGCATGAGGACACATAATACTTTGTTACACAATACCAAATCTGATACACCAAGCAATAAGGACACTTCCTTGGAACATTCAACAGTTCCGCAGTCAATTCCTTCAGAGATGAAATTATCTCACCATCAAGGATCCACCAGAATAAGCTTATTAACGAATCGCACAAACAAGGATCCTCATTATGTTCTACTAGGAACTGCCTGTATACAACTAATATCTAAAACTGGCCAAAAATTCGTATGCCGAGCTATCTTGGATTCTGGGTCTCAAGTGAATCTAATAACGGATCGTCTGTGGAAAAGGCTGGGCGGTAGGTCCAGACAAATGTGCCTAAATGTGCAGGGCATTGGGTTTAATAAAACAAAGATGCACCATCAAACCAGCATTCAGTTTCAATCAACATTGAACGAATATATAGCAGAAGTAGATGTCCACATTCTACCAAAAATTGTGTCCGATCAACCAGTCCACATCCTTAACATTGAAGAATGGGGAATTCCACAAAATATTCACTTGGCTGATCCGGAATTTAATAAACCAGGACGAATTGATTGCCTATTGGGGGCAGAAATAATTTTTGAACTACTCACCAATGGCAAAATTAAATTAGCAGACAACCTTCCAATATTACAAAACACCGTCCTTGGGTGGGTTGCAGCAGGCAGGGTTGACACAACAACTTCAAGAAATTCATTCTGTGGAATATGTACCACAAAAGAATTGGAAGCAGCAGTTTCTCAATTTTGGGAAGCTGAGGAAACAGCCGACAATCAAACAACGCTTACAGAAGATGATCTACATTGCGAGTCACACTTTTTGCAGTCAACAACAAGATCGAAAGATGGCAGATTCATCATAAAACTCCCATTGAACAATCATCCATCAGTGCTGGCAGAATCAAAGGGTGTGGCGTTTAAAAGGTTCAATTCGCTTGAAAGGCGATTAAACGGCAATCCAACGCTTAAGGATCAGTATGTTTCATTCATGAGAGAGTATGAATCCCTAGGTCACATGACAAAGATTGATTTAAAGAAAATTGTTCCTCCCTACTATTTTATTCCACACCATTGCGTTCTCCGTCCAGAAAGCTCATCAACAAGATTAAGGGTCGTCTTTGATGCATCAGCGCATAACTCATCAGGACTGTCTTTAAATGACATAATGCCTACTGGTCCATCTGTCCAAAGTGAACTTTTTTCAATACTGCTGCGGTTTAGAATGCACAAGTATGCATTTAAAACTGATATTGAAAAAATGTATCGCCAGATATGGGTCAGTGAGGAAGATCGAAATCTACAACTAATTTTGTGGCGAGAGAATGAGGAACAACCAATAAACGTTTATCAACTAAACACGGTCACATACGGTACTAGAGCCGCACCTTACCTAGCAACACGCTGTTTAGTAAAACTTGCAGATGACTATCAGAGTCAATACGCATACGGAGCCACATCTCTTCGACGAGACTTTTATGTTGATGACGGCCTAGTAGGAGCCGATTCAATTCCTGAAGCCCTAATGATTCAACAACAGTTAATAACCATCCTAGGCGAGGCTGGAATGAAACTCAAAAAATGGTCTTCGAATCACAAGTCTTTATTAAACGGGATCGCAGCAGAAGATCAGGAAGTTAATCTCAACTTGGGTTCAAAGGAACTACAATCCACCAAAACATTAGAACTTCTATGGCTTCCAAAATCTAACGTATTTAGCATAAGGGTCAATATTCAAGAACACAAACCTACCACAAAACGTACTATGAGCTCCGATTTGGCACACATATATGATCCTTTGGGTCTCATTGGCCCAGTATTGGTAACTGGGAAAATTCAACTTCAGAAGACATGGCAAACAAAACTTGAATGGGATGAAAACTTACCATCGGAGATAGAAAAAGAATGGAAGTCGTATAAGGAAGATCTATCGACCTTGGACAACATTACGTTCCAAAGATATATATTCTGCAATCAGGACACTAGGACCGAAATCCATGCTTTTGCTGATGCATCAGAAAGGGCTTATGGTGCTGCAGTATACATTCGAACAGTAAAAAGAGACAACACGGTAATGGTAAATCTTTTATGTTCTAAATCGCGCGTAGCTCCCATAAAATTGCAAACAATACCACGCCTAGAATTGTGCGCAGCACTGTTAGCGGCGGAGCTAATGGCAAGAGTCAGGGATGATCTGGGCTTAAACAATACCAAATCATTTTGTTGGACTGATTCCCAGATCGTGCTTTCATGGCTGAAAAATCAACCAGGGAGGTTACCAGTTTATGTGGCTCATCGCGTTGTAAAAATTCTTCGGGTAACAATTCCAGAACAATGGCAACATGTCCCATCAAAACAAAACCCAGCGGACATTCTATCAAGAGGCATAAAACCGCGCGAGTTATCCAATTGCACCATGTGGCGGTATGGGCCATTGTTCCTCTATCAACCGAAGGCGTCGTGGACAACTACCCCTAAAGACGAGTCAATGATTGATAATCATGACACAGCGACTGTGTTATCAACCCAAAGGCAAGTCGAAGAAGATATGCTCATCTACACCATACAGTCAAAAAATTCATTTTTGCATGTTCAAAGGGTAATTGGGTATGTGCTTCGATTTTTGAGGAACTGTAAGCGACCAAGAAAATCTCGTACAGCACATACACAGCTTTCGCCCCTGGAACTCGACGCAGCACTTAAGGTAATTGTGCGTCAAATACAAGCATCCGATTTTGATGACATCAAAAGGGCACTTATAAGAGACAAATTTGTACCCAAGACAAATCCGTACAGCTCATTAACTCCGTTTATAGATGAAGAGGGAATCATAAGAGTAGGCGGACGTTTGAATTCCTCAGCACAGCAGTTCGATGCCATTCATCAAATGATGCTACCGAGTAATGATCCGCTCGTCAAACTTCTTGCAGAGAAAATACACAAGGAACATTACCACTGCGGCCCTCAAGCATTACTTGCACAAATTAGACAGCGATTTTGGCCCGTTAAGGGAAAAAGCCTTGTAAGAGCAACCGTTCAACGATGCGTCCGATGCACAAAGGCAAGGCCAAACCTGTATACTCAAGTAATGGGAAACCTTCCAGAACATCGAGTACAACCAGCTCGACCATTCCTGAATTCGGGAGTAGATTATTGCGGCCCATTCTTTGTGCATTTTAAGACCAGAGGAAAGCGGCCTCAAAGGGCATATCTTGCAGTTTTTTGCTGTTTTGCCACTAAAGCAGTACACTTAGAACTGGTCACAGAATTAACAACCGAAGCCTTTATCGGAGCTTTGAAAAGGTTTATAGCAAGGCGAGGCTATTGCAAAACCTTATACTGTGATAACGCAACCAATTTTGTTGGAGCCCGGAATAAACTGAACGAGCTGACTGATGTCATTCATTCAAAACCAGCACAAGAACTAATAATTGAGACATGCAGCAAAAAGGGGATTGATTTTCAATTTATTCCACCAAGATCACCGCATTTTGGAGGTTTATGGGAGGCAGCAGTGAAATCTGCCAAACATATGCTACTGAAAAATGTTACAACGGCATCACTCACATATGAAGAGCTTGAAACTGTAATAGTCGAAATTGAAGCAATTCTAAACTCGCGTCCTCTTACTCCGAATTCATCTGATGCCAATGATCTTAATGCTATAACTCCGGGCCACTTCCTAATTGGTGAGCCCTTAACATCAAGCGTTGACGTACAAGCAAGAACTACTAAATGTGGCTTACAAGGTAGATGGCAACTTGTGTCACAAGTTAAACATAGCTTTTGGGAACGTTGGAGCAAGGAATACCTTAACGAGCTACAACAGCGGTGTAAGTGGAAGGGCCCAATCAGTGACATTCAACCGAACACCATGGTGATAATTAAGGAGGACAATGTTCCAGTGCTACAATGGCCCCTAGGACGCATAATCAAGGTTTACAGAGGTAATGATGGTTTAGTAAGAGTATGTGATGTAATGACACACAAAGGAATCTTCAAACGCCCCATCCACAGACTGGCTCCACTATTTCCTGAAAATAGTCAAGAGAAAGGGGATCAACCAGACGAAACAACCCAATCCCCATCGGTAACTCAAACAACCAGAAGTAAAGAACCTAGGCCAGTCATCGCCGAAGAGATCCCAACTAAACGCTCCCGCTTAAACTCAACATTACTATTGACCGTCTTGACCTTATTCTTTCTGCCAATGGTTCTTTGTAACAAAATGAACATAACTAAATTTGAAAACAAACCTGGTATGTATTTTGAGCATATAACCCCAGTGAAACTCATGTCTGGTAACTGGAGGATGATAGTCTACTTTGATCTCGAACCATATCATCATCAGTTAGATACCTTAAATAATGGAACAAACGTGCTTCGGGATCTATGTGAAAGTACAATAGACCAACCAACATGTAAAATGTTTCTAGACTATTTTGAACATGCCAGGGATGAATTACAGGCAGGTTTTAATCTCTTCACGGTCAACAGGAAGAAAAGAGGGGCAATCGACTTAGTCGGAAATATTGCTCGCTCATTATTTGGCGTTTTAGACTCAAACTATGAAACACAAATGTCGTCAACAATTAAGAAGCTAGAAAAAAATGACGAATACTTAGAAGGGCTTTTAAAAAATCAAACGTCATTAGTTGATTCTACTATTAACATCATCAAGACAGCTCAGCTAGATGTGCAAGCTAAATTTGAAGAAATTAACAATATGATATACAATGTTGACGTAGAACAACGGATCCTTATGCTTTCCATGCAATTGCTTATAATTACAAATAATGTGCAGCGAATACACTCCGCAATTATGGATGTTCTTATCGATAGCCACCATGACAAAATTAACCCTCTCTTGCTCACTCCTCAACAGCTCAATGAAGAATGTAAGAAAATAAGAAGCCACTTGCCAACGCATCTGCAGTTGCCAATTCATCAAAATAATGTACTTGAAGTGTACAAACTCGTCAAGGTCAACGGAATTATTGCTCAAACCCATGTGATCTTCAACGTCGATCTACCCCTAACTCATCCACAAGAATTCCAGCTAATGCGCATTACTCCAATTGTAGCAACAATAAATAATACACTTACAGCCGTTAAAACATCAACTCAATTTCTTGCCATCAGCTTGCATAAGGACGAATTCTTTCCAATGACACAACATGAAGTTGACGCTTGCTGGGTTTTGAGCGCTAACGAACTAATGTGCCCGAACATACCAGCAACATATCAAGCAACACGTCATCCAATGATCCACAAATGTGAACTTGATTTATTGAATGACGAACCCAACCCAAGATGTAACTTTGAACAACTTGAAGGCACCACCATATGGCAGCAACTGTATCATTCAAACCAATATATGTATGCAACAACAGATAAAATAAAATTGAATGCAGTATGCGGCAATGACATGCTACACATTACATTAGAAGCCAGCGGCCTACTAACCTTGCGTTCGGAATGTGTTATAAAAAATGATCTTATTACAATACAAGGTCATCAACAAATTGTCACATCACTACGAACCACGCCTACTCAGGTCACTCCTGCAATTGGTTGGACAAGGCAATACGCCAACATGAATTTGAGCACACACCTCTTCAAACCCACAATACACGAGCTTGAAGAAATGCAGAAACAGTTAACACAAATATTCAACTCTACACTCCCGAATAAAGAAGACAGTCTTCATACCCATGGAATAGTAATCGGATACATCGCGTATGCATTGCTGCTAGTAACAGTTGTTGTTTTCATCAACAGGCACAGAGCCAGTAAAAAGGGTTCCAACCCAATCCCAACCTCTCAGTTCCAAGTTACCGAGTGTTAAGAAGCTGTGTTTCTACATATTCTGCAACTCAACAAGTCACAACAGACATGCAACACACCTGAGGATCATGTAACAAAAGTTGGTCATCGACCTTCGGTCAACATGGGGGAGCATGTTGACACTTCCGTCAACATAATTATTAAGACTCATTAATTTCCCACACTTTAAATTTTGTTATACTTTGCCTATTACACATAATTGTTTATTAAATTCTTTTCTCATAGTTATTAATTTGCTTACTAAACATAATTGTTAATTTTAGTTTAATTCTTTTCTCACACTTATTAATTTGCTTACTAAACATAATTGTTAATTTTAGTTTAATTCCTTTCTCACACTTCTTAATTTGTTTACTAAGCATAAGTAGGTATTAAGGTATGATAATTTTTCCACAATTATTGTTAATATTAATTCATGTCATTTTTCCCACACTTATTTTGTCCATTATTGCTTATTAATCATAATTTATATTATTATATTTTTTGTTGCTTTATTGGTATAATATTTTAAGGTATTTAAGGAAAGAAAATTGTATTGAAATTGTCAGAATAAAATTGGCTATCAACCAAAATTCACGTTCAATTTGATTTTATTACAAGGAGTCACGGTTCAAGTACCGGCGGCTCAACTCATCGTTAAGAAATCAAGCTTTACAAGAGTCACGGTTTATGTGCCGGCGGCTCAAAGTTGTGCTAATACGATTCAGTATTAACAATTTGCCTGAATATTAAAAAAAAAATATGTATTTATTTTATTTTATTTAAAATAAGTGAGATTATGTTTAATAATTTAATATGTTAAATAATGGCCAAACTTCATGTAGTATTTTCTGCGGCTTTACGGCAGGAGCAGCTAAATTACGTATAATAATATAGATTGACACTGTAGAACATTTTTAAATTGGTGAATTAAATTCTATTTGGAGAAACTTGAATTATTAAAGCTTTTTTTCGGACACATCCCGGATCCTGATAGGTGATGAAAACAATGAAGCCAAAATTAAACAAATTCCAATTTCTATTATTGCGGCATACTGCCTTCTGAAGTGGAAGTAAATATTAGACCTTCCGACAAAAATTATTATCAAAAACCTGCTTAAAGAAAGTAAAAGAAAGGAGAAAATTAAAATTTTGTATTATAGTATGTCGCCTTGTATCACTCAAGGATCCGAAATGGATTGATATCAACTCACATATTTTCTTCCGCTCTCTTGCGAGTAGATCTTTCGAAATCATTCCTAATATGACTAGCACAGCGGGACCTGAAACTGCGATGTGCAGCGGTTTTTTGCACTATCAGCAATTTTCTAGCCCTTTGCCTTACCGTCAGTGTTTCGCACCCTAATATCCTCACATTCGCATAGAAGTATGTTGTCATTTACCTACCTTAGAATTTTGTCCTTACTCAAAATTGGACATCCAATATTTTCCATCAGCCTACTGAGATTGTATTAGCGGCTTTCTTAGTTTCCTAGTATAATTGCTTTGAATATACAAGCTTCGAGTCTAATCATATGCTAAAGTAATATTGCCATTTTCCGTCCTAACTGGCTGGTTTGTATTCGATGGCGAGCGCTTTCGATGCGAATGCATCATTCTCTAGCCGCGGTTTAGTTTGTACTGGTGAGTCAGTGTTGGCGTTCAGGTAATTCTGTTATTAGGTCCGTATAAATTCAGGTAAGCAGAATACCAGCCACCTGGCATTTGTATGCAAAGTGAATTTATCGATACCTCCGTCTTTTACTATTATGTAGGTACGTGTGTCCGTCTGAGGTTGTTTTTCGTTTGCCCGTTTGCATGAGTAGTTTCAATGGTGTGAAAATTGTGTTTGAGGTCGTGTTTACCTGTTCGTTTATAATGTCGTTGTTGAATGCTTTTGTCTTGTAGATTTCCATATTTTCAAGAATGTCTATGCTAAAGTATTAATGAAAGCTTGCCTGGGTATTACACCTCTATTGGATTATCGCTAGCTATAATTCATTAATGTCTTAGCTACATAATCATCCCTTCTCTGAGCTTGCGTTCTGCTTCCTTTGTGTTTCTATCCCACGAGAAATATATCCGATGGCATCTAGCAGAGCAGTATCTTATCATAAGTAGAGTTCTATGTCTAGGCCTAGATTGAAGCTCTGTACAGCTCCTGAAGTGACATCAAATCGTCGTATACCGTCAGTTGTAATGTAAAACAGCTCTCTGTCCTTATCACACGCTTCAAGTATTGCGGCACTACGAATTTTTCGGTCAGAACATGAATCACATAACTTTATCACAAATTGCTAAAGTCATTCTTAATGTTCAGTGTTGCCAAGAGAACAACTGGTCTGCTGTAATGAATTCACTTCTGTGCAACTTGGCGGGCATAGGTAACGTCTCTTAAGGCTGCTGTAGATAATCTTCCGGAATGGAAAGTATATTGTCGGTTTGAAATCCCTCCACTGGATAGGAAAGGTTCATGAAGGCGTGGCTTTATCATTCTATCCAAAAATGTTTCTCTTATTTTTACTTATCAGCACCATTTTACTTATCAGCATCATTCTCCAGGAAAGATACTCTCTTTCAGACAGGCGATATACATCTTGAGCAGTACCTCAGGGCGTTTAGGTGAATTTCTTTATCACTTTCAAGAGTATTCCATCAGAACAGGAACTTAGTTGTTTCTAAGATTTTGTGCCGCTCTTTAAAAATCATCTATATTGAATTCTATACTATCATTGTTACCTATAATATCACTGTTCCCTATAAATCATCTCCGCGAATTTCGTGGGTAGCAAAAAAGGGATGTGACAGTTTTTGTCATAGCCCTGTTATTCATTTGTACTGGTGGGCTTCTATTTCCCAGTTTCTTCATAATGAGCATATACCCCGGCATTTCGATTGACATAATTTCCTAACTCCTCTCAAAGTATCTGCATCCTAGACTCAATAGCCTAGACTCATTAGTATTGCCCGAGTATTTTTGTACTCTTTCTCTTCTCCTTTTTTCCAACTGAATTTTTTTAAACTTTTAATTAATTTAATTAAATGTTAATTTAAAGGTTACTTTTCTAATAAAATCCAAAATGTGTAGCTATATCACATAGAAAGTTTTACGGTGTTTTATATTTAAAAGTGGCAGCTTAAGGCGATATCTAACCGCGGTAAGTAGGTAAAGTAAAATAAGCAAGTGAGTATTTGGATCATCTAAAGATTTATTCTTATTTATGATACAACGTTGAGGAAGGAAGTTCTTGGAGCTCTTGCTGACAGACCTTGAGCCAGGGTGTTATTGTTTTTGTGTTTGTATGTGAAAGGGAACTTATTTCAGAACTTATTTATTTTATTTAATTTTCCTCTCCACCTGACGCGGCGAACTTTGGCCGATGCTAAACACTAGCATACCAACTCGGCCAACTTTCTGACATTTTAGTTTTATATATTGTTCCAATATCAACTGCTACAAAAATAACCCCCCGGGGCACATATATATGGTCTTTATAGAACTTCGACTATCTAGACACAGTGCAACTATGGGAAATAGGGAGCCCAGTCCCCTGAAGTCAGCAGGGCTACAACTGGAAACTCCACTTTATTCCCACGGAAATCAGTAATGCCCGCGGATTTCATTATTTGTCTCTTTAGACATTTAATAGTTCTCTGGCTGATTATTGAAGTTGGCCCCTATATAAGAGTATCGTGATGGTTGTGGTTTCGCGGCCCCATAACAGTATAATGGTTATTATAGTAGCCAGGATCATTTCGCCGTTAATGACACGCTAGGTGAATGATCCAGTCTAGTTAGCATGCTAGACATGTGTTCTGGACAGAAGTGGGAAAGTTTCCAACTCTTTAGCAAGGAGTAATGATTTGCAGCCCTGCTCTGGAATCATCGAAGTTGCAACTAGAAAGTTCTGTTGCATAGAATTATAGATTCGGCTTCCTAGGACGAGCATGACGTTCCAAATTATGCAGTGGTTTGATCCACCATCTGATTAAGGCTTCATGGCCAGGCGCGAATGTAAATCTAATCACACGTTGCTACAAAAATATTGCTATTGCTGCAGAAATATTGCTTTCAATTTAGATTAGCACGTCTTATTTTAAAAATCAATTAAAAGTTTATTTTCAAAAGTAATTTATTTTGAGTAGTAATTGCAATGGTCTATAAATAGTCTCATATATATATATTTCGCTGTTTACATACAGTTGCTTGTAAAATTAGCTTGATAATACCAAGGCTATTTTAAATATTTTTTTTATATAGTTAAATCTCACAAAACTGACACTTTTGAGTGGCAAATATCAATTTTAGAGCTCAGCTTCATTTACAAATTGCTATTACAATGATAGCCTAGACTCCAATATGAGCTATCGTACTCTTAATACTTGAAGTGCTAAAATAAACCAGTGCAAGACTATTTTGCGGGATTGTTTGGCAGTCAAAATATTTACCAAAGTTTTCAAAACGATATTTAATTTAATTATATATTTTAAATTAAGAATTTTTATCATAACTTTTTTTTATAAAACACGCACATAACGTAGGGACAATAATTCAAATATTAAACTTATAAAAGAACCCCGTTTCCAGCCTTCATTAGCCTTATTGTTTTATAAGTATTTTCCCTCTTTTCTAGCGCGTTACATATTTGTTAAAATGTATTATTTTAAATAAAACTTTACCAATATGAGTTGTGCGCTTTGTTATTACAAATTTAAAATTTCATTTTATTATTTGTATAAATACACACATACATACACATATATACACATACATTCTCATAGCTACATACATATAAATCGAATGCTATATTTTTTTGGAAAATATACGTGTAGTATGAAAACACAAAAGTACGCACTCATGCACACATTTGCAATCTAATTGATGTTAAGCTTTAATGGTTGGCCCTAATGGCTTCAAAAACATTCATTATATTTTAAAGTTGGTGGGCAAAAAATGGTTCAAATACATTTATACACGTAAATTAACAACTAATACATATGTGCCTAAAACAAATGCTATATTCCAAAACAGCACAGTGGAACAATTTAAAAATATGTCGACGTATTATGAACTCTCAATTAAATAGAGCAATATTACCTTGAGTCATTTTATCTAAATGATATTATTTCAAAAATGATATTAAATACTGTTCGCATAGCTGCAACAACATAATTTAACGCTAAAATTGTTATTGTTGTCCTTGTGTATGTGGAGAATAAAAAAGTTCTTAATTATAAGAATAATTGATTGTAAGCTGTAATCAAATAGAATAAAAGGAAAGTTAATATATTGTTATATTTAATCCTTTAATAAACGTTTTGTTATATTGAGCTCTGTTATTAAAAAATAATAACACAATAGTTCACGATGGTAATTTTACAACTTTAACGCCTAAAAGATGCTTCATTATTTGTATGTCTTTACGTAAAGATATTTGTACTTGAACTTAGTTTATTGCCCAGCAGGTTTTAAGCGGTTCTCTCAAAGGGTTTTTTAACAAGAAGTTTGTTTTGTAAAACAAAATAAAACAAAACATTTAGATTTAGATGATTCAGATTTTTATTGCGTTAGAGAAAAGTTCGGCAATTGCGAATGAAAAATTATATCTGGCAAATGTCCACCACGACCGCGCAAGCAGATACCGATTCTTTCATCAATGTTTTTTGGCAAGACAACGGTCCTATTTCTTTAAAGTTTAAATCGACTCGATTAGCTACGTATAGACTCTGTCCTTAACATGGCCCTACAAAAAAAAATCCAGTGGTGTTAAATCACACGATCTAGCCGGTCACATAACTGCTCATTCTCGTGAAATTATACGATTGGGAAATTTAGTTTGCAATGAATTGATGCTAATTGATGATGTGTGACATGTGATAACGTCCTGTTGAAACTACATATCAGTGATACCCATGTCGTCAATAATAGGCCTTAATTTAGTTGTTATCATCTCGCGATCCATCTCGTGATCCATTGACCGTTACTGCACTTCCAGCCTCCAGCAATTTTCTTGTTGATATACCCCGACAAGCAAAAATGGGCTTGGTCTGTAAGAATGATTTCTTCAGAAAACCGAGCCAGTTGTTCCTGAATGCATTGAGCGAATCTACAGCGATATAAACGGTCGGTCGGCTTCAATTCCTGCACCAGTTGAATCTTGTAAAGCTTCAAAGTCAAATCCTTACACGAAATTCGCCATATGGTAGTTTTGGATAACATCAATGTTTGAGAACATTAACAAATTTAGATCTGCTTCAATACTGTGGCTCACGGCTGCGATGTTTTCAGTTGAACGAGCCGGTCGAACACATTTTGTATTGAGTCTGTCGACGCAAATATAACGACCAAATTCTTAATAGCGATCGCATAAGAACGATTATGTTATCCAAAAATATCACGAATTTTACAAAATCTAACTTTAACAGAACCACCATTTTCATAGTGGATTTTAACTATTTTAATGCGATTTTCGTACGAAATTTTGTTCATTGTAACAATTGACAATGCATCTACTACGAATATGTCCACCAACTAGATGTCAAAACTATCATATTGTTGGTGTTGCCATAAGTGAAAAACAAACTTCTTGTTGAAAAAGCTAACACAATAATATTTTACATCATGACATATTATTGTTGTTGTCATCTCTCACTGTAGGTGCTTGTTTACCTGTGTGTTTTTCTTGTTCTGTATTAATTGTTTCAGTTTTGTGTTGGGTATATTTTTTCATTTTTTAACAAGCATGTTGTTGTTGCCTTGTGTCTATAAGATTTCTTAGAAATAGGTTATTTCGCGTTGTCTTTTATTTAGTGATAATTATTTTCTTTTAAAACTTAACCAAAGCATCTTCATGCAATGTATTAAGCAGTCGCAGTGTTTAGTTTTTCATTTTCTATACAAAATTTAATTAGAGTCAACTTATAGGTTATATAAGCAGTAAGGAAATGGGCATGTGGATATGCTTTCCTCGCAGCAATACATTTCATGTGTTTAGTCTTTTAAATAATAAATATTTTGTATAGAAAATAAAGCAAAATGAGTATTAGCAGCAACATCCACGTAATCACTCGGCACGACAGCATGAATATCTTCAAGAGCGACGAGCAGAGAAAATTAGAAAAGGGTAGCATTGTACAATACTTGGTTTTAGTGGACACCAAGCGAACAATGCAAATATAAAAACTATATATGTAACCAGTGTTAGCACTTGAAAAAGATACGCAAGACAAAGGATATGATTTAGAATATGGTAGAAACCTTATTTTAACGTTAAGTGAGGCAGATGACCCTATGAAGGTAAGAATTGTAATTAAGGAAAGAGAACTCGAGATGATTTTAAATACTGTCTCAGAATACAATGTTCTTTTTAATTATATATTTATTAAATATTTTATAAATCATGATTTGAAAAACACCAATATTGAAGGCGTACGTGGTACAAGCATTTGGCAGACAACAAAAGAAAATGAAGTTTATAGTTTTTGAAAATGACAGTACTGGAAAGAAATGTTTTGACAGTGTTGCAAATCGAATTGGCAAAGTTAAATTACTCTTTGTATCAGAGAATTAATGAAGAGGATACCATTTAAAATAAATTTAAGGCACATGTTGATGGCAGTTTGGGTTTATTTAAAATCTAGGGCTAAGTTAACATTAAGAGAATAGACTGCATCAATCTTTTTAGCACAATTAATGTAGATGAACATAAAAATGATTCCAAATAATAATTAATTATTTAAATAAATAAGTCAGCTTGTTGAGTTATAAGAAGTAGTTTTGAAAAATATGTCTTTGGACGAGCCAACATTTTATAAGTTGTAAATATTTTAATAACTTGTTATCAAGACTTGTCCACAGTAAATTTAATACACCCATCTAAACGCCAGAAATATAATCACCTTCAGCTCTAAATTATAAAGTACTCGTGCAATATGTATATTCTCTGTAGCGAAATACTTTAGTTAAAATGTTTGATTTTAAGCCCACATTATTGCACACATACAAAAATACATGCTTGCATATGGAATATATATAAAGGGTGTTTAATTATAGGTATACAATTTCTAAAAGGAATAGAACAAAGATCAACTTTTTTAATTGCCATGAAATTTACTTTATTCGAAACATAATCTTTTCGCATTATAATATAAATGTGACTTCCACGGTTGGCTCGGAGTTAGTCTAATTTAGAGATCAAATTTTCGATGGCGCTTTTCAACGTTTGTGGCCGCATATCGGCTTTAACGTGCCGAATGTTGTCATCTAAGTGGTCAATTGTTTCGGGCTTATTACCGTAAACTAGCGACTTCATATATCTCCGCAGAAAATATTGTAGCGGTGCACACTGGGGATTTCGCGGAAACAGTTAAATTGTCAGCATACTCTTCATGCAATATGCAGTAGACTAAATGGTACAATCAAATTAAAAAGAATTACTCCAATCTAACTGCTAGTTTTTTTTATAGCCGTCTCCAGCTCAGTACTTGTATGTTTTACCGAACTAACTTAATTTAAACCTAAGAATTTCAAAACTAATAATATTTTATTATGTGAGCTAATGTTTTTTTTTTATTTTTTATTTAAAGTAGAATATTTCAGTATACTAAAATTGAAAAAATAAACTCTGCAGAGACTTAAGTTTTTTTTTGTTTGCTTAGTTTTATGAACATATAAAAAAAATCCCTTTTTTCTCTAAACATTTGGACCGGCTTTCCTACAGTTGGAAATCACTACTAATACATTGTTTCATATCTCTTTTTACATTTTTAATCAATTTCAAGTACTACCTGGTGCCAGCTCTCAATTTGTTGCATTACATAGTACAACACTTTTCAGCTGATTGATTCGCAACTCAATTCTGATTTGGCCTTTTTGTTTAATATAACTCAAGAACCACTAGTCGGATTTTACTTAAACAAATTAACAAAAATCAAGAATTATAATTACTTTCGTCTGTTTATATAACGTTTCGCTACATAAGCTACAGTTTCGCAGTTATAAATAAATGCATGAAGAAAAACAAATATTTTTTGCCTAAAAAATTAATTTCGTTTTTTTTTAATTCACAAAAAAGCCAAAACGGTAAAAAAAGTGTCAAATCCTATAACTTTCACGTAAAGTCGTATAACCTATGAACAAAATGAGACATAAATTATGAAAATCGATAAACGCTTTTATGCACAATTAAGTAAAGGTATGCTCGAGATATGCACAAAAAAAAACATTGATTATTTTTGTTATGATTCTCGTACCATACAAAGAACTCACGGAGGCAGTGTACCTCCGCAAAATCTGTTGGATCATACTGCTTAAAGAATCCTAGAGAACAAGTCAGCAAAGGAAATAAATAAAATTGAAAGTGGAAATCTAATAATGTTCTATAAATAAGATGTGATGAGGCATCTAGTCAAAGCGAATACCAACAGAGGTTTTCAGATAATCAAATTTCTGACTCTCATTTATATATGACATCAGTTGTACCTCTTAAATTATCATTAAGTGATGACATAAATAAATTAATATGGAACAACAATAAACCTTCTTCCACACAGTATTGTAAAACACTACAGTTTTCATATGTTAAAGAGACACTTCAAGTTATACGAGAAGAAAAGAGAAGAGTCAATGAGGAGATCTCAACTAAAAGAATTTGAGTTAAAGTAAATAATCGTAACTTTAAAATAAAACATGAATTATATGTTACAATAATTGGCGGCAAGATAGCACAATCAGTAATATATTGTGCTGTGGAGCCACAACATCCAAGATGAATAAAATCGAACAAGTTCTAGCTATGCTCCTAAATGAACAAGCACTGTAATTTTGTATGTCACCACTTCATGCGCGTTTTAAGCTGATGAAGAGTATTTTGCATGTAGCTTATAATATTAAATTCAAACGCGGGAGAGTCGACTCAACTACTCGTCCGATAAAAGAAGCCCGAAAATGTTTGATAAAACGTGAACTTAAAGGGAAAATTGAAATACAGATTAATACTGTTAAGCAAGGCTCTGGTACGACAAATTCAGGAAATAGGTCACGAAAATTCTTTGCTAATCCTGCTTTGATTTCCCAAAACAAGGGTCTAGATGAAAACATAATTAAGAGGTTTTCAATAATTCTCGAAGCTATAATAATCACCGAGGTGGTAGATCCACAAAAATTTGGTGATTTTTGTTTGAAGACGGCAAAAGAGTTTGCTGCACTGTACGAGTGGTACAATATGCCACCTACACTTCACAAAATTCTGATTCATGGAAAAGATATAATTGAAAAGTGTATTTTTCCTGTAGGCTTACTATCCGAAGAGGCTCAGGATAGCCAGTAACAAAGACTATAAAAATAACGAATATATTATGAACCGCATGATCCCATGATCTCACATTTGACGCCTTCATTTAGCCAGAAAAAGCACAGTCTTATAAGCGACGAAGTTAAGGCTCTTTTAAAATAATAAATTAAAATTAAATTTAAAATAAATTAAAAATTAAAAAAATAATTTAAATTTGTTTGTTACTTTTTTACGTTGCAGGTAACGATCGACATTTCTCTAACTTTCTTTATTTTGATTACTTTTGTGTATTACTATATAAATAAAACTAAATTTGTGATGAAGTCACTACATTTTTTGACAAATATATTTTTTACCTCACCTCCATACAAAAATCCCCAGTGTGCGGCGTTAAATTTAATTCACGGGTCGGAATTGTAAAACTGTGCCAAAAGTTACCAAAATTTTCCTTAAGTAAATCATTTGTGCCTCGATCCTGTAACATATTTAGATGTCTTGTTGAAATTATTCAATTTTGTTATTCAATTGATGAACGAAAAAGTCAGTAATCATGGCTTTATGATGGTCAACATAGACTGTAAGCTTCTGAGAAGCATTGTTTTTAAAGAAGTAACGACCAATGATTCCAACAGCCCATAAAGCACACCAAACAATTAGTTTTTCTAAAAGTGCCGATGATGAGGATTATCATCCTCCCAAATATGGCAGTTTTGTTAATTTGCGTGTTCATTTAAACAAAGGGAGCTTCTTTGTTAAACAAGAAGCGAAATCAACGGCAATCTTGTTTTTTTGAATAATTTGCACAAATTGAAACTATTGCTCAGACGTTGGTCTATTCACGTTAACATGGCAAATCAAACTAAACATAAATCTAATATTCTTTGTATTAATTTAGCCAGCAACACTCTGAGATATAATCTCAGGACATCGAAATAAATAACTGGCAAATTTAGTTCCTGCAGAGTATACATACTTACTTGTACCTGTAAACATACTTTTATAGGACAAACAGGACGAACAATAAAAACAAGATTTACAGAACACATACGCTCATACAAACAAAAGGGAAGACTCTAACTTTGTACTTCACCTTGACACTCACGGACACATACCAAGAGAAATGGATGAGTGTATGGCGTTACTACATCCTAAAAAAAAAGAACGAAGACTAGAGAAACTTTTAACAGTGACAGGCCTCACAAGATTTTCACACCATTTAAACTACTCATACTCTCTAACAAATAAAAAACATCTTCAAACGGATACATACCTAGATAATATTAAAAGACGGAAATATTAGATTAGCCCTGCATAAAATTCCAGGTGGCCGGCAATCTACCTACGTACTATGTGATAAGATTTACATCTTCACCTGGCCGTAAGCCTTAATCAGATGGTGGTCAAACCACTGGGAATGAAAACCAGCGCCACTCACGCCCTAGGAGGCCGAAGTCTAATTCTAGCAACAGGTCCTTCCTAGTAGCAATTTCAATGGTTCCAGAGCAGGGCTGCAAATCACCACTCCTTGCTGAAGAGCTGGAGACTATCCAACTTCTGTCCAGAATACATGATAAGAATGCTCACTGGATCTAGGATCATACAACCAGGTAGGTGTTATTAAAAGTGAAATGATCCTGGCCACCATATAAACATATAAAACAGACCTGTTATGGGGCCGCAAAACCACAACCACCACGATACTCCCGACGGGCCAACCTCAATAATCAGTCAGAAAAACAGCTAAATGCCTAAAAAGACAAATAGCGAAAACTCTGCGAGCTACTGATTCCCGTGGATATAATGTGAAGCTTCCAGTTGTACCTCTGCTGACTTCAGGGGACTGGGCTCCCTTATACCCCTAGTTGCACAGGTCTAGATAGTCGAGCGGTCTATAAAGACCATAGATGTGCCCCCGGGGGGGAGGGCCCAGGGGTATGTAGATACGAACCTAATAAAAAATTACTGTACAGTACTGTTTGGATAACGAGTTGATAATGATGTCATCACATCGAAAAGGCTCGCCGATCATTAGCGAACAATCAGCCAGCAATGACAGTTTACACCGAAAGGAATGACAACAGTAAACATAAATCACTTAACAGCTGAAATAATGCAAGCCAGTTAAAAATTCTTGCCAACTTAAAATTCTATACCTCTATAAACAAACACCCAATATTTATTCGCACAATTTTGTTTAAAAGCACATTTGTAAATTCCCCGAGGAAAAAGTAAAACAAAAAATATAAAAATCTATTAAACACATGCACACACATCCATAGAAACAAATGCACTTGCAAACACTGTAATAATCCAACGGAAAGGATGTGACCTAGTATTTGGTTTAAAAAATAAAAAGGAAATTTTATATAAAACTCATTTAAACCTTTGCATTAATATCATAAATGCATGATTTCCAATAGTTCTTTTTTATTTCAAATATAAATATTTGGAGCAGTCGCAGGTTTATTTTTAACCAAATTTCGGTTTTAGTGTAAAAGAGAGCAAAATTTAAGGATTTAAGAATTTTTAAATATATAATTTTTTAATTGCTTGTAATTTAAGGGCTAAAATTTGTATCGAGAACCAATGTTTTCATTTAAACTTCCCCGCGTAATTATCAAAACAAAGAGGTATAGGAGTAACTGGTTTTTTATAGTTGTGTTGACTAGATGGCATTATCCTGCAATAAAAAAATCTGCGAATATCCTAATTATTTTTTGATGAAATTTTAAATCAAACAATGAATTAAAAGTGATAAATTTAGAAAACTGTCCGAAAAAGTAAAGAGACTTGCAGGCAATAATTAGAGTACCTTTTAATTGGTACCCAGAAACTCTGGTAACCTACACCCCAAACTTGTAAAGCTATTGTTCCCTGCAATGTTGCAACATTTGTACAACACATTTATTTAATATCTTTTTTAATGACTAGCACTTTTCCGTCGAAATGGAAGTGTGCCAAAATTATGCTAATTCCTAAAAATAACTCGTAATTCAGGCCAATTACCATCTTGTTATTTCTATTTAAGACTTTAAAAAAAATTCTTCACAAATAATGTAATATTATATTGAAAACCCCGCTTTGTTCTTTGTCAGGCAGTCAGGATTTCATTGAAATCATGTTTCTACTCTATTAGATGTAAGAACATTCGATGTAAATTTGATGAAGGAAAAATAAATTTCCTGGTACTTCTTGAACACTCTAAAACCTTTGACACGGTTGAGCATGGCACTCTCTGCATAAAATTTCTACACCTTTGCAATCTCTTTCATCGGGGTTATCAACAAGAAGTTTTTTTTACAATCGTGGTAACACCAACAACATGACATTCTTGACATTTAGCTCTTTGATGTATTCGTAGTTGATACATTAGCAATTATTAAAATGAATTCAATTTGGCACGAAAATCGCATTAGAATAATTAAAATCCACTATAAAAATGGTGGTTCTTTTAAAGTTACATTTCGTGAAATTCGTGATATTTTTGGACAAAATAATAATCCTTCTGAGACTGCTAATAAAATTTGATCGTTGAATTTGTGTTGACAGTCTCGATACAAATTGCGCGAACACCAACACGTGTTCGACCAGGTCGTGCTACTGAAAACATCGCAGCCGTGAGCCACAGTGTTGAAGCCGATCCAAATTTGGCAATTCCTCGATGTTCTAAACAATTGGAGTTATCCAAAATTACGCGCATTTCGCGTAAGGATTTGAATTTGAAGACTTACAAAGTTCAACCGGTACAGGAATAAAAGTCGACCGACCATTCACATCCCCGTAGATTTGCTCATTCCGATGAAGCCCATTTTTACTTGTCAGGGTATATCAACAAGCAATATTGCCGCCTTTGAGCTTCTAAAAATCCTAGAGCGATTATTGAAAACCCTTTGCAAGCTCAACGTGTCATGATATGATGAGCTATTTTGTAGTTTCAACAGACCGGTGCCACATGTCACACAGCCAATGTTACGATCTATTCATTGCAAACCAAATTTCCTGATCGCTTAATTTCACGATAATCAGCAGTTAACGACAGAGTGTATTCGGATCCTATTGAATTGATTTTAGCCCTTAAAAGTCAAAATTCTTGATTTGATTAACGAAATAGGTGCGCTATTTTGCCAAAAAGTGATTAAAAACTTTGATCAAATAATCAGCATCTGTCAGTGTGAACGTGGTGGACATTTGCCAGATATCAGTAACACTATGAAAACTTGAATAATCTTAATCTCAATTTTTTGTTTTATTTTATAAAACAAACTTCTTGTTGAAAACCCCTTATCAAATCTATCTCATTTCGATGTATGGCTCGCTCAGACGGACAACTATGTATGCCACAAAAATCTGTCATTTATAAGATGACCGAAGTGAAGACTGATTTTCAAAGCAAATATTCAGCGTAGATGCGATAATTTATAATTGATAATGTCAAAGAAGTAACGCAGTATGTTAGTTAATAGTTTCTTAGTTTCTATTAAGCCTAAAACAACACCAGATGTTATAGCATACAAGAATAAACAAAATTGTGATAACAATTCTTAGAAAAAAAAACTCTTTTAAAAGTTGATTTTTCATTTAAAGTTTTCTTTTTGAACTTTCACTTTCTTTCAACTAAAAAAACAAGAGCGTAAATGTGTGCGAGTGTGTGTGTGCCCTTGATGTGGTTTCTAAAATAATTGCACAACTTATAAAAACAAACTAATTTTATACACACGCACAGATAAGCTGGCATATAAAAAAGAAGCTGAATTTACCTCATGTTCATAAAAGCCTTCCTAAATAAAGTTTCAGTGCTGTATTTTACTACTTGAACGTAATAGCTTAATGCAATACTTCCGTTCTTTGTTTAAATTATACCACCTTTCAACACACAATTGCACTTAATTTAGCCACAACTATTATTTTTAAGCTAACAAAAAATCTAACAACTTGGAAAAATAAAATATCGAAAGAACAAAATGCTATAAACTATAATAAATAGAAGCAAAGAGAAATACATAGAGTACTGTCAGCAAAGATGCCAATTAAATGTAATACAAATACGACTACTGACTATTAAGTACCACCTTACTCAACAGCATATTGTTAAGGATAGCACAACAACAACAACAACTTTAAATTACTCGTATTTTATTTAGGAAAACGAGAATAAAAAAAAAATAAAACCAAAGACTAAAACAACTAAAGCAAATAACAAATAAAAACAAAACAAAACGAAAAAGTGGCAACAACAAAGCTTAATGTTAAAGTGTTAAGCAAACTAAGAACACAAAATAAATGTAATGGATTTGAAGTTAAGTTAAGCATTTTGTATACCCTACATCATGCAGGAGAATGCATTTTAAGTTTTTTCAGAATATGTCTAGATTAATTAATCAGAAATTAATAAAACAAACAAAGCATGGCAAACTTTTTAATATTATTACATTCATTCTTTCTAATAATTTTTTTTTTGTATCATAATGTTATTTTTTGAATCTTCTAAATTAATGGAACTAACAATAAGTGGACAAATCTTAAATCTAAAAGTGCAAATTATCTTAATGTCTAGCCAATGCCAGCCAAAAATTTTTAGTTAACAAGAAAAGAAAAAAAAACAAAAAAAATACTAAAAATTACTTATGCTAATGGCCATAACGTCTCTCCTTTTCAGACAATTGTAGCCTCTATCATCTAATATTTGACGTGCCAAAATATTTGGATGAAATTCCGGCTTTGTCAAATATTTGGATGCGTACTTTTGTATATCCTCTCTTACAGCGGGCACTTGTGATTGTTTGAGTTTTTCACACACCATGGGGCAGCAGTTATGAGTCTGAGGATTTTGTTCTGGCTTCTTTGTATCCGTTCGACATTTGACACTGAGGCGGTGCCCCACATTTGAATTCCATAGCTCCATATTGGCTTCAGAATAGACTTGTAGATCAAAAGTTTGCATTCCAGACTGAGAATAGAATTCCGACCAATTAGCCAGTTTAATTCAACAGTTTTAAATCTTATTTGCGTAAGTTTAGTCTGGAAGCACCACATTCCATGTTAGACGCCTGTCAAGGTGCATACCGAGGAACCTGACGAGCGAACGTTGAGGTGTTAGGTGGGCATGTACTCCTGCGTAATGTAAAAGTAATATGAATGCACTTCTGTTCATTAATTTTTATTCGCCAAGTTTTTAACCATTTTTCTACTTGGAACACCTGACTTTGAAGACGTAGTGAAGCTTCGTGTGGGTCTACATGAACACAAAGCAGGACAGTATCATCAGCAAATGTTGAAACGTGAACGTCGTCCCATGTAGGCATATCTGCTCTCTTGAGGAACTCCGGCTCTAATTGGCTGTGGTGTGCTAAAAAACTCCTCGTGCTTTACAACAAATAAACGGCTATTCAAGTAGCTTTCCAGTAATGTAGAAATATTTTGAGGCAAATTCTGCCTTAGTTTATGAATTAAGCCCTCGTGCCAAACTTTATCGAAGGCTTGGGAAACACCAATAAAGAGAGCAGAACAGTATTGTTTATTTTCAAAGGTTTGTTTTACAGCATTACCAAGTCTATGCGTTTTTTCTATTGTGCTATGCTTTTTCCTAAATCCAAACTGGCGATCCGGTAAACACTTCTTTTCAATCAATATGGGATATATTTTATTTATCAAAAGTTTCTCGAACAGTTTGGATAAATTTGTCAACAAGCTTATTGGCCTGTAAGACTCTATTTTAGAATGATCCTTGCCCGGCTTGGGATAATTATCACCTTCGAGATGTTCCAGTTCTGAGGGTAAAAACTGAGGCGCAAAATGGCGTTATATATAAATAATAAGACTCTCACCGCTATATATTGTAGCTCCACAAGCATCCTATTACTAACTTTATCAATACCAGGTGATTTTTTAAGTCGGCGATAGCCTTTCTAATAAATGTTTTATTATTTTGAGTTCTTTTTTTGTAAAATAACAACACAGTAAATTACAGTTTTAAATTAAGTTAAACGATTTATTTATTTTCAATACACACAAAATAAATACAATGGTAACTTTGTTGTCCTTGCTCAACGATAACTCAACGTGAAGTAATTCATTTGCCCAGCAAGTGTTGCTTACATAGCTCTTTTAAGCGGTTCTCACATATATCGGTTTTTTTCAACAAGAAGTTTGTTTTTCAATTATGGCAACACCAACATATTTTTTTCAATATTTAATTTTTAATATTTAATTTTTTGAGGTATTTGTAGTAGATGCATTGGTAATTGTTACAGTGAATGCACAAAAATCACATTAAAATAATTAAAATCCACTATGAAAATGGCGACTCTGTTAAAGTTACATTGCGTAAAGTTCGTGATATTTTCGGACAACATAATCGGCCTTTTGCTGCTATTAAGAATTTGGTCGTTAAATATGCGAACACCAACGCGTGTTCGACCGGTCGTTCAACTGAAAACATCGCAGCGGTGAGCCACAGTGTTGAAGCAGATCCAAATTTGTTAATTCCTCGACGTTCTCAGCAATTGGGGTTATCCAAAACCAGTAAATGGCGAATTTTGTATAGGGATTTGACCATAAAGCCGTAAGCCTTGCAAGGTTCTACTGGTGCAGAAATTGAACACGATCGACCATTCACATCGCCGTAGATTCGCTCAATTCCTTCAGGAACAACCGGCTGATTTTTCTAAAAAAATAATTTTTTCAGACGAAGCATTTGGGCTTCTGAAAATCCTAGAGTGATTATTGTGGAGACCTTGCATGCTCAATGTGTCACTGCATAGTACGCTATATGGTCTGGAGGCGTGTTTGGACTGTTTTTTTTTTTGCGAAGATAAGGCTGGAAATGCGGTAACGGTCAATATCTCGCTCAATCGCCAGATACTAACAACTCAATTTTGACCTATTATTGACGACGTAGATATCGCTGACACATGGTTTCAATATATCACACAGCCAATGAAACAAACCAAATTTCCCGAGCGCATAATTTCACGACAATCAGGAGTTAAGTGATTAGCCACATTGTGTGATTTAACATCACTGGGTTATACTTTGTGGGGCTATTTTAAGGACAGGGTCAATACATAATCAATCGAATCGATTTCAAAATCCGTTGTGATTAACGAAATAGGACCTCTATTTTGTCAAAAAGTGATTAAAAGCTTTGCTGAAAGAATCAACTTCTGTCATAATAATAATTAGAAGCAAATAAGAGATTTAAAATATGAAATTTATTAAGGGTCGCTCCACATGTAATGTAGTTTGTTGTAAATGAACTGATCTTGTGAACTATTGTAGATATGCAATTGCAATTAAAATTTTAAAAATATTTAAAAAGTTATTTTAAAAATATTGTTTTGTTTAGAAATACTATAATCAGTTGCTAGATCTCAGCACCTTAAATGCATCTTATCTTTTATTATTTTCACTAACATATTTCATCTAATTTAAGCATTAATACACCTTATGTGCCTTAGCCTCTCATTAAGATATTTCTCAATTACGAAATATCGAATTGGTAACTCTAAATAGTTTTGAAAAACAAATTTGTATTACGAATGAAATATTGTACAGTAAACATTGGGATCTGACTTTGGAAATTAATTTCTTGTGTATTTACACAACTATTGCTTCATTCACATTGCCTTAATATAAGCCTACTCATAGGAGTCATAAAAATATTTATTTAGGGTCTTTTTAAGTCGCCTACTTCCTTTTAAATACTTTATTCTCTCCTTTATTGTTCGATGCCTGAAATCCTTAAAATAAAATATAAAGAATACATTAGTTGGCTTGTTTTCCACTTGTACATTACAATTTAAGTCAATGGTAACCCATTGACCCAATGAGACAACACAACCAACAAAAGAACGAATGTGTTCAAGAGAGAAAGTTTTCAGAAAAATGGAAACACAATAAAAAAAATCATTAAAAAGTAGAAAACATGCAACAACAACTTAAAGTTTTGAACTACAACTCCAATGTACATACAAACACCTTAACAAACTTACACAATGCTGCATATGCCAAACTAATTTAACTTCGAAAAAATGTACTTTATTCTAAATGCTTTCCATTCCTGCATAGCCTGGTGCAGCGATGCCAGATAGCGGGTAATAAATGTGAAATTCATCTAACTAAATCTTTGGAACCTAAATCTCTTTTCTTGTTGAGACTGATTATTCTGGTTCTTTTTATTCAAATAAAATTTCAATTTTATATTGTAACCCTCAAAATAACTTCCTTCTGAAGCCATATCGCGCTGGAGACGGTTCTTCCACTTCTCACAGCATTGTTGGAACTCCGATACTGGAATAGTTTTTAAAATGTTTTCTCGAAATGAGTTCCCCTCAGATGATTTTTCAACTTCGGGAAGAGGAAAACTTCACATGGTCTTAAGTCACGTGAATATCGAGACTGAGAAGCCACAGAAATATTTCGACTGTCCATAAACTCGTTTATTGAAAATGCTGTGTGACAAAGAGCATTTTCTTGATGCAACAGCCAGTTGTTCTTGATGTTTGATCTCACACGAATGACCCATTCCGAAGTCTTTCGAGTACCTCTAGGTAAAAATATTAATTGACTGTTTGGCCTTAAGGTACATACTCTTTGTGAACGATTCCGTGGATATCGAAAAACAAATCACCATGCATTTGATCTTTGAATTTGCCATCATTGCTTTTTCTGGACCGTGAAGAGGTTAAATTCTACCACTCTATAGTCTGGCGCTTGGTTTCTGACTCGTCACCAGTAATAACACTTTTCAAAGAATGTGGTCATTTTCAGCCAAATACAAAAACCGGCAGATAGACATTCCAATTATGGCCCCCCGGGAGCACATGATAGTCTTTTTGGAGTCTACTATTTCATCTAGAAATAGTAGGCTCTTGCGGGGTAAAAGGGAGCCCAGGCCCCTTAAAGGCTAGTAGGAGCCATCTGGACAATCCACAGGAATCAGTAGGCTCGCAGAGTTCGCTATTTGTCTCTTTAGACATTTAGCTGTTCTCTGGCTGGTTATTGAGGTTGGCCCCTATATGGGAGTATCATGGTGGTTGTGGTTTCGAGGGCCTCGTGAGAGTTTGTGGGTCGGATCATTCAAAATGAACACAATGAATGGTTCAGGTCCAGTGAGTATGAATGCCGTCGTGTTCTTAATTATATTAAGCTTCATGCGTTCTGGACCAGGAGTTGGATAGTCTCCAACTCTTTAGCAAGGAGTAAAGGCTGCGACCTACTTCGAGCTTTTGAAATTGCTACTAGGAATGACCGGATAATCCACAAATTCGAAGGCCTTCTAGGGCGTGAATGGCGTGGCTTTTCATTCCACCATCTGATTATGGCTCTCTGCCAGTGCAGATGTAAACCTTATCACATCATTCGAATTGTGGCTAAATTCCATTAGTAATGGGATATAGGGGAACACAAAAAAAGACTCTTTCCTCACTTACTAATAAATAAACATTTTAATGAATACCGACCACCAAGTTTCACGGTAAACAAAATCCATTTATCCTCTTCTTGGTTACCCAAAGAATCAACTGTCTTCGATATAGCTCCTCTGTGATCGTCTGGCCCAATTTCAACAACTCATAATGCCCCCCTTCATAACACCCTTCTGAAATACAGAGAATCATCAATATTCGGATTCAGCGTTGATTTAACTAGTTGGCCAGTATTTACATATGACTTTTCGTGGTTGAAGTTATCGTAACATATCTTCTACTTCACCAGTAATAATACGATGCAAAACTGATTTTTCTTAAAGGCCCTCGGCTGTAATTCGTGTGGAACGCAATTTTCTTGCTTTGTAATGTATCCTAATAATTTTAAACCTGGGGAAACGGATTTTTGTGTGACTCCCAATGATAAGGCAAGTTCTTCTTTCATTTGACAACAATCTTTATCGATTAACGCTTCCAATTTCTAATCTTCAAACTTTTTCAGCTGGCCAGGCTTCTCTTTGTCTTCTGTTTGGATCTTACCAGTTTTGAATTGTGTAAACCATCGTTCACAAGTTTTTTTTTTTTTAATTTGGTACATGTTGAAGCTTAGCTTCCACCATTTACTATAAATAAGATACGCTACCTTAAGCCAGTTCCTTGTCGTCTTCTTTTTTACCCAAAGAATACAGTGTCTCTGAATTTATATTCTAGATTTCTGTCAAGCTGCAGTTCGCCTATAGTAGTTGGACCATGTTCGAGTTTTCAGACTTACTCCTTATGAACTTCTTTAGCGGTCACACTACTTCCAACATTATGCTGCCGCTCATAAATCTATCGAATCATTTGTGGAATTTCTCGATAGTATTCTGGTTCTTGCGGTGTTTTTGTTTCATCTCTGATTATTGCTTTTCCGCCTTAACTACAAAAGCATATGTAGTGGAATCGATGTTATTTTAAATCTACGTCCTACGAGTTTTAGCGAAAATAAGTTCCAGTAAGCAAAGTTGCATGACCAGAAGTTTTAGCACCTCTTTTGTACATATTTCATTTTTCCGTGATTTCAGCAACAATTTACACACAGTCAAAGCGGATCTCATCCTCATCTTGACATGTACTTTCGGGGGTAAAAGGCGGCCTAGGTCAGTAGGAGCCTAAAACTGGAAAAGAAATAAAAATGTGCAGTACAGACGGTTTTATGTGAAAATAAAAAAGAAGAAAAAAAAAGAAAAAACGGTTTTTTGAAAAAAAAGCGGGGAAAAAAATACAAAAGAAAAGAGAGGAAAAAGTGATGACACAACAGGCCGCTTAAATAGAGGAAGGGAACATATCAGGGCTTTTATGGCCCTTTTAAGTGCAATTTGCACCCTTTCCATTTTTTCTGAAATTTAAATTTTGCTTTACTGATACTATTGTTTTAACCTTTGCTGAACTATTTGTGATAAGGGCCTAGCACTGGACGCTAAGTAGTTTAAAAAGCGAATGTTATTACGTTGGTTGCATTATAGCAAAATAGACGGTCGGATTTCGATTTCTTTTATTATTATGACAGGACGATTGAGAATCGACTTCTCTAATACACGGGTTAAGGGCGAATTTTTTCTCTGTAAATGCTCACATTTGTCTCCATCGGCCAGATATTTTAGCTTTATGTGCGACTCAGGTAAGTGAAAATGCGGATCCACAGGATTTTCACTTACCTGTGTTGTGTACCAGTGCCAGCAACCACTGCGCACTTATGGTCCTGAATTTAACTGCTTCTGGGTTAAATTCAGGACCAGGTCACATCTTTTACATTTCGGCTTTTTTTCTCTACAGAAGTCCAAACGCGGGAAAGGATGAAACCTTAGCTGGCTTCAATTCCCTTTCCGGCTCCATATCGAAGATTCTCGACAGTTGCCCGAACAATGAAATTGCTGTTACTGGTGAAATTGTTATCCACAATTGTTCTTGGCTTCGCCGTTCAAGCCATACAACTACAGAAGGCCAGTATGTTGAGTTATTTACCGCGCACAACCACCTTGTGCAATAAATGAATGAGCTAACACACATTGCTTGTGTTGAAGGGTCCCACAGTAATACGCTCGACCTTTTTCTAACTTCACATCCCCAAAAATATGAAGTTAGTGCGTGTATACCTCTCGAGGTGATCAGCTCCACTTTCTTTTCATATTCGGGTCTTCACAACGTTTCGAAACCAGCTACCAAACGTTCAAAATATATTTAGGAAAAGCCTCGTTGGGCTGAATTTTTTAGGCAATTTAATTGGAAACTTTGTTTCTTGGACAGTAATGTCGGCAATGGTTGTAAACATCATTTTGTTTGGAATAAAAACTTTTGTTCCATCCAAAAAAATTTCGATTAAAATCAGATCGAAATCTTTGTTTAATCAGCCGTGCAAAAATTCGATCAGATCAAGAGAGGAAGCATTCAGCATCTGGGTTAGAAACAAAAACGCAGATACTGATTCGTTACGCAAAAGGACGAGATCTTCGTGCGCCAATGTACTAAGGCATGAAAAAAATCGATACGAGGAGCGCCTTCGTGCTAAGGTTCTTGCTACTCCTAGGGGTAACAAGAATTTTTGGTCATTTGTTAAAAGAGTAAGTTATAATGCTCCTTCTTCAATTCCGACTCTTTTCAAGAATAATCAAATATTCACTCACCCGTTTGATAAAACTACCTTTTTGGCTGGTATATTTGCAAATAATTCCTATTTGCCGGAAAGTAGCGAACCACCACCCAAGCCAGATAGTGTACCAGTTACTATGCCGAATATATTCTTTCGAACTCGAGCGAGTTAAAAAGATTTTAGCAGATCAGGACGTTAACAAGTCTCCTGGGCCAGATGGGATGGTCTTAAAACAGTGTTCTTCAACTCTAGCATATCCTTTAGCAACCCTTTTCAGCATGTTGTATTATGCCGGTGAAATTCCAAAATGTTAATGTAATGTAAGGGGTGAGGCTAACAACCCTGAAAGGTGAGGCTAAAAACCCTGCCGCCCAATTGCAATTTGTTCTGCACTGTAAAAGGTTATTGAAAGTATGATTAATTTTCACCTTATGAGGTACCTGGAGTCCAACAGCTTTCTTAACGACCAGCAGCATGGTTTCCGTAGGGGGCGCTCTACGGGCGACTTGTTGGCTTTCCTATCTAAACAATGGTGTAACTCCATACATCATTTCGGAGAGAGTAAAATGGTGGCTCTAGATATTTCCAAGGCATTTGATAGAGTGTGGCATGATGCACTTCTGTAAAAACTTGCTGCTTTTGGTACCGGTGGTAAATTCTCCAGATTTAGATCGAGTTTTCTCAGGAATCGCACTATACGAGTTGTTGTAGATGAGATTTAATCAGACGAGTTCAAGATTAAATCAGGTGTACCCTATTTCTTACTTTCCTGAACGACCTTCTTTGTCAAACTTTCAACCTCAAAGTGGTGTATTGAAATACGCTATAGGTTAAGAAAAACTGAAAATAATGGCCTGAAAAAATTGCATCGAAAATTGCATCTTGGCCATGAAACGTTAAGCAACTACAGTAGTTGTATTGTTTAAAATCTCTGCGAGCTTGAAAAATAGAGCATCACTAGTCATGTGTTCAACTCCCATTAGCGCTATGAATTTAGGAAATAAATAAAACTATTTATTGGTTATTGAGTATAGTACAGTCATGGCTAAATTGGGCCATAAAAAGAAAGTCAAGTAAAATGTACTGTATAAGTAGCATAATACTGAAACCATACTGTGATAAAGCAAAAATAAGTGAAAACAGTATTGTCTTTGAATTCTTCGTTACGCGGTTGATTAGCAGAAAGCAAGAATAAATGTATGCGATGATAAAAAAAAAACAATAAAAGAAGCTTTAAGTTCGGAATTAATTCGTTGATTCATTACATGATACTTACAACATACAGAGCCTAAGGTAGATGTAAAGAATTTGGATGTTATAAGGATCTAGGAAAAGTTGTATTACATTCTGCGACTATTTAATTTTTTTAATTTCCTTCTAAATTTAAATTTGAAAATTAAGAGAGCTTAAGCTAGAATAATAAGTATTAACAGTAAACAAAAAGTAAACGACCCACTGTACATTTTACAAATTGCGAGGAAATCTTGTACACACAAAACAACAACAACATGCTTGTGAGAAATTCTCACAAAGAAGTAAACAACAGAAAACAAAAACAACTAACACAAAACGAAACGAAGCAAAATCACAGCCAAGCAGATGCCTAAACTAAAGGATCATATTAACAACAATATGGAGCGATGTTGAATTAATTAATTCAAGTTGAATTATCAGTGAGAAAAGACAAAAAAGTTACCATATTGTTAAATTTGTTTGCATTATAAGTAAATAAAACGACTTATTTAAATCTCTTAAAAATCAAAATAATAAAAATTTTTTATTAAATGGAATAAACGTAACAGTGTTATTCATTTAATAGCATAATTTTATTTTTAATATTGTATTTAATGTAACATTTTTGTTCATCTGGCATCTTTGCAGATGACTTATGTGATGCAGTAAAGACATTCATATTACAGTTCATGTTTGTTTGCTTTTATTGTTTCGTCGGTTTCTACAGGGGACATATGTATGTACATGAGTATATTTGGTTGAATATTGAAGGAAGTCCTCGTACGTGCTGGTAACTTAAACCATTAATTATTGCACTCAAGTGCAATACAATAGGTTTAACATCTAAGCAGCATATTAAAGTTACCTTTTTTACCGTTATTATATTTTTATTATTATTATTTTTTTTTATCTACAAAACAATATAAAAATTTTTAACTGCGTTTTCTTCTTTTTATATTGTTTTTGTGAAAAGGCATTAAGCGAAAAAAAAAACCCGTTACAGAGAAGCATGTTTTGACTTGCTTGTTGTATTGCGCTATTTCCTCGCTACATTAATATTTCCGTTTCCCTCAATTTTTACATTCATCACTACAGATGTAAATTATATGCATAAGTTTGGCATTCCTTTTGCAACTTTTGTCTCCAAGTGAAATATTTCAAGCCGTAAAATCGATCTGTTATTATTTCGATGGAAAATCAAAACAAAAAATCAGCTATGATTTCTGCAAAGTGGTGTTGTGTAAAGATGTAAAATTGAGATTATTGAATTTAAGAAATTATATCGGTCAAATGACAATCTTTCGCACATGTGTCATAACGAACAAATCTGCCGTAACGGCAGAGTCAATAGAGTCTTTAAATGTTTTTCATATTAAGACATTGGTGGTTTAGTTTAAATCGACAGGCTCGATACAAAATATGCGAACACTAACGCATCTTCGACCGGATCGTTCAACTGAAAACATCGCAGCCGTGAGCCAAATTTGTCAATTCCTGGATGTTTTCAACAATTGGGGTTATCCAAAACCATCACATGGCGAATTTCGAAGCCTTGCAAGATTCAACTAGCGCAGAAATTGTAGCCGACCTACCATGCACATCGCCGTAGATTCGCTCAACTCATTAAGGAACAATCGGCTGTTTTTTTTTAAAGAATTCATTTTTTCAGACGAAGCAAATTTTTACTTGTTAGAGTATGTCAAAAATCATTCAGACTACTGAAAATCCTAGAGCGATTATTGAGAAGCCTTTGCATGCACAACGTGTCACTGTATGGTGCGCTATTTGTTCTGGAGACGTAATTTAGGTGGTTTTTTTCGAAGAGGAGGTTGGAAATATGGTAACGGTCAATGGATCACGCTATCGTGAGACCCTAGCAACTCAGTTTTGGTCTATTATTGACGACGTGGATACCAATAATATGTGGTTTTAACAGAACGGTTCAACATGTCACACATTTCCCGATCGCATAATTTCACGACAATCAGCAGTTAAGTGGTCAGTCAGATCCACCACTGAATTAAATTTTGAATCGCTATGTTAAGGACAGAGTCTATATGGAGCCAATAAAATTGATTTCAGCCAAAATCCGTGATGTGATTCACGAAATAGGGCCGCCATTTTACCAAAAAGTAATTTAAAAAGTTGATGAAAGAATCGACATCTGTCAGCGTGGTCCTGACGGACATTTACCAGATATCATTTTTTATTCATAATTGCCGAACTGTTCTCTTCGTAATACAATATTAATTTGAATCATCTTAATCTAAAATTTTTTATTTCATTTTGTTTTAGAAAACAAACTTCATATTGAAAACCTCTTTACATACGACACCATTGTCTACATAGAAGATGTCGATGCAAAAGAATTAAAAAACTTTACTTGCAACCTATATAACTGCCATAAAATTGACATATGGCGGGGATATGCGTTTATTTTTATAACATTGACATTCTCTATTGTTATAGTTTTTACCTCGCTATTGTTACTTTTATAACTTTTATAAACGTTTTGTTGTGAGTTCTTTATTGCAAAATAAATAACATCAGTTTTCAGAGTTTTTAAATTAAATTCAAATTTATTTACTTTAACTACAAAGTTGACATTACAGAATAATTTACTTAAGATGTACGACTTTACTTCACGAGGTTTATTTTTACACTGACTGACTATCCACTCAGACGCTGCCCTTTTTATATTTGTCCATTATAAGTCTAGAAAAATTAAAAATCTTCTACTCCCTTTGCATCACATTTTGTTGTTGTATGTTGTTTATTCAATGTATAGGTTGTCTATTTAATGTATGTCTGTATGTATTTTTGTTTTTATTTTTTTGCTGATAAAGTTTCTTCTTGGAATTTATTTTAAGATATTTGTTGTTGTCTTGTATAGAAAACAGTTTTCTCAGAAAACCACGCAGATAGTAAACAGCATACAGATTTGTTGTTGTCTTGCGGGTATAAAATTTCTACGCAGTTAGTAAATAGAAATTTGTTGTTGTCTTGCATGTCACGCAGTTAGTAAGCAGCATATCAAATTTTTGTTGTTTGCGTGTATAAAATTTTTACGCAGTTTGTAACTAGAAATTTTGTTGTTGAGCATAAGTTTGCTTAGCAAGTCACGCAGTTAGTAAACAACATACCCAGTAGTTTATATTATTGCTTAATTCATTTCTTTTAAAACTTAAGCAAGACGCATCCGTAGCACTATTTTCAAAACTGAAATTTGAGAAAATTAAAATTTGTATGTTCTGAAATTTGGAAATTTATTAAAAATCGAAATTTAATTAGCATACACATGTTTTATCAAATTTTTGCAAATATATCTTCAGTTTGAGAAGATACAATTCAATTTTAATATAAATCAAATATCTCAAATAACTGAAAATTCAAGAAAAAAATACCCCAGTCACGAACACTCCAGCAAACAAAAAACACCCTCCGACGGATACACTTACCTGGCGGATAATAAAAGACGGAAATATTAAATAAGCCCCTCATAAAATGCCAGGTAGTGGGACAACTTGCCTGTATAAATAGATACAACTGGGGAAAAAAGGGAGCCCAGTCCCCTGAAGTCAGCAGGGGTACAACTGGAAACTTCACTTTATTTCCACAGGAATAAGTAAGCTTGCAGAGTTCCGTTATTTGTCTCTTTAGACATTTAACTGTTCTCTGGCTGATTATTGAGGTTGGCCCCTATATGGGAGTATCATGGTGTTTGTGGTTTAGCGGCACCCTAACAGTATAATGGTTATTATGGTGGCCAGGATCATCTCACTGTTAATGACACCCTTAGTGAATGATCCAGTCCAGTGAGCATGCTAGACATGTGTTCTGGACAGGAGTTGGAAAGTCTCCAACTCTTCACCAAGGAGTGATGATTTGCAGCCCTGCTCTGGAATCATCGAAGTTGCAACTAGAAAGTTCAGTTGCATAGAATTATAGCTTTGGCTTCCTAGGACGAGCATGACGTTCCAAATTATGCAATGGTTTGATCCACCATCTGATTAAGGCTCCATGGCCAGGCGCGGATGTAAATCTAATCACACAGTTAATGAAAGACAGACCTAATACTAGTTCTCCAGTACTACCTAGAACGCAATTTGATAATGATTTATCGCCTCAGAAGCGCTACTACCGACCGTAGTAAACAAGTATCCAGTAACGACGATCTTCACAGAAGGGAATGACAACAGTAGAAAATATGATCTTTACTAATGTGTTAACTTGTTTTGTTTTAATATTTTTCTTTGTTCACATTTTTTGACAAATAGTACAGATAAACAAACGATAACTTGTTTTCAAAATTGGCGAAGGGTGTATTTTATTATCGCAGTTCGCAGCAATATTTAAGATTCTCTCTCATATTTTTGTTTTGCGAACCATTAAATCAAGACTCAGTCGCGAACTAGAAATGGGAGAACGAACCTTGATATTTGCTGCCTGTGTGAACTTGGTACAAGGGTATATCAGATTCAGTGCAGTCACATACAGTAATCTTGCTTACTTTTTGCACTTTATATTGTTCATCACAGATGCCATTCGAGTATGTCATCATGTTGTTTTAAAACATCCGTTATTTTCCCTTGCTATCGTATTATATTGTTCATAAAAAAAATTGTCTGTATATGTGGGCGCTTGCACACTAGCTGCCGCGTAAAAGGTAGTATTTTTTTGTTTATTACTATTTTCTTTTATTTTAGTTACTGATTTTTATTTTTTATGCTTTCCCCAAAATACCCTTTGGGCATGAACAGTTTTAGTTATTGTACGCGTATTTAATTGTTATTTATTTTTTAATTTATTTTTTTAACCGGAACCGTAATTTAATGCTCATAGTAGCTGCAACGGAACTAGTTGAGATATAAATGTACTTTTATTAGTAGTTAACTGCTTACGAATGCTTATTGTCCTTGATTATTCACTACACAGTAAATTTTTTTAAATTTTTATGATTTTGTTCCTTATTTATCCCTTTCTAGAAGATTAAAAAAGTGTGGCATATAACGAAAGAGAGAACTCTTTCAGTGGACATAGGTTCACCAATGCATTTCGGCTGTGTTTCGTCGGGTTATGAACTTAACGTTTAATGGAAGAGAAGGCTACATTCAATAAATATTTTAATTGCATGCGTATAATAAAAAAATAATATAAATCCTGCTAAGAAGGGAGTAAAGCTACAGAAACCGTCCTGTTGAAACCAAATGTTGCCAATATCCTCCTCTTCCACATGGCCCGATAACGATCGCCGTTAACTGTAACGGTCACTCCTTGCTCATTTTTGAAGAAAAATTGCCCAATTATGCCTCTGGATCAAAATTCGCACCAAACAGTGACACGTTTTGGGTGCATCACCCAAAAATCTTGACACGCGTTTTTTTTTTGTCTACTAGGTGAGATCATAGGCTTTCGTTTAAGGCAGTGGTGGGCGAACTACGGCACGCGGGCCACATCCGGCCCGCGAGAGGTTTCAATCCGGCCCTCCGATCGTTTTTCAAAAAAAAATTAATCACCTATTAAAAAATTATGCCCAAAAAATAAATTTACATTATGTTTTAAAAAAGATATAAATTGACAATTTTAGCAAAAAAATGCGAAGTTTTCATATTATATTGTGTACAAACTGCGTAGTTTTCTGGGAAATATTATAGACACAAGACAACAACAACTTTCTTATACAATATTCCAAGAAGAAACTAAAAAGCATGAAACAAAAACAACTAATATAGACCTATTGTATTGTGTCCAAACTGCATAGTTTTCTAGGAAATATTGTACACACAAGAGAACAACAACTTTCTGATGCAATATTCCAAGAAGAAACATAAACATCATTAAACAATAACAACTAATATAGAAAACTGAACGTAAAACATAACAACAACTATTATATGTGAAATCTAGAAGATTCTTGAATATTCGAGACAACATGCGCAACAAATATAAAAGGGCCAGCGATGGATTAATCAGCAATCAGTAAAAGTGTAAATCTCGTGACGTAAAGAATAAATTGTGAAGTCAAATTATAAAGTTGCCAACGTACAGTTTTATTTGTGTAATTAAAATAATAAATTTTATTGTAAATATAAGTGCAATAGTAAAATAGTCTAAGTTTTTTATCCTCATAAATGTCAATCGAAAATAGAAAGAGAAAAATTGATTCGGAATGTCGAGTATTTCAAGAAGAGTGGACATGGAAGTACTTCTTTATGGAATATAACCAAAAACCTATATGTCTTATCTGCCAAGAAGCGGTAGCTGTACTAAAAGATTATAATCTCGCTACGCACTTTAATTCAAAACATCTTGGGTCGAAGTACTATAAAATGACAGATGAAGACAAGAAAGTTCATTCAGAGGAATTGAAAAGAAAAATATCTAGTCAGCAAATGTTTTTTAAAAATTAAAGAAGTGTCCAGCGATCCTCCACGTAAGATGGTCACATTCTTGCCTATAAAATAGCAAAAAGTAAGAAACCATTTTCTGAAGGAGAATTTATTAAGGATGTGTTAATTAGCATTGGAAAAGTATTATGCCCAGAAAAGGTAAACGATTTCGAATCTATAGGGCTGTCACGTAGAACGGTCACAAAAAGAATTGAAGCGATTTCTTCTAATATAACCAATCAACTCGATGGACGTCTTAAAAAGTTTAAGTATTTTTCAGTCATTATGGACGAGAGTGTTGGCTGGAAAGATACAGCCCAACTTCTAATTTTTATCAGAGAAGTCGATGAAAACTTTGTAATAACCGAAGAACTTGCTTGTTTGAGATCTTTGAAAGGAAAGACGACAGGAAAAATAATTTATGATGAATTTAGTGAGGGGGTGGAATCTCTTAATGCCCCAATTTCCAAACTAATTAATTTAACAACTGATGGAGCACCTAACTATACGGGGTTTGCAGGAGTTTATAAAAGTCAGAATCCTGAAAGCGAAACAATTTTTTTACTTTGTTTAATCCACCAAGATGTTGTTTGCAAGGCTGCCTTGGATATTAACCACGTACTTAATATTATTTTAAAATTAATTAATACCATTCGAGCCCGTGATTTGTTACATTGACAATTTCAAGATTTTTTATCGGAAGTTGATGCAGAATTTTTAGATGTACTTTATTACACAAAGATCAGGTGGCTGAGTTGTGGGCATGCCTTCTCGAGAGTTTGGAGTCTTCTCGAAGAAATTAAAGTTTTTCTAAAAACCAAAACTGAAATTTGGGATGAGTGTAAAATATTGGAGGATAAGAATTGGTGCATCGAGTTTGCTTTTTTCACGGATTTATTCGAACACTATAATAAACTGAACAAGAAGTTACAGGGAAGAAATCAATTTATAGATGAAACTTGGGGCAGTTTGAGGTCTTTTAAAACTCAATTTCTAAATGTTTGGGAAAAAATGATTTGACTCATTTTCCAAGACTTAATTCTTTGAGGCCTGTGAGTGAAGAGAAGTTAAAAGTCTTTTCACAATCTTTATTAAAACTGTATTCAGAATTTGAGGCCAGATTTGCTGACTTTAAAAAAAATCCAACCATGTTTAGATATTTTTTCAATGCCTTTTAATGTTAATCCTGAGAATGTTCCATCTGATCTGCAATTGGAAATTATAGAATTGCAATGTAATAATAATTTAAAACAACTATTTTTAAATACAGATAAGCTTAATTTCTATTAATCCTTACCAAAAGATGAATTTCCAAAGCTATTTAATCATGCGCAGAAAATTATGGCAATGTTTGCTTCCTCATATTTATGTGAACAGGCCTTTTCAGTAATAAAATGCAGAAAAAATTCAATAAGAAACCGATTGTCAGACGAGAGTCTATTTCATTTATTGAAAGTCGCATTCTCCCAGCTGGAACCAGATTTTGAGGAAATTATGTCAAGTCTGGAAAATCTTAAAATCATACTAAACCGTATCTTATAAAATTTTTATGTTGTTTTAAAATATTACGTAATATAACTAATAAATATGTAGCTTAAACCGAAGTTTTAATGGAACAGCAACCCCATAATTTTTTAATGAATGGCCCTCTATGTTTTTTTTAATTTAATGGCCCGCCGCAAGATTTTTTTTTAATTATTGCCCCGCCACCCAAAAAGTTCGCCCATCACTGGTTTAAGGTATATTTTTAAATTTAAACTCGACCGGCTAGAAAAATAGTTATGATATATTTAAAAATACATTCTAAGTTCTAAGTCGCCACAACTTAAAGCAAAGTTAAGGGAATGTACAAAACAGCTTAGGGTAATGCTAGAGTCACAAAGAACAGCTTCTATTAAGGAATATCTGCAGGGCCTGGATGCGACTCCCCAGGCAAATTATTCCCTATGGCGTGCCACCAAAAAAATTGAAAGACCTGTAATCGTTGAACCTCCTTTGCGCGGGCCAAGCGGTAGTTGGGCAAAAAACGATGATGAAAAAGGAAATCTTTTCGTAAGCTATTTGGGGAATGTATTCTCTCCTAATAAATGTGCTGATGTAACTGAACTCCCACCAGTTATTGCTAGACCACCAATTAAGGTTCAAACTTCCGGAGTTGTTAAGCACTATTAGAAAGTTAAAAACCAAGAAAGCTCCTGGCTTTGATAAAACAAGCAACAAAATGCTTTTAGAGATGCCTCTCGTTGCTTAACGAATAATCCTTTTCCTATTTAATGCCGTTTTACGACTTGAATGTTACCCTCCGCCATGGAAAGTTGCTCTGGTAAGGATGATACCTAAACGGGGAAAAGATCCGTCTAAGGTGGACTCATATAGGCCCATAAGCCTATTACCAACTCTATCCAAATTGTTCGAGAAATTACTGATGGTGAAATTGACACCGATTCTGAATGAGAATAATTACATTCCAAACCACCAATTTGGATTTAGGAGACAACATAGTACCATCAAACAAACTCACAGACTTGTGCAAGTCATAAGAAAGGCATTTGACGATAGGAAATACTGTTCGGCACTCTTTATCGATGTATCATAAGCCTTCGACAAGATATGACATCAAGGTCTTATGTTTAAAATAAAGCAAAACTTACCAGTGAATATTCACAATCTACTGCGGAATTATGTTATGGGTCGCCAGTTTATAATAAAACATGGAGCTTATACAAGTTGCCCCCAACCAATTGTAGCTGGAGTACCCCAAGGTAGTATTTTGGGCCCAATCCTGTATTTAATTTGCCTACAAATAGTGAAATACACACATCAACGTTTGCAGATGACACCGCCTTTCTTAGCACCCAAGTGACCCAAATTTGCTTCGCGACAACTGCAGGACCACATAACACAACTGGAAGAATGGACTAAAAAATGGGGGATAAAGGTTAATGAACAGAAATGTTTACATATAACATTCACATTACGCAGTGAATCGTGTCCCCATATCCGTATCAACAACCAAGTGGTACCCCAACACGTCTACGCTAACTACTTAGGTTTTCACTTGGACCGGAGACTTACTTGGAAACGTCACATTGAGGCAAAGTTAACTCAGATGAAACTGAAAACAATAGCAATCCATTGGCTTATTGGCAGAAACTCCGTTCTCAGCCTTGATTGCAAACTTTTAATTTACAACACAATTTTGAAACCTATATGGAGTTACGGGATTCAGCTATGGGGCACTGCTTCCGCTTCCAATATTGAGAAAATCCAACGTCAGCAAAACAAAATCCTTCGAATGATAACTGCCGCTCCTTGGTACATTAAGAACTCCAACATTCACCAGGATCTTCAAGACCCGACTGTTAAAACCGAGATTACAAAACATGTTACTAGATATTTAAATAAGTTGGAAACACATCCGAATCCGCTTGCATTGTGGACACACTCGATTGAAGAGGAAGGACACTATTGCTCTCGGACGAAACCATTGAGAACTACTAGTATATATGGATAAATTTGAAAACTAGTCTATTATTTTTTTGTCTGGCAATGGCTAGTCTTTTAATTTACTATTTAGATATTTAAGAATTGCTTACTTATTGTTAGTTCAAATTATGAAGATACAATAAATAATATAGAGTAGTAAAAAAAATTCTAAGTTTTAGCTGATTTTTGGTACGAAAGTAAAGTATTAAAACTTGTTCAAAGAGTTTGTTTTACATAAAGTCTTATATTTTGAGTCACGTTTAGAACTTATACTTATTAAAAACTTAAATTTAGTCAGGTAGGGCAAAGCTTTGGCCCCTGGGAAATTTTTACTACGAAGGCCAACGGTTGGTTTTTTGAAACAATTTGAGTTAAAAACTAGCTGATTAAGTAGTGAAAACATAAAAAATATATTCATTGGTTCAAATTTACTTTAGATAAGGAGGTGTTTAAGTCCAAAATAAATATAAATACTACTCGTATATATGAAATTTTACTGTAAATTGACTAATACTTTATTAATTTACAAAAAATTTTAAAAGGATGAAATACATACAGATAACTTAGTAAATATTTCTTCTAAACGGCCTTAATTTTCATCTTCTAGAAGTAGTTTAGCTTCTACGTCTAGTTCAATAAAAATAGTTTTCCATTTTTGCCGGATATTGGAGATATAGGGATCTGATGTGCATAATAAAATAAAAATCAAGTCTTCATTAGTACAATATCTTGAAGTCTTTGTTTCGTTTTTCTTGCACTTCTGCAAATAGCTCTCCTATTGGTAGCATATTATGTTCAATTATTTGTCTCCCATGGTACAAAATTTGATGAACTGTGGATGGCAAATATCTCCAAGAATATTTTTTGTTGTAAACTACAGCTGTATTTTTGGCGTACTCTCCAAATTTTTTTGCATTTATCTTTCCGCTGCATGCTAAACTTGTAAAATAATACTGAATCCCCTTATTAATTCCAAATCTATTCCTGTGATAGATGCTGCAGTTTCTGGATGTGAAAAAAATCCTCTTGCAGTGTTTCCATCTTTTGTGTTCCCTTCTCCTTGCTTTGGCTGATCGATGATTAGGCCCTGTTCTAAATATTTTTCTTGAATTTGTTTGTTTTGTTTGGTTTGTTTTCTTCGCCTAACGGGCCAAAATCCAAATCATAACCGAATTTAAGAATATGTTCCATAAAACGTATTGTAGTATGAAGAGGGGACAATCTAAATTCGTATGCTGCCTTAAAAGTTTCTTCTGGAACTGGATGGCTTATTTGGCTTGATGTCCTTTGGAATATAATGCAGCTTGATGATGCTTTTTTAACAGTTAAAGCTTGTGCAACTTTTCCATCAATCATTTTGAGATACATTTTAAAATTTACTACGATTTTCTGTTCATCAACAGTAAATATTACAGGTTGAAGGTCTTTAATTTCATCTTTTATTTTTCGGACTTCTTCAGTTATGACATTTTTTGGTTCTTTTTTTATAGTAAATTTTATTGTTCCGCAATATTTTGTTGACGAGGGTATTTCGTTTTTCCATATATCAATTTCTGTTGCTGTACTAGTTGACGGCTCTAACTCGGTATAACTTTTTATTAATTGCAATGGAGTGAATGATATCATAAATAAATCAGCGTCTTGTACTGCTTGTATTGCCTCTGACCAGAGGATACATCACATCGCCATTTAGAAATTAAAGTAATGCTGTCATTTCCAAGTTTTTTCAAGTGGTTAGAATCAAACGTATTTAAAACCTCGTGTTCAAGAAGGTCTTGCAATTTTCATTCTGTTGAAGTATAAGTGACATTTATAGCGATTTTTTGACAGCAACTCTGTCTGTGGGAAAATCCAAGAGCTCTTTTCATTTGTTCGCTTCCGTAATTCGTTGTACTGATTTTTAGTTAACTTTAAATTCAAAACTAGTGCTAACGCTTCTTCTGTTGTAAATTTCTTCTCTTCGTTTGGTGTAGGAATATTTTTAAATCCTCTTTGTACGCCTTGGACTTGCTTCAATTACCTCAATTTTTGCCTTTTTATTTTGCGTTGGCTTAATTTGGTGTATAAATGTATCTATGATGACTTGGAGAAATTTATGCATTGATATTCTGAAGTTTGCGTCTTCGAGCTCTTTCACTACATTTGTCAAATTGTTTTGCTGGTCGACCCTGTTTTCTACATTCATTAGCATTTAGAAATAATGTTTCGAATACAAGTTCCTTTGATAACCATCCATGGTGACGTTCGTACATCCTTTTCTTGTTATAAGAGCATTCACTGTATAGTTTCTTCAATCTCTTTCCAAAATTAACAATTTTTTGTTTGTGTAGTTCAATTTCTTCTGTTGTTGAAAGAAAATATCAGCAAGATCTCCATAAGTGTATTTAACCATTGTTCAAACTGTATTAAATAATAATTATGAAGACACTACTTAAAATACTCTTACTAGCAATTAAACATCAAGAACAAAAACATAGGTAGACGGCAAATATTTGTAGGTCGTATATGATCTGTAATAAATTTTATCCTTACAAAAGTGTTCTAAACATGGTTGGATTTCTTCAAAGTCAGCAAATCTGGCCTCAAATTCTGAATACAGTTTTAATAAAGATTGTGAAAAGACTTTTAACTTGTCTTCACTCACAGGCCTTAAAGAATTAAGTCTTGGAAAATGAGTCAAATCATTTTTTCCCAAACATTTAGTAAATATAAACAATTGAGTTTTAAAAGACCTCAAACTGCCCCAAGTTTCATCTATAAATTGATTTCTTCCCTGTAACTTCTTGTTCAGTTTATTGTAGCGCTCGAGTAAATCCGTGAAAAAAGCACAATCGATGCACCAATTCTTATCCTCCAATATTTCCCACTCATCCCAAATTTCAATTTTGGTTTTTAGAAAAACTTTAATTTATTCGCGAAGACTCCTAACTCTCGAGAAGGCTTGCCCACGACTCAGTCATCTAATCTTTATGTAATAAAGTACATCTGAAAATTCGGCATCAACTTCCGGTAAAAACTCTTGAAATTGTCGATGTAACAAACCACGGGTTCGAATGGTATTAATTAATTTTAAAATAATATTAAGCACGTAGTTAATATCCAAGGCAGCCTTGCAAAGAACATCTTGGTGGATAATACAATGTAAAAAAATTGTTTCGCTTTCAGAATTCTGACTTTTATAAACTCTTGCAAACCCCGTAGTTTTTTCCACCATGTTAGGTGCTCCATCAGTTGTTAAATTAATTAATTTGGAAATTGGGGCATTAAGAGATTCCATCCCCTCCCTAAATTCATCATAAATTATTTTCCCGTCGTCTTCCTTTCAAAGATCTCAAACAAGCAAGTTCTCCTGTCAACACTCTCGTCCATAGTGACTGAAAAGTACTTAAACTTTTTAAGACGTCCATCGAGTTGATTGGTTAAATTAGAAGAAATCGCTTCAATTCTTTTTCTGACCGTTCTACGTGACAGCCCTATAGATTCTAAATCTTTTACTTTTTCCGGGCATAATACTTTTCCAATGCTAGTTAACACATTCTTAGTAAATTCTTCTTCAGAAAAGGGTTTGTTACATTTTCCAGCTAACGTGGAGGATCGCTGGACACTTCTTTGATTTTTAAAAAACTTTTGCTGACTAGATATTTTTCTTTTCAATTCCTCTGAATGAACTTTCTTGTCTTCATCTGTCATTTTACAGTACTTCGACCCAAGATGTTTTGAATCAAAGTGGCTAGCGAGATTATAATCTTTTAGTACAGCTACCGGTTCCTGGCAGATAAGACAAATAGGTTTTTGTTTATATTCCATAAAGAAGTACTTCCATGTCCACTCTTCTTTAAATACTCGACATTCCGAATCCATTTTTCTCTTTCTATTTTCGATTGACATTTATGGGGGTATTTATTTTAATTACACAAATAAAACTGTACGTTGGCAACTTTATAATTTTACTTCACAATTTTTTCTTTACGTCACGAGATTTACACTTTTACTGATTGCTGATTAATCCATCGCTGGCCCTTTTATATTTGTTGCGCATGTTGTCTCGAATATTCAAGAATCTTCTAGATCTCACATATAGTAGCTGTTGTTATGTTATACGTTCAGTTTTCTATATTAGTTATTAGTGTTTTATGAAGTTTATGTTTCTTCTTGGAATATTGCATCAGAAAGTTGTTCTTCTCTTGTGTGTACAGTACTTCCTAGAAAACTACGCAGTTTGTACACAATATAATATGAAAACATCGCATTTTTTTGCTAAAATTGTCAATTTATATCTTTTTTAAGTTAAATTTATTTTTTGGGCATAATTTTTTAATAGGTGATTAATTTTTTTTTTTAAAACGCTCGGCGGGCCGGATTGAAAGCTCTCGCGGGCCGGATTGAAACCTCTCGTAGTTTGCCATCACTGGTATAAACGTAACAATATCAATGGTTTGTTTTTATGCCCAAAGCCAAGCAATTTAGCGATTTGAAAAATAAAACTATTTTGCAATCAGTGCAAATCAATTTAAAAAGCAAAGTACTCTTGTTACCTAAATCATATCAATTTACGTTATATTTTGTGACCAACTGTACATAACTTTGAAATTGACTACAAATTTTTATTTTCTTTCTAAAAATGCGCATATTCATCTAAACAATGTCTCTCATAAAGGCGATTTGAAAAATAAATAAAATGCTTACAAAATATCGAAAATGCTTAAAAAAAATTTTTGAATTCCATTTTCTAATTCCATTTTGCAAAAAATGTTCGACCTTGTATCAGAAAATTCGTTATGGTGCTCACAATCGGATCATGGGGTATAGGCGTATAGGAAACATTTAGGGCTATGACACAGTGCTAATTCTGTTGCATTTCCTAACGAACTTTAGAAGTTATGCTCTATTAAGTAAGAGAATTCTAAACTTTGGACCTCTAAAAAAAACAAATTAAGCTATTATACAAAGTTTGTTTCGTTTAAAAATCTTGTATAACAAAAAAGTTATAGATGTTTAAAAATCAAAAATTTACTAAGAAATTTCTGAATTTAGCAAAATACTGAAAATGCTCATTTTGAATCACCCTGTTCAGTGTAATATAGTTAAAATAATGTTTTAATTTTTTGGCTCCCGAGATATACTAGTATCAACTTTCGAACGAACTTTAAAATTTTACAGTTGGGGATCATGATGAAAAGGACTTTTGGCCGCCTTCTCGTAAAATGGTCCACCGTGTGACGGTGCTATTGATCCTTAACATATACAAATTAAGTTATTATAAATCTTAAATCGGGAAACAAAGCATTAACAATACACAAGTATAGAATGAAATATATCGAAAGAAATAAAGGTTGGGTAGAACTAAATGATTTATAAAGCTCCTTTTGAAATAAATTTGCGTTGCCTATTTTCTGTATAGAATTTGGCAAAGAGTTTCAAAGACAGGTTGCATTTCTGAAAAACTGGCGTAGAGATAATAGACTCTTGTATTTCTGCTGGATAATATTCCTACCACGATGAGAGCTTGCAAAAACTATCCTATCAAATAGATATGATGGTCGTTTCGTTTCCTGTGCACGAAAATTAGACACCTTTTTTTTAGAAGATCATCGAATGTTGTACCAAAAATTAAATTAGAGTATGATGAGATATGATCACGGCGGTCTTTCTGAAATATATAAACGGTCAATATTGTTATATGCGACTTTCAGTCTGCGCTTAACCGTACTGCCACAATTGGCATAGATTTCACAGCCGTAAAGAAGTGAAGGAATTAGATAAGTCCTTGCCAAAAACATGCAAATAGCAAACGGCGATCATAGGGTGCGAAGTTTACTTTAAACTCTGCCAACGACAAAGGTAATGTGATTCCTGTCCAAGTCATTCTACTGTTAAAAATTACGCCCAAATTAGATGCGGATTCTACCAATTCTCACATTAATGTTAACCAGAGTTCTCCTAGCCTTTGAGAGGACAATACATTTCAATTTCGAAGCATTTATATACAAGCCATTAGACATGGCCCAGCGATTGATCATGTGCAAATCGTCATTTATCCCATTCACACACAAAAGAACGTCATTAATCCAGCTAATGTTATAAACCTGCACGTCATCAGCATACATGTGCATCCTACTGCTTTTAGAAATGTCAGGTAGGTTGTTTATGTAAAGAAAGAAAAGAAGTGGTCCCAATATAGAGCCCTGTGCTAATTAAGTCTCTTATTATCAACACTCACTATTTGACATCGGTTAATCAGAAAGGAGAAGGCCGAGCTTGACAAATAAAATAACTAACGCAGTTTTATTAACATGATAGAGCGAAGGCCTTACTGTGATCCATTAGAATCAAGAAACCCACTTTGTTGATGTCGAGTTCAGATCTGAGGCTCTCGACCACATCCACCAAAGCCGTTATACAACTTCTGCTCCTAATAAAACTAAATTGAGCCACGGATAAAAATTTATGCTGTGTGAGATAGTCATTCATTTGATTGCTGAGGATATTCTCAAATACTTTGGATAAAAGCGGTAGAATAGCTGTCGGAATTCACCATTAGTCTTAGGGATAGAGATAATCCTAGAAGATTTCCATTCCCTAGGAAAAAAGAGGATTTCGTGAGGATAGCCCTGAAGAAATGCGTAATGATCGGTAAAAGCCTCGAGATCAAAACTCTAAAGAATCTCGGGTTCATTTCGTCCATACCAATCTCGTTCGATCTAACAGAGGAAAAAGTGTTGTCAACAAATCAAAGAAGATTTTTTTTCCAAAGAGAAGTAGCACTTCAGGCAGCAATGTCTATTTAGTCAAGTAGCGTGCTACATTCTTTAGGAAAGGGATAGAGAAGAGATGAAACAGGTGGTGAAAGTAGAAGGATAGTCGGAAATTAACTGCCGTATAATGACAGCACAGCGACCAGTGACTATGCCTTCATCGCTGTAGTGAAAAAAACCAAGGTTTTCGTTGGGAATCGAACCCACAACCCCCATACTGACAAGCTAGTACACTACCTACTAGCCTACAGGAGCAACAAAGAAGATATTATCTACTAAAAGCAGAATATTAAGTGTCTTACAATTTGATGAATAGCGTAAACACATTTTCACCATAATATCCTATGAACAGTTTATATGCTTACACATATTGCAACTGCAACATCGATCATCACATGTATGTAATACAAATGAGCTCTGTATCTATCACAGAGCACTTAAGATTAAAGGGGATGAAGAAAACCTTTTATTTTTGGGCAGAAAATACAAATCTTCTTTACTTAACAATACTCGTATAATGTATTCAACAATTATACAAAATGTCTAATTCTCTTTTCGGCTTAAATCAACATTTCTGCTGCATTTACACAAGTGATTTAAAGCAAACCTCTTGAGTTAACTGTTCTTTTATTTGTACAATTTCCGCCTTTAACGAAAAACTCCACAAAAGATTTAAAGCAAATATAACAAATTCTCCAAATATGACATGCAAAAGATTATGGCCATTTAAAGTATATTTCAGTTATGTTTTATATGCACGACTGATATTAAGTCCTTAATACGAGCAGGCATATCTTTAATTAAGATGGCAGGAATTCAACAAAAAAAAACACAAAAAGAGAAGCAGATACCCTGACTCGATAATAATGATGATAATGCGTATTTATTTGCATAATAAAAAGGCATAAATGAATGTAGTAACTTTTGTTGGCAGGACATAAAACATGAAATTAACATTCATTTTCATATACATAAATATATTTATAAGGACATTGCGTGGTCAACTTTATGCAATTCAATTTTTTACTGCAAAACTCTGTTTGAATGTTGGGTCTCTCTTTCTTTTGTATTTTAATTTGACAACACTTTAACTTTATTAACAACATGTAAATGGCAACGGAAATTTATTTCACTTATAAAGGTTGTTCAACAAGAAGTTTGTTTTCTAAAACAAAAAATTTTGTTGACGATGATTTAAATATTTAATTACGAAATGCAAAATGATATCTGGCAAATGTCGAACGCTGACAGATGTCGATTCTTTCATCAAAGTTTGAAATCACTTTTTGGTAAAATGACGGTTATATTTCGCTGATCACATCACGGATTTTGAGTTTTGAGGCTCGCCAGAAAAAATTTTTCTTTTTTTGGATTAGCAGTTTGTTTACTGATACTGCAAAGTAGCTGGGGTATGGAGGTAGTGTTTACACTTTTTTAAGTTTAGTATAGATTTTAGCCAAGAGCTGCAATCCACTATTAATTGAAACTTTAAACAAAGTTATATTTGAAGGTGAAGTAGACACGTGGCAATGGAAAAATATTCCATAAACCAACGTGCTGCAATCGTTAAAACATTTTATCCAAATCAATCATAATTTACTGTGACGATGATGAAAGTTGCGTGTAAAGATGGGCTGAAAACATTACTGTTGCTTAAGAAAGTGTTCAAAACAATCCAGTAATCTCAATTCGACGCCACGCTCACGGGCTTGTCTTCAAAGAACAACTTTGGCCACAATTTTACACAAGTATTTGCATTTGTTTCCATATAAGATTCAATTGACGCAAGAGCTTCTTCCACAAGACCATTTACGCCGCCGTACATATGCTAATAGGATATTACAGCTCGTCCATGACAACTCCCATTTTCATAAAAAAATCATAATGAGTGACGAGGCACATTTTTATTCAAATGAATATGTGAATAAACAGAATAATCGGTTCTGGGGAATGGGAAACCCTCACCTTTGCATCCACTAAACATGACAGTCTGGTGTGCAATTTGGTCAGGGGAAATCATGATATGATTGAAAACTTTTTAACACCACAACTGCATAATTTGGGCTTGATTAACAAGACGGTGCCACATCGCACACAGCCAGGATTACAATGAAATTACTGCGAGACCTCTTTTCACAACAAGTTATTTCAGAAATGGTGATGTTGATTGGCCTCCACGACCGCCTAATTTGACTGCTCCGGACTTTTTTTTGTGGGGGGATATCTGAAAAGCAAGGTTTATGCAACCAAACCAGAAACGCTTCAGCAACTCAAACACCATATTCGTGATGAAATTAACGAAATACCGCGTGAAATGTGTTAGAATGTAATGAAAAATGTGTTTAAAACTGCTAGCATTTGTAAGACTAATAGAGGCGGACATTTATCTGATATTGTATTCCATGCATAATTGCCGACGTTAAATAAAATATTTTTCAATATAAGACCCATTCTCCTTTATTTAATCAAAAATTATAAACAAAGCACCTTAAAAACACCTTCCCGGCGGACACCCTGTATATAAGGTGAACAGTAAAACGACTTAACTGGACTTTCCAGAGTTTTTAGACTGAAATCGATTCGATTGGCTCCGTATAGACTCTATTCTTAACATAGTCCCAAAGAAAATAATTCAGTGTTGTTAAATAAAAAAAAAAAATTGTCGTAAAATTATGCGATCGGGAAATTTGGTGTCCAATAAATTAATCATTTCATTTGCTGTGTGACATGTGGCACCGTCCTATTGAAACCACATGTCGGTGATATCCACGTCGTCAATAATAGGCCAAAATTAAGTTGTTGGCATCTCGCGATAGCGTGATCCATTAAGCGTTACCGCATTTCCAGTCTCAACGCACCATACAGTGACACATTGAGAATGAAAAAATTTCTCAATAATCGCTCTAGGATTTTCAGAAGCAATTTTGCTTGCTGGCATTCACGTGGAAATGGGCTTCGTTTGAAAAAACTTTTTTTGTAGAAAAACCAGCTGGTTGTTCTTAAATAAATTAAGCGAATCTACGTCTATGTGAATGGTCAGTCGGCTTCAATTCCTGCACCAGTTTGCAAAGTCGAATTCACCATGTGGTGGTTTTAAGAAAGTCGAGGAATTGACAAAAATTGTATCTATTTCAAAACTGTGGCTCACGGCTGCGATGTTCTCAGTTGAACGACCCAGTCGAACACGCGTTGGTTGTTCGCACATTTTGTATCGAGCCTGTCGGCTCAAGTTTAACGGTCAAATTCTTAATAGCGATCTCAGAAGGATCCGAAAATATAAAAAATTTTACGAAATCAAAATTTTACGAAATCAAACTTTTACAAAACCACCACCACTCGCAGTGAATTTTAATTATTTTAATGCGATTTTCATGCGAAATTTTATTCATTGTAACAATTGTCAATGCATCTACCACGAATACGTTAAAAAACTAAATATCAAAGTTATAATATTGTTGGTGTTGCCACAATCGAAAAACAAACTTCTTGTTAAGAAACCCTATATATAGAAGTGTAAGATATTACTTTTGCTGGGATTTAAAAAAATAAGATATAACATGTGCTAAACAATAACGAGAATATACATTTTTCTTGCGAAATATCTAAAGATATTTTTTATAGAGGTATAGAACTTTTGAATGGAATAAAACATGACTTTCTTAAATTGACATGAAATAAACTTTATTCGAAAAATAGTTTTTATGTATTTTATATATATATATATACAAATAAGTCGGGTTTTCCTTCCTGACGCTATAAATCCAGAATGCACGAACCGATTTCCACGGTTTTACATTGGTTGAGGTTTATAGCAAAGAAAATTTAATAAAAATTGCAAGAGAAAAGCGGGAAAACAGGGAAAATCATGTTTTACATACAGCGCCATCTCTGATACATAGCATGTATTACAACGGCCCCAGTACGTGGTGTGTGAGAATCCCTCACGAAAATAAGTACGTTTCATTTCAAGTAGATGGCGCCGGTGCGTGATACATTGTTTGACATCTACTCATGCGCAGGTGAAATTGAGGTTAAAGTTATTCGTTTCCTAACAGTTCAATTGGAAACCATCAAATCAATCACGCGTATTGTGCAAATTTTTATTCAACTTCAACAGCAGGCGTTGGTCCTTAAGGTGGTAAGTTGAACCGTGTAAATTATGTGGATCGTTCATTTGAGGTTAAATTCACCACAAGACATGCAAGCCAGCAACAATTGTATTCACATAACTTAAGCGAAGAACGACAAAATATAATAAGAGAAAATACCCGATTGAGACAACACGTGAGCACACGAATGTCATTGGCTTTATACAATCGCTTGGCATTCTAATATGATCCCACTGCGAACTGCAAAAAAAATAAATAAATTGTCATCATAATTTACATATTGGACCAATGACGACTGTATGCCGATATTGCATTGCGTTAAAGTTCAAAAGGCTGGATTGTGCTGCGCAAGTGGAAAAGTCAAACTCGATCCATTACTTACACCACCACAGCCACGGAAACCATTGTTCGGTGGAACTGATCCCGATTTCAACCATTTTCTTCAACGCATTCTTGAATACAATAAGTGCTTTCGCATGTCTTCCTTTGGAGCTAATAAACACATAACAACTACATATACACCACACACTACATACACCACGATCAGAAGGAACACCGTATTCTTGAAAAATAAATAAATTAATTATTCTATCTTAATTGTTTTGTAATAAAATTAAATTAAATTTATTTGTCTTTTTATTCTATTTATTTTATTTATTTATTGTTAGATATTGTAATATAATATAATGTAATATTATGTATTGTAATAATTGTAATTTCAGCAGCTAGGCAACCCTATAGCTGTCATAGAATGTAAGAATAAAAACAAACGTGTCGATCATAGGATTAAAATGAATTCAATAAAAAGAGATTTAGAATTGTAAGCTTGAACTGAGCACACGTTGTTTTTTTACTTCGATTAATATTGTGTAGATACACAACAAATGGCGACGAGTAAAATTTTTTTTCTTTAAGAATTTTTAATTCGTGAGTGTGTAATTATACACTAATTAAATAAAAAAAAAATACATAAAAATAATTAAAATATATTGGCGATAAAAAATATAAAACTATAACATAATGCCAGAAAGTAGTTCGACCGCCAAAAATACAAGTGGTGGAACCCCAATTACATTAGTGCCGGCACAGCCCATTGCAGAGTTTGTCTCAAATATTGATAAGTGGCAATTGTGGCACGAAAGACTAGAAATATATTTGTGCGAAATTGACTGTACAAATGATAATATAAAAAAGTCTATTTTATTAAAGTCTATTGGAACAGAAGCATACGGAGTATTGCATAGCTTGTGCAGCCCGCAATCTCCTGTTTCCAGGACATACAAAGATTTATGTGAAATTTTAAAAACACATTTTACGCCACCAACCATTCTATTTCATGAGAGAAAAAATTTTTATAGTGCCGCTATGGGTGACAACGAACCGGTTTCCAGTTGGTTTGCACGTGTTAAAAAATTAGCATTAAACTGTAAATTTGGAGAGCACTTAGAAGCTACTATATTAGATAAATTTGTAACAGGACTTCCATCTAGAATGTTCGAGAGAATGTGCGAAGAAGACGAAAAGTTATGTGTAAATACCGCATTTAAGAAGGCACTAATCTGGGAAACAAAATTCAAAGCATCAGCAAATGTGTGTGAAAGAGATGACATCAACTTTGTAAAACGAAGCACGTGGAAAGGCAACAGTTCAGAACCGAAGCGAGATAATAAAAATAGCTTCAATGACAGAGGCAGTAGCAGAGGCCGAAACAACAACAACAGGCAGAAAAATAAAAGCAAGGAGTGTGTCCACTGTGGATGGCGAAACCACAAATCTGCTGATTGTAAATTCAAGAACAGTAAATGCCATTCTTGTGGCAAACATGGCCACTTAGCATCAGTTTGTCATTCAAAAAGAAATGTTAATTATGTATTAGATAATTCTGAGTTTGATAATTCTTATAACTTTTCTATTTTTAGCATTGAAAGTGGAAATTCGATGAGCCTTTACACACTGCCTGTAGTAATAAATGGATTTTCGTTTGATGTGATATGTGACACTGGCGCTTCCTGCACATTGTTGCCTCGATCATTCCTTCATAAAATAAACGTTAGTGAAAGTAATGTTCGCCCATGTAAAACATCTTATATAAGCTACAGTGGCAACAGTATTTCAGTTTTTGGTGAGTGCATTTTAAGCATTACTTATAAAGGCATTACAAAAAACATTGATGTTATTGTGACAAATACAGAAAACCCACCCTTGTTAGGAAGAACATTTTTAAGAGCTTTCAATTTTGAGTTAAAACAAATTGATATGGTATTTGAAAGACGTCAATTAAACGTTATCGCTGAACGAATAAAAGAGGAATTTGCAGATGTATTCGGTGCAGGTTTAGGAGCTTATAAATATGCTAAAATATCTTTATCAATAAATGAAATGGCAAAACCAGTTTTTTTCAAGCCACGTCCATTACCTCTTACATGGAAGTCTCAAGTAGAAAACCAACTGCGTGACTTAATTAAAAGTGATATTTTAGAGCCTGTAGACCATTCCGATTGGGGAACACCCATTGTACCAATTTTGAAATCGGACGGTAGTTTTCGGTTATGTGGCGATTTCAAAGTTACAATTAATAAACATTTAGTTGATTTTAAATATCCGTTGCCCAGAATAGATGAAGTTTTCGCTGCGTTACAAGGAGGGTGTTTATTTACGAAATTAGACCTCTCAAATGCGTATAATCAGTTGTTATTGGATGAAAAATCACAACTTTTGTGTACGTTAAGTACTCACATAGGGACTCTCAAAATGAAAAGGCTACCATTCGGAGTAAAGACTGCAGCTGCCATTTTCCAAAAAACTATGGAGGGGGTATTAAGGGAAATACCAGGTGTTGTAGTTTATTAAGACGACATAACCGTAACAGGGAAAAACCTTCAGGAGCATTTGTATAATTTGCGAATGGTTTTGGACAAACTTCGGGATGCAGGTTTTAAGTTAAACTCAGGCAAATGTAAATTTTTCGAACAGAAAATATTTTATCTAGGTTTTACTATAGATAAAGATGGCTTGACAAAAAGCCAAGATCGAATTGTTTCAATAATAAACGCACCACCACCACAGAATGTGTCGCAGCTTAGAGCCGTAATCGGTATGCTAAACTATTACTCTAAATTTATTGATCACTTTGCGGAGAAAATGACACCTCTTTATAATTTATTGAGGAAAGACACAAAATTCAAGTGGTCGAAAGAATGTCAAGCGACTTATACGAAGTTGAAGCGCGATATTACGTCAGAACAGGTCTTGTGCATTTTAACCCTGAATTACCGATAGTACTAACTACGGACGCATGTAATACAGCGGTAGCAGGCGTATTGTCACACATTTTTCCTGATAAATCTATTAAACCAATTGCCTTTTTATCAAGGGCACTCACAAAAACGGAATGTAACTATAGTACGATAGAAAAAGAAGCTCTGGCCATTATATTTTGTGTAATAAAGTTGAGACAATATTTGTTGGGTAATCACTTTATTCTGAGAACAGACCATAAGCCGTTGTTGACGATTTTCGGAGAAGGCAAAGGCCTTTCAGTAATGGCTTCAGCTCGGTTGCAGCGGTGGGCATTAATCCTCTCGGGATTTAACTACTCCGTGGAACATATAAAGGGAACGTTAAATCATGCAGATAATTTGTCTAGAATACCACAGGCTCCACTGGCTGATGACTATAGTGAGTACAATTACATCAACTTAATAGAAAAAGAGAATGTTTTTGACTTAAATTTCAAAAATATTGCTAAGGAAACAAGACGTGATCCTGTTATGTCAAAAGTAGCTAACGCCATTAGCATGGGTAAGCTTAACCAATTAAAGGGCGATGAATTTAAGCCCTACCGTGAGAAGGCAAATGAATTGTCTGTTGAATATGATTGTGTACTTTGGGGATATCGTATAGTAGTTCCCAATAAGTTACGTAACCATGTCTTAGAGAGTTTGCATAGTTCACATTTTGGTATTGTCAAAACCAAAGCCTTAGCTCGTTCTTATATTTGGTGGCCGGCTATTGATAGAGACATTGAAGTTCTTATTAGAAATTGTAGGCCATGCCAGGAACTACAATCAAGTCCTAATAAAAGTATTTTAATACCGTGGAGTCCAACCGAATCGGCTTGGACTCGTGTCCACATTGATTTTGCAGGACCCATTAAAAGTTTGTATTTGCTAATTGTTATTGACTCATTTTCGAAATGGGTTGAAATATTTACGACAAAAGAAATAACGTCTCGTTTTACAATCAGTAAACTTAGGGAAATCTTTTGCAGATTTGGCTTGGTTGATACCATTGTTAGCGATAATGGACGCCAATTTGTATCAAATGAATTTAAAACTTTTTTGAGAAATAATAACATTAAGCACATACTAACAGCTCCTGGGCATCCGTCGACAAACGGTCAGGCGGAGAATGTTGTCAAAACGATAAAAAAATCCATCTTGGCAAATTTGAAAGAAAAAATAATGCAGACCTTGACATTTTAATAAATAGATTTTTATTTGACTACCGCAATACCCCACATTGTTCCACGGGCGAGTCGCCAGCAAAACTTCTTTTTGGTCGTTCACTCAAAACACGTTTCAATAATTTGCGACCACCTTTGACAAGGGATAGAATTAAACAGTCTCAAGACAAAAGTGTTCTTCTTCACAAGGGAAAGCGAAATTTGCAATTTTCAGAAGGCGAAAAAGTTCTAATAAGAAATTATAAAAATTGTAATAAACCAAGCTGGTCTCCAGCTACGGTAAAACAGAGATTGGGTAAACAGTCTTATCTGTGTATCATATCAGATAACTGCCGAGAAATAAAAAGACATCTGGACCAAATGCGTAGTATAAAAACTAAGAAATCACAGTGCACCGATGTTATTGGTGATTCCAGTGACGGAAATATATTATGTAGAACAAGCATGGAAGGCAACAATGATGCAGGTGCCCCCACACATAATGTCAGTGATGAGAGCGGTGGAGCAGTGTGTGAAGAAATGTCGAATAGAAACTTAAGACCACGAAAGGATGGAAAAGTTGTAAAATATGATATGTCACTTTAAGAATAAAAAAAAAATTCAATGAACTGATGTTTAGAAATCTAAAATCTTGGATTAATGGTATATCCTCAAATTAAATTTTATATATATATATATATATATATATATATATATAAACGAAGTATCTAAAAAAATATTTTAATAAATAACAACCACTTCTAGGAAGAGGCGTGTTAGATATTGTAATATAATATAATGTAATATTATGTATTGTAATAATTGTAATTTCAGCAGCTAGGCAACCCTATAGCTGTCATTGAATGTAAGAATAAAAACAAACGTGTCGATCATAGGATTAAAATGAATTCAATAAAGAGAGACTTAGAATTGTAAGCTTGAACTGAGCACACGTTGTTTTTTTACTTCGATTTATATTGTGTAGATACACAACATTTATATTGATTGCTCAGCGAGGAGCAGATTCTAATAAGCTCAACTGGGAGCTTAGAGGTGTTAATAATGAATCTCCTTTTCTTCCCAATTACAGTCGTTTATATACCGACTGTGAGAAGAATTTCAATAATCTAGTACTTAACTTATTAATGTTAAATATATACAAATGTTATTATAAATATTATTAATATTAGTGTTATTATGAAAAGTGAAATGTGACCTGGTTCCTATTGCATTCATTTTGGGATTTCTTTCCCCAAAATAAATGTGTCACCTGAAACTCACCGATCGACACACACACGCTATGTAAATGCCCGTTGAAGGCCATTCATCAGTTGCATGTATGTAAAGTATAACAACAACAAACATAAGTGCGTTGCTAGTGCATTGCACTTGAGAAATTTGATTTAAACTTTTTAGTTTGTTGTGTTAGGTATTTACATTAGGGTGGTTCCACTACAGTTTGCTAACGTCAGATCAAAAAAACAAAAAATGTGGTTTACCAAAGAGCACTTCAATGAAACGGATAATTTATGGACACGTATAACGCTTCGATTCAGTATTTACTTTGGATTCACTTTCATTTTTTATTTAGAGAAGTTCAAATAAATTCCACTTCATTTTTGTAATCGAAATGAATTCATTACTGTTGTGCGATTAAATAAAATTTTTGCTTTTTAAATATAAAACAAAAAAAATAATTTTTCTTCATCTTTTAATCCCCAACCGAAATGTTACAAAAAACGAAGCGAAACGGAGTTCGCCGGGTTTGCTAGTAATTTATAATTATATATTATAAATTATTATTATTTACTTATTATAATTTAAATATGATTTCTGGCATATGACCGGACGTAGTCTAATCTGGTGGTATAATTTTCGATGGTAGTTATCCAAGCGTAGACACGCAACTTCACCTATTCCCTCAGAAGATAGTCCAGCGAAACGTAAAACTATGTGGTTACCAAAAATTTTCTTCATGGTTGTTGCTTAGATGAGCGAAAAAGTCAGAATTTATAGCTGTGTAGTGGCCATTATTGACGATAACGTTCTGACCAGCGTCGCTTTTAAAGAAGTATAGACCAATAATGCCATCAGCCCATAAAGCATCAGTCTATTCATGTAGAAATGCCATATCAAATTAAACATAAATCATTCAACAGCTGACAAAATGGCCGCCAGTTAAAAAGAGTGTTGCCAACTTAAAGTTATATAGCTCTATAAAACACCCTTTATAAGTATTCAATTTCGTACTACAAAATAGTGTTTAAAGGAATGGGTACCAGTTTTTTGTGTTTCAATTTAAAAACTTTATTTTCATTTAAATGGAAACGGAATTGGAAATTTATCTCACTTGCTTATAGAAATGTACGATGGAACTTTGGATTTGGATAAAAAAAATAATATCTGAAGTGTGTTAAAAAATAATAGGAACTTAAATTTTTCTTGCGAATTGTCTGCTTGACTTTTTTACCAACTGTATTCAGGAATTCGGTTTTTATTTTTATTTTAATGAAATTTATTTGCAAAATATAAATAATTTAACGACATTTAAATAAATGTTATTTAATCGCATATCTTAATGGCATTTATTTGATCTATTAAAAGTGTCTCTCTAATTCTTTAATTCTGCTTATTAAATCAAATAAAAACTGTGAGTAATAGCAACGACTCTCCCATGATATTTTTCACCACAGTCAGGCTGCAATTGCATTTTAAATTTCTCTTACACAATATCTTTGCATTTCCATAAAGTTGATATATTGTTACGAAGATGTTATGTTTTAGTTTCAAAAGAAAATAATTATCCGATATGCAAAAAAAATAAACGAAATGTCGTATTGTTTTCTAAGAAATCTTAAGGTACGGTCACATTTGGCAAACATTTGACTAAAAACGTCAAATAATTGTTTGCCGTAGTCTGACCACAAAATATTATTGACAGGCAAACAGCAAAACAGCTGATTGCTGGCAAATAAAATTATTTGCCGGCAAACAAAAATTTTTTAATGTGAACATAATGTGACCACTCTACTAGATTCGATGAAAAAATAGAAACAAGTAGTGAAATTACGGAATTTTACCGACCTAAAGGTTCTGCAAACTTAACCGCCCCTCCAAAAAACAAAAAGCCGCGAAACAAACCGAAAGTTATTCGAGACTGGGACGACATTGACGTGACAAAACTAATTTCTTTTGTTGAGACACATAAATGTTTATGGGATGCGGCAGATGCAGGGTACCATAACAAAGCAATGCGTGAAACTGCTTGGCAGAACATTTTCGATCATTTTAATCAAAAATACTCCACGGCAGATTTAACAGCAAAATGGACAAACCTGCGTATTCAGTATCGTGGCTATGCCGGCAGGGTAAAAACTAAATCGGGCCAAGGCGCATCAATGACTCCAGAATGGAGGTTTTTTAACATCATGAACTTTGTTGGGTGTGCTGAGGATCTGCAGACAGAACAAACAATATCAAATATATTATTTGATGATGTGTCAGACTGCAATTGTATGTATAATTGCAATTATATGAATTAAATATAAATGTTAGAACATGTTTCCCTAACAGCTTTTGATCACTCGGAATCCTCAACACCTCCGTTATCAAAACGGCAACAAACAAAAAATCAAAAAAATTAAGCAAATTCAACTGCTGCGGCGCTTATAGCTGATACAATGCGCGAAGCTATTATAGCTATTAAAGAACGGTCAAAAAATTATACGGATCCAAATTGGACGCTATGTAATTATTTATTAAGTGAGTTGAAAACTCTCACAAACGACACAGCTGCATCTGTACGGAACAAGGTCACGCTTTTTTCTTAGATTGCGTGCAAAAGGAACGTGAAAAAGAAGCCCAAGTCCCGCACCCACTGCCTTTGATTTTTTTTTTCTTTTCTTCTTCTAAAAGAAGTACTAATACTGCTCCACAACCTAACACAAGAAATTCTTCAACTTTGTCGATACTCTTTCGTGTAATTATACTTTTCTGTATGTAGTTGGGGCAAATAAATTTATGCTTTTTGACAGTTTAATCAAATATTTTTCAGATTCAAATGTTTGTTCAAGTGTGACCACAGGGCAAACATGATTTCCACTATATCTATTTGCCGGTTGTTTCAACAAACAAAAATGAGCAAATAAATGTGCTTAATGTGACCACAAACCAAATTTTTTATTTTGTTAAACAAGACAACAACAACATGCTCATAAGAAATTTAACCAAATAAGTCAACAACAGAAAACAAAAACAACCAACACAGAACAAAACAAAATACCCAACCGAGCAGGTGCCTAAACCAAATGATAATAACAACATTAAAGTAGAATATTCTGGTATATGCGAGAACCGCCTGAACCAGCTATATAAGCAACACTTGCTGGACAAATCAATGTATTCAAATTGAGTCATCAGTGAGTAAAGACAACAAAGTTACCATAGAGTTTATTTTGTGTGTATTGATAGTAAATAAATCGCTTAACTTAATTTAAATCTCGAACATTCTATGCTATTATTCCGCGATAAAACAACTAAAAACACAGCGATTATTAAAAAGAATCAAACGTAACAATATTTTTCACCACAGTCAGTCTACTATCCCATTTTTAATTTCTCTAACACACCTTTGCATTTCCATTAAGTTTTTTTGTTTTCTTCCCTACAATTGTTAGTTTTTTAAAATCACAATGCACATTTCGATGTCATAGTGTTTGTGTGAGGGCATGTTGCCATTAGATAAGTTATTGCTATTAAGGTTAATCATCTATTGCAGCACCGGGATATTTTTCCTTATAGATTTTTAGCAATAATTTTGCATTATTGCTTTGTTTTCCTCTTAGTTAGAACAGGCTACCAGCACTCTTCGACATGTCAGTATTTCCAAAGCACTGAGCTTGCTTTAGTCAAGGCGTTCACATAATCTTTAGTCAACTTAAAAATCTTAAGGCCTTAATTTCCATTAAAAATTGCCAAAAAAGAAAGCATGATATGTAATTAATTTTTTATTATAAATAATACTAGCAAACCCGGCGAATTCCGTTTCGCCACCAGATGACTTCGTTTTTTGTAACATTTCGTTTGGAGAAATGGAAAAATTTTATTTCATTGCACAACAGTAATGAATTCATTTCGATTACAAAAATGAAATGGAATTTAGTTGAACTTCTCTAAGTAAAAAATGAAAGTGAATCCAAAATAAATACTGAATAGAAGCATCCGCAAATTATCCGTTTCATTGAAGTGCTCTTTGGTAAACCACATTTTTCGTTTTTTGGTCTGACGTTAACACAAACAAAGCGGGTGGTTTCCCAACTCGTGAACACGCAACGTATAGCAGCCGATGTGAAAAACAATGATTTTCAAAATTTATCCCGCAAACACTAAGCGATTGGTCTTGCGACTTGTTAATTGTCATTGCGAACGCAAGGCGAACCGGAAATTGCAATCGTTTGAAGTCAAACGGAAAATCAGTCGCAATCATTGGTATTCGAGGAATACATACTTTTTTACCTGCGTACTTTCCGTTAATAATGGTTGCCTCACTCAAATTCGACATAAGTCTTTTCACCGCAAGTCGAATACCGTTGCAAAGTCGCGGTGGATTCAAATTACGCAATATCATAATAACTGAACCAACTTTGAGTTGCAAATTATGTGGTGAAAATCCTGGTTACTTCAGAGAGTTCAAAAACTCCGTTGGATAATTTACTGCATCATCGGGATTTGTTATGGAATCAACGGATTTCTATGTCACCAAATCGCCATCGATTTTTTATTGAATGGTGAAATTCAGTGCGTGCACATTATTATTCTTTGAGGAGAAAATTGCTCGTTGACTTAACCAAGCATAATTCTAACAACTCTTACTAATGTTTGGGAAAACATTTTCAATAAGAGCTAATTGAGAGTCTACAAATCGGCAAAAGTCGTTGGCAAGAGTAATTAATCTAGCTGTCGCATCAACTGGGACTTCTCCCTTTCCAACAGCTAACAATTGTTTGGAAAATTGTGCAGCACTTTGATCATTTTAAGGTTGAACTCTCATATTAGTGGTTAGCGATAATGTTTTTACGTTGTTTCACAAAGGTGATGCCTTCATGCAAGCAATTCAATTCATCTGCAGGCGTTGCACGGGAAATTACTGGCAACGTCTGCCTGAAATCGGCTGCTAACAATATTTTTCTTCTCTTAAGTTATGTGAATACACTTGTTGCTGACCTGCATGTCTTGTACGGCGGCCGATGTTCGTACGTCGTCCTCTCGGCATTGTGGACTATGGACAGACTGGTGTATTAAACCTCAAATGCACGATCCACATAATTTACAAGATTCAACTTACCACCTTAAGGACAAAAGCCTGCTGTTAAAGTTGAATAAAAATGTGCACAATACGCGTGATTGATTTGATGGTTTCCAATTGAACTGTTAGGAAACGAATAACTTTAACCTCAATTTCACCTGCGCATGAGTAGATGTCAAACAATGTATCACGCACCGGCGCCATCTACTTGAAATGAAAGGTACTTATTTTCGTGAGGGATTCTCACACACCACGTACTGGTGTCGTTGTAGTATATGCTATGTATCAGAGATGGCGCTTTTCTCTTGAAGTTTTTCCTGAATTTTCTTTGCTATAAACCTCACGGAGACCGAGACCTTTCGATCGGTTCGTGCGTTCTGGAGTTGTAGCGTCAGGAAGGAAAACCCGACTTATTTTTATATATAAAGATTTCAAAGCAATTTCCTTTTAATTAATTTTATTTAAAATAGCAGCTTTTGCCTCAGTTCGTTATTAATTATAAATTTAAAACAAAAAACCAAATTTAATGAAGAATCTAATTTAACTTTTAAAATAAATCAGAAATATGGTGTTGCCTCCAGTGTCCATCTGTATTTGTAATAACAAATAATTTAATTTTTTTGTATTGTTCTTCGTTTTGGTTATATTTGAAATTCTACATACTTTCACAACTAATGATCTTTTAAATTTTTAAATACGAAATTGACAATAAATGAAACTATAATAAGATTAAAATGTTATTTTGAATTGTTATTTTGATTAAATTTTAATCTTTTTACTCGGTCCTTTAAATTATAACTATTTATTTTTATTTTTTTCTTTCAATATTTCGCTTTCCTTTGGAAAGCTTTTTATATAAAAAATAATTTCCTGAAGAAGCTTTCCAAAGGAAAGCGAAATATTGAAAGAAAAAAATAAAAATAAATAGTTATAATTGTTATTTTGAATAATATTGTAACATTTCTCTTTTTTAAAACTTCTATTATCATAAATATTTTTTCTTGTCATGTTTAAATTAAAAGGACACAGTTTTGAAGATGATAATTAAGAGAAAAAACTAAAGGGTGGCCTTAAACACAGCCAACAAAAATTAATTAAGCATTTTAAATATTCACAAAAAAAACTTATAAGGAAATAAAAAGTTCAAACAAATTTTGTTCAAAAAATAATAAAAATAAAAAGTTCAAACAACAAATTTTGTTTAAAAGTGACAATACCTTTACAGGACAATTTATTAAATTTTGAAATGAATATTTGGTTGCATGGTATAGTTCAGTGATGGGCGAACTTTTTGGGTGGCGGGCCAATAAATTAAAAAAAAATCTTGCGGCGGGCCATTAAATAAAAAAAACATAGAGGGTCATTCATTAAAAAATTATGGGGTTGCTGTTCAATTAAAAGTTTGGTTTAAGCTATATATTTATTAGTTATATGACGTAATATTTTAAAACAACATAACAACGGTTTATTATGATTTTAAGATTTTCCAGATGTATGGGAAGCATGGACTTGTTTCTGACTTGACATAATTTCCTAAAAATCTGGTTCCAGCAGGGAGGATGCGAATTTTAATTAATTAAATAGACTCCCGTCTGGCAATCGGTTTCTTATTGAATTTTTTCTGCATTTCATTACTGAAAAGGCCTGTTCACATAAATATGCGGAAGCAAACATTGCCCTAATTTTCTGCGCATGATTAATTAACTTTGGAAATTCATCTTTTGGTAAGGATTTATAGAAATTAAGCATGAAATCAAGTATTTAAAAATAGCTGTTTTAAATTATTATTACATTGCAATTCAATAATTTCCAAAGGCATTGAAAAAATATCTAAACATTGTTGGATTTTTTTAAAGTCAGCAAATCTGGCCTCAAATTCTGAATACAGTTCTAATAAAGATTGTGAAAAGACTTTAAACTTCTCTTCACTCACAAGCCTCAAAGAATTAAGTCTTGGAAAATGAGTCAAATCCTTTTTTCCCAAACATTTAGAAAATATAAACAATTGAGTTTTAAAAGACCTCAAACTGCCCCAAGTTTCATCTATAAACTGATTTCTTCCCTCCAACTTCTTGTTCAGTTTATTATAGTGCTCGAGTAAATACGTGAAGAAAGCAAACTCGATGCACCAATTCTTATCCTCCAATATTTCCCACTCATCACAAATTTCATTTTTGGTTTTTAGAAAAACTTTAATTTTTTCGATAAGACTCCAAACTCTCGAGAAGGCATGCCCACAACTCAGCCACCTGATGTTTGTGTAATAAAGTACATCTGAAAATTCTGCATCAACATCCGATAAAAACTCTTGAAATTGTCGATGTAACAAACCACGGGCTCGAATGGTATTAATTAATTTTAAAATAATATTAAGTACGTGGTTAATATCCAAGGCAGCCTTGCAAAGAACATCTTGGTGGATTAAACAATGTAAAAAAATTGTTTCGCTTTCAGGATTCTGACTTTTATAAACTCCTGCAAACCCCGTATTTTTTGTCACCATGTTAGGTGCTCCATCAGTTGTTAACTTAATTAATTTGGAAATTGGGGCATTAAGAGACTCCATCACCTCTCTAAATTCATAATAAATTATTTTTCCTGTCGTCTTTCCTTTCAAAGATCTCAAACAAGCAAGTTCTTCGGTTATTACAAAGTTTTCATCGACTCCTCTGATAAAAATTAGAAGTTGGGCTGTACCACTCCTATCAACATTCTCGTCTATAGTGACTGAAAAATACTTAAACTTTTTAAGACGTCCATCGAGTTGATTGGTTAAATTAGAAGAAAGCGCTTTAATTCTTTTTGTAACCGTTCTACGTGACAGCCCTATAGATTCGAAATCTTTTACCTTTTCTGGGCATAATACTTTTCCAATGCTAATTAACACATCCTTGATAAATTCTCCTTCAGAAAACGGTTTGTTACTTTTTGCTATTTTATAGGCAACAATGTGACCAGCTAACGTGGAGGATCGCTGGACACTTCTTTGATTTTTAAAAAACTATTGCTGACTAGATTTTTTTCTTTTCAATTCCTCTGAATGAACTTTCTTGTCTTCATCTGTCATTTTTAAATACTTCGACCCAAGATGTTTTGAATTAAAGTGCCTAGCGAGATTATAATCTTTTAGTACAGCTACCGGTTCTTAGCAGATAAGACAAATAGGTTTTTGGTTATGTTCCATAAAGAAGTACTTCCATGTCCTTTCTTCTTGAAATACTCGACATTCCGAATCCATTTTTCTCTTTCTATTTTCGATTGACATTTATGGGGGTAAAAAACTTAGACTATTTTACTATTGCACTTATATTTACAATACACTTTATTATTTTAATTACACAAATAAAACTGTACGTTGGCAACTTTATAATTCACAATTTATTCTTTACATCACAAGATTTACACTTTTACTGATTGCTGATTAATCCATCGCTGGCCCTTTTATATTTGTTGCGCATGTTGTCTCGAATATTCAAGAATCTTCTAGATCTCACATATAATAGCTGTTGTTATGTTATACGTTCAGTTTTCTACATAAGTTGTTAGTGTTTTGTGATGTTTATGTTTCTTTTTGGAATATTGTATAAGAAAGTTGTTGTTCTCTTGTGTGTACAATATTTTCCAGAAAACTACGCAGTTTGTACACAATATAATATGAAAACATCGCATTTTTTTTTTAAATTGTCAATTTATATTTCAATTTAATTCAATTTATTGTCCATCAAATAACATTTACATCTACATATTAAAAAAAAAATACATTTAAATAGTTCGAGCTTATGTACATACTTTTTCTACTTTATAATTTATAGTAATTCACAAAATTGTATACATTGTTTACAATATAGTTTTATTGGAGGCAAAATTTTAAAAAGACCTTTTTGAAGATTTTCCAATATTTAATAAAAACAACTTAACTAAAACTTACAAGCTACCTAAACTGATGTCAAATCATTATTATAGATATGTTCGGACCCAGCGCACCTAGAATAAAAATTTGTAGTTAGCTTGTTTAACCTAGAAACAACAAGGTCTGTATCCGAAATAATATGAAGCCTGAGTGTAGAAAAGAAGCAAGGCAGATTATATACAAGTTTTAATAATTTGTTCTGAGCGGTTTGCAGCCTTTTTATATGACAAGTTGCACTTTTAGTCCACATAGGGGCAGCATAATATAGTACTGCCTGAATAAGTTTAAATAAGTTTAAAAATAAGCATTTTAATGTCAATGCTTAAAGACGAGTTTCGGTTTATGAAAGGATAGAGTGTACGCGTCAAAATATTCACTTTATTGATTAAATATTACACATGCTCTTTAAATTTCATTTTTGGATCAAGGATTATCCCTAAATATTTAACCTTTTTTTCCCATATAAGTTCCGTATTTAAAAAGTATTTCCTTGTGAAGTATATAGCCTGAGTTTTGTCTGCATTTAATGTTATTTTCAATTTGTTGAAATACTTTGCTAGATTATCTAGATCTGCTTGTATGTTGGTAATTATGTTTTCAGAGTAAATGTCAGAACATAAAACTGCTGTATCATCTGCAAATACTGACATGGTACAGCTTTCAAGTTGGGGTAGGTCAGAGGTGTATAAATTATACAAAATAGGGGAAAGACAAGAGCCTTGGGGACATCCTGCCGGTATTCTAAAACTTTCAGAGCACGATGATCCGATAAAAACTTTAAAAGACCGACTCGACAGAAAGCTTTCAGTAATTTTAATCAAAAAATCGGGGACTTCGAGTTTAATCATTTTATAGATAAGACCATCGTGCCATACAGCATCAAAAGCAGCTTTGACGTCAAGTAATACCAATGCCGTTGATTTTTGAAGTTCAAAATTTTTAGTTACCCAATTTCTAATTCGAACTAAGGATTGCACTGTGTTATGTTCCTTTCGGAAGCCGAATTGGTGATTAGGAAAAATTCCCCTGACTTCAATGAAGGATAACAATTTATTCTTTACAATTTTCTCAAAAATTTTTCCTATAGATGATAATAGGCTAATTGGTCGGTAGGAAAACGGGCTATCTGCAGTTTATTTGGCTTTTTTATTGGAATTACTTTTGCCTTCTTAAATTCTAGAGGGAAGTAGCTATGTTTTAGACATGAATTAAAAATGATGGATAGGAATTCAATTGATTTTTTTGGTAGTTGTTTAAGGCATTTGTTATTAATTCTATCTATTCCTGGAGCCTTTCTTGCTTTTAACTTTTTTATTACATAATTTATTTGAGAAGTAGTTATTATTATGTCGTTAGAGCTGTTAGAAGCAGATGCTCGAAAAGATTGAAGTGTTTCACATACTTGCGAGTTTGTTTCAGCGTCACCTAAAACTTGCAATATTATATGATTATCGGCAAACGTTTGAGCCATAATATTACATTTCTCTGCATTTGTAGTAAATCTAGAATCATTGTGTTTCAAAATTGGTATTAAGTTGCCTTTTTTCTTCAAAATTTTTGTTAGATTCCAGAATGGAGCTGAGCCTTTGTCTAAAGTTGCCAGTAAATAACACCAATATCAATTTTTTAGCTTTTCCATTTCATCTCTTATTTTTCTGTTTAGGATTTTCATATTATAAAAATCAACCAGGCTGTGATATCTTTGATAGTTTCGCCGAAAGCCGTTTCTTTGCTGTATGTAAATTCTAAGAAACATAGGTAGGGGTTTTTGTTCGAAAGAAGGTGATTTTTTTGAATTACTAATGTCGATGGCCTCTTTTATAGAATTCTTCAGTTGAGTAATCGCGGAATCGATACGGTCTGCAGAAATCATATCCCTAACGTCAGGTATATCGAGTTTTCTCAGAAATCGCACTATACGAGTTGTTATAGATGGGATTTCATCAGACGAGTTCATGATGAATTCAGGGGTACCGCAAGGCTCCGTTCTTTCTCCTACCCTATTCCTTATCTTTCTAAATGACCTTCTTTGTCGAACTTCCAACCCTATATATTCTTTTGCAGATGACAGCGCCATTTGTCACTCATATTCATTTGGTAATAGACCAGGCCATTTGGATGTTACTTCCAAAAGGCAAAACATGAATGATACGCTTAATCACGATCTTGCGACAATCTTGGAATGGGGTCGTGCGAATAGAGTGGAATTCAATGCTCGTAAGACACAATGTTGCATGCTTACGCATAGATCTTTGTTTGGTAGTGGTGCTGCATCTGTTACTATGAGTGATATAGGTATTACGGAATCGGAAGCTCTTGATGTTCTTGGTATGAAAATTCAGTGTGATGTTCGTTGGACTAAACACATTTTTCAGGTTTCTAAAGAAGCTTTCAAGTGCCTCGGTTTTCTAAAGCGGTGTAGAAGATACTTCACCCCATCTGATCTCCGTACTATCTATACCACCTACATCCGTCCGAAAATGGAATACAACTCTCATGTATGGGCCGGCGCTCCAAAGTCTATTTTAGGGTTACTCGACCGCGTACAGGAGAGGGCCAAGAGGCTCATTGCTGACAGTAGGGTATCCAACTCTATTGATTCTCTAGAGCATCGACGCAATGTGGGGTGCATTTCACTGTTCTATCGTTACTACAATGGAAGGTGCTTTAATGAAATTAGGGAACTTGTCCCTGATACTCACACAATTTCACGTTTAACTCGATTTTCGATGAGAGCACATCCTTTTGTGGTTGATTGGCCAGTGAATCGCACTACGCATTACAGGGAAAATTCAGTCCGTATGTGGAATAAGATCCCTCCGGAGGTCTTTCCTGTCACTTACAATCTGAGAAAGTTCAAATCGAATGTCCACAGACACTACTTCCTCTTTCCTCCTTCCCGTAACCTAATTTCCTAGTTCTGGCACAATGCATTGCATAGGTAGGGGTCATCCCCTGAGTGCTGGTCCTAAAAAAAAAAAAAAAAAATATTCAAATTTCTCGTAGGTATCTGCGGAAGGACACCCAATTTGCGTTTTTGTAGTCAAGCATAACTACACTAGATCTGGTAAAATCACTACTAATAATTACTTGAACTGGTAGATGATCAGAACTAAGATTATTCAGAACAACTGCTGAAGAAATTATATTTGGTACATTAGTCAAGAAAATATCTAGTGTCGATCCTTGTCCGTTAGCACTAGCAGGTACATACGTATGTTCACACGGGTAAATAATATTAATATTATATGATGAAAGTTTCTCATATAAAATATTTCCCCAACAGTTTGCCCTTAAACCACCCCAGCTCCGATGTCTACAATTAAAATCTCCTCCAAGAATATACCTATCACTTGCACTACTAAGCATTCGCAAATCAGAAGAGAAACTTAATTTTTTATTGTTTTCCACCCCAGCTGAGCCACCTGGCAAATAACACGAGTAAATATTTACACTACTATTGTTAGTGAATATTTTGACTCCAATATTCTTAATTAATTTAGTGTTAAGAATTGGTAATAAGTTGTGTTGGATATTTTTCTTTATAATAATTGCAACGCCTCCTCCTCTCAAGACTTCTCTGTCGTTTCTATAAACAAAAAAGCCACTGTGTTTTAAGGAAATACTCGACTTATGCCATGTCTCTGACACCAAACATACATCCACATTGTGATTTATTAAGAACCGGAACAGTTCCAAATTTTTGTTGCGAATGCCTCTAGCATTACAAGTAACAATATTGAGTTCATTCGCCATTAATAAAGAAATTTACATGCGAGGCTCGTTATTACCTCAAATTATTAATTTATATCTTTTTTAAAACATAATGTAAATTTATTTTTTAGGCATAATTTTTTTAATGGGGTTTAATTTTTTTTTTTTTTTAAACGCTCAGCCGGATTGAAACCTCTCGCGGGCCGTAGTTCGCCCATCACTCGTATAGTTTGATAAAATACCGTCATTTTATCTGAGTGTTGTGCGCAACAACTAATATCATGATATGTTCTGGGAAAAACCTACGTTAACATTGATCATATAAGACCAAGAGAATGTTTATAACTCATAAAAGTCTAACTTGTTGTGTCTTTTTTATTATTCAGGTATGTGATAAAAATCGATTTCGACATAAAATCGAGTGAAAATGTATAAAAGGTGTGATGTGGTTACTTTTTCGTTTTCATAATATCGATTTCATTTTCCATTTTGTTCCTTTAAAAAGTAATCGTTTTGTAGTGTGATGAAAATCGTTAATACCAGTTTGAATTCATTTTAAAATCACATTGTTTTTCTTGTGTGAAAAGAAAAAAATTGAAATCAAATCAAAACAAGAAAATAAAAATGTAAGTATTTTTCGCGAAAAAAAAGTTAAATTATGCCTAATTATTTCTCACTTTTAAAGGGGTAAACATAAGAATTTACAGCAAGAGGATGCTTTTATTAAATTTATGGAGCAGCATTCAGATATCGCCAGGGGCTTCACTAAAAGCGAGAAGGAACTTGTTAAAAATCTGTGCAAAGATTTAATTAAAGAATTAAATTCCATGGGCCCATGACATGTCAGGTTGGAAAAAAGTAAGTATACATATATTTAAATACAATGCACATATTTGTTTTTTTGTGAAATTATACACTTTTACAGGTATGGTGCGACTGGAAAGCGTGTATAAAAAAGAAAATTGCTACAAATAAAATGGAAGCTAAGACAACAGGCGGTGGACCATACAACCAACTATATATCTCAAAAAAAGAAGAGGCAGTTGGACAATTGTGCGGTTTGTTTGCTATTGTTGAGGGAATACAAGGTTCAAATTCATTCGGTACAAACAACACCAGTAATTTATTGTTGTCTTCGAATGAAGAAGTGTTTTTAACTGAAAAAAAGTCTAAAGCTGAAAAAGAAAGAGTACTGAAGTAGATAGCGAGGCCCCGAGTACATCAAAGCGAGCTTCTCTAAAAAGTAGAGATGATAATCTGAAGGATCATTTAAAACAACACATAGGGAGTGACTTGCAAAACAGAACGAAAATATCGGAGTCTTTACAAAATTTAACTGATATTTCTCAGTTAAATACAGAAAAATTGGATATAATAGCGAGCAATATAAGACGAGTTTAAAAATCTATTGATAACATTGCAGATGAGCTTAAAAGACACCACAATGAAATGGAAAAGGCCGCAGTAGAAAAAAGTATGATAAAAAGAACAGACTTAGAAATAAAATAAAGAAAGTTAGAGTTAGAAGAAATAAAAAATAAAGGGACTCCTACATTATCAAAAAAATCTCAACAAACAAATAAATGAAATTTAATTGTCTGAGGATTTAAGTTAAGTAGTCGTATTACAATTTGGCCTGCTGTTAAAATAACACAAATCATTTTATGTTTTTTATGAATTGAATATTTATTTATGTTATTTTATTATAAATTATAAAAATGCTTCTAAACTTTCAGCAATGTTATTTCTAATTGATATGGCGTCATTGTGAAGTGCGGTTGCAGAAGAAATCACTTATTCCATTTCAAGACTATGATTGTCTGAATCTCCCGAAGCCTCCTCAGAAAAGTTTTCAATTTTTAAAGAATTGCATAAGTTATGCAAAGCACAACATAAGTTGATGATTTGAACCACTTTAAATAGTTTATACCAGAGCGTTCGGGACAAGCATCTGAAACGACTTTTAAGAACTCTAATAGTTCTTTCGACGATGTTCCTGGCTGAGGTATGACTTCTGTTGAATCGTTGTTGTGGCGCACTGCTTGGGGCCCTGTAGGGTGTCATCACAAATGGTTCAAGGGCATACCCCGAATCAGCTAGTAGCCACGAACCACGTTCGCCTCTTTCATATTTTTCCAAAAGGACATTCCTAGCAGTGCTCATGTTCCATATAAATGAATCATGGCTTGAGCCTGGTCTAGTTGCATCTACGGCTTTAACATTCATTTTATAATCACAAATCTAAAATATAAATATTTTACAAAGTATTTTTATATTTATTTTTATTTAAAAAACTCACAATCATAGCATTAATACTGTAGAATCCCTTTCTATTAAAGTAAAGGTGTTCTTCATTCTCCACACTTTTTACTGCAATATGGGTACCATCTACGCATTCTATAACTCCTGGTATTCCATGTTTCTCGAAAAAGAATTGCTTGGAATTCCTGATTTCATTTTCATTGGATTCTAGTTGAATTTGGTCGGGACATATTTTTCTCTCTAGGCAGTTTAACATTTTTGTTAAGGACTTGGAAACTGTGGTACGCTGCACTGTAATATTGACGTCATTACCAACAGATCTTTGAAAGCCCTCTTTTGCCAAAAATCGTAGGGTACTTGCCGATTGTATAACGAGTGGTATGGAAGTATTTTTCCAAGAATTCCCCACTTTATTTAGAACCATTATAAAACCAATCTAAACACTGAATAAATCTGGAGGCAGGTATTAATTTTAATGTCAGAACAGCTAAAAAATAAACTTACATATCAACCGGTAAACTTAAAGGATCCGACTTATCCCTCATTTGTTTTCGTTTTATATCTTCCGTTCTATTTTCTTCTTCCAACAAAATTAGAGAAGATGCAATTATAAAAGCCATCTCGAAAATTGAAATGTTTAAACTTTTGTGAAATTGAATTTTTTGTTTTTTTTTTTTTAATTTGACTTTTTGTGCATAACAAAGTCGTATGAATACAGAGTTGTATTTTTTCAACGTTATATTTTCCTAAGAGATACAACGGAATCGAAACTAAAATGAAAAATGAAATCGATCGAAACTTATTACACAGTTCTCGATTTCAGTATTCGATTTACGTTTAAAATCGATCGAATCTTATCAGATACCTGATTGAAAAGAAATCTCACTTACGTCTAATGTACTTTACAGATTTTTACCAAATCTCTTACTTTATTTTAATTCGCCGTTTTATATGTAAACAAAACTAATGCAAAAACTTAAATTTAACAATTATATGATAAATGAAAAATTGGCAATTATTATAAATTCAATAAAAATCATGAATATGAGTTAATATTAAGCTAAATTACAAGTTTTAATAAAAAATGACGAGTACGGGTAATATTAGTCAGTTTACTTAAGTAAGTTCAAAATTAAAATTAATGCTAAGTAGGTCAATTAAAGTAGGTTAAAGTAGGCTAAAATAAAAACAGAAACATTAATGCCTAACATAAAGAAATAGAAAAAGTAACTAAAATTAAATACCTCGGTTGTATAATCGATAAAGACCTAAAACTAAAGGAACACATCGATTATATATGTAAGAAAAGTGGGAAGAAAATTGTTTTTTTAAATGGGTTAAAAATAAAATATCTCAAATAACAGCAATAAAAATGTATAACACAATGATAAAACCACACTTTGAATTCGGCTCCACAATTTTATACACATGCTGCTCAACAACACAAATAGAGAGACTGCAAAAACTACAAAATAAAGCTATGCCTTCAATACTAAAATGCAATATATACACTCCAATTAAACTAATACTGGACACCCTGATTGTTAAATGTTTATCAAAGAGTGGAATTGAACACACTTCATTTCATTCAGAATATGAAAATGGGAATCGCACCAGATTATCTTACAGAACAACTTGGCTGTGTGAGGGAAGTACAACCATACAACCTTAGAAACACTGAAAATTTCCGACTACCAAGGGTAACAACAACAGCAATCCAACGATCTCTGTTCTTTAAAGCACTTAACGTATACAAATTGTTACCAAATGACATAAAAACAGAAAGAAATATTAATATAAGTAGGAGAAAAATAACACAATTTGTAAAAAATAGCATAGTCAATCATATTTAGTAAAGAGAAATAATAATAATGTATGTGAAATTTTTAAAGTATTATAAATACTACTGTTACCGCCGCCACTGTATTAACTTCTTTATTATTTATGTACCTAATTTTTATTCCTTTATTACTTACCTTCTTTAAATTAACTTGATGTAATTATGCATGTACATATGTACATACGCACATATTTGCATACAGTTAATGTGGATTGCATGTGCGTACATATGTACATACATACATATTTAAATTATATATTTTGCATAACGGCTCTATCTGCTGATGTAAAAATTCTTAAATACGATGGTAAGAGAAGAAACTTGTGGCCTTTTAAACGAGTAGATCGGTAAAGTCAGACAAATTCTTTTAAAGCGCTAGGCTAAGTGTAAAAAACATTGAAATAAAGAAAAGTATTGTGCTGATAAAATTTGTTTTCTCTTACTCGGTCTAATATGGGCCAACAATTCTTTAAAAGAATTTTAAATTGAATGAAAATAAATAGTGTCTCGTTTAAACAACAAACAAATTGCATTAAAATAAAATAAAAAACGTGTCGGGAAAATTTAAACAATTAAAATATGAACAATTAAAATTTAAACAATAAAATCGTGTATATAATAAAAAGACAATATAATATCGCAAACCGATTTTAACTGTAACAAGTGCCAAGAAAAAGACACCGAACAAATGGTGCAGTGCGACTCGTGTGATAAGTGGTATCATTTTGAATGCGTTGGAGTGAATAGCGACGTCGCTAATAGAAGCTGGAATTGTTCCTGCGTCGCTGAACAAAATATTCGCTCAAACGTAGCCACACTAACGCAGCCGCCTGTAAATGCCATACCTGAGTTTACTGCAGGCTTACAATTATCGTCATCGCCTGAAACGCAAACAAAAGAACCCCCTTCAGATGTACCTGGTTCATCGTTGGGTAAAAAAGCCTATCAGCCATCTAATTTGCATAATGATGGATATGAAAAGGGCAACCTGTTAAGTGTTCCAGAAAAAGTTATGCAAAATAAAGCAACAGGTGACAAGTTTGTACAGCAATATTGTAGTTCACTTCGTGGCCCAAGCACATCGGCTGGCGCTATGAACTCCCACACACAAATAAAATTACAAATGCTGGAAGAAGCAAAGGAACTTCAAAGGCGATATTTGGAAAAAAAATATAGTATCCTCACGCAAGCTGACGTTTTTCAAAGTTCCAACTCAATTTTAAATATTTCTTGCTTCCAGCCGAACCCAGCGCAATTAGCAGCAAGGCAAGTAATCCCAAAGGAGTTACCAGCATTCGATGGCAACCCAGAGGACTGGCCCCTATTTATAAGTAATTTTAAAAATAGTAAAGAAATAGCGGGTTATACAGATGGGGAAAATTTAATGAGACTACAGTCGTGTCTTCGCGGTCGTGCCAAAGAATTAGTAAAAAGTAAATTGCTCATTCCCTCAATGGTCAACGAAATAATTCAAACCCTGGAAATGTGTTTCGGTCGCCCAGAGCATATATTAGAAAGAATGATAGCGAAAGCAACTAAAATTTCTCCGCTCAAGGACAGACTCGACAGCATCATCGAATACGCGCTCATCATAAGAAATATTTCTTCAACGATGGAGGCCTGCAACTTGACGGCTCATTTAAATAACCCGTTGCTCGTAAAAACGCTGGTCGACAAATTATCCGACAGCCAAAAGTTAAACTGGGCAATGCATCCAAAAGACGATAAGGCTCCAGTCGTAAAAACATTTAGCGATTGGATCTATAATATAGCAGGAGCTGCAAGTCAAGTCGTGTCCCCCTCAGGAGCCAAAAAAGGAGCTGCGGTACACACCCACTCAGAGACAGTCTATCAAAATAAATTAGGCTGTAATTTCTGCAAAAGCCAACAACACAAAATACAGCATTGTGATGAATTTCAGGCTCTTAGTCTGGATGAAAAGTGGAACGCGGTAAAACAAAATAAATTATGCCGTCAGTCTTTGAATTTTCATCGGCGTAAATGTTTTTCTAATAAACTGTGCGGCGTCAACGGTTGTACAATGAAACATAACCCGCTGCTGCACAAACGCACACCTGAAAGGAATGGAATTATTAATACACATAAAGGTGAAGGAAGGTCCTGTTTCAGAATTTTGCCAATTCGGGTGTATTGTAAGGGTGGCTCGTTTAAAACTTATGCGTTTTTGGACGAAGGCTCATCAGTGACACTCATGGAGCAAGCATTTTTTGATAAATTAGGACTAAAAGGTAAAAATGAACCAATTGAGCTGAGGTGGACCGGAGATACTATGCGTTCTGAAGACGAATCAATTAAGATAAATTTGGAGGTATCTGGTGATTTAACTGATCAGCGGTTCACTTTATATGACGTACACACTGTCAACAACCTTAGCCTGCCTGTTCAGTCACTAAAGTTCGACGACATAGTCAAAAATAACCCATATCTTAAAGGTTTGCCAATACAATCGTATTTCAACGCTAGGCCCATGATTTTGATCGGGCTCAATAATTGGAGAGTAGCAGTACCCATAAAAATACGTAAAGGTAAGCGTGACCAATTAATTGCAACGAAAACTCGTTTGGGCTGGACTCTACAAGGCAGTGGCAGCAACCCAAAATCATCAGCCTCACTAAATATTCATACCTGCGAATGTGAGGAACGCTACAAAGTGCTACACGATGATATCAAAGAGTATTTCGCCCTAGAAGTGCCTCAGGAGAAAAATATTTTATCAACCGCTAATGAGAAAGCCATGCAAATCCTTCAAACTACAACTGTAAAAAATGATGGAAGATTTGAGGTAAATTTACTGTGGAAAAATAAATTCGAAGCGTTACCTGAAAATTTCAATGCAGCAATTCATAGGCTCAAATGTCACCAAAAGAAGTTAAAGAAAGACACTAATTTACAGAAGACAATGCAGGTCGAAATAGACAAGCTACGCTAGAAAAGTTACAGCATCAGAGATGAACTCATATACAGGGCGTACATGGTACCTTCCAATTTTTGTCGCTCTTAATCCGAATAAACCAGGCAAAATTCGCTTAGTGTGGGATGCCGCAGCAAAAGCAAATGGTGTTTGCCTTAACGACTTTCTACTGAGTGGCCCAGATTTGCTGGCATCGCTCTTTAATATTTTAATAGAGTTTAGAGTCGGCCAGATCGCAGTTTGTGGGGACATTGCTGAAATGTTCCATCGCATAAATGTTAAGGATGAAGATATGCATGTGCAACGAATTTTGTGGTTCAACGGTAATGACGCAAGTCAGCAGCCTAACGTGTATGTGATGAAGGCACTCACTTTCGGGATAAGTTGCGCCCCCTGTATTGCACATTTTGTTAATAACAAAAATGCGGATGAATTTCGTGATTTATACCCTCGCGCCGCAAAAGCAGTGCAAAGCTACCACTATATGGACGATTTGATCGATAGTGTGGACACCGAAGAAGAGGCGCTACATCTAGCGACAACAGTGAAATATATTCACGCTTCGGGTGGTTTCCACATGAGAAACTGGGCTACAAATTCCGCAACTGTAAGGCGAAAATTATGCGACGACGCCTCATCCACATCGAACGCGTTTGGAGCTACAGAAAAAATTCTTGGTATGTATTGGGAATCCAATAATGACGTATTTCAGTACAATTCTAGATTCTCGAGGCTCAGAAGAGACATCTTTAGAGCAAACGTGGTTCCCACTAAAAGAGAGGTGCTTCAAGTACTGATGTCCATTTTTGATCCGCTCGGGTTTGTTTCACACCACACCATCGGCCTAAAGATGTTATTACAAGATATCTGACGATCCGGCCTAAAATGGGACGATAACCTAAATGAAGGGCTAGTCGAAAAATGGCGATCTTGGCTTTTAAATTTACCAAAAATATCAAACATCGCTATTCCTAGATGTTACTCCAAGCTACTAAAATTCACGAAAGAAGTTGAGCTGCATACGTTCGTCGACGCAGGCGAAAATGCATATGCCGCTGTATGCTATTTCCGTGTTGAATACAGTAATGATGTCGACGTTTCTATTGTAGCTGCTAAGTCCAAGGTCACTCCTCTGAAGCCCATATCAATACCCCGGCTGGAGCTGCAAGCAGCGTTATTAGGCACCCGCCTGGCTATAAAAGTTCGTAATGCTATACGTCTCCGCTGTACAGAATGTTTCTACTGGTCAGATTCTAAGACAGTATTAAAATGGTTGACAATGGACCCCAAAAACTTCAAGCCATTTGTAATGTACAGAGTTGGGGAAATCTTGGAGTCAACTAACTTAACCCAATGGAATTGGGTTCTCTCTAAATTAAACTCCGCTGATTATGCTACAAAGCTCGACACAAAAGATGACAACATGTGGCTCAGTGGACCAGAGTTTCTCAGTGGGCCGAAATGTGAATGGCCAAAACGTCCTGATTTGGGGCAAGCAGGCGATGAAGAGGTACGTACACGTCTGCTACATATTAATACATCAAAAGGCTTTCAATGAATGTCGAATATTTCTCGTGCTGGAGACGATTATATAGAGCACTGACGCAATTTCTTCTATATATGGAAAAGCTCAAGGTAGTGGCCCTGGGCAACAATAACAAAAAAGACATAGAGTTCGAATGTACGGAGAAATCAAAAAATATTTTATTCAAATATGCGCAATCGAGCGAGTTTTCTGACGAAATTTGGTGCCTTAAAAATAATAAGCAGATCTACAATAGTAGTAAATTAAAGCAGTTGAACGTACAGTTAGATAACACGGGAGTTATACGAGCCTGCGGTAGAGCAGATATGTTAAGTTGCAATCAGGCTGTCATCATGCCTCACCATCATCACATAACATTTCTTGTGGTCCGATATTACCATGAGAATTATCATCACTGCCTTCATGAAGCAGTAATTTGTAAAATCAAATCGAAATTTTATATACCCAGATTAAGGATTCTATACAAAAAGGTTCGAAGCAAATGCCAATATTGTAAAAATGCAGCAGCTGTACCGTGTCCACCACAAATGTCCTCCTTGCCACCAGCTAGGTTATCAAGTTTTGAACGACCGTTCACGTACGTTGGTATCGACTTTTTCGGACCCCTGTATGTAACAGTGGGCAGACGAAAGGAAAAAAGGTGGGGTGTCTATTTACGTGCCTTACTGTCAGGGCACTACACATTGAAGTGGCTCATAGCTTGGACACCAGCTCATGTATTATGTGCATACAAAATTTCATCAGCCGCCGTGGCTCGCCAAGAGAAATTTATACCGACAACGGCACAAATTTTAAATCTGCCGAAAGAGTTCTGCGAGAAGAAAAGGAAAATCTTGATCTCAGTCTAGTTCTTTCTAAATACGACGAAATAAAGTGGAGGTTCAACCCACCTGCAGCACCCCACATGGGCGGTGCATGGGAAAGACTTGTGCGCATTGTGAAATCAACTCTCTACGCAATGTGTCCCGCGTTCAAATTCAATGACGAAACTCTGAGAAGTGCTCTTTGGGAAGTCGAATTTATAATAAATTCCCGTCCGTTAACGTTTGTGGCTCTGGACTCTGCTGAGGACGATGCCCTTACACCAAACCACCTTCTTCTCGGGTCCCCTGATGGCTACAAACCCTTATGTGACGTTAAATACGATCTTCGTCAGCGTTGGCACCAAACCCAAAAATTTGCTAATCATTTTTGGAAAAGGTGGATACGTGAATACGGCCCGATGTTAGTACGACGCAACAAGTGGTTTCATAAAGTAAAACCCCCAGCCGTAGGCGATGTAGTAATCGTGGTCGACGATATGCTTCCCAGAAACAGTTGGCCCAAAGGGGTAATAACTGAAGTAATCAACGCCAAGGATGGACAAGTTCGCCGTGTCACAGTCAAAACGAGTACCAGTACGTATGAGAGGCCAGTCACAAAAATAGCAGTATTAGACGTCGGTATAGCTAGAGATGTAAGCTCATAAGCCCTAGTTCGCTTACAAGGGGGGGAATGTTACCGCCGCCACTGTATTAACTTCTTTATTATTTATGTACCTAATTTTTATTCCTTTATTACTTACCTTCTTTAAATTAACTTGATGTAATTATGCATGTACATATGTACATACGCACATATTCGCATACAGTTAATGTGGATTGCATGTGCGTACATATGTACATACATACATATTTAAATTATATATTTTTATAACGGCTCTATCTGCTGATGTAAAAATTCTTAAATACGATGGTAAGAGAAGAAACTTGTGGCCTTTTAAACGAGAAGATCGGTAAAGTCAGACAAATTCTTTTAAAGCGTAAAGTGTAAAAAACATTGAAATAAACAAAAGTATTGTGCTGATAAAATTTGTTTTCTCTTACTCGGTCTAATATGGGCCAACAACTACTAAAGAAACAGCTGAACTAAACTAAACATAAAATTAATTATAAATAAAGTAAAAACTATAATGAGAACAACTCGTAACAAACTTTACAGAAGAAGATAAAAACGTAAGATTAGTTGTCAATGAAATATGAAAAGTCAAAATTAAATATGAAAAATATAACTGGTTGTAAAACGGTTATCCTTGATACTAATGCAGCAAAATTTAGCACCAAGTCGTATTTGCGTTAAATGTATTAAAGACCGTTGTATAGAAATCAGTGTAGTTCAGGTCAACACTGAAGTTTAGAGCTTAATAAGTGAGGCCAACAAAAACCCACCCCAAAAGATGTTTTGGACGGGCAAAAAACTTTAGAGCGGTTAGTTTATCTGGGAGCGTTTAATAGCGTTTATAGAGCAGCATGAAAATTTCACCAGCAATAAGACATTTATTTATATGATAGAAATCCTCAATTGCGAAAGAAATTTAACAAAGTACATCATCCGAGCATCAACAAAGTCAAAGTTAATACGAAAAGACTTTATTGCTTCTTTATTCTATATTTTTTTTTAGCAGTTTCCGTGGAAATCCGGTTTCAAAAAAGTAAACATCACCGTTATTCTTAAGGAAACTTTTTTATTCATCCTTTGGTCCATATATGGCCACCAGTCTATGTTGAATGTAATATTTTCGTTTTAAGCTGTTCACTGTTTTGAGCAGCTTAGGCACTGGCTGCTATTTACTAAGCACAGTCTCTTAGGACAGAGGTCCATACAGGTAATTACCTCATACGGCCCTTGTCATAACGAGAGTTTTTGATACCGTTTTTACTTTACCTCTAAGAAGCAAATTATAAAAATAAATTTATTAAAATAATATACGGCATAATTATTCTTCTAATTTACTTATCTTTATCCAAAAAGTTAATAAATGTTATCTTAAATATTTGTATTATAAGCAAAGATACTTTACTTTATGCACCACGATTTAAAAACTTGACACCGGGTGGTCCATGCAATCTTCTTAAAACAATGGGAAAATTTTCACTTATTATATAGTCATCCTTAAAAACAATTACAATGTTTAGTTCAAATTCTGAAAAGGAATCAATTTTTAAAACTATATCATAATAAGTTATGCTATGAGCTGTTTACCGATTTTAAAATTCTTTGTAATTAATGTTGGGCATGTAAATAGACGTGGTAAAATCATAAAAATTGGTATTTCCAATTTTGGGCATATATTACCGTCCGCTATTTGTATGGTCTGGATTTCAGTGGCATCTTTGGAGTATCCTTCATTACAACCACACGTTTCTACGCGAACGAGTTGTAGTTCTATTGACTTAATAGCCGATTCTGTATGCTGTATGGTCAACTGACCCCTTAAAGGTTGTGTAACACAAAATTCTGTACGGTCTAGTTTGCCTGTTATTAAGAACCTTGGCATTGTTATGCGTTCTTTGGAATTTTTTTGCAAGCTTTCGGGACTTATACTGAAATTTAACTCTTTGGCAGGCAGTTGAATGCTCTCCTCATTTGGAGGTTTATATTGTATACAAAATTGTTGTGTCTTTTGTAAAGACTTTGCCAAAAAACTCCGTTTAACATCGCACTTAATCTGGTAACTGATACTTATAAAAACACCGTGATATGTTTCATATAGAGTACGTGGTTCCTTCTTGCATTGCAGTGGAAATTCAAAATGAAATTCTGAAACACCAGCAGATAATTTTCCAGGTGAAGAAAGTTCAAATACAGAATTTAAAAGCGAAATGGGTTTAACGGAATTGTAAAAAGCATCCAGTAGACCAACAGATTTGCTATTACTTAATTGAAGGTTTACTACACCCTCCAGCGTTAGACTAATTCCATCATGCTTCGCTTCCGAAGGACAAGTAAATTGAACACAACCAGTTAAAAGTTCCTAAAGTAAAATAAATTATAAATTATGTTGTTTGTAATATTTCAAAACTTACTCCTTCAAAATAAATTTTATTTTCTCGTTTCAACTTTATTTCGAAGCTAATTAAACTCATTTTTCTATAAATTGCATTTAATTCAAATAAAATTAATTCGTTTGGGTTAAATAAAAAAAAAACCAGCTGTTTGTAGAGCTAAGTTTCATCATGTATATGAAAAAGTGGCACCAAGTTTATGTATATACCTGTGAGATTTTAATTCCTTTACAACACTACAAAACCCAATGCAATGTATAATCATTTTGGGACTAAAATTTAACATTTAAATATTTAATTATAAAATAAATTTATTCTTGTTAATATACACTAATTTTTTTTTTTCAATTCTTCTCATTACTTTTCAGCGATATAAATATAATTTTATATATAAGCAGCAATTTTATTCGTGCTTGATTCTTTTTCAAATAAATATTAAGTGATATTCTCACAAAATATTTATTACTAAACAATTTTCATTAAAAAAGAACATTTTATGATATTCTCATAAAACATTCTTTCAAATAAAAATATTTGAAAAGGAATCAAGCACGAATAAAATTGCTGCTTATATTGATAATGATTCCGAATAATTATAGATTACTTATAATTTTATATACTAAAGTTCATATGACTCTTTATTTCCTATAAAGGTCTACACAATATAATATTTTGGCTAAAGTTTAGCCATACTTTATGTTATTATTACAAGCGATTAAAGTATTCTTATGTTTAAAATGCTTTAAAGAGTTCATGTACAATTGCATTAAAAAATAAAGTAGGTGAATAAAATCGCTTCAAAATCAATTGGTTTCTACATAATTTGATTGAACTATTAAATAAAGTAGAAAAAGACGCCCTTTTAGGAATTTAAAAGTAACAAACGACAATCATCTCTACTCTGTGATTTGTAGGCCATATGTGCTAATGCAACTATATACTGCGGATTCACATTGCTAAAATACCTAAAATAATTTTTGTATATGTTTCTTTAACTTTCACTTTGTGCGGCAACTATAGTTAGTCCCAATTTACAACAAAAGTCGTCCAATGTAAATTGGGACTTAAGTAGTACTTTTTCAGGCAACTGTGTGTAAACTTGATATTAGTGTTGACGACTCTTATAAATACTACACATGTAATAAACATATGAAAGATTGAAAATAAAAAGTGTTTTTGTCTACGAAATATCAGCTGTGTTTTTGTATAGAAGTGTTTTTGAGTTTTGTTGTTTGCTGTGTTGATTAAATAAGAATTCTTATTTATTCACTTTGGTTTACGATATAAGACACTTGAGTTTTCTAAATTTGGGGTAATATCCACTGAGCTATATAAGTAGTAGTGAAATGGCTATATGAAAATGCTCTCCCCCGCAGTAATACATTTCAGATATATATTTTATTTATTATAGGAATCTAGCACATATTAACTTAGATTATATACATAAAATATTTATTTAAAAAATATGTCTCCACTCAGCCCTATTGTGAACATATGTATATAATAATCTAATTGCGAAGAGAAACAATAGTGGGAATTTAAAAATATATTCCATTCAGGTGCCGTAAAATCAAAAGATGTTAAGTTCCGAAGTATTCCTGATATAAGTTACTAAAATTGTACACAATTTTTAAATATGAAATTAAGAACGGGTTTATTTTAAATCGACACTTTTAGTTAAAATAAAACTCTTTCAAAAATAGCAGTTACATTATACATATAACCACAATAAAAATTATATTTTCTTTTTTTTGTAGTAAAGCAGCTTTCTAGGTAATTATAAGCGGTAAAATATTGATATAGCTTTTAAGTTTAAAAAACAAATTAATAATTTGTGAAAGTCAAAAAATATGTATCTTAGTGTATATCTAACATAGGTTATAGCTGAAAAGAATTCACTAAAATCCGATGACACAAATCTCGTTGTATAAAGAAGCAATGTATAATTTGTGAAAGAATAACTTTAAATACAATATTTTCTCATCATCAAAAGATTATGTAAGTGCTAAGTTTTGAAAGTTGGCAGAAGAACATAAATAAATGAAAAATTTTAGAGTTGTAGATTTTGATTTTACCTGGCATAAGAAGCATTTTTAAAAGCTTTTTTTGTGTTTGTGGTTAAAGAAAATAATTCCAGTATTTTCTATGCCTTTTAAACAGTGTGTTTCTATTTAGAAAAAAATTAATTTTTCAAGAACAATTATAATCTAAATGTTAAAAGATTTGATAGATATGATATATGTAATATAATCACTTATTGTTTCACGGGAATTCTTATATAAAAATCGCTGAATTATCTTCACTGTTTACATATGTTGACAGCAATTGCTAATTTTTATGCAGTTTGCCTTTTGCTTCATTCTTCATTCCAATAAAAAAATAATCGGGAAGTCGTTCGAGTTTTGTTTAATTCAAATCATAAAATTAAGTATAAATTTAACATATTAATTTCGCTACCATAATGTCGTGTTTATTGATAGTTGTAATTGATTAAGTAATTGAAATTTATAGTTGTTAAAAAAACTGTTAAGGGAAAGAAAATATTGTTTTTTTTTTGGGTGGCTTAAATAAATTCGTGGAGTCACGTCAATAATGTTGCATGTGTGAGTTTTTATATAAAAACAACACAAACAAAAAATGAAACAAATAACAAAAGCATATTAAAAAAGGTGTTAGTGAAACTTTTGTTAAGAAATTACAGTAAGAAAGAAATAAGGTTAATTAAACGTAAATTAGCAATTTTATAAGCTGCACTGAAGTTAAACTTATAGAGCAAAAAATTTGGAAACAACTCAAGTGTTAGGTAAGTAAATACATTTTATATAATTCCAGACAATCCCTTTTAATGCTACTTTAAAGATTTTTATCAAATAATTTACACTATATTTGCTTTGTTTTGTACAAAAGTCCAGTTTTGCTCATTTGCGTTATATCTGTGCCAATATTGAGCTATTGTGACGTCTATTGTTACAGTGGCTTTTGTTTATTCTTTCTTTGTTTTTTGTTGTTATATTATTGCATATGCTTTTGTTTTTATTTTGTTTGATACAGCTAATTATATTGTTATTTTCACAAATCAAAAATAAGATAAGTCTAGCCAACTCCCCGTTTTCAGTTTTCCGTTTACTTAAAGTGCCACTCATTCGTTGAACTTTATGTTTTGCCGGTCTTTGTTATGTCGGCAATTTCAGAGTTTCTTTTTTATAAATTTTATGTTTTCTTTTATTCCTTTCATAAAATCGACATAATCGCTTTTTATATTATAAAAATTTATCGTCTTGTTTTGCTTTTTGTCATTGGGTTGCAGTTGTTGCTTTTATTGTTGATTATAATAATCTAACGGCTTGAGTGAGTACTTAATGTTATGTATAGTGTACACTTGTTACTTTTATCTTTACTTAATGTGCCTTTATTAGAGCATTGTGTATTAGTGTACTGAGATATTAAGAATTTTTCAATTTTTAAAAGAATTTTAGACATTAGCATCAAAAATAATAAGTTTTTTTTTCGCTTTAAAACTTTTCTACCCAAAGACAACTTTTTGTTTTTGAACAAAGTATATAAACAAGAATTTTAATTTTATATTTGGTTTAAGCAAGCGTAAAACCCGAAATAAAATGTTTGTTTTAAAAATGGTTTGTTAAAGGTTTAATAGCTGTGAAAATAAATATTTGTTAATTTTAGGTTTATGAACGTGCTTTAAGTTTTTATTGGTTGAACAGTTAATTTGATCGTTAATCTATATTTGTATTTTATTTGGAATTATAAAGTCGTTACATAAATATACTTTGGACTGAGCTATGTGCTGGCAGGTTTCAGTATGTCAATCTAGGTACATGTCTTTTCGTATATATCCATAATTAAACTAGGTGGGCTGTATTGCGAGGCCTCTTTAAATAATTATATGTTCAAAACTTCACAGGATAGCCACTAGAATATAGCTACTATATTTAAAAAACTAATAATATGAGTACGTATGAAGTTAAAAAATAAATTTACTATATACGCGTGTGTGCTATTTTTATGTACTTGAAATTTCATATTTTCTTACTTTTTATTAATTTTTTTTGCTGCTGAAATTATTTGCTTAAATCGCTTTATTAAAAAGCTTGCTGTTTTAACTTGATGTCATTGTACTCTGTTTTGTTTTAGTTTGCTAAAAGATTGTTGTTAAAGAATTCATTTGTAACCACAAAAGTTATTGCATGTGGGTGCGTTTTTAAAGCTCTAAATAACATCTCGTTTATTGCCATATTAGTCGAGACGAACTTTTTGGTCTTTAAGTAACAGAAATGGCAGCAAAAACTATGTGCTAAATTGGAAAAGAAGTAAGACTGTATGGCTGTATGTATGTATTAACACTGTCTAACTTTATTATACATAAAATACATAAATTGTTTTACTGTTTAAAAAAAAACTGTTTTTGTCCAAGAAACGCGTTCTCACTAAATAAATTCTGCTATGGCCGAAATTTATAATCACGATTATAAAAACTCAATTCCCTTTGAATAAAAATCGCAGATTTTAGAAAATAAATATGCTAACGAAGTTTTAAAAACCAACTTAAAAAAGAAAAAAAAAACGGCATGCGATTATTCTGAACGAAGATTTGCACACAAAAAAAAAAAAATGGGGAATAAATTCTTATTTTGTTCCATAAAAAACTTTCCACACAAGCATTGCTCCCTGCATTTAGAGTAAACACTAGTTCTGGATTGCCTTCAAATTGATTGACCTGGCAGCATCTAATATGTTAAAATTTTTTCTCTAAAATATGCCCAAATTATTTTGTTAAATTATTACTTGTTTGAAGCAAGTTGCAAATAGGATAACTTTTAAAAATCTGTTGCAATAAGCCTTTATAATATTAAGAGCAGATCATTATTTTTTTTTTATTAAAACTCGTAACTAAATATTAAATTACTTTCTCAATGTCATATATAAAAATCCATTGAATATAAACGCAAGTACCATAAATCAAACTTCATTGCGTTAACTACATACATATATACGTATATATGTCTGCATAACCTTTTAACTACACATAAGAGAGCTGTAGGTAAAATTTTAGTATAATAAAGATTAATTTAAAAGACATATTATAGATTTAAATGTTTATATCCCCATCTTTAATAAAGAATATTCATTTTATGATTAAATAATCTAATCTGACACTAACTTTGATATCTTACGATTTATATTTTGTGAGAAAATGGCGAAAATATTTGTTGCGGGGGATAACCCTACTCATACAGTGCATTGTACCAGAACTAGTTTTTTAAGTGCTAAAATGGCCTGACAAATTTTAACGAACGCTGTTAATTGCTATCTTAATAATTGAAAAATTAATAACAGGAAGACGTTTGGGTCAAAATATATAATTGTTTCATTCCTGATAAATATTATATCCAAAAAAGCTTGTAATTCTCGTAAAATCGCAAATCTCTCAATACCTCGTTGTTAGCTTCTAAGAATGGAAAAATTATGTTAAATCGTTAAATCTGGCAGCTACGTAGGTCGGTGAACCGATTGATGCTTGCATTAAATTCTCATTGCGATATCCTGAAATTTATTATTGGAAAACATTATTTGACCAAATATTGCTGGATTAAAAAAGTTTATTGTTTATGTTTATTCTATAATTTTTTCTGCAAAAATAAACTTTAAAAAATATGCACATATGTATATGTGTACATGCATTCATACAGATACAATTCATGTATGAATATATTCGCTCACAGAATTAAATTGCTATTTGATGAATCCGCGCTCATACAATATTATATACAATATTATGTATCAAGTAATCTGATCAATTTATTATCTGCGTGAAAAAGATTTAAGCTGGAAAAGTTATATTTATGTATAACAGTATAACAGAAAATCGGTTGTACTTAAATAAGTGCGAATATAGCTACTGGAAGAATATACTGATTAAAGTAGACTCTTTCATTAAAAAATGGGAAAACTGTTTTGCTGTTTGGAACACTACGTGTACCGGGATAATGTTATGGTAATGCATTTTACTTTATGTAACTGATAACTTAAATTTCAAATTAAGTTTTTATAATAATATCGATATCTACCTATTAACATTTATGTATTTTTTACATAAAAATATTGCGTCCACTAAAAAAGCTGGCCCCACCATAAAATAAAACAACATGACAACACTTCTACTCCAAACAAGAGACACATAATTTAAGTTAACATAGTTTTCAATGCTGTTGATAATTGACACTAAACCATAAGCACAATAACAGCGCAGAAACCTGTTATTGTATGCTTCATATTAAAATAAAACATTAACTGAATAACACTATAAGGAGAGCCATGTTCATTAAACCTGTTAAGTGTTATTTCTCTTAACGTAACAGTTTAAAGTGACTTACACTTGTGAACAAGGATAACAAGAAGAAGAAACTACTTGTAAAGCAACCTGGGTAATTAAAATACTATTAATCTTGTAAATGGAGAACAAATAAAATGAATAAATCCTATAATGGCCAGGTAAAACTTTAAACTTTTTATCAATTTGCCAGATTAAATAGATTTATGTTATAGTTCAAGCAAACGCGAGTTAGACTCAATCCAATTAAGAAGTGGTCGGTGGCAGAGGAAAAGGCGCTTCTTGAATATCTTTTAAATAATAATGAAATTGAGGTTTGTGTTTTTAAACTTTAAGTTGTAAGTTAAAACAAAATTTTAATATAAATATTTTTTAGAAACCTAGTGCACAAACATACTATAGGCGATTTTGCGATGAAAATAATTTTAACATTCCATGGAAGACTGTACGTACGAAAGTCAAAAATATGCGCAATAGTTATTTGAGAACTAAGGCTTGGGAAAAAGGAGAATCCAACAATTTAAATAAGGAACAGATTGAAAGTGATTTTTTAAGATAGCCAAAATATAAACACCTCCCTAACTTGTTGTATTTTTAGTCGGTGTGCTTAGAAAATGTAGTAACTTCCATGAGCTGGATGTAATTTTTGGTAATCAAATAGACTTCTCCTCCAGAGATGGATTTTTTGGTTCTGATTTTCTTACATCAATAATAATCGATAGCGATGACACCTCACAAAAGTCCACTGACGATAATTTACAATCAATTAGCCGAACATCTGAACCTGAAATAATGGAAATTAAACCAGATTTAGTTGACATAAAACCCCAGCAGCTTGATCACGATTTTAGCATTAAATGTATGGAAATGGGTGTTAAAGAAACAGATTTAAGTTTTAAGGACAAAATAAACGTCATGGAAATAATACTGAAAGAGAAAAGACTGCTATTGAAAGAAAAACAATTATTAAGCAAAGAAAAAATTAAAATGTATGAAATTAATAGCCAAGAAAAAATCAAAGTACTAGAATTGCAAATGAAGGAAAGACTGGCAAGTGAAGAACTGAAATTAAAATATAAATGATTTTTAAAAGGACTTCGCTTTTAACTTATAATCCCTTTATGCAATAAGTTTTTTTTTATTTAGAATATAATTCGTATTTTAAATTTTTAATGCATTAAAAAAGTGTTTTTAGTTTTTTAAATAAAACTATTTTATCATTTATTAAATTTTAAAAATTAAGCAATATTCAATTTTTTATATACATCGCGGGCTACAATATCAATTTTCAATTGCATTTAAGTGATACAGGGGAAATTTGTATCTAGTATATAAAGCGATTAATTGTTACTGGAGATCTTTTTTTCGGAATGATATGTATTCTTATATTATTTTAAATCTGAATGTTTTACTGTGAACAGAACAAAAAAGCCAACATTTAAAATAACCGATCATGGTTATTGCAATATGATAATACTCCCACTGTTAGCCATGGTTGAATTGTAAGTTCTTTGAAACCAAAGCGAACACTATATTGAAACGCGCCTATCAGAATTGCCTAAATAATTGAAAAAAGTGACACAATAGTAATTGATGAGAAATATGTTTGTGCAAAACATACATTCTCAAAAAACATGTAACAAACGGAATACATAATCTTAATAATAATTAATTTTTGGGGAAACCTTTTTTAAAACACATCTGTAGTTAAGGACAGCAAAAAAAATAAAACATTATAAGAAAGAGGTATTTAACAAAGCACTACAAAAAGCCTATTGCATTTTAGGCTTAAGTATTATCTACACATATTTTAAACACTCTCTATTACTAAATTAACTACTTACAAAAACGTAGATGTGATCGATAATTATATCACCAAGAATACTTTCATATCAAAGATAATCTCCAGCAAAAGACCACAAGATAAAAACCATGAAATTGAAAACCGGCGCTGTACTGCTGTCAAATTAGGAAGCCATCGTAAGGCAATATCTAACATCTTTAGGGTGGCGGTGAAAGGTATTTCATATTTGCCGCTGCCGAATAAGCACTCTTATATGTTTTCTATCAACGTGGTAAAAATATTGTACATTCTTAGTTGCATCTGAATGCCTTTATCGAATTGAAATGGTCAATGTTAATCGACTCAAGCGTATGTAAATCTATTTATCTAAAGTGTGTTTAAGATCTGTTGTCCGTTTAATAATTAAAAACTGTTGGCATCTGTTTGCAACTAAGCAAAATTAAAGAAGTATTAGTTCAAAATTTTCTTTTTCACTGAGTAAAGAATTTTTAAGTTCTCTTTAAATAATTCCATTATCATTTTAATAGAGTAACAAAGATAATAATTTTTTTTATATTTCATTATCAATATCACATTAAAGAATACTAACAACATTTAGCCACCATAAGCAACAGTAAAGTCGATTAAGGTGTTACTTATACCGCGTCGTAGATAAAGCTAAAAAAGAAGAGAGATCAAATAAACATTAATAAATTAATTTTGTTTAAATTTTATTTTTTTAAAAGACCAACAAAGAAGCAAGTTCAAAATTGTATGTCATTACTAACTAATACAACTTTTTATCGTTTTTATTTTCCAATTAGAATCTTATTTTACCCCTCATTGAGCAAATATTAAAAATAAAACTGACACAACATGTCTAATCAAGCGGAAATTGATTATGAAAAACAATTTCAAGAAGATTTGGCCAAAGCAACCGCCTTAAGTTTAGAGCAACAAGCTTTAGAAGAATTTAAGCGATGTCAAAAATATGGCAGTGCCTACACGCAATCCCTGCAACAGGAATCCAAAAATCGATATTATGCTCAAATAAGGCGCCAGCAGTACGGGTGTAGAGATGTTGCAGAAACATCAGTTTCAAATCAGTATGGTTTATCATTGCCACCACCACAATCGACACAGCCTCAGCGACGTCATTCGGAAATAACGCATAAAGTACCACCAAATACTTTGTTAATGGATGTCGAACGGTCCAGAACTCCACCTGCCTCTACAGTCGCCGTAGAAAACGATTTAATTAATTTTGCTAGTCCAACATCGAAGAAGTCAGAGAATACTTCATTTGAACAACTAATAGAAGATCTACAAAAGCTTCAAACTATAAACCCACAAACAGCCTTAGTGCCCTTAGGGCCTACAGCAGCAGCACCAATATACACCGGTTTTCATGCACCAGTAACAGCTTCATCAGCAGCTTCTTTATACCCAGGTAGTGCGGCTGCTGTACAGCCACCGTCTCAATATGGCGTAACAACAGCACTGGGCACTGCTGGTATGCAATTGGTACCTTTTACACCACCCCCACAACAACAAAAAGTACCGCTTACTAATGATGAATTGCAAAAACTATATAGCATGCCACAACCACCATATACTGCCCCCATCTATGGACCACGACATATGGGATTTATGTCACCAACTCAGGGAGCTGTCTTCTATCCTCAAACACCTCCCGTTATGGTAGGAGCAACTGGAGTACCTTATACAGCCCCACCACAATACTCCAACCCTTTTGGCTTTAACTACAATATAGTAGCACCGGCTACGCAACATCATTATTATCCCTCTAATCTGGCTGCGGTCAGTTCATCCGTTGCAACCTCCTCTTCGTCACCCAGTGTGTCCAATTTTAATAATCAACTTGATCATTTGGTCAATTCATCATTAAAGTCATCCTCTAGTAACAGCAGTATCAATCATACACATTCCAAACCACCACCAACTTCTACTAATGTTTGTATTCAGAGTAATGGTCAAAACAATTTTAGACGTCAGACACCACCCGCGCGTAAGCTGAAAGCAGCTGGTTCGGATTTAATCGATTTATCGCATGAAGATAAGTAAGTGCTCAAAACGTACTAAAAACGATTTCGAAATTTACTTGTTTCTTCTATTTTCCGTTTCTTACTTTGTTTTTAGTTCCCGCGTCAGCGTTTTAGAAGCCTTCGATCCCTTACTTAATGAAGATGACAATGGTAAGCTTGACTGTTATAAGTTATATTTAAAATTTTCTTTCTGTTATAATTTCTTATGGTTGTTTTTAAGTCCTTTAATTTTTTATAATCCTTTACGCTTTTGTGTATGAGTTCCTCGTAATTCTTTAATTAATGTTTAATTTTTGCTTTAAAACTATTTTCGCTTTATATAGTTTTTCACCTTTACTATATCACTTGTAATTAATGTATGCTATTCTATGTTTTATTAAAGCACATTTTTTTTTGGTTTAAGTTGTTAGTGAAGTAGAGTAGAATTGATTTCAAGTTATAAAATGTTTTATCCAGAAAAATTTCTGAAAATATTTTTTGAACGAATGAAATCAAAAATAACTGAACAAGTTTTGTGGTTCAACATTATAATTTCAAATGACCTGCGTATAATTTATAGAAGCAGATGAACTTTTTGGTTGAATTATATTGATATTAAGGTGGTATATAGGTGACGTTATATTTTTATACACCAACTTAGTCTAACTTTTATAAAATGATTACAGTTTCAAAATGATAACTCTTCTATTGAAGTCAGAAGAGTTATTTTCAATAATTACTATTTTGATTGCTAACTTACTGTTTCTTAAAAAAATAAATATGTAACAAAATGAGGTCTTGAGCCTATACAACAAGCACGCTAAACAAAACACTTATAAAATAAAAACTCAGCAGAAACCCTTAAATTAGACCGAAAAACACAAGAAAAGCTAAAAGTTTCTTATTTTGGGTTTAAAGTTTACAATAGTTGTTAAGCACGTTCTGTTTAAGAAACTATTTTCCAAAATTTATATTCAAAAATAAACAATAGCTAATTAAAGCGTTAAGCAATTAATTAATTTTTGGAAAATACCTTGATAATTGCTATAAGAAAAAAAGTGTACCAGCAACCGTTCTGTTTGTATATGTCGAATAATAAAAAAGATAATTTGACATACCATAATAATGGGTGGACAAATTTGAGGTTAGCAAATAAATTACTTGTCAAATGAATAAATGGTAAGAATTAAACTGTCATGCTTTGACATTTATTTAGTGAAAAGTTGGAAAATAAACACATATAACATTTACTATCAAAGTGGGAAAAATTTCACTATATAAAATTCGAGTTGCTTGCTTATTCTTATATTCCGGCTCCTTTTGAGACCACTGTGTGTAATTTATTCACTAAATTGGAGGCTCCTGGTACTGTTGGTAACAATAAACCAAAACAATACTTTTGTATTAGTCGTAGTGATGCAGCCAAAGTGTTGAGAATGAGCCTGGAACATTAACACTTCAACGTTCGCAACAATTGGACACTTTGCCCAACATTGGTGCAGTTTGTGGTCAGACAAGAGCACACCGTCACCGTGCGCTACCAAACCATGATAACCATTTTTTGTGGCCATAGTTGGATAATTCTGACATCGGTGACCGTTAGTTTCAGCAAGACGGCGTCACAAGCCACACAGATAAAAAAATCAGTTATTGCATAGAATTTTCTCGGTCGTGTAATTTATCGATTTGGCGATGTCATTTGGCCGCCTCGTCCTTGTGCTTTAACGCCGCCGGACTATTTTCTCTGGGCTATTTTAAAGACCGGGTTTTCGTGCATAACCCACAATTAATTGTCGCTCTGAAAGATGAAATTCGGAGCTACATTGACGAGATAAGCGAATCTCTTTTGCAAAATGCGCTTCAAAATTTTGTGAAAAGAGCGGACATCTGTCGATATGCTAGAGGTGGAGATTATATTTCTCTATTATGTCTACTTTACATTGTCAACAAAAGTGTGTGTGTTTTATTTACTAACCTCAAAATTGGTCATTTATGAATTTTTACGCACTACAGCCATATGTACAACAAAGCTTGTAGTAAGTTTCGTATGAGTGAAAGAATTGAACAGTCTTAGTCTGGTTCATTGTACGGCCTAGCACCTAAAACTTTTGTAGATTTTTATCGTGACCCACAACTACATTCTATGACTATTTTTTGTGTAAAATTTTAAAGGTTCTTGCAGAGACCCTGCTTCGTTTAGTCAATTATGTCCAACTTGTTCTAAGTTTTTGTTATGCATATCTGTATGTACGATTTTTTATTTTATCATAGAAAAAAAATATATCACATTTGATTTTTTTTCACAATTAAAACAATTCTCAATATAGTTAACCCGAAAACCAAATGTTGCTAAATTTTTATATTTGCATATGCTCTTCAATACTGTAAAGACCAATAAGAAGAAATGTATAAAAACTTCCTGAATAAATATGTTCTATCTGTTTTGATAGCAAATATCGATGTTCGCCATACAAAAATATGAGAGCGAATCTTGTAGGTTCATTTTGAATCTAGTTGTGAACCACGATAAAATACTGTCTTCTCTAATTTTAAAAACAAATTATTGTTATCTGCACTATTTGTCAAAAACTGTAAACAACGAAAAAATCAAAACAAAAAGTGCAAAATACACATCCATCAATACATATAAAAATGGAAATAATAAAAAGTGTTGTAAGTGCCGCATAATGCTTGTCAAGTTAAAATATTTAGAATATTTAAAAATTAATATATGAACTATATTTTTTAATAACCAACTTACCTTTTTTATCTATTTTAAACAATCAAAATTCGCGCAAAATATTTGTGTGTCCATGCACACGTAAAAACAAAACAAGAAACAAATCGTATGAACGCCACGGTTTGCTATTGTGGCTCAGAGAGCAAAAACAAGTGCTTCATTTTGCCGCCTAAACATGGTGTACGATTTTTTAAAGCTTTATTTTCCGACATTTTTTAAAAATACACAAAGCATCTTAAGAATTTCGCAAAATTAGAAAGACCGTTAAATCTAGCATTTCATGGCCGATAGAAAAAATACAAAAAAAAAACCAATTGAACTGCAGGAGGGAAAATATGTAATTTACAAAAAAGTAGAACCTGTATTTTTTTTGTAGGAAGACACATTTCCACCGCTAAATAGAAATATAAAATAATTAAATATAATAAATATAGTTATTTGACCTTTTTAATATTTTAAAGTAATTTATTAATTAAGCGCTAGATCTTTTTTTTATAAAAAATTCAGTTAATCTTTCTTTTTATATTATTTCTCGATATTTCACCAAACCACGAAAAAATGTATAAACAATACAATAAGTGTATTAATCAAAAAATGAAAAACAAATAAATAAAGATTAACTGAATTTTTTATAAAAAAGATCTAGTGCTTATTTAATATTTAAATTACTAATAGAATATTAAAATATCAAATAATTATAATTTAAAAATAATTAATATTACATTAATTTTCAACACAATCACAAAAGCATTTTGAACAACAAACTAACTTTACCAACTTAACGGTTTGTGAAAATCGTGCCGTTTAGGTTTGCTTTTCATACATTATAATTTAACATGCCAATTTTTCACAGATGGACGACTTTTACGCGCTGCTTTCGATTGGACTGTTAGCTACAATTATATATTTTTTGGCTTAAGTTTAATGAAGTGGAAATGAACAGAAAATTTTCTCAATTATAGCCAAATATTAAAAAAAAAAACAAAAACAAAAAAACGGGAACACTTTATAAACGACTTTCTATTACAAAACAAGATGTCAAAGAAAATTTACACAGACTTGCTGAAAGCTGAAATTTCTGTTTTCGAAAAAAAATATATTATATAAATTTTCCTTAAGGAGTTTTTAATTTAAAATCGAAATTAAAATACTAAATTTTAGAACTGTTTTAAACATCTATACTCCCAATAAACCTGTTAAATAATCCTATCCTCCTTGGTGTTTTAAAAATGAGCTTTGTGATGTTTCCTTGTCTAAATTAAGTAAGCAAAACCTCTCTATAGAAATCTTTATTCAACTTTACCTAGAGAAGGAAGACACTCTCATGAAAGAAGGTTGGAACTTTTATTTTACTGATGGTTCAAAAACTTCAAACGGAAGTTGATCTTACGCAATTGTTGACGAAAATGGGTCAACCCTAACTTTGAAAATTCTCCCAGATTATTCTTCAATTTTCACCGTTTAGGCAACTGCTATAATCAATGCCATTTACATCGCTTTAGATATAAGACAAAAAACGGTAATTTGCACAGATAGCTTATCAGTCTCCAAAGCAATATGTAATCCCTTATCGCGGAAATGGAGTATAATTAATTACATCCGTGATCTCTTAATGTGTAATTCTGATACACTAAAAATCTTGTGGGTACCAGGACATACTAATATTAAAGGCAGTAATAAAGCCGACGAAGCCGCTAAATTTACTAACAGTGCTCCCGTTATACTGGAAATTCAGATAGAAAGAACAGATGTAAAATGTTTTTTAAAAAATCATATCCACCAAAGAAAATTATCATTATCCTCATTATAAAGAATTAAATTTAATTTGCAGTCAACCATCCTATCCTACCAATGTAGGCAAATAGCAAATCAAGTTATTTTCGCGTCTACGCTTAGGACATACATATGCAACTCACAATTGCCTTCTCAATCGTGAATCAACTTCAGCCTGTCCTAAATGTGGATTAATTCTATCTATTCTTTTACACAGTCATTTCGCTAATATTAGGCATTTAATTATTGGATCCCTAAATCCGAGGGACCTCTTAAAAAATTCTTCTTATGACAACATATTCAAAATCAACAACTATATACATATCTCAAACTGGATTTACAATTTAATTTTCTTTTAATTCTATAACACATGAATTTTTTTATTGTTAAATTAGTTCTTATTTTATTACAACTTGTTATTTCCATTAGAGCCGATAGTCTTAGCAGCTAGTGCTCATTAAATTTTATTTGCATTAGATATATAATTTATTATGGATCAAATAAATATTAATAATAATAATAAATTTTAGAAGGTTTGCTGTTGTTAAAAAGTAAAAACCCTTTTCATACGCAAAATATGTAATTTCAAGTTTAGATACTCTGCAAAAAAAAAATATATATTTAGTTTTTGAAATGACCGATCAAAATTTCTTGGCGCTTTAGTTTGAAGTGTCAGTGGTGTAGTAAAATGGAAGAGAGCACAGGAATTTTAAAAATAATTACCAAATTTAATAATGATGGTAGTAGAACTCTCAATAAAGTTTTAAAATGATTAAATGTTAAAGTTAACGGAAATTGCATAAGTTTATCTCGTTATGGTCATCTTTTTACTTACGATAAATTAGTATGCCCAAGAAATCCCAATGCTAACCTCAGATCAAGTAAATCACAAATTAAAGACCAAACTGTGAATTAGTTGAATGGTCATTTTGGCGAAGCGTCAAGGAAAATGGATACAATAACAGAGTTGGGAAAAAAAACACTATTTTGAATTTTGAAAATTTAAAAATGGCCCAGAAGTATGAAAATTTTCACATAAACGAAAGGGAATAGGAAATATAAATTTCCTATTTTCAGAGCTGATGACAGCCTATAGTTTGGCAAAAGTCAAGCACAGAGTTACGGCCGCAAAATAATAATTCAGCAGCAAAACATAAGGGAAACGGTCACCTAAGGTCTTGGGATGGAAGACAGTATTGGGAAGCTATGATTCATTGATGGTATAAAAGATAAGGCTATAAACTAACTATTTTTAAGTGTAAAAAACATCAATATAACAGGGGCGTGCAAGCTTTTGTATGTTCTTATGTTCTTACGTTTCTAACATATTTTGGAAGTCGAATTTATTCATTTTCTTAAAAACTCTTAAATAACACTATTTGTGTGTGGTTTTTTGTTTTAGCCAAACAGGAAAAGGTTTTTGGTCAATATGAAACCCCCTGGGATTCAAGTTGAATTACACCTATAGCTACATAACTTTTGCACCATCTGTGTTATTTTGGTTATACATTTATTGATAACTTTAAGAAAATAATTATTTTCTGTGCCTTCTTTTTGATTTATGTCCCTACGAACCTAAACAATTTCAACGTATACTATTTTTATCCAAATTTTAAGTTTAGATTAACGTTTAGTCGTGGTTAATTTATATAAATATGTATATAATTTATATTTGTAGTCTATAGAGGAAAATGTAATGTTATATTATATTGTGTTAGTTGTCATGATTATTTGTTCTTTCTGGTCTTGAAGCCTGTTAGCACTGTAGAGAAATTATTAAAAATTAAATTTCAATTGTAAAGGGTTTTAACAAGAAGTTTGTTTTCTAAAATAAAATAAAACAAAAATTTTGGTTGAAGATAAGTTCGGCAATTATGAACGAAAAATGATATCTCACGTACACGCTGACAGATGTCGATTCTTTCATTCAAGTTTTTATTCACTTTTTTTGGGCAAAATGGGGGCCCTCTTGAATAAGGCTGAAATCGATTCGATTGGCTCCTTATAGACTCTGTCCTTAACGTAACCCCACCAAAAATAATCCAGTGGTGTTAATCACACGATCTGGCTGGCCACTTAACTGCTGATTATCGTAAAATTATGCAATCAGGAATAATAGGTGCCTCTGTAGGCTAGTAGGTAGTGTACTGGCTTGTCAGTCTGGGGGTTGTGGGTTCGATTCCCAACAAAGACCTTGGCTGTTTTTCACTACAAAATAAAAATTGACTGTCAGTGGGGCTGCTCATTGATGAAGGCATGGTCACTGGTCGCTGTCCTGTTTTATACAACAGTTAATTTTCGTAACTATCTTACTATCTTTCTACTTTCATCACCTGCCTCATCTCTTCTCTATCCTTTTGCTAAAGAATGTAGCACGGTACTTGACTAAATAATCATTGTTGCCTGAAGTGTTACTTCTCTTAAAAAAAAAAAAAATAAAAAACAAACAAATATGATCGTTTCATTGGCTGTGTGACATCTGGCACATGCCAATTATATCCACCGTCGTCAATGATAGGCCAAAACTCAGCTGTTAGAATCTCGCGACAGTGTGATCCATTGACCGTTACCGCATTTCCAGTATAATCTTGGAAAAAAAACAACGGCCAAATGACGCCTTCAGACCATATAGCGCACCATACAGTGACACGTTGAGCATGCAAAGGCTTTTCAACAATCGCTCTAGGATTTTCAGAAGCCCAAATGCGTCGACTTTCCTTGTTGATATAACCTGACGAGTGAAAATGGGCTTCGTTTGAAAAATGATTTTTTTTGAAAAACCAGCCGGTTGTTCTTGAATGAATTAAGCTAATCTACGGCGATGTGAACATTGGTCGGCTTCAATTCCTGCACCTGTTGAACGTTATAAGGCTTGAAAGTCAATTACTTACGCAAAATTCGCTATGTGGTGGTTTTGGATACCCCAATTGGCGAGAATGTCGAGCAATTGACATTTTTGAATCTGCTTCAACACTGTGCCTCACGGCTGCGATATTTTCAGTTGATCGACCCGGTGTTCGCACATTTTGTATCGAGCCTGTCGACTCAAAATTCTTAATAGCGGTCTGAGAAGGACGATTATGTTGTAACTTTAACAGAACCACCATTTTCATAGTGGATTTCAATTATTTTATTGCGATTTTAGTGCGAAATTGAATTCATTGTAACAAGTTTTAATGTTTCCACTACGAAGACATCAAAAAACTAAATGTTAAACTATCATGTTGTTGGTGTTGCCAGATTTGAAAAACAAACTTCTTGTATAAAAACCCGATATAAAGTCTGAATTATATTATAAGCCTTCAGTAACGAATTCATTTGATTTTATTGGTTTTTTACATTTATTTCATATCATTATGCTTATCGTCTCTTAATTTATTTTGTGTGTGACTAAATCTATAGTTTTATTTTAAAACCAGTAGCATGCTAAGTACACAGCCTATTTTGTTCGTCTAATCACTTACCTGTTTACTATTGTGTTGTTGTTTTGATTTTTCTAACAAATATCGTATCAATATATTATTCTAGTTTTTTTTTTACCAATTTTTATGTTTCTCTTTTTACTTTTTCTTATATTTCAGTTAGCAAAAGACCAAATCTTTAACAAAATAATGTCGAAACAAAAGATTTACTAATATAGAGAAAATAAAGTATTATCGAAAAACGTCGATAGTAAAATGAAAAATAAACAAAGAAAACCGTATCACATTACCTCCATTTTGCCTCTTTTCCTTTCTCACTGCTAACGTTTCGCAACTCTGTGTATTAGAAACGTTAACAAAGTAACGAGTCTTGATGCAGCCGTCGAGCTAAGGTCTGATAAAAATAAATTATTTATAATACTAAAGAAAATTTTGTAGTTAAAAACTGAAATATATAATAGAATATATATATTGTATACGTGGGCGATCCATAACTATGCGGACTAACAAGTATAATACAAATAATAGAGTACATTTGTTTTTAATTAAGTATTTTACCTTTAAAATCCTCTTCCCCCCAAAAGCTTTTATGCAATAGCTGCAATTAGGTTTCTTTTAGTACTCATAGTTGGATCATATTTTTATATTAAAAAATGATACAACTTCTATTGGTTTTAAAATTGTAAACTCGGATTATTGTAAAAGTAGTAATGGGAACTGATTCACCACCTTTTAAAGAACATATTTTTTTTCCGATTTTATACTAAGTTAAAAAATTTATTTTTTCTTCCTTAATGAAGAAGACACTGAGGTATTTAATGATTTTTAATTTAATTGTAGATAATGTGAACCGCAACTATTATTGCATTGCAAATATAGTTTTTAGAATGTAGCTAACGTTACTTCAAGTTGTGTAGTTGTGGAATCGCCTCTAAACAGTCTAAAATTTAAGAATAATTTTTATGCCATTGATTTTTTGAATATACATATTTATTGCGTGTTTTATTTTTTTAATTCGATTCAAATTAATATGAATTCGTATTGTCATTAAAAAAAATTCAAATTAATTTATTTAATATTTAGTAGTATTCTTAGATTAAATAGGAAAACAATTAATTTGTAAAAATACAAAAATACGACTTTATCACTTATCTTAATGAGGCCTACAGTAGTATTCAAAAATTGTCACTTTTGTTTTTGTAATAAATGTTCTGATATACAGAAATCGATTAGATTAACAAAATAACCAAAAAAAAAAGAAAACCAATAATAAATAAATACATAAAAAAAGAAAAATGTTCAATAAAATATTTTATATTTGGACATTATTTATTTAAACATTTTACTTTGCTTTTGTTTAGTTGTAAAAATGGGTTGTTTGATTTTCGATAAAAATGTTCTTGAATAGAAACAAATTTAATAAAAAATTAAAAAAAAAAAAAATAAAAGCCGTTGTTTTATTCCTTAGAAAATCGTTAAAGAATTCGAATTTAAAAATTATAAATATGCTAGTATAATTAGATTTGCTGTTTTTATCAGTTTTATCAGCCTTTTTGATAATGTCAAATCATTTTATATAAAAATGATTTATTTTTAATTTTAAGAGTCATACATTTAAAACTCATATCCCTTAGCCCTCTGCTGCATTGTTACTCATACTTTTCGTTTCACCTTATCCGCTTTTAATATCCGTATAAATTATATGAATTGCTAAAAACATATCCACCCAAGTTTATTATAACCAAGTTTATTTTTCTTTTGTGTATTTAACCAAAATATAAAAAAATATTGAATGTATTCACGTCATTACATTTACCACCTGTCTATAGATAACGAATTGCATTTCTACGCGCAACACCTTTAGTCGCTTTTTATTATTTTTGAGTTTTGAAACAATTTTTTTGGAGTATTACAAATCTAAAAATATATCACGCTTTGTTATGCTTGAAATGTTACAAATAAAAAAGTCATATACTCTTTCACAGATGACAGCACTATTTGTCTTTCGTATTCATTCAGTAATAGATCGATCAAGTTGGAGGTACGTTTCAATGACGATCACGTAACAATCTTCAAATGGGGTCGTGTAAAAAGTGTCGATTTTAATGCTCGTAAGACTCAATGTTGCATGCTTACGTATGGATGAGTGTCCGGAATTGATGTTGCATGTGTTATTAAGGGTGATATAAGTTTTATGGAGTCGAAAGCACCTAATATTTTGGTATGAGAATTCAGTGTGATGTTCGATAGCCTAAGCACATTTTTCAGGTTTCTAAAGAAGCTTTTAAGTGTTTCGGCTTTCTAAAACGGTGTAAGAGATACTTCACTCCATTCTATCTTCATACTATTTATACCACCTACATATATCCGTCCAAAAATGGAATACAACTCTCATTCAAAAATCTATTTTGGAGTTACTAGACCGTGAATAGGAGAAGGTCAAGAGGCTTGTTTAGGACAGTAGGGTATCCAAATCTATTGATTCTCTAGAGTATCGACGGAATGTGGGTTGTACTTCACTGTCTTTATAGAACGCTCGGCTATCTAGACCTGTGCAACTGGGGGTAAAAGGGAGCCCAGTCCCCTGAAGTCAGCAGGCATACAACTGGAAGCTCCACGTTATTTCCACGGGAATCAGTAGGCCCGCAGAGTTTCCGCTATTTGTCTCTTTTAGGCATTTAGCTGTTTTTCTGGCTGATTATTGAGGTTGGCCCTTCGGGAGTATCGTGGTTGTTGTGGTTTCGCGGCCCCAGAACATGTCAGTTTTTAATGGGGCCCGGATCATTTCACCTTTAATAACACCTACCTGGTGGAATGTTCCTAGATCCAGTGAGCATGCTAGTCATGTGTTCTGGACAGGAGTTGGATAGTCTCCAGCTCTTCAGCAAGGAGTGGTGGTTTGCAGCTCTGCTCTGGAATCATTAAAGTTGCAACTAGGAAAGACCTGTTGCTAGAACAGATTCCTAGGGTGTGAATGACGTTGCTTTTCATTCCCAGTGGTATGACCATCATCTGATTAAGGCTCAGTGCCAGGTGCAGATGCAAATCTTATCACGTAATGTACTTCACTGTTTTATCGTTACTACTATGGTAAGTGCTCTAATGAAATTAGGGAACTTGTTCCCGTTACTCGCACGTTTTTGCATTTAAATCGATTTTTATTGAGAGCACATCCAATTGTAGTTGATTGGCCAGTGAATTGCACTACACATTAGAGGGAAAATACGCTTTTGAGCAAAACAGTCCATATAAGAAATAAACTCTTTCCAGATGTCTTTCCTGCCACTTTTATTGTATGAAAATTCAAATTGAAAGTCCACAAACACTAGATCCTCTTTCCTTCTACCCATCATCTAATTTCATAGTTCTGGCACAATGAATTGCATGTGTAGGGGCCATCCCCTGAGTGCTGGTCCTAAAAACAAAAACGCACCAAGACAAAAATTCACAAAATTTGCATTTTTGGGCATCACCAAATACTTACCATATGCTTTATACGAGATTTTCGCATTTTTATTCAAAAACATATTCATGTTTTCAATTCCTCCTCTTAACATTCTTCCCTGTTTGTTCGCAAATGGCAAACACTTTCAAGTTCTATTACGTAATAGAGGAGGAATTGAAAACTTTAGTTCATTCACCGGCGGAACAAACCCAAACAATTTAGTACTAAAAACATAATCAGCCCAATCACGAATATTCCCTAGGAATTTCTTTCTCACGGAAAATAATTTTCTCGAGAAAAAATTCCTTCAATCACAAATTCCGCGGGAACAAAAAACATTAAAAAGTGGCATCATTGAGTTTTATAACCAACTGTGTTGTTTATTTACATTTATTTTTCCTTTTTTTGTTTGTAACTTAAGATTTTTTATTTATTTACAAACGTTGATCGGAGAATTTTGTATTTAATTTAATTAAATAAATTAAACTACAAAAAGAATAATATAAAAAAATACTTTTTTTCCAAAAATTTTTGGAGTGCCTTTGTTGCCTTTAAAAAAACCCGCACGCTATATCTGCGTTTGCTTCCATTATGGTAAGCAAATGCTGCATTTGTTGGTAATTTGTGTTTTTTGACCTAAAAGCAAAAATTATAAAACTAAAAAAAATTTAAAAACCAAACATTACTTACATTTTTGTGCAAACTCCCTTCTATAGAGCAGGTGGAAAAAAACTTGAAAAATAGCAATGTTTTCTCCCTTTTTTTCATTTATGATACCTATTTTTTTCCCCGCCGAATTTTTTTCTCTTCTCACAGTTGAAAAAAAGGGAAAATATTTATTCATAATAGGAGAAAAGGGAAAAGCGAGAAAACTCACGCAGAATTTTTATTCATGATTGGGCTGATTGTTTGTTTTAATAAAAACACATTTTGGTTTTGACAAAGTTTTGATTTTGGAATAATTATTTTTGTTAATTTCTTTTATAACATGCGGAATACTTAAAGGATAAATACCGAATATAATTCATTTACTTACTTACGTCAGGAATGAGACTTTAGTAAAGTTTAGTAAAGTTTAGTAAAGTTTAGTACTTTTTTCCCATTTTGTATTTTACATAATTTTTTTCGGTACCTAATTGAGTGCTATGTAGTCTATAGGTGTACATCCAACTACATATAGTTGCTGGAATGCCAAGGAATGATTGTACTACACATTCGTTTATGATCCAAAAAATATGCTTTGATCGGTAGGGATTTTCTAAATAAAACCATTTTTTTAAATGGAGTTGACCTTTTTTCACTCAAAAATTTACCTAACGTGTTCTTCTTCAGCGCAAGTGATGATACTCGTAGGTTATTTTGCTTAAGAACATGATGACATGTTATTTTTGGCAGCATTATTTATATAACATTAGACTTGAGTCTATAAAAGACGATAGAAACAGAATATAGTTAAGTAAAGCATATCTTGCACTAAAATAAACTTTTACCTGATGAAATATGCTTTTTTAGAAATCGCCTTTCAAATCAATTGAAATATTAAAAGCATATTAATTTTTGTTTTTTTTTATTTTTTTTTTTTAAATAAATATTAAGAAGAAACTTGTCACGTTTTTGCAAACATGGGACATATTTCCAGCATTGCATACAAAACAGCTGATTTTGCATTGGCCGGAAGTTATAACTTGCTTATATCTGAAAACTATCACTATGAAAAGCTTAATGCCAGAGTTTCCTAAATTAGCAGCCTACACTAGGTAGTGAAGTAATACATGCGCATAGAAAGTTGTAGCTCCTGTTCGAAGAATGTTTTCACAAACAGTATTTTTTAATGTCTGTTATTGTTACACATTCAGGTTAATACGCAGTTCCCTCAGTTATTTATTGAGGATCCAGGCAGTTTCTCATTATTATTCGGCACATTTGTGTCATTGTTCTCTTAATTACCGCTAACAGAGGCGGCAGCTCCTACTCTTCCCACGATCTAGAAATGCGAATCTAAAACCTACAGGAATTAAAATCATATAATTTTAAACACTTCATTTTGTGTTAGCCTGGTGTAACTTGTTCACTACAACACCAAAACTTTAATTTTATATCAAATACGACATTCAAACTACTGGTGGTCTTTGAAACAAAGTTTAAAAATAACTTTTAATAAATAAATAAAATAAATAAATAACTTTCAATATTTAAGTACACGAAAAATGTAAATACATACATATGTTTGCTGGGGTATATGTACTACATATATTCTTTTCACACACAAAATCTGTCTGGTGTAACGATTTTCAATACCTACAGCATATTTTAGAAAATGTCTGTTTAGATTGAAACTACTGATGCAAAATTTAAATGATTACCAAAAGTACTTTATTCGTTTACTTTTTTTAATTGTAGAAGCTTTATAAAATGACATTTACACATATATTGCCAGATCACAAAAACTTTTAAGGGGTGATTTTTATTAAAGCAAAAGAATTGTTGTTGCCCGCCTTAAATAATTGTTATAAATACAACTTTTATCAACAGAAACAATTCATAATCTGATTAAGTTGAATCGTTACAGTGGTAATTATGCTGACGTTTTAAATTTAAAATTAAAATTTATGACTGACTAGTTGTGTCTGATTAATTAAATTAGTATTCGTATATTATTTGAATTGCTTGACATGGCAGTGCTGCTTAAAAAAGAAATAAGCAAAGTTGAAATAGTATACATTTGCAATGATAGTAAGACAAATCAAATTTTATTGAAAACCTGGAACAAAATGAGTCGAAAAATTAAATTTAATTCATAACATCGATTGATTTAACTTAAAAATTTTAAAAGACTATAAAAACAAAAAAAGGAAATGGAATTGAATTGAATGTGAAAAATATTTAGAAAATCTCGTAAAAGAATATATTTGTAAATTTTTTCCATACAAGTAATTAACAAACACGAAATGTTGTGGCATTTAGATTTAGATTTAACAATAATTGACAAGTCAGTGAGAAATATGTATGTATGTATATAACCCAAATAAATACCATAAAAATTCACAAACAAGTTTATTAAAAAATTGCAAATGCTAAAAGTGTAAACGACTAAAAATTTGTCTACACAATATTTTAAAAGTGAAAGCAAGAATTTATACTCTAGATTAGATGATTAGAACCAATTCTGTTTTTAGTGGGTCATATTTTTTTAATTTATTTTTGGCATTTTCGTGCAATCTTTAGATTACAAAAGTAACAATAACATTAAAGTTGAGTAAAACAGGTTTTTAAATAACGTTTTCCAAAAGATAAAAAATACATTTTTTCCATTTATATGGTAAGAAATATTGTGCATTTGATTCAGTTAAAGCAAAGTGTTACGCTCTAGTAAACGTTAGGGTAAAATGGGAAACGTATCATAAATTTAATGGAAAGAATTAAAATCGATGTTTATCGTTCACAGCTGAAGTCACAAAATTGTGCTAGGATACTCAAAACGATATTGAAATAATGAAATACTTAGAAAACCCGTTTTAGCTCTAGCCGAAGGGTCAAATGTTCTTTTACAGCACCAAAACTCAAATCCTAGCTAGTGTAAAGCCAAGTATTTCAACACTAAAAATTTCCCTAGTGCGCCGAAATTTCCAAGGGGTTTGATAGAGTGTGGCATGATGCACTTCCGTTAAAACTTGTTGCTTTTGGTAATTTATATCGACTTTTCTCACGAGTTGTTATAGATGGCATTTCATTAGACGAGTTCAAGATTAAATCAGAGGTACTGTGTGATTCGATTTACATCCGCACCTGGCCATGAAGCCTTAATCAGATGGTGGATCTAACCACTGCATGATTTGGAACGTCATGCTCGTCCTAGAAAGCCGAAGCTATATTTCTATGCAACAGAAACCTTCTAGTTGCAACTTTAATGATTCCAGAGCAGGGCTGCAAATCATCACACCTTGTTAAAGAGTTGGAGACTTTCCAACTCCTGTCCAGAACACATGACTAGCATGCTCAGTGGACTGGATCATTCACTTTGCGTGTCATTATCAGTGAGATGATCCTGGCCACCATAACAACCATTATACTGTTATGGGGCCGCGAAACCACAACCACCACGATACTCCCATATAGGTGCCAACCTCAATAATCAGCCAGAGAACTATTAAATGTCTAAAGAGACAAATAATGAACTCTGCGAGCTTACTGATTCCCGTGAAAATAAAGTGGAGTTGACTACCTGCCTGTCTTCAGGGGACTGGGCTCCCTTTTTCACCAGTTGCACTGTGTCTAGATAGTGGAATTCTATAAAGACCATATTTATGTGCCCCCGGGGGGGAAATCAGGGTTACTGCAAGACTCTGTTCTTTCTCCAATCCTCTTTCTTATTTTTCTATGTGACTTTTGTCAAACTTTCAATCCTATATACTCCATCGCAGATGACAGCACCATTTGTCATTCGCATTCGTTTAGTAATAGACCAAACCAGTTAGAGGTGGATTCCAAAAGGCGGAACATGAATTGTACGGTCAATCACGATCTCGAAATGATTTTAATGCCCATAAGACTCAATGATGCATGCGTCTGTTACTATAGGTAATATAAGTATTATGGAATCGGAAGCTCTTGATGTTCGTGGCATGACAATTCAGTGTGATGTTCGATGGACTAAACACATTTTTCAGGTTTCTAGAAGCTTTTAAGTGCCTCGGTTTTCTAAGGCGGTGTAAGAGATACTTCACTTCATTCGATCTTCGTCCTATATCCGTCCGAAAATGGAATACAACTTTCATGTACGGACTACGGGTCAAAAATTTGTTTTGGAGTTACTCGACAGCGAATAGGAGAAGGTCAAGAGGCACATTGGGGATAGTGGGGTATTTAACTTTATTGATTCTCCAGAGCATCGACGCAATGTGGGATGCATTTCACTGTTTGATCGTTACTCTAATGGTAAATAGGTGCCCCTGTAGGCTAGTAGGTAGTGTGCTAGCTTACATGACTGGGGGTTGTGGGTTCGATTCCAACAAAGACCTTGGTTTTTTCACTACAAATAAAAATTGACTGTCGGAGGGGCTGCTCAGTGATGAAGGCATAGTCACCGTTCACTAAGCTGAGTAGCACGGTACTTGATTAAATAGGCATTGTTGCCTGAAGTGCTACTTCTTTTAAAAAAAAAATACTCTAATGAAATTATGGAACCTGTTCCCGTTAATCGCGGGTTTTTGCTTTTAACTAGATTTTCGTTGAGAGCGCACCCATTTGTGGTTGATTGGCCAGTGAATCGCACTACGCATCCCAGGGAAAATTCGTTTTTTAGCAGAACAATCTCTATGCGGTCTTTCCTGTCACTTTCAAGATAGGAAAGTTCAAATCGAATGTCCACAAACACTACTCCCTCTTTGCTCCTCCCCATAACCTAATATCCTAGTTCTGGCACAACGCATTGCATGTGTAGGGGCTATCCCCTGGGTATTGGTCCAAAGAAAAAAAAAAAGAAAACCAAAAAAAAATCCTTAAAATTAAAACAAAAGAATATTTAAAGAAAAAAAATACTGCAAAATAACACAGGCAAAGAAACTCGACTTACTGGAGATATATGATTTACTAAAGAAATATGACTGATTTACAAGACTCTGTTACGATCAGTTTTCCCTAAAGTAAATTATATTTTTGGGATGTTCATGTTAATACATGTTAATACTTCTATGCATAATGCGAAAGTTTGCTTTCTTTATTCTTCCGACTTGACATGATTGAAAATGTTTGTGCTTGCTTTCCAACAAGGTCAAGACAATTCCACTATAAGATTTCACTTTTTCAAGCCTTTAGATATTCCTGAAATTAGATTTCTTTGAACTAATAGTAGTTAAGTTATAAGTCAATTAAAAACAGTATAAACGTTGTTGTATAAACGTATTCAGGGAGCTTGTATTCACTACTGAAATATCTATTAAGCTTAATACTAATTTATAGTTATAAAATAATGTTTATTTAATTTAAATATGTAAAATGGTTCTAATCATATGAACAAAAGAATGTAATTATTTATTTGCCTTTTTCTGGAAAAGGATATTAAAAATGCTGAAAATAGTTTTATTTTCTTAAAATAAAAAATTCTGATAACATATAATTTTAATCAACCGATCGAGAGTGTATAACCGATAAATTATACCAAACTTATTTACTATAACAAATAAACTCTAGGGTATTGAGATTATGTGAAAGCGTGCTAGAAATTGTGAGTATTAAACAAGCAAACAGTAGTGGTCAAAACATATGCAGTAAAAAATACATTATTTTCAAGAGTAATTTGTTTTTCCACAAAAATCTTAAATATTTACCAAAACTTTCTTACTTTTTTTTATACGGCGTTCACACTTCTGCCCTCTAAACTGTTGAAACCTCCCCTATAATCACTAAATCGGGACATTTGTGGGATGAATTTGGACTTAGAGATTACAAAAATTCATTTAACAACTTAAGGACAACTGAAACTACACGTATCTTTAAAAACAGAGTGAAACAAAATACTATCAGAAGTGTATACAAATGAGTTAATGCTATGCAAAAAAGATATAAAAAATAAAGCTCTAGAAGCAATGCTACAAATTATTAAACGATTTTTCCTTTTTATTTTAATTATTTATTTATTATTAAATTTCTTAATGTAAATGCTTTAGACCCTGCCCCATTATGCGTTTGATTACCTATATGTGTATACAATGTTCTTAAGCGAGTTATTTAACCAAATAAACAGACGCATTAAAATAGAAACTATAGTGCCTAAGTTATTCATTTTCAGCATTTTATACAGCCCTGTTGAAAACTACAAGGGAATTTATAACAATTACGTGCATATTATCTTATGGAAGCAAGAAACTTCAGAGGGAAATTGTTTATTTTAAATTTTCATACAAAAACGATATAAATTTTTTTATTAATAAAAATACAATTTATGTTTTAAACTCATAGCAGAAGAGGAGCAAGCCAACTAAATTATTATGCCGGCGGCTAAAGGTTAATTTTGGTCGGCGACGTTGGCAAAGTCGCTTACGAAGAGTATTAATTGGCTTATTAAACTTATACTACTGAGCCGAAATGATATCTTAAACACTGTAATAAAAGTACCAAGAAGTTTAATATAAAAATTTAAATATTAATTTATATAAAAGTCCACAAATTTAGTGAAAGTTTAAGTTTATAATAATTAGATTTTAAAAACTGCTTTTAAACTCAAAAGCTGAAAGTCCATACCACGCGTTCTACGCGCACACGCTTTGTATGCGTTTGATGCTTTTTACGCGTTCTACTCTTTATACTTCAAGTTACATGCAACGCTTTTTATGCGACAAGTTTTTTATTATGATCACCTGTAGTGTAAATAATTTTATCTAATAAAAAATGTTTGCAAAAATTAAATCTGAAATTGAAATTTTTTAAGAATTTACAGAATTTATTGAATTTGTGCATATGATATTTTGTGTAATGAGGACTTATGGAAAACTTCAAGAGAAAAGAAGACGCTTTTGGGTGCGTCCCTTGTTTTTGGAAAGGGAAGTGAGTGGTTTTTTTGCACCAACGTTTGAAAAATCAAAATAACAGAAATAATACAACGTCAAAAACAGCAGAAATTTTTTCATGGCGCTTGCGACGCGTAGAAAAGTAGAAAGTAAACCTACTTCATGCGTTCTATGCGTCATAAGCATTCTATGCGATGTGCTGTGTAACTTGTCACATACAATTACAGACGCGTATAAAGTGTGTACGCGTAGAACGCGTGGTATGGACTTTCAGCTAAAAGAATTTAACAAATAACGAGTGAGCAAATTAGAAATTAAATTGACTTAAACCACTCAGTTCTTTGACATCTTCTGTTTTATTGATGCCAATGTAGAATATTAATATGGGAATTAATAATGAAATATGATGTCGGGCGATTTACCTCTAGTATGTCGGCAGGCGCCCGTTCTATTCACAGAATTTTACCGCACATTTTGAAACAAAACTGCGCCCCTTATATCGTTAATGCATCATCGAATTTTATCTTTCAGCACGTCAGTTGTTTGTGTATTCGTAAGCCCGTTCAATTAACATCGCCAAATCGTGAAATTACGCGATCGTGGTATTTCTCATGCAATAACTGAGTGGCTGTGTGGCTGCGTCACCGTCTTGCTGATATCAAAGATCACTGATGCCAACATTAGTTATTTGTGGCCACAAAAAAATGGTTATTATGGTTTGGTAGTGGGGCGGTTCCTTGCTCATTTTTAATAAAATACGACGCGAGGATGCTGCCTGATCACAAACGTACCACACGGTCACTTTCTTTAGACGTAATTGTTTTTCGAAGACTGTGAATTTTGTGAGCCCCATATGTAAGAATTTTGTTTGTTTATATAATGTATAGTTGAAAATGAGCTTCATCACTAAAGATGATTTGGCTGAAAAATGCGCTGCTTTCGTTCAGTTATTCAACCATTGTTTCAGTCGAACGTACTTCACTTACGTGAGCTTCATCACTAAAGATGATTTGGCTGAAAAATGCGCTGCTTTCGTTCAGTTCTTCAACCGGTAGGCTTTTATTCTTGAACGAGTTAAACTTTATAAACGTGAATTTTCCATTTTGATCGTAAATGTTTACAATTAAATTCTTTGCTCAAGATTGAAAAGTTCCATGCTTAAAATTTTTCAATTTCTTATTAAATAAATGTCATAGGATGACAGCTTAATTTTTTATATTTAACCATTTAACAGACAATTTACTTCCTAACCTGATATAACAAATTCGATTTTTCTGATTACTTACGTTTTCGTGCCAATAATAATTATTAATTTTAAAATTTGTTAAAATTCTTGTCTGTCAAAACTTTTTTGACGAATGTAAAGCGTTTTGCAGGTTTTAATCTTAACCACATGTCACAGAGCAATAAAAAAAATTAATTAACTCCAAGAAATAATTGATAAACAATTAATTCATGTGAATTTTTCTTTTAATTTTTCCACAGAAATATTGAAACCTAATTTCGTAAAGTGCACTAAAATCTGCTGCGATATCCCAGCTCCAGTTCTGTTGTACATATGTACACACTTCCTTTTCTGCTTCTACTGAAATGACTAAATGCTTTTTCATTTTTCATTTCCAAATTCATCTTTATTAAATTAAATGCTCTTTACATATTTATTTACAGTTTTGAGATATTATCTTAGATATTACAGCAAATTATGTTTTTAATCACAGATATTGAAAAGTTCAGTTATAAGTATTTATTCTTTTTAAAGGGAAAATAGGAAAACCTTCATATACTTACTAAAAAAATAAACATGTGCAAATATAATTAGGAAATATATATGAATACAATGTGTTAGAGTTGATTTTAATTGTCCACTTATAAAAATATTTTATGCATGAAGCAAATCCTAAATGAATGACTAAAGAAGAATAGCATTAAACATTATGTGTTCTTGTTGGATTCAAAAATACTATACTGTAGTCAGCAGTGCCCATTTTTTGCGTTTATAATTTTGAATTATTATAATTATCATAAATATTATCTGCCAATAATTTGTTTTCTGATTTTACACGTTTTTATTTTCGGTAAAGAAAATGTTTTTGTCAATTACTTTTGCCAAAAAACGATAATGCAATAGAGGTATACGCAGATCGTTATTAAAAATGTGAAACCCTAAATATATATTTAACATATATTTATATATTTATTTATTTATTTTGTATAAATTCGTTTTTAAAAAACGTTTTGTTATATTGAGATCTTTTATTACAAAATAATAACACTTTAGAGTTTTAAATAAAATTAAACGATTTATTTACTTACAATACACACAAAATAAACACAATGGTGACTTTGTTGTCTTTACTCACTGATGACTCCTTTGCTCAGCAAGTGTTGCTTATATAACTGGTTAAAGCGGTGCTCGCATATATAAGAATATTCTACTTTAACATCATTTCACATTGTTATTGTTATTATCACTTAGTGTAGGTGGCTGCTTGGCTGTATGTTTGTTTGTTTGTTGTTTCTATTTTCTGTCGCTTTTCTTTTTTCATATAATTTCTTATAAGCGTGTTGTTGTTGTCTGGTGTGTATAAGATTTCTTAGAAAACTACTCAGTTTGTAAAATGTGTGTCCTTTCGTTTAATTTTTTACTGTTAATTATAGTCTTTTGAATCTTTATTCTTTATATAATTTAATAACTTGTTTAATATACAGCGTGCTCCTTAATTTCCCATTTCTGTTTTTAACAGGGAATGTATGTATTTATATATTTATCACAATTATTATTTCAAATGTCTTTTTTCTAATTTTCTATTCATAGTTCAAACATTTGCTTTTTTGCGTTCTGGCTTTGCGGCTCATTTCCCATTAACACAAAATCACTTCATAATTAAATTAATAACACTGTTATTTTTCAAACCAAAACGATAAAACGAAAATTGAAATAAAAAACATAAAACAAAATATTTATTGAATTTGCATTAAAGTCATGTTTTGCTGCTGCGTTATTGTATTAATGGGTAACTAAAACAACAAGTGTGGGATGGTGGTGATGTTTAGCCACATGCATTCAATTTAGTTGTGGTCATTAGCGTGTGTTGTTATGTTCGTTGCTGTGTTCTAACATTGTGATTTTTAGACCAAATGTAAAAAGTGTAAAATAACAAAAACATTATTAAATCTCAACAAGTGACGAAATCATGCTGTAACTAAACAGCTAGCAAGCATCATGGCCATTTGATAATACAAAATAAACCGCGCGTAAAATGATAAGGTTTTTCTTATTTATGCAAAAAATGAAGAATTTTTTTCTAAACTAGTTTAAAAGAAAGACAAAATACTTTTAATATCAATAAACTGTGTCATTATCTGAATGTTCAATTTTCACACAATTTTCGCAGATTTAGCATTCGTATTATGGCAATAACTTTCCGAACGTTGTATTTGTAGTGTTCTATTATCTTTTGTTTATCGACATGTACTTCACACTATCCCCAAAAAAATTAATCTAATGAGATTAGATCGCAGTTAGAAGGGTCATTACGTGAACTTAATTGTTTATTAATTGCATCTTTTAGTTAATTAATTATATTGCGCGTTGAGTGAGTCCGTCCACATGCATAAGCTTAAAGTAAAATATATTGAGATATGCAAAATTTAGAAGTAGAGACTATACCTTTCAGCGGTGACTATTATTGTGTTTGAAGAAATATTGAGCCGCGACTTTTGCAGATTTATCATCCGTATAGTGGCAATAGCTCACCGAATGTTGTGTTTGTAGTTCTCAATTATCTCATGGATTTTACTTATCCCCAAAGACATTAATCCAATGCGATTATATCGCCGTTAAAAAGGCCATTACGTTAACTTATTTGTAAATTAATTATATTTGAGTAAATTAATTATATTTCGTGCTGAGTGACGCTGTCCACATGTCGAGAATCAAGTGACTATACCTTTCAGTGATGACTATCATTGTGTTTGAAGAAATATCGAGCCGCGTCTTCCTGACTCATAGCGTGTATTAAATAATGAATTTCTCTGCTTGTGAGTTATCTTGTTTGTTAATATAAGCCATCGATTTATTTAGTCTACAAGTGAATTATTTTTTGCACATGCATTTTACTTGTGAACATCATTTTAGTTTAAACTCGTTTCACTATGTAATTTTAGATATTCCGTATCTGCAAAAAATAATATCTCTAAATTTTGTGTAAGTTACTTCAAACACAAGGCTGGGAAAACAGATATTCCCTCTGCAAAGTAATTTATATAACACCCAGTATCTGAATAATTAAAAAACGAGGTCTTCAATTTGTGTGAGACTATCTTTAAAGATAAAGTATGTAGGCATCTTCTATTTGAAAACCTGCAATAATCCGAGTGTTACATTTAATATTTGACATAAGAAAGGTTTTTTTAGTCCACCACAATGCGGTTACAAATTTAAAACTGTGAAAAACAAGAAAACAAAAAAATTGAATTCTATTAAAAAAATGCTTTTATTCGAAAGGCATAATTGCCGGACCACTTTTTCGAGCATTACCTTTGTACCATCTTGGAGGGTAATTGACAGGTCGATTTCTCAACTTATCATCAAATTTTTAATTTCACAAGTCGATAGTTGCAGTCGCGGTATAGCTTGTAGCGCCATCCATATTTGGCCGGAATCAATGTCATTCATATTTTCAAACAAAAAATAATTTATGATAGCGCCGTTATATTCTCTATCGACCGTAATGGAATTTCCCGTCTTTACTTTTAAAGTACCGGCACCAGACGGTGAATTTGTTGTGGATGTAATGGAGCCTGTAGGTTTCATCGCTGATCACAATTTTGTGTCTACAAGCTGCTCATTTTATTTTTTTAATTTTAAAGCTTTTTTCAAGCGGCATCGTGATTTTCAGAATATACTGATTATAAATATCATAAAAGTGGAAGCAGTTTGACAGCTCATTTGACTGTTAGCACTTTCGTAAGTCCTATTGGGTTTAAAAATAAAATGCGTTCTATATGGAACATACGTATCATTTTTCATTGCCAAAGAGGATGTGGATTCTTGACAAAGATCCCTTTAGAAAAACAACAACATTTGCTTTCGATCATATATATGGGGAAATTTGTAATTGTCGAAGGGAGAATTTACGATGAGTAAATGTCTCACGACTTGAGACGTGAAATATTTCACGGCTTGTATGATATGTTGTTGATAGCACATATTATAATATAAATTATGTAATTCATTTGGTGCTTTTCACAATATAGAATAACTTTAATGTGTTTTTAAATTTAAAAATAATTACCAGCATCAGATCTTTTAAATTATTAACATTTGTATTTTTGCACAAAAAGAACAAAATTGTGACCTTATCACTTTTACGCGCCTCTTTTATATTTTTTATTTTGTTATATTTATTCGAAATTTTGTTAGTTGTGTTTAATGTGTCTTTATTGTGTCGAGTTTTATTTTAATATTTAGCGATATACATAAATATAGCAGACGACTCTAAACACCTTTCTCCGATTTATTTTTATTTAAAAAAAAAAAAAAAAAAAAAAAAAAACTACAAAATTATATTTTAAACTGTGTGTGCTTGTGTCTGTGCGTTTTTTCTGTTTTATTCTAATTTTAATCACAACGAATATGAATAAAGAAATAGAAACAAAAAAGAATAATAATTAAAAAAATTTGCAAAAATATTTTTTTTCGTTCCGTTTATTTTATTGTTAATTCTAGCTAAATGCTAAATTCAATACTTTCAGACAACGATAACGGATCGGACTGTACTTCATTTTATGCGGAGTATGATCCCTTCGATTATTTATACAGTGGTGGCGGTACTCAGTATTCTGATCCTGTATACGAAGCTGTCAATAAATTGGATAAATCAGCCGTTAGTCCTAATGGTAAGTTATAAAAATAAAACATTTTTATGATAGCAACTAACATAAAAAATGTTTGAGTGCTCGTCCAATTCTAGTGAGTTCTGTTTTCAACAAACATCATTATTAATAATTAGAGTTTTTGATGTGATTTGTTTTTTTGTTTTTGTTTTAATTTTGTCTCACATCAAATTTTCATTTCAGATAAAAAAATTTGTGTAGTCAAGGGTTTTTCAACAAGAAGCTTGTTTTCTAAAACGAAATAAAACAAAAAGTTTAGATTAAGATGATTCAAATCTTATTGTATTACAAGGAGAAATAGCTGGAAAATGTCCACTACGACCACGTTGACATATGTCGATTCTTTTATTAAGTTTTTAATTTCTTTTTAGCAAAATGGCGGTCCAATTTCGTTAATCACTAAGGCTGAAATTGATTCGATTGGCTCGTTATGGACTCTGTCGTGATAGGGACACAAAAAATAATCCTGTGGCAATAAATTACACGATCTGACTGGCCACTTAAATGCTAATTGCCATGAAAATATGCGATCGAAATCTTTGGTATGCAATTGATCGTTTCATTGGCTGTGGCATCGTCTTAAAAAAAAACCGGCCCACACCACATAGCGCACCATACAATGACACGTTGTGTATGCAAAAAGTTCTCAATAATCGCTCTAGGATTTTCAGAAGCCAAAATGCGGTTATTTTGCTTGTTGAACCCTAAAAAAATTACTTTCAGAAAAACCAGCCGGTTGTTCCTGAATGTGAATGGTTGGTCGGCTTCAAATCCTGCACCAGTTGTTGAGAACGTCGAGGAATTGACAAATTTGGATCTGCTTCAATACTGTGGCTTCCGGTTCCGATGTTTTTGGTTGAACGATCTGTTCAAACACGCTTTGGTGTTTGCACACCAAATTTAACGATCAAATTCTTAATAGCGGTTTCAGAAATACGATTATGTTGTCCGAATTTTAGTAATTGGTCGAACACGCTTTGGTGTTTGCACACCAAATTTAACGATCAAATTCTTAATAGCGGTTTCAGAAATACGATTATGTTGTCCGAATTTTACGTAATTTAACTTTAACAGAACCACCATTTTCGTAGTGGATTTTAATTAATTTAATCCGATTTTCGTGCAAAATTGAATTCATTGTAACAATTTCCATGCATGCAAGAATACGTCAAAAAGCTTAATGTCAAAACCATCATGTTGTTGGTGTTACCACAATTGAACAACAAATTTCTTGTTGAAAAACCTGATACCTCTGGAAATTACTCTGGCGACCTGATTTTTCTTCTTGAAATACCCACTGCATTGCTTCTACGATATGGAGATTAAACCTGAAATAGGTTATACACTGCTAACATTTAGAAATTCCCAACTACTTCCAACTACTTAGCTGAGATACGATTGATTTCTTTTTTAAATACCCACTGAATCCACCTCAAAATGCCCTATTAAGAGTATTTTTATTTAGAAGCCGAATTTTCAAAATGCATACCGGGCCGCCATGGTAAATTTATAGACGAACAAATACAATTTAGACTTTCCAAATCAATGTAGCCAATCAAAGAAAACGATTTTATTGATCAAAGTATTGCATCCTGGAGAATATAATAAGTAAACTATTTCTTCAACAGTATTTGGGAATTCCTTAATTGACTACGAGCTTTTGATTCTCTTAACCTCGCTTTGCTATATCTATGGCCAGCAGGATAAAAAAAATTTCTTCATTTTATTCCTCCAAATTACACGTTTTCACTGATTGTTAGTTCAATTCAAATTATACTTGGAAAGTTTAGAAACTGATTTCTGTGAATTCTCCTCAAAAGAATTTTCTTGCGTACTGTTCCATCATGCCGCCTACTTTCTATTAAATTTTGGAAAATAGTTCACTTGAATTAAAGCCCTTTTTAAACCTTCGTAGAAAATACGAAATAATTAATGCGGAAATACAAGATTGGTGTAACACAAAAAATTAAAAATTGCCTACAAATAAGCGTTATGAATTGCCTAGCTCTCCCTAGACAAGCCTCTCTACTCCAATAACACAACGCGATCGATAAAATTAAACTTCTGTTTTTAACTAACAAAAGTCTCTCTTTTCGTTCCTAGTTTCATCAATTAGTTGGAGGCCCGATAGCAGTTCAGACTTTGGTCAAAAAGAAGATTTGCCACAACGTTCAACTGACTCATGTTCACCGCCGCCACCTTTACCGCCACGCAATAGTGGCGGAAGTAGCAGTATTGGCCCCAGCACATCTTCATATAATAGTTTTGCCAAGGATTACGAAACATATGCACCAGTATTAAATATAAGTCATGTGCTGGATAGGCGAAAAGCCTCGTCACGTCTCTATGAAATAGTTACCGATCAACGTACGGTTGATTTAGAACTTCTTGATTTTTATTATATGGTTAAGGAGCTTAGACAACGCTATCCGTATGATGATGAAATACATAATGTGGGCCATATTATAGCTTCAGAATTTAATTATCATTATCCATTGGAGACGAGTATTAAAATTTTGGTACATCCGGCATTGAATGCCCTATTTCCAGACAGTGAATCGGTTTCATCTGATAAAGGGCAGTTCAAGAGTTATGGATCGCCCATACAGTTTACTTGTGACAGTAAGTTCATCTTAGAATATTATTATTAAAGTGTTTAAATGTGGTAAAAATGTTTATATTTTCAGTTAATACTCCCGTTGAAATGGTTATAAGTCAAGCCTTTTACTCCTTAGAGGGTCAAATTAAAGGTAGTGTAAATGATTATGCTGTACGGCCTATAGGTGTAGCAGAATGGTTGTCGAATACCTCTAAATTAAGCCAATTGGAATGTGTTCACAACAGCTTGAAACTAGAAAAAGATGTTCAATTGGGTTTATGTGTAAAAACCGAAGAAAATATGAAAGTTATTGCGCGCACGCAAAGAGATGATAAAAATGAAAGTGATATGCGCCCAGAAGATGTGTTGCCTAATGAAGTTGCCACCACCATAACATATGAGAGCATGATGATATTGATAGGTAAGTAAGTAACAAGTCTTTTTAGCAATACATAAAAATGTTTGTTTTCACTTTCAGAAACTTTAGAAACTGAAATTGATAAATTAGAATCAGCTGCCAGTGATATTAACTCGCGAGCGGTTATTTCCTGTTCTGGTGTTGTACAGGCTATTAAAGCCATTTGTGCCTTATTAGGTTCCATTGACACATTGGAATTAGCCGACTGTGTAGCTAAGTTAAAACAAATCTGTGAAGACAATCAGCCCAAGTATACAAATTGCTCTGCTAACCCCGAAATAATCACCGACTGTGGCGACTATGCTGAAGTGTGTTTGAGGCCACGTTCTCTTTTAGAACAAATTCAATTGAAATGTAATCAATTAAGAGATGCTGTCCAAGAACTCATAGAACTATATTCAAACGTATTTAGGGTAGGATTTTCAGTAAAAACCGTGGACTATTCAATAAGTATGTGACACTTGTTAAAATCAAATCGTAATCTAGAGTTTAATATAAAATTTATACTTTTTAGCGCCGATACATGTGTCTTATGTTTCAAAGCCCATTGTGGTCAGCATCAATTGCTTGCATCGTCCGCCGCCTTTGTGGCGTTTCGACAACTACTCTTTGGGCGTACAAATCAACTATGGAACACGCTTTATTTCCGATCCAGTGGTCACAAAATGTTCTAACGATACCACAGGAGGTTTATTTCCTCGTCTAAAATTCTCTTCTTGGATAACATTCGAAAAAAATCCAATTTGTACTTTGCCACGAGAGGCGCGTTTAATTTTTGTCTTGTACGGGACTCAAGCGGCGGAAAATGAACAGAACAATGGAGAAAATGGTGAGAGAAGACATATAACTACTGAGCTGGGTTGGTGTGCAATACAGTTGTTTGATTATAAACGCGAAATGATTTGTGGTTCATATTTATTGTCAATGTGGCCAGCTACAGCTGATAAGTTTCTGGGCCCAGCACCAGCTCGGGGCTGTCATCCTCAACCAGACTTTTGCCCAATCTTAAGTATAGAAGTACCACCATATGGAGGTAAAATACAATTTCCAAAACCCTTAGCAAATCCGCCACCAGCACCCAGGTAAGAAATATTATTTATGTATAAATAATATACAGAAGTTTTAACTCTACTTTTTCAGATACGATTTTAATTCCTTGGATACCAATCTTCAGCAGGAACTGTTAGACACTGCCGAACAGGGCTATCCCGGAGCCATTGATAAACGTGAAGTATTCTGGGAGAAACGTTTGTATTTGCAAAATATTCCTCATGCCTTACCTAAAGTATTACATGCCGCCCATAGTTGGGATTATGCTAGTCTCATGGATTTACATTCATTATTATATTCATGGTCAGCTTTATCACCCCTACAAGCCTTAGAACTGCTTCTGCCACGTTATCCTGATGCCAAAGTTAGAGAAAGAGCCGTAGAATGGATATCCCATTTACCTAATGATCAGCTGGTAGACTATTTGCCACAATTAATACAAGCCTTAAAACATGATACTTATGAAGCCTCATCAATGGCTAGATTTTTACTTTGTAAATCTTTGGAATCTCCCCGTATAGCACATCATATGTATTGGCTGCTAGTGCATAGTTTACCTGGAGATGATCCTCAAAATTCAATAGATGCTTCCTCAAGTAATTCAGTTGAAACGGAAGATTCGTTGGTAACTCAGGCTCGCTACTATCGCAGAAATAAAATGATGTTGAGAGCTTTATTGGCTATATGTGGTGAAAAGTTGTCGAAAAGGTTCTTGCTGCAGAACTTAATGTGTAGGGTAAGATATTTTGCTTAAAAATAATTGTTTTATTGCTACAATTATTAATTTATAGAATCTGGCTAATATTGCTGAGTCTGTTAAAGAGGCCAAGGAAGCCTTGCGTCAAAAATTCCTATGTGCTGGCATGGATACTGTAAATCAAGAGCTGTTAGATAAACCCACATCCTTGCCTTTAGGTCCAGAATTAGAAGTGACTGGCGTTAATGTGCGCAGTTGTAGTTATTTTAACTCAAATACCTTGCCCTTGAAAATTTCCTTTATAGGTCCGGATTTCGAAATATTACCAGCCATTTTTAAGGTAAAATTTATCATATCTACCAATGCTATATTCTTACTTAGTTTTTATTAAACCTTCAGTCCGGAGATGATTTGCAGCAAGATATGCTTACAATACAGCTTATTCGTGTAATGAACAAAATGTGGCTAGCCGAGGGCTTGGATTTAAAAATGGTAACTTTTAATTGTGTACCCACTGGCTTTAAGAAAGGAATGATCGAACTTGTTTCAAATGCTGAAACCTTGAGAAAAATTCAAGTAGAATATGGTTTGACAGGTTCGTTTAAAGATCGCCCTATAGCGGAGTGGTTGGCTAAACAAAATCCTAGCCAACTAGAGTATCAAAGAGCTGTTAAGAATTTTACTGGTAGGTAACAGCATTTAATGTAAAAATTTAAGGAATAAATATTGTGGGTTCTTATGTTTAAAATGAGGAATTGCTATCACACGAAATAAGTTTTTTACGAATCAATTTTTTTATTTTTCTGTTTTAATTGAAAATTTTCGAGAGATGTGCATGACTTCGCATCACAGTTGCATTTGTGGCTGTGTAACAGGAAAGCCGGCGGAAAGCTTCCTAACAATAAGTAAGGTTAGGGTGAAAGCTTAACACGAGGATGTTGAATGAGAGAAATTACCTGAATAGGGAGCCGTGGACGAAATGCTGCAATAAATTTAATGAGTGATTTAGCAGTTTATAGAGACTACCGCTCGTATAACCTTTCGAATGATAAAAGTTTAGTCTCGATTGAGAGGAGTGCTTGAGCTTAAGTTTAGAGTTTTAGGTTTTTAGAATTTTTAGGAGCGGTGCAGTAGGATACCAAAGTGACGTTTCGTTATTGTATCAGCTTTAAAAAGATTTTATCATAGTATGGGACATGTTAACGGTAACGGAGTAGTTAGTAGATATCTTATAAATTTATAAAGAATTATCAAAGGAGAATAAATTAATTACTTATCAAGACTTTAATTGTTTTTAATAACACCGAAAGACATATATATTTTTTGTTCTATATTTTATAATTTTATTTATTAAATCATATTATTTACGTTTCTTTAACACTAAGTAAATTTATCGCTTCGAAACGATTGAACGAATTTCGATCTTTATTTAATTTTAATAACAACTTTATATCCTCTATCAGCAATAAAAAATGTACTCATTCTTAATCATATATTTGTATTAAATAAATTGTTTCATGCAGTTTCCTGTGCTGGCTATAGTGTGGCTACTTATGTTTTGGGAATTTGTGATAGACATAATGATAATATTATGCTGAAAACGTCAGGGCATTTATTCCACATAGATTTTGGTAAATTTCTAGGAGATGCTCAAATGTTTGGTAACTTCAAAAGGTGAAAACAATCTTTCCTTGAGAAAAACTGCTTTAAATTAAGTTAAATTATTAATTCTACCTATTTCAGAGATCGCACACCTTTTGTGCTGACTTCCGATATGGCCTATGTGATTAATGGCGGTGATAAGCCCTCTACAGACTTTCATTATTTTGTTGACTTGTGCTGTCGTGCCTTTAATATTATACGCAAACATGGTGATCTATTGTTACACATGTTAGCTCTAATGGCAACAGCTGGTATACCAGGTGTTACTGCTGATGCTGTTACATATGTGCGTAAAGCTTTACTCCCATCGCAATCGAATCCTGAGGCAGCTGCCTCGTTTGCTAAAATGATACAATTCTCATTAAAAAGCTTATTTACACAATTCAATTTCTTTTTGCACAATTTGGCACAAATGCGTTTTAGCAATGACGAGGGCAGCGGTGAACTACTATCATTTGTTCCTAGAAAATATACGTAAGCTGAAAAACAAAAATTCCTAGTTAATTTTTTAAATGTTATAAATTTATTATCATTTTTAGAATGCAACAAGATGGCCGCTTAAAAAGTGTAGCGGTTATACGTTGTCAAAAACATTATGAAATGGAAAAGTTTTATACTTACATTTTACGTGTTACTCGCCATGGTCAAACAGACCCTACACATTTATTCCGTTCCTATAAAGAATTCACCGAATTTCATCAAAAATTATGTTTACATTTTCCATTAGCCAAATTGCACAGGTAAGAATCTTAAGAACTTTTATTATTAATATTTCCAATATCAGCATAGTTAGATTAATATCTTGTTAAAATAATAAATTTAATTATCGATAATAGGAAAAACGAATTTAGATGCATATCGTATGTGTATATAAAGTAAGTCAGTTTTTAAAAATAGTAATACTAGTACTAAAGAAAAGCCATGTAAAAAATATTACAAAATATTTTGTTGCAAAAATTTCAAAAATGCTCTTGTTCCCTAATCTGAAAAATATTCTGTTTATATAATTAATAACACAAAATATAGACCACGCAAGACACTGTGCAGACGCTGAGCCAAAACCAGCATCAGAATTAAGTGTTAGTGTTTTACAATGCAAAACAAACAAACAAACAAATATGAGACGTCAAAATTTCTATTCAAACAATGACACAACAATTAGTAAAGAAATATCCTAAAATAAAAAACATATTCACGCTACACTAAAAAACTTTTTTAAATATCATTCGAAATATAGAACCTCATTTGTGTTTGTTATTGTATATGTACGATGTTCGAAAAACTAAAACACTTGTCGTCTGATGCCCTTAATTGACATATAACAGAAGGAAATGGCACAAAAATCTTTGATGCAAATTCGAAGCTTATTTACTTCGTTGAGCAACGGAAACATCATTGTTTGAAAACTTAAGATACTATATCTTAAGATACTATATCTTAAGTTTTCAACCGGCTGAAGCACATTTAAAATGGTTTATAAATGTTTACGATAAGTAGCAGTATTTATGGGCGTGGCAAAAAATTAAATACATTATTTTAGCATTCAACGACTTACAAGCTGGCATTTTGTCCAAAATCGCGCTCTGTTAGTGGATACTGTTAGCAAAATTGTAAAGTAGACCAGGGGTGGTGTTGCAATTAGGGGTTAAGAAGTTTATATACTCTTTTTAGTCCTGGGTTGGATGACTTACTGTGTACGAGGAGTAACGGTCACTGAACTTGAGTCGAAATAAAGTCAGGGGAAGGTTTGTTGGTCTTCTCCATTTCTTCATTATAATCATAGTTTACATTATTTAAAAGATCTATACTGCAAAAGAATATATTTTTATTTAAAACAAAATGAAAATTTTAAATTATATTTGTGCACCAGAAATGGAAAATTAACGTTTTTTAAGTATTTTAAATGTACTCTTATTTGGGTACGGTTTTCCGTCGACCCTAGTCAAATTTGGTTTGTGAACAAACCGGTTTCGGCCGTTTGCCATCTTCAGTGTTCTTTTCGTACTAGTTGCGTTCACCAACACAAACACGTTACGCAGGTGCGCAAGACCAAAGAACATCATAAACGTACAATTACAGATTATTAGAGATACAGGCAAAAAGGAGAGAAAGTGATGAATGCAATAACATGAAGGGAAACACCAACAAGACGAACTATATAAACACAGCTGACAATAAAACGCAACTAGTACGAAAAGAACACTGAAGATGGCAAACGGCCGAAACCGGTTTGTTCACAAACCAAATTTGAGCAAAATTAACCATTGAATTACAATCGAACAAAACAGTATCTTTACGATGTAATTCCAGCCTTCAATAACAGTATGATTCAAGTCGAACCGAATCTGTTTTTATACTTGAATTCAAGCATGGATTTGCAGTGGAATTCAATTCGAACCAAATCTGTTTTTACCGTTGAATTCAAGCATGGAATTTCAGTGTTATCCAAGCAATGCTACAACAGTATTTAAATAGTGTTATAACATTATTTTAACATTAATTTTCATATCATTTTCTGCCACATTTTTTACCCCATTTCCTCTTGTAAAAATAAAACATTTAATAAAAATAGTACAAATTATTTCTTAAATAGTTTAACGTTGAAAAATCAAAATAAACGATAAATAAAAGTTTATTAGTCTTTTTGTCTGAGCTCTATTTTTTCAAGGCTGGCTATTTATACATTTATTTATATGAAGAATATTTGAGTAATGGAAAAGTTTATATGATAACTTATTGTAATTGCGGTGAGAGTAATGATTGGGTAATGAAAAAGTTAAAGTTAGTTTAAATATTTACATTAATTTGTTTAATTTTTGCTTGTTTTTGTATATTTTTTATTAATGCGATTTCTGGCTTGCTGGAAAAGGGCTATGGTATTTTTTTCAAACTCCATATCACTGTGGTCAGAAAATTTCTCTTTGTAGGCTACTGTAATATTTCAGAAAAGTAAATAAGTGAGAGACTAAAAAGGAATGTCTTAAATGTCTTACGTTTAATTGCAAGTGTAATTGATAATGATTTCAAGGGCAGTTTTGCAGCCGATCCTTGCCAACAAAAAAATTGTGCTATATCGTCCTTCATTAATCGTCTCCAGCAGCTTCTAATAAATTTTGAGCCATTGCCTGATACCTTTTCCTTCAGTTCCTTCACCTGAAAATGAAAAAAAATATTTTTATAAAAACTTTTACAAATGTTGTCATTAGTCATTACCAAATTAGAAAAATATTCTTCTGAAGATTGAATTTTTTTCTCAAAACTCATAAACTCTTCTTTGCTTAGAAATGATGCCCTTGGTAAAATGGACAATAATTTTGCATTTTTCTGAGCTGGAACGCGACTATTTTGCAAAACTTTAACTTCTTCCAACAACCTGTATACAAGCCTTTAAATCTTTTATATCTGTAACGATAGAAGTATGTATCAATAATTGTAAGATTTGATTCTTTGTGGTTAAGTAATTACTAACCTCTTTTTGTAGCAGGTACATCATCTGTTGAACTTGATAATTGAGATACGAATTCTCTATTGAAGTCCATCTATAAACGGTATAAAGACAAAATTATTTTGTTCATAGTTTTCGAACATAACAATTTTTCGTTGTATTTTCTTTAAGCAGTGCTCGACTATTACATTGCTCAAAGTTAATTCAGAGCTAGCATATATATTAAAATGGTTTGACTTAATAGGGATAACAAAGAAATTGTGCAAATTCAAAACTTCATATGACTTAATTGTACATGATTTGGGAGTGTTGTTAATGGCAGAAACCATAAAAATCTTTTGTTCAATCATATAAAAGTTATCCGGCCTTTTACTTGAAAGAAAAATATTTTCAAAGCGTATGCTTTTTACATTTCCATATGTTTCTGATTTTTTTTTTATCTGATGGTTGCTTCACAAGTAAACTTTCTTCAACAATGCGCTTATACAGCTGGCTTCCAATTTAATGGCGCTTTCTCATTTTTTTTTAATTTGTTGCAAACTATTCTCAAATTTGAATGCGCTAACTGATTCCAAATCATTAAAAGTTTCAGCATCCTCAGCCAAATGCGTTAAGCAGTGAAAATTGAATGTTAGAAAGGATTCGTCATAGTAGAGTGGTATTAATTTGACAAATTCATTTAACATATTGTGGGCGCAGACCTTATTATTGATGTTATTATCACTATGCAATAGGATTCTAATGAACATCGTTGTATGTCATTCCCATAGGTTGTTCATTTCCCAGAATATGCTGATTCTGGGTAAGCAGTGCAAAAATTTTACGAGCATCTGCTTTTGGCTTTGAGTACATACCTTTATATTTATTTGTTCAAAATTTCTTTGTTTTATTTTCGATTCTTTATTCTTTATTTTCGTTTTGCTTATTTCCACTTTTATTGCTTATTTTCACTTTCAAAACTTTGCGACTTTCGCGTGTAATATTGTTCACTATTAATTTATAACATTTAATATTTATTTATTTATTAATATTATAATATTTTATGATTGACATTTAGCTGACTCTGACTATTTTTTAACAAACTTCAAACAGACTGGAAAAAGAATGGATTTCAAATGTAATTCAAGCTTGAATTCACACTGGAATTCAAACATTGGAATTCACAAAAAAATTGTGCTTATTGGATACATACAAAAATTTAAATTTTCAAATATTCACACATACAAAAACAAGGAAACGGAAATAACAAATAAATAACAAATAACAAATTCTCTCTTATGAAATAATTCTAACAAATTATGTGTCTTTTTAATTAAGTACCTATAATTCTGAGCTAAATTGTCTGTGTCTGTCTTGAAATTTATTCTCCTTACATTTGGTACATTAACAATTTCTAACATTTCCAACATATAACGTCTCTTGTACAATAGTTTTTTTCTATATCTAACACTGATGTTTCATCAAACTTTGGATAATGATTATATTTCTTACAATGTGAAGATAAGGATGTCTTCTGTGTTAAAATATTCCTATATTTTTGATCACACCTGTGACCAGCTAATCTTGTTTTAAGTTTATTTTTTGTTGTCCCAATATAAACTTTGTCACAGTTCACCTGGTCATTTCCTCCACATGGTATCCTGTATACTACACCAGATATTTCCATTTTTCCTATTTTATCCTTCATACTGCTAAATAATTTATTTAATGTGTTATGTGTTTTGTGTGCAATTATATATTTATCTGTGTCATATATTTTACACTTTCTTAATCTCTCTGATATTCCAGGATTAATTAATGATTTAAAATTTCTTGGCTCTGCCGTAGAATTTCCTAAATTATGCCTATAACTACCATATTGTCTAATTAATCTGTTAGTTAATTCTACTGGAAAATCATTGTCATTAAGTATATCTCTTATTGTATCCCTATTCTTCAAATGAAATTCTCTATCACTTATAGTCGTTAAAAAGAAAAAAAGATATTTATTAAAAATATTTCCAATATTTTTATAAACCTGTCTTAAGTCTTAAAGCTTTCAGAAACAATTTTTTAATGTTTCAACTAAATCTGTAATTTTATATCCAAATTTCCGACATATCGGATTTTTCAACTAGAAGCTTGTTTTTCAATTGTGGCAAGACCAACAACATGACAGTTTTGACATTTAGTTTTTTGACATATTCGTAGAAGATGCATTAGCAGTTGTTACAATAAATTCAATTTCGCACGAAGATCGTATTAAAATAATTAAAATCCACTTTGAAAGTGGTGGTTCTGTTACATTTTTTCGGATAACATAATCGTCCTTCTGAGAGCGTTATTAAAAATTTGGTCGTTAAATTTAATTCGATACAAAATGTGCGAACACCATCGCGTGTTAGACCGAATTGCTCAAATAAAAACATCACACCTGTGAGCCACAGTGTTGATGCAGATTAAAAATTTGTCAATTCCTCGACGTTCTCAATAATGGAGGTTACACAAAACCACCACAATGCAAACTTTGCGTAAGGAATTAATTTTGAAGCCTTACGAGATCCAACTGCTGTAGGCATTGAAGCCGACTGACCATTCACATCACCGTAGATTCGCGAGCGATTATTGAAAAACTTTTGCATGCTCAACGTGTCACTGTATGGTGCAGTATGTGGTCTGGAGGTGTGATTGGGTCGTTTTTTCGAAGATGAGGCTGGAAATGCGGTAACGGTCAATGGATCACGCTTTTGCGAGATGCTAATAACTCAATTATTGACGACGTGTATTTCACTGACAATAGGGCGATGCCACATGTCACACAGTCAATAAAACGATAATTTATTGCAAACCAAATTTCCTGATCGTATAGTTTCATAAGAGTCAGCAGTTGAGTGGCCTGCCAGATTGCCGAAAAGTGATTTAAAACTTTGAAAAAAGAATCGACATCTGTCAGCGTGGTCATTCATAATTCCCGAACTTTTCTCTTCATAATACAATAAAAATTTAAACCATATTAATCTAAATTTTTTGTTTTATCTTGTTTTAGAAAACAAACTTCTTGTTGAAAAACCCTTTATTTCAAGAATGATGAACAGTGTTATTTTTATTGATTTCTATGTATTTTTGTATTATTTATTTAGTATTCATTAAAAATAAAATGAACAGAATTGATTCATACGTTTTCGTTATCTAAACACAATTATACAACCAGCAAATATTACAATGAGCTAAGCCTCAGTACCCTGATTATTATCGTTATTTAAATTTAAAAATTGTTGGTGTTTTCTCCTTAAACCCTCACTTTTCTTGTCATTTATAGAACGTGTCTTGAAGCCATCCATATCGGCACGAACTTCTCTGGCACGTTCTATAGCTAATTGAGCCATGGGGTTACGATAGGAAGAAGCCTTAGGTGGTGCATGTAAAACGGGCGATAGTTTAGAGCCTGCCGAAGGATTTTGAAATTCAGCGGTTAAATTGCGATGTTTATGTATGGCTGACCAACTATCTTCGACATCACTATCTCTTTGTGATGTCTGGGAACCGAATAATGATATTGGAGTTGGAATAGATAAATATGTTTCAGTTTTATAATTTATATTTGTGACACGTTGCATTGGTTGGGGTGGCACAGTCGGTGGATATTTGCCGTTCAAAGCATCGTTATCGGAATCTTCCTCTGAACTATTTTGAGTTTTTCTAGCTGGTATAAAGCGTTCATCGGCATTAAAGTCAAATGTAACTTTACTTTTACGAAGTTTTTGATTGTATTCTTCTTTTAATTTATGATCTTTAAGTATAGATGTTGTTGCTTCCAGTTCAGTAGCACTAAAAGTTGTCTTGATTTCTTGTGGAGATTTCATAGGCTTTACATTATTTTGCAGAACTTTTGAATTCTCAAAATTTTCGCCATTATTTTCTATTGAATTTTTGTAAATCCAAGTTTGTGAGAAATTACTTTTAGGCAAATTTTCTACGTCGTCTTTTCGTTCAAGGAAATCAGCTTCGTTAACCTCATAAGAATGACGTATTTTAGCAAACTCTTCTTCGAAATTTTGAGAAAAATCTCGTTCTAAATCCTTTTCCATCTCTAGCCATAAGGGATCATCAAAGTTGTTATTGTAATTATCATCATTTGATGGATTCTTTGTGAACAGAGGCGTATTTATATTTTTAGGTTCCTTCATTCTAACAAAGCCAGTCGGTCTTCTCTGTTTGAGCTTCTCATTCTCAAATTTATTTATCTCCTCTTCATCTGAATTTTGATTTAGATAAAAATTAACCTGTTTTGTAATTGCTTCTTTTTCTCTAACACCAGTAGGCCTTCTTTGCTTTAAGACTTCGTTTTCCTCCGAAGATGTAGCGCTATCTTCATTATTTATTTGAAAATTGACGTGTTTTTCCATTTTATTGAAGTCGTCTTTTTTCATAAATCCAGTAGGTCTTCTTTGCTTAACCAACGACGGGCTATTATTTTCGTTATCATTAAAACTGGCATTTAGTTCTATGTCTCGAAATCTAGAAGCATTATTATATTCAGTTTCCTCATCTGTTAAATCCATCATTTCCATCTTTTTTATATAACCTGTTAGTCTTCTCTGTTTAATTTCGGAGTCCACAAATTCTTTTTGATCTTGAAAATCTGTGTTTTGATCAAATTTCACATGTGCTTTAGAAAAATCCTCTTTTAACTTAATTACCTTGTTTGAAGACTTTGCATACTCTGTTTGTCTTATCTCATTTAGCATTAATTCCTCACTTTCACTCTGTGGCCGACCACTGTCGTCTATTTCCATCTTCTTTATGTAACCTGTTGGTCTTCTTTGTTTAATTTCGGAGTCCCAAATTTCTTTTTGATCTTGAAAATCTGTGTTCTGATCGAATTTCACATGTGCTTTAGAAAAATCCTCTTTTAACTTAATTTCCTTGTAATTTTCTTTTTTGTTTGAGGACTTTGCATACTCTGTTTGTCTTCTCTCATTAAGCATTAATTCTTCACTTTCACTCTGTGGCCGACCGCTGTCATCTATTTCTTTAGGAAGCACACTTTCAGTAAAATAACTTTGGTTAAATGGCAAGCATGTTTTGCTTTCACCATCAGAGTCATCGGTATAATTTAAGGAGTAATCTTTTTCTTCCTTTTCAAAACCTGTAGGTCTTCTTTGTTTTATTGCTTCATTACTGTGGCCCTCGCTATCAGAGGTTTGCACTGATCCTTCATGATTCGTGGCACTTTCTGTTGTTATAAAATAACGCACTTGCTTATAAAATTTATTATTAAAAGATTCCTGGCATTCTTCAATATCATTTAGTTCCGGTGATTCCGGCCAATCTCCTTCTAAAACTGTGGGTCTGTTATGGCTCGATTTGTTATTACTTTTTCTAATATTGTTATCGGTTTCTTCAAAGCTAATTTGTAGATCCAGATCTTGATTATTATATTTTCTAACATTTATTTTTGGTGTTTCAATTTTTTCCTCATATTGTGGCCAATTGGTGAACTGATCGTCAAAATTTTCTTGCAAACTCGAAGTATCAAGAATGTTTAAATTTCTGTTGCTGGTCGTATACGTTGTTTTCTTGGGTTCTCCTTCTTTAACAAGGGATTGTTTTACTACATACTCATCTGTGACCAGTAAATCTTTATTATCTTCTTGTACTGAAAGAGATTTTATGACGTGTTCTTTTTTAGCAGCCTCATTAGATCGATGAAACTCCTTGTTAAACTGGGTTGTTCTAATTTCCTTTATAGGATATTCTGTTACTAATTTTTTCTCAATGTTCTGGCTGTCTCTAACAAACTCCATTGATCTTTGGTAATTCCACTTATATCCGCCATCTTCTATTCTATTTACTTCGGCAGAGTTTTTATTGAAATTATATTGCCAGGATTGATTATCAGGATCATTTTTCAATACTTTAAAATTGGAAACTGCTCCTAAACTTTCATAAATACCACTATCTGTGAATTGATGGTCCTCCTTTTCTGCCCAGTCGTTTAATTCATTTTCATATTGTTCTTGTAAATCACGATCCACCTCTTCGTACTTGATATAACCGGTAGGTCTGCGCTCTCCAAGGGTTTCAAATAGTTTTGGTTCATCATAATCATCTATTTTGGTTAAATCTTCTGTGGGCCTAGATAAACTTATCGTTTTTTTCTCTTTTACTTTCTGAAATTCCGGCATAGTTATGGACTGGGAAGATTTTAAATGTCGTTGCGTCTTTTCAGACTTAATCATGTCCGAACTGCTGCGATTTAAACGTAACGGCGGCATAGGTCGTTCAATAACTTCAGTCTCTAAAATGGGTAGTTGTGAAGATTCGGCTTTTAATTCCTTTAGTTTAAATTGCTTTTCAAATTCTTCAAAGGTTAACGATATTTGCGTATTAATCTCAGGTATTGTTGTTAGGTCTGAAGACGAGGCTGTGGTTAAAGGAGGCGTAACAATTTCCAAGTCTTCAAATGCTGTAGAATGTATTTGGTTTCTTCTTTTGGAACGGGGTGGTGGTAATATTAGAGTTGACGTATTATCCGATAATTGGCGGACTCGTACCGCTGAAAGTATGTTATTGGAAACAAAATTGATTTCGCTTTATTTTACCGTATTGATTGAATGCACTTACGTGGTAGTTCTGTGGTGGGTTGAATTTCCAAATCATCATCACGTTTTTGTCGAAAAACTCCATGAACCTCGACACTTTCGTAAATCTATTAAAACAAAAAATAGAGAAATTTTTTTTTTGATTAATGCCTTAGTTATAAAATTATAGAAATTTAGTGGCTTCTGAATTTCTATGGATCTTCTATAGATCTTTTTACTTTTTAATATTATTTATTTAAATTTAAAAGATCCTTCTAATTATTAAAAATAACAAGTGCCAAAAACTTTCGACAACGCGACAACGGTTTGAGTTATTTTAATAAAAATGTCAAGTCTTGCTATTTTGATCTTACTTTATAATGACGAAAGGAGGGCCGGACGATGATATTCGTTCCCCCGCTTGGTAAAGGTCTTGTTGGAGTGATTGACGGAGTATGGTAATCAAGACACATATCGAGAAGAACGAAATTTTGGAATATTTAATACCAGCCTCAAATTAATCAGGCGTGGGCGTGAAAGCATGCGTAATATCTTCAAAATTTAATATTACGCTCTACATTTTCAATGTGACTTAAAGGAATCAAATCATGCGTTACTAATTTTTGTTGTCGAAAGCCTCAGAAACAAGATAAAATGTGAGTGCTACGGAAAATCTCACACGAAAGTTCTTGTAATATTTTTATTTGGGTATGGTTTTACGTCAACCCTCGTCAAATTTGGTTTGTGAACAAATCGGTTTCGGCCATTTGCCATCTTCTGTGTTCTCCTTATACTAGTTGCGTTTTATTGTCAGTCTTAATATAGTTCGTCTTGTTCATGTTTCTCTTCGTGTTATTTCTATTGCATTCGTCACTTTTTCTCTTTCTGTCTGTATCTCTCTCTCTCCTTTTTCGTTTGTCTGATTTTACCTAGTTTGTCTCTCCCTCTGTCCCTTTTCATTCTTATTCTTGTAATAGGTATTACAGAGCAAAACGAAAACATTCAGTTGACAGCTAGAGTGTAGGTAGCCAAAAGATATCATTACGTAATGAGGAGATTAGATACACACTAAATGCAATTTCAACTAATAATCTTTGAATTTAACTCTTGCTTTTATTGTAAAGAACAGCATGCTCTAACTATCATGAATAACAAGTTCCTTAAAAGAAAAAAATTACACCGAAATATTAATATTCCTTCTAATTTAAGGATTTCTTAAGATTTTCAAAAGAGATGGTTGTTTGAGTGAATGCTCTACAAAATTCAGTATAGATGAAGCATGTCGCCAGGTTTTGCAGCTTGCAAAGCCGATGTTATTTTTACATTTCTTAAGGATCTCAAAAGACCTGTTTGCTTAAGTGACGACTACATTAAATTCCTTACAGACGAAGCATATTGCTAGGTTTTGCAGTTCGTAGTATCGATGCCATTTTTATATCCCTTCTAGTATGAAAATTTCTAAGGAATCTCAAAAGAGACGTTCGCTTAAGTGACGACACCGCCAAGTTCTTTATAGACGAAGCAGGGTCGGTGTTATTTTTATAATACTTCTAGTATGAGGATTTGTGTAGTATCTAAGAAGACATGTTTAATTAAGTGAAGACTCCACCAAATTCCGTACAGACGAAGCATATCGCTAGACTTTGCAGTTCGCAGGGTCGATATTATTTTTCCATTCCTTCTAGTATGAAAATTTGTTAAGAATCTCAAACGACACGTTTGTTAAGGTGACGACTCCACCAAATTCAATATAGACGAAGCATGTTGCTAGGTTTTGCAGTTCGCAGTGTCGAGGAGGATTTCCTAAAAAAATATGGGGATTTCTTAAGAGTCTGAAAAAAGACGTTTGCTTCACCAAATTCCTTACAGACGAAACATGTATAGCAATTCGAATTGCAATTTATAGATTTTTGACGTGGAGACATGTTTACTTGCTTATTACCGAAGTGAAAGGCAACCTAGTTTCGAATTGGACTTTAAATAATTTTAGCATTAAGGTAAATGAAACATGTTCTCGTTTTGGTTTCTAGTTTATTGATATGAATCTGTGTTTCGTCCGCAGTTATCAAAAGATCCTCTGAATTTGTCAATGGAAACAGCTTACATATTTAAACTTTATCTTCTAGTTGAGATATTAATTATTTTAGTTCGCTGACGATTTCTCATTTTTTGATCGTCCAATATTATTTAATAGATTTTGCCAACAATCTCAGGTATGATAATTCTGTCAGTGTCGCTGGTACGATCACAACGGAAACAATTATAGAACAAACAAATTATTTTATATTTTCATTGAAATAAACAAAATTTTCTGCTTTCAATTTCAAATGAATAAATTTAATTTAATGGCACCAGCTGCTTTCCATTTTACGGAAGTTTTAAACTGTCATTCCATTTGTGCTTCCAGTATAAGCTACGTGTTTTTTATTTTAATTGTACTTTTAAAAAACCTCAACATGTTTACAAAATTTTATACATTCGCTAGTTTGTATTTTAAAATCAACAAACTCTTTGTTAAAAGTAAGAGAAAATAAAAATTACCAACGCAACAATGCTCTTTTACAGTTTTCTTCTATTTAAGAGTGCGTGTATATATTTATGCAGATGTGTCATCCACGTAACCAGAAAATCTTATCTTGAAATATATATATTTTTTTTTTAATTTTTTGTGTTGATTGCTGTTCTGTTTTCAACACAAATTTAATATTTTTAAATTATATCTGCAAATTGCAATCTGCAATCACATTATCTCAACTAACAATATTTATAAAAGAAATCCAAGAAACACCTGATTGAAATAAAATGTTTTATAAAAATTCTTTTTTATTGTTACGTACACAAATTGCAAACACTTTTGCTATTTTTGCTACGTCAGTTTAGCCCTCTATCTCAATTCCGAAATTGACTTGAAATTTTCCCAAAGGTGATTATATTGTATAGCTTTTATAAAAACAAATACTAAAAATTAAGAAGCGTTTCCAAAGGGATGTGATATTTTTAAAAATATTGTTATTTTTTTTTTTAATTGTGATAGGAAGTATTGTCAAATTTACACAACCACAATTATGATGTGACTTTCAGGAACGTTGCCTTTTAACCCGTAATAGGCAAGTACTTTTAATTTTAATATATTTTTTCTCTATAAGAGCAAGTTCAAAAAAATCAGACACGGATCTACAAAATGAGAACAATCACGTTTAAAATTGCAGAGTATTTTCAAAGAGGCCCTAATTATGAAATAAAATTTGCATACTGCTATGTCTTCTAAAAGAAAAATTAGATTAATTAAATGGTGTTCCGATAGATACGTGATCTTGATGTTTAGCAAGATTAAAACTTGACCATTTAGATTTTTAACGACAAACAATAAAAAATAAAATTAAAAAGTGGTATGGAACCCTTCGTATAAGAGTCATATGAACTTGGCGGATTTATTTTACTTATACAATCGTAATCCATATTTTTATTTAGCATATATCACAATATTTCATATAAAAACAAAACTTGACGAGTTGATATTGTCAGAAAAATTTTCCCAAACCAACTGAAAGAAGAGGGGAATATAATCTCTTTTGGACTTTACATTATTAAAAATCCTTTTGCTGATTTTATGTCGATAAAAAGTTCAATCTTAGATAGTTTCAGCGAATACATAGCATTATAAAACTTTCAAACGCTTTTGCTGAGTACATTAGTCCAAAAATATAATATGTTTATTCGAAAATACTCCATTCTAAATGTATTTTTTCCCCAAAGTATGAGAAAAATAGTTATTACTTTAATGTGCAAGAAAACACAGTTATTTTCTATGATGCTTATTTATTTACTGAGCCTTGTGCTATTAATAAAACTATTAAACCACTTAAGCTTAACTACTCTATACACGTAACTTTTCTGCTTAACGATATGCGAGTAAAAACGTCTAGATTCTTCTAATATTAAAAGATCTGGCAATTTCTTCTAATTGTTTCTTTAATATTTGTATTTAGTAATAGTGTGAATATAAGCCAAACAATAGCTTTTTCAATAAAACTAAACAGGACTCAACTTTATTTATTTTATTAAACGTTCTTGTGCGAATACCCTTCCGCGAAAGCGAAAGAAATAATGAAAGAGTATGGTAGGATTAGTATTCATCTTAGAATATTTCGTTCTTAGAATGTCTAGATTAGTTTTGAAATCAAAACCCTTTTGCGACTATTGCGACCTAAAGCCGAACGTACGTCACAAATAAACAATCAGTAATACACGATTATCAGGCAGAAAAGAAAAATTCGAGTGGAGCATAAATTAATTTGATTTTTATTGACTCATTTATCCTTTTGTAGTATAAGAATTGAAGTGTAAAATTTAAGTGTAGTTATATTCACGCAATACAGTGCATGCTTTTGATTTTTTAATCAGTTTTACGTTACGTATCAAAGCATTCAAGCTGCGCATCTCAGCTGTAAATGTTATTGTTTTAAGTGGACATAAAATTAATAAAGGATGAAGATAGCTCGCTATTTTAACCAAGCTTTTTTATTGATCTTTTGCGTACATGTGTTTAACTCTGTTTTGTTTCTGTTTTATTAGAACTAAGGGCCCTACACCAACTAAATGTTTCGATTTTAAATTAATTAAGCTGAATTATAAATGCGAATAACTCACTTAAATAGGAAAATTGCAAAGTATATGAAAAATATATAAACTTAGAAATAATTACTTAAATAGAAAAAAAGGAAGCTGTCGAGGTGCCTGAGAAAAGTGTTCATGATATAAAAGTGAACTTTCAAAAACAAAAACCTAGCTAAATTTAAAATATATTTAAAGAAGTTTGAGTTATAAATTCTTCAAAAATTACTTAAATCTAAGAAAAATTACAACATGGACAAAAATTCTCAGAGAACGAAAAAAAAAACCCAAGAAATTTCGAATTTTGTCGTTAAAACCAGTGAAAGGTGAAATAAAGAAAATAAGAAATATTGAATAAAAATGAGACAAAAAAGGCGAAACTGCAAAAAATCACTAAAATTGGAATAAATACGAAAATGCTTTACAATCAAAATAAGAAACAAAAACAGAAGCAACATTGTAAAAAGTACTTAAGTACAAAGTACTTAAGTGATTTTAAATCGTATAAAGTGGCTTAAAGCCTAGTATCGGGTTGCAGTATAGGAACTTACAGGTAATAAAACTTGACAGTTGCGATAAGTGATAACATATAAACAAATTTACTCAATTAATCTTTTCGCTATAAAGCATTTTCAAAAGAGTTTCAATTTAGCAGTTTTTTGATTTACGGCTTTGAGTGAGTAACTGTAGAAGAAAATATAACATTTTCATAGTACTTACTATTATACCCGCTTAGAAGCCGATTTAACATTAAATTTAAGTTTGTGCTTAATCTGTACTTTACTAGGTATCTTACCATAAATTTTGTTATATATTTTTAAAAGTCTCAATAAAAATTAAATTAAATTAAACTAGGTAACTTGCACTTAGATAATTTTTACGAAAGCTAACAAATAAAAATAAGGTTGGATTTGCTCATCACAAACATCAGAAATCATTTGTTTACTTATATAGTCGCTCTGGTGTGAATGATTATAGACATAAGTTCTGCAATCATTCGATATGGACTGTCATATTATGTCCCCTCTGCTATATTTTTGCAAATTAAGATAGAAATTTTTAATAAATATCTTTTTTTCTTTTTAACAATCTTTTTTATATATTTTTGCCTTTTCGATATTTCGCTTTCCTTGGAAAGCTTCTTCAGGAAAAAAAAAATTTTATTTTTGAAAACAAAAAATTAACATATTGAAAAAATTTTTTAAAACATTTGACAAAAACATATAAAATATTTTTTCATACATACATACAAAAATTTAAATTTTTAAATATTCAAACATACAAAAACAAGAAAACGGAAATAACAAATAACAAATTACAAATTCTCTCTTACGAAATGATTATAACAAATTATGTGTCTTTTTAATTAAGTACCTATAATTCTGAGCTAAATTGTCTGTGTCTGTTTTGAAATTTATTTTCTTACATTTGGTACATTAACAATTTCTAACATTTCCAACATATAACGTCTCTTATAGTTTTTTTCTATATCTAATACTGATGTTTCATCAAACTTTGGATAATGATTATATTTCTTACAATGTGAAGATAAGGATGTCTTCTGTGTTAAAATATTCCTATATTTTTGGTCACACCTGTGACCAGCTAATCTTGTTTTAAGTTTATTTTTTGCTGTCCCAATATAAACTTTGTCACAGTTCACCTGGTCGTTTCCTCTATATGGTATCCTGTATACCACATCAGATATTTCCATTTTTCCTATTTTATCCGTCATACTGCTAAATAATTTAGTAATGTGTTTTGTGTGCAATTATATATTTATCTGTGTCATATATTTTACACTTTCTTAATCTTTCTGATATTCCAGGAACATAAGTTAATGATTTATAATTTCTTGGCTCTGCCGTAGAATTTCCTAAATTATGCCTATAACTACCATATTGTCTAATTAATCTGTTAGTTAATTCTACTGGAAAATCATTGTCATTAAGTATATTTCTTATTGTATCCATATTCTTCAAATGAAATTCTCTATCACTTATAGTCAATATTCTGTCTATCGTATTTTTCGCTGTGTTTATTATCATTTTCCTCGGATGTTTTGAATAAAAATTAATAAGTCTTCCAGAAGATGTTGGTTTCTTATACCAATCAAATACTAACTTATTTTTCTTCCTTATTATCAATATATCTAAATATGGAAGTCTAGATTCTAATTCTCTTTCAATCGTAAATTTAATATCCGGATGGAAACTATTCAATTCTGACAAAATATCATCCACTGCATCTTCTGAAGTTATACAAAATAAATCATCCACATATTTTGTGATTATCTTAGGTTTAATATGCATTTTACTAATACATGAATTTAGTAATTCCTCCATCACAATATCAGCTATAATTGGAGATGCTGGAGAGCCCATTGGGAGGCCCTCCTTCTGTTGATATATCCTATTATCAAATTGAAAATACCTATTGTCTTCAATGCAAAACTTAAGAATACGTGAAAATAATTCCTTCTCAATATTCGTATTTTGTTCTATTATCTGCCATTTTTTCTCTGTAATACTTAAAGCTAAACCTACAGGAATACTTGGAAAAAGTGAAACTACATCAAATGAAAACAATCTATCATTATATTGTATAATATTTATTCTCTTAGTTTTATCTCTAAATTCCAATGAATTTCTAATATTTTATATTGATTGTCCTGTTGTCACCTTAAGAATATTCGTTATATACTTGCACAGTCCGTAGGCCGGGGAATTAATGCAAGAGCAAATAGGCCTTAAAGAAAAATTCTGTTTATGGATCTTAGGTACTCAATACAGCTTTGGAGAATTTGATACATTAGTCTTAAGTCTATTTCTCTCCATTACTGAAATGATATAATGATAGAAATTTTTTAAATAAAAAATTGAAATTTTGTATTTAAAATATTGAAAATCGAAAAAAATCGTTGCAGTCTTGCAACCAGGAGTGCTTTGAACACTGGAATGTATTGGAAATTTTTAGATACTCTCTGCAACATATTGAAACTCACAAAAACTTCAAGCTAATTTTTATTTTGATAGCTTTTGTAACCATTATTTAATTAATGTTATAAAGAAGTCACACACATATACCATAAAACAAATGCTTCCAAAATATGTTTGCTTGAAAACAATACTTTTTAAAAATTACGGCTGGTTGGGTTTTATTTGTTAGTCCCAATTTACATTGTAGGATTTTTGTCGTTGCAATTTTTGTCGTTCTTTCTTTAAAGTTGAATTCGCGTATACATTTGACGATTTTGTATTCATATACACACAAACTTCACATTTAAAATTACGAATTGTGGACAATACGAATTGCAAGAGTACACTCGCATGTGTATTTTTTTTAGTTTCTCTCTTCCCCTATTCTTTCTACACCACTTATTTACCTACAAACTAAGAATTGCAGCGACAAAAATCGTACAATATAAATTGGGACTTAGAGATCAATTTTAAACGATACGTCAAGCTTAGCATTTTTCCGCACCCAGTTTTACGTCTGAAATGACATACATAAGAGCACCAACGTCATGGTGTCATGGCTAGACCTAGATATCAACCTAACTTGATTAATAAGTCCTACCAAATGAAAATAAAAATAGAATAGAAATCCCTAGATTTAACTAAAAATTGCTTTGCAACACTAACAAACGAAAATAATAATAAAATATTCTGAAAAGCAATATCAGCTAACTAACTCATTATGAGAGACAAAGTCAGATATAGCATTTGCATTACGCCGGTATTACGGTATTCGAGTTTTCTTAATACAATTTGTTTGAAGATGAGAATTCTGGATAGTAACAACGCTTCAAGGGCTAATATATAATTAAAAAACATATATGTATAGTGTTTTTTTCTAGACTTCCTTATGAGAATATTATTTGAAGCACAAGAAATTCTGTTTTAAAATGCTTCAAAATATATGATTTTTATGACAGAGAGAGTGGGTCAAAAGTTGTCACCGTTCACAGTGCCTATCAAAATGCAGTAGCACTTATTTAGAAAGTAAAGGATTTAAAATTTACGTGATTTTTAACCATAAGAAACAAAACCACTATGCATAGTGCCTCTATGGAACTATGGCCATGCAAGTTACTTGTTTTTAAGCGAAAGAGGTATCTTTCAAATGCTTTGTACATTTTTAAAATATTTTTATTACTTTAAAAGTTATGCTGTTTGCTTCGAAAAAAATCAAAAGCCGACACTGTTCACAGTGTCGGGGCTAACCTAAAACCATGAAAATCATTTATATTGAAGCTTGAGGAGTCTGCTTTCAAATGCTTTTTAACATTTTAAATATCTTTATTACTTTAAAACTTATGATTTTTGCAACGAAAGGCTCCACTGTGTGCCTGAAGATGTGTTTTTTTTTAGTTATTGCATCTTCGAAAGTAAGGCAGTAGTAAGCTAACAACAACTAATCGAAAAGTAAAAATTATGTTTTATTAACTCCAGTCAGTGCTTATTCAAATATTTTTTAATCATAACAGCAACAACAGCAACATGGGTTCAGAGCTGTAAATATAATCATTCTTTTTGATTTCAATTCGTTACGAATTAGCGAAATTTCCAATTAATTCTTTTCACAACGAAAAATAATTGAATGAAATTTGAATCAATTCAAACGAATGGATTTTAATTCACTTCCAATTCAACGATAGATATGATTTTTAATTCGCTTCCAATTCAAATGAGTTTGTAGAGTGAATTACAATTCGTTTCCAACTCAAATAAATTTGTTAAAGTGAATTGTAATTAATTTCCCATTTGTTTGAATTGAATTGATTTTGAATTCATTCAAATGAATTAGAACAATGAATTGTAATTCAAATGAATGAATTCAATTAAAGAGCAAATTTACGGTGAATCGAAATTTTTTCTACCAGAATGAAAGTATACAGTACAAACATTTAAAAGCCCTCTCCTGGATTCACATGGTGTTTGGAGTTTGTTGTCCTTACGAAGAACTGATTTTTATTTTGAAATACGCTGAAAAACAAAACACATTTAATATTTACAAAGCAATTAATAATTTTTAAATTTTGTGACCCACGACCACCGAAAGACAAGACAGTTGTAATTGCCTTTAACAAATTCATTTAGCAAATTTATTTTAATTCGAAATGTGTTGCAATTCATTTTTTTTACCAAAATCATTTAAAATGACTAAAATTTCATTCAATTATTTTATTTGTGTGAAAAGAATTATTTTGCGAATTAATTCGAAATTGCATAATTCCTTTACAGCTCTGCATGGGCTTAACTGCTGTAACAGCTACAGTTGTTGCTGATAAGGCAATATTGTTAAAAATACCTTTTCTCTAAATACAAAGTTACTTTGGAAAGAAACTATTTTTTGACAATTTTGCTTTTGAAAAAAGAGTTGCTGCATTGTGGTTTCGAAATTGATGCATCCACCCTGATTTATTAATTATTTATTTTGATACGAAGACTTTAATATTGTAGGATAACATCGACGAAGGAAAGGCACTGTGTGAAATACAAATATGAAGAGAAAGTTTGTATAAATCAGAAAAATAAGAAAGCAGCTGTTTTATGAACCCTGCTCAGCTCCTTATTTTGACTGTATAATAAAAAAAATTTCTCCTTTTGGTTTCTAAAACAAAATAAAACAAAAAATTTAGATTGATTCAAATGAAGATTCCATTTTTTATTGTAAAACGAAGAGAAAAGTTTGGCAATTATGCAAAATGATATCTGGCAAATGCTCACCACTTTTTGGCATAATGGCGGTCCTATTTCGTTAATCACATCACGAATTTTGAGCTTTAAGGCTGAAATCGATTCGATATTGACTCTGTGCTTAACATAGTCCCACAAAAATAATTCTGTGATATTAAATCACACGATCTGGCTGGCCACTTAACTCTGATTGTTGTTAAATTATGCGATCGAGAAATTTGGTTTGCAATAAATTAATCGCTTCATTGGCTGTGTGACATGTGGCACCGTCCTGTTAAAACCACATGTCAGTTATATCCACGTCGTCGATAATAGGTCAAAATTGAATTGTTAGCAACTCGCGATAGCGTTGTTCGTTACCGCATTTCCAGCCTCATTTTCGAAAAAAACGGTCCAGTCACGTCTCCAGACTGGATAGCGCACCATACAGTGGCATTTTGAGCATGCAAAGGCGTTTTAATAATCGTTCTTGGAATTTTAGCAATTTTCTTGTTGACATACCTTGAAAGTGAAAATGGGTTTAGTCTGAAAAATAGATTTTTTCAGACAAACCACCCGGTTGTTTCTGAATGAATTGAGAATGTTTCTGAATGAAGTGTGAATGATCGTTCGGCTTCAATTCCTGCAACCAGTTGACCTTGTAAGGCTTTAAAGTCAAATTTTTACGCAAAATTCGCCATTAATAATTTTCGATAACTCCAATTGTTGAGAACGTCAAGGAATTGACAAATTTGGATCTGCCTCAACACTGTGGCTCACAGCTGTGATTTTTTCAGTTGGACGACCGGGTCGGACTCTCGTTGGCATTCGCACATTTGGTTTCGAGCCTGTCGAAGCAAGTTTAATGACCAAATTCCTAATAGCGGTCTCAGAAGGACGATTATGTTGTCCGAAAATATAACGACTTTTACGAAATGTACAAAACCACCATTTTTACAGTGGATTTTAATTATTTAAATGCGATTTTTGTGCGAAATTAAATTTATTGTAACAACTGCTAATGCATCTACTGCGAATACGTCAAAAGATTAAATGTCAAAACTATTACGTGGTTGGTGTTGCCACAATTGAGCACTAAACTTCTTGTTGAAAACCACGATACCATTTTGTTATGTATACTTTATGCAGTTTTCACAAAGTATAATATTAAAAATATCATTTATTTTTTCCATGGAATTACTTAAGACCTGAGTATTTTAGGAGGAGACTTAACACAGCAGCATCACAGTTCAGCCACTTTATGCAATGTCTTGTAGTTGTTTACAATTTCGAAAAGAAAAAGATGAGTATATATTATTCGGCTAGCTGCTGCTTGGGCTATAAGGAATTTGCTTTTTCATACATTACAAAAAAAAATATTCTTGCAAAAAACTGATTTTTCTATCAAAATTTAGAGTCGTTTTTACTTACTTGTTGTGAATATCGCCTATCCTTTTTATATTTCTGTTGTTGGCTTCTTCGAGGCACTATAATTGCCGATGTATTTCCGCCGGCAGCACCATTTTGTGTACTACTTCGTTCAAAAGACAAACGATGTTTAAACCACCATAATTTAATGCCCACTACAGTGATCATCAAACATATTAATACACCCAAAGAGACAACTGCTGAACTAAGATTTTCTTTAAATATTAAATAAATAAAAACTAATTGAAAAAAAAAAACAATAACAATTTAGTTTTATATCTAAATTTAAACGGTCTAAGCAGTTTTCGTTATCTTCCCAAAAATAGCTATTTTGTACGTTATCAGCATCACTATCAACACTGTAATTAAAATAAGCTTTAATATCAAACCTTGATTTTGCTGATTTGTGAAATTTATTTTGGCCATGTCTTAAGAATTTCTGATGTTGATTATTAACATTTTTTTCTTAATTTATTTTGTTTTTGCTTTGTTTACAAAAACACTGAATTTTAAGCTGTTAATATTTTTTGATAAAATAAGTTTTTCACATGTAACGTTTGCACCAACTTTTTGTTTTTGATAAAAATATTTAAGTGTGTTAAGAATAAAAAAAAAAACAAAAAAAATTGTGAGTTGTTACCGTCACGGCGGGAGTAATTGTTGTGACTTCTCTATAAAATATTTAATATTTCATTTTTTATCATTTATTGTGGTTTTGCTTTAAGCATTATGAAAAGGTGTTTTTCGATTTGTTATCATTCTTTTTGTTCATATTTTTATTTTAATTCTCTTTTTTATGTTTTTACTCTTAATATGTCCAAATTAATAAAAGTTAGTAACACAAGCAGTTATTTAATTTGTTTTGTAGATAAATCGAACCTGATAAAATACTAGAATAAATGATTTCTCTTTTTCATTTTGTCTATTTTAAATTGAGTTTTTGTCAATATAAGCAGTAAATTTTTGTTTATAAAAGTAAACAATATTAATTAACTTAAAAACGATAAAAATAAATCTGCTTTATGACGACAGCAGTGCAAAAAAAGCTGTCCCCTTGAAATCCGGAGGCAATAAGCTTGTGAAAACTTTAATCACAGCACACAGCACGGTTACGTTTTAATGTCTGTTTTTAACCTTCTTGTGTTTCTTAGGAAGAAAAATTAGTTTTGAAATATCAGGCTTTTCACGAAGAGGTTTGTCATTAAATTGTGGCACAAACAACATATGACAGTTTTTTCATTTAGTTTTTAGACGTATTCGCAATAGATGCTTTGACAATTGTTACAATGAATTCAATTTCGCACAAAAATCGCATTAAAATAAATAAAAATTTCGTAAAATTTGTGCTATTTTCTGACAACATATTCGTCGTTCTAAGATCGTTAGTTAAATTTAAGTCGACAGGCTCGACGAGTTTTCGTTCCACTGAAAACATTGCAGCCATAAGCCACAGTTCTGAAGCAGATCCAAAATTGTCAATTTCTCAACGTTCTCAACAATTGGGGTTATCTAAAATCACCACATGGCGAATTTTGCATAAGGATTTCATTTTGAAGCTTTACAAGGTTCAACTGGTGCAGAAATTGAAGCCTATGGACCATTCACATCGCCGTAAATTCGCTCAATTCATTCAGGAACAACCGGCTGGTTTTTCTGAAAAAAATCATTATTTCAGACGAAGCCCATTTTCACTTGTCAGGGTATGTCAACAAGCAAAACTGTAGCATTTGGGCTTCAAAAATCCTTGAGCGATTATTGAGAAGCCTTTGCATGCTCAACGTGTTACTGTACGCTATGTAATCTGGAAACGTAATTCAGCTGTTTTTTTCGAAGATGAGGCTGGGAATGCGGTAACGGTAAATGGATCACGCTATTACGAGATGCTAAAAGCTCAAATTTGGCCTATTATTAACTACGTGAATATCACTGACATGTGGTTTCAACAGTACGGTGCCACGTGTCACACAGACAATGAAATGATCAATGATCAACTTATTGCAAACCAAATTTCCCAATCACATAATTTTTCGGCAATCAGCAGTTAATTGCCAGATCGTTGGAGTTGACACCTCTTTAAAATCAAAGTGTTGATGAAAGAATCGACATCTATTAGCGTGGTCGTGGTGGATATTTGCCAGATATCATTTTTCATTCAAAATAACAAGCTTGTTGTTCAAAAACCCTTTAGTATTTCCCGTATTTCAGACTTATCACCAAGTTAAGCCTGATTTAGGGTATTATTCTAAACTGTCGATTTTTGTCTGTATATATCAATTCAAATCAACAAAAACTTTTTATTTGAAAGATTAATATGTGGACACATGTGGCGGGTCTCACCATTTACCACCAGAGTTGTAAATTTCTTCATTCTTTATTGATTTTAATTCATTAGGAATTAGCTAAATTTTGAATTAATTCTTTTTACAACAAAAAAAAAAAAATAGAATGAAATTTTAAACAATTAATTCGAGTTAGGCAAATCTGAATTTCAATTCGTTGAATTGATTTCGAGGATGGACCTGTCAATTCCCTATCAAGGTCGTACGATTTGGCAGTTCTTTCTATAATTTTTTGTAAGGCCACGCAAAGTCACTAGTTTATGCTGATAAAATAATAGCAGTTGTTCCTGCTATTCGTGGTACACTTAGCTGCTAATGAATCATTCATTTTTGAATTAATTCGCCATGTTTTTTTTTTGTTTTTAAAGAAAAGTAGCACTTAGGCGCAACAATGCCTATTTAGTCAAGTACCGTGCTACATTCTTTAGGAAAGGGATAGAGAAGAGATGAAACAGGTGGTGAAAGTAGACGGATAGTCGAAAATTAACTGCCGTATAAAGACAGCACAGCGACCAGTGACTATGCCTTCATCGCTGAGCAGCCCCACCGACAGTCAATTTTTATTTTTGTAGTGAAATAAAAACCAAGGCCTTCGTTAGGAATCGAACCCACAACCCCCATATTTACAAGGTAGTACACTACCTACTAGCCTACAAGGGCCCCCCTGTACTGGGTACTGTAGTAGCAAAATTTTGAATTAATTCTTTTCACACAAAAAAATTAATTACATGAAATTCATAGGAAACTATCGATAGAGCTGCTAAATCGTACGACTTTCGGGGGCAATTGGTAGGTCCATTGCTCGAAATGAATTTATCTCTTGATTTTGATTTAAATTAGGCGATGGTTCCGGTTATTTTTCTTCTTGTTCTTTTTTTTTTATTTTTTTAAAGAGAAGTAGCCCTTCAGACAGCAATGCCTATTTAGTCACAGCCGTGTTACATTCTTTAGGAAAGAGATAGAGAAGAGATAAGACAGGTGGTGAAAGTAGAAAGATAGCTACATAAAATGCTCATTTTTTGTAGTGACAACAACTACCCCTAAATTGGTAAGAACACTTCCTACTAGCCTACCGGGGCAGCTTTCATTTCTAGAAGGCCAATGTTATCGTAAATTATATCTTATAGAATGTAGTGCCACGTGAAAGGCACATATTCCCCGTTAAAGCAAGTAATTAGTAATCATGGTGTGGTAACGATTTTCATCGATAGTAAAGCGAGCTACCGATTTATTTTTGAAGAAATAATGTTAAATGAATACGGTACGCCTTACACGATACGTTGAACACTACACGGGAGCTGAGCACGGTACGCTTACCATGGTACGTGTGATTAGATTTACATCCGCGCCTGGCCATGAAGCATTAATCAGATGGTGGATCAAACCACTGCATAATTTGGAACGTCCTGCTCGTCCTAGGAAGCCGAAGCTATAAATCTATGCAACAGAACTTTCTAGTTGCAACTTCGATGATTCCAGAGCAGGGCTGCAAATCATCACTCCTTGCTTAGGAGTTGGAGACTTTCCAACTCCTGTACAGAACGCATGTTTAGCATGCTCACTGGATCTGGGAACATTTCACCAGGTAGGTGTTATTAAAGGTGAAATGAACCCGACCACCATAGAACCATAGACTGATATGGGGCCGCGAAACCACAACCACCACGATACTCCCATATAGGGGCCAACCTCAATAATCAGTCAGAGAACAGTTAAATGTCTAAAGAGACAAATAACGGAACTCTGCGAGCTTACTGATTCCCGTGGAAATAAAGTGGAGTTTCCAGTTGTATCCCTGCTGACTTCAGGGGACTGGCTCCATTTTCCCCCCAGTTGCACAGGTCTACCTAGTAGCTCTCAATTAAGACCATATATGTGCCCCCGGGGGGTGCTTACCATGGTACGGTACGCTTACCATGATACGCTTAACACGGTACGCTCAACACGATACGCTTAACACGGTACGCCTAATACGACACGCCGAACACGGTGCGCTTAACACGGTACACCAGTGTGTAAACAGACCCAAACACTGAACTTTTTTTTTTTTTTTGAAGTAATAAAATTGTTTCACTCAATATGCAACTCTGTTTGCTGAAAAATCCTTTAAGTAAAATATAACCCTCCTCGTTGATGACGTTTGAAGCATTATCGTCTGTTTAACAAATATGCTTTAGCGGCTGCTTAACATGTGTTGACTAGTTTTTCCTTCCATTCCAAATAGTGGGAAAATTATATTTAATTATTAATCGGTATCAAGATCTGTTTATGAGTAAGATTTTATAGGAATTAGCAGAGTAGCGAAGTGTTCACTCACTGTTCATACATGTATGAATATGTACATTTCATTTTTTAGCCGCTTCTTCTCATACATGTGTGAGAGACTGAAAAATATTTTGCGTTTTCTCATTTATGAATGCGACGATTTATTTTTTTCTTTCTATTCATAAGTGAAAAAATGAGAAACACACAAGTGTTCATTTTTGAATATGTACAATTTTGATAATTTTTCATAAATGAAAAGGTCGTAAAAATATGTGCGTTAAGCATTCGCGTACATAAACGCACATATTTGATAATGCGCAATTGTCGGCCTATGCAGGAAAAAAATGTTTTTTTTTTATTTCTTTTAGAATATATTGCAATATTGTATTTTGTGTTAATATGTACCCATGTGTTTTTACTACATTTTACGGTAAACTGCGATCGTAGGTAGAAAATTTTTTCACATTCATTTATGAGAAATTTTATAAAATTTCAACGTTCATAAATGAACATGTACATTTATGAAAAAGAACATTAATGAGAAGTAGCTGATTTATCATTTATCACATATGAATAAGACTAATAATTCTTGTTGTGCGCATTCATGTATGAACATAAGCAGAACATTTTTTCTTGTTCGTTTATGCGCGTGAAAAATAAATATAAAATTTTAGATTTCTCATTTATGAAAAATATCATGAATGTTGATTTTTGAATGTTCATACATGAAAAATTCTGAACCCTGGGAATTAGTTTTATAAATAAACATTTTATTATTATTTTACTTTTCTTGTAGTTTACCCAGTGGCATTCATGTTGGACGTTCTAATGTGAAATCTGTAGCCGAAAGACGTTTACCAGAGATACGTTCATTTCTTATATCTCTGTTCGATTCAGCCGATGAAATTGCTCATTCCGATTTGGTTTATACATTCTTTCATCCATTACTAAGAGATCAAAAAGAGGCTAAATTGGGTTTATCAAAAGTAAAAGGTAAGTTATTGTTGAAAAATGAAATATAGTTTTGGGAGCCATATATAACTTTACAATTATAGAAATTAAATCTCAGACATCAAGGGAACACTCTAATGAAGTTGGACAATTAAAATTATCAATGCAATATCGCAGAGAAGTTTTAACTGTTATGGTGGGTTTTAGCATAATAGCTCCTCTGTTATAAACTATATTTAAAATTTTGTAATAATTTTAATATTATCAGATACATCATGCCAAAGGTTTACCCCTGCTACAGGGTGGCCAAGAGCCCAATACTTATGTCAAATGTTATTTAAAGCCAGATGATAAAAAGGCAACAAAACGTAAAACTAAAGTTGTACGCAAAACATGTGTGCCAAGTTATATGGAAACGGTAGGCGTTTGTGTGTGTTTGTAAGTATAGACTAAATTACTTAACGTTTCATTTTAATTATTTTACAGCTGGAGTATCGCATGCCTTTACAAATTATCCAAAATCGTATTTTGCATGTAACGGTTTGGTCACACGATACCCTACAGGAAAACGAATTATTAGGAGGCATTCAAATTGATTTGAGTAAATATGATTTACGTAAAGAATTAATAGATTGGTTCCGCTTGGGTACAATGACACGCCACTGACACGCTGATCAATTTGAAATTGAAAGTAAAGTGTGATATTTGTTTAATAACTCACACATGCACATTAAACAGTAAACATAAACAGGGAATGCAGTTAACAATGAAAATGGAACAGGATAACAAATAATGATAAAAGCCAATAAACTCTCACACACATACACACACACACACAAAGACACAAACAAATCATTTATTTACACTAAAAGGAATTGTTTAATAAAAGGATTTTTTATATATATATATATAATATTTATAAATATAATATAAATTTTATAAAAATTTATTTTTATTGAGTTGTATTTTTAAATGTGATGTTACATTCCGAATAATTATTACGACATCAAGAAACAAGCAATCAAATAATTATTTAAAATAATGTCTTAACAAATTATTTTCATTTCTTAACAACTGCAACTACAACTATGTTTTAAGCATTTTATTTTAATATTTTTAATGCACAATTATTTTAAAATTAATTTATAATTACCTAACTTAATTAAAATTATTTTATAAATACAATGTTATTATTTTAAATTTATTTTTATTTAAAAATTTTAGTAACTCACTACCATTTTGTAATATTCATTCTTTTGAAATCCATAAACATACAAAATAAAGATATTAAAATACACAAGATTTTAGTTATAGATTTATTTACAGAACTTGTTCTTTAACAAGTTAAAATTTTTAAAATAAAATTTGTTTATACATATATAAAAATTTGATCATCTTTATACACAGGGCGAAAAAAGTCACTTGAGTTCTAGTATTATGTTATGATCTAGCGAAGGTTGCAGTGTATCCTCAGGATGCCAGCAGATTCATATTTATAAAATGCTTCGTGAGACCGTCACCAAAGTACTAGGTTCATCGAAAGCGGTATGCATTAGAATTGCTCTACTGTCGTTATAATTTTATTTTTTGATATAACCGAAACCGTTTTGTTCACAAACCAAATTTGACACGGATTGACGTAAAATCATACCCAAACAAACGTTATTTATTGTTAAGAATTATATTAAAATAACTTAGAAATAAAAATTCAAAATTGTTTTATATTTTTAATCACGCATTAATTTATACAAACATATTATTATTTAATATTTTGATGCGGTCGTTTTTTAAATAGCACAAATAATTTGTTTCGTTCTCGTTTTTTTTTTATTGGAAATTTTGTGTGTTCAATAATATTAAGGTTAGAACTGGTACTTGTGATATCATATCTGGGAAATTATGTAATAGCCATGCTCTGTGAATTGATAGCTTGACGAATTTTTTTTTGTAAAAAACAAAAATAAATAAAATTACATACCATTAAAAAACCATGTATTCCCTTAAACAGAAAATATTAATAAATAAGACCAATTGGACACCCTCAAAAACGCATATGGGCTAAAATTAGCGAAACCTATTTAAGATTGCAAATGATTTGCCTGAAACTTGCCGGCATTAAACTCCATTGAAATTTACGCCGATCTGTAAGAATATGCTCACATATGTTTAGCGTTTTGCGATTTGAAAGCGCACGTTTATCAGGACATGGGTTGTAGTAGCACGCAGTCAAGATTGATCTCTTCCCTGTTTAGACATCTGTTTTTGAGGGTAAAAGGAGTGGGGATCAGTGAGCCGCAGAGTTCATTATTTGTCTCTTTAGACATTTAATAGTTCTCTGGCTGATCATTGAGGTTGGCCCCTATATGGGAGTAACGTGGTGGTTGTGGTTTCGCGGCCCCATAATAGTATAATAGTTATTATGGTGGCCAGGATCATCTCACTGATAATGACACGCAAAGTGAATGATCCAGTTCAGTGAGCATGCCAGACATGTGTTCTGGACAGGAGTAGGAAAGTCTCCAACTCTTTAGCAAGGTGTGATGGTTTGCAGCCCTGCCCTGGAATAATTAAAGTTGCAACTAGGTGGTTCTGTTGCTTAGAATTATGTCTTCGGCTTTCTAGGACGCATGTATGACGTTCCAAATTATACAATTGTGGTTTGTACACCATCTGATTAAGGCTACATAGCCAGGTGCGGATGTAAAACGAGTCACACTATCTGCCACCGATTCCAATATGTGATGGAATCCACATTAGAACAATTTTACTAATATTATTCTGTAAACACAGCATGTTATCATATGCGCCATTTGGATTTTTTGTTAAGGCTTTTATTGCACTTAGACTATCCGTGCAGATTAAAGATCTGCTGCCTTTATTAAACGCATAGCTAATTGCCGTTTTTAATCGCTGCTATCTCTGCTGTGAAGACTCCAGTATGATCAGGCAGACGATGTTCAATTATTTTCTCAAACTGAGTTCTGGATTGTTGTCTAAACAAAGAGTATGACGTTCGACCTTGACAAAAAGAGGCGTGTGTAAAGTAAACATCTTCCGGTGCCAAATCCGATATCTTTACCGCAAATAAACTTTTAAAGCAAATAGGATTAGTGGAAAATTTTTTTTAAGAAACTGTCATTAAGACTGTCATCTATTTTGATGGTTGTTTTGGAACAACTAGGTTTTGTAGGCTTATCTGGTATGGATATGTTCCATTTCTCAAGAATTGACAGGACATTGCTGATCGCAGATAGTGGTGTATCTACCGGGGAGTTTAAATATTTCCAAAACGTGGAATGTAGACTTTCTGCCGTTATTGTTAAAGACCTGGATGCCAAATTTATAGAATTTTTCTCCAGTAATGCTTGGAAATCTATATATTTAGTCTCAGTACGTAAATTTTTAATGGGTGTTGTACGCAGCAAACCAGATGCAGTTTTAAAACATGTGTTGATTGAGGTGTTCAATTTGTTGACATTTGCCTTTGATGTCCAGCCATAAAGGGTAATGCCATGCTGAATTGTTCCGGTAGTTAGCGTTTTACAAATGTTAAGTGCTGTTGCAATGTGTGGGCCTTCTTTACGGGTGCATATATTATATTTTCTTATTTTGCCTTTATTTCCATTTTAAGTTTCTGAAGTTAAATCAGGGTTCAGAATTTTTCATTTATGAACATTCAAAAATCAGCATTCATGATATTTTTCATAAATGAGAAATCTAAAATTTTATATTTATTTTTCACACTCATAAACGAACAACAAAAAATGTTTTGGTTATTTTCATAGAGCCAGTTCACATTGGATTAGTTGTGCTGGTCTAACATGGCAGTTTGTTGGCATTTTCGGTGAGGGGGGTAGTTTTTGGTTGCCACAATTTTTCTACCAGCTTTAACGCCGCACAACGAAAACAAAACTAATACACATGCATTTATGAAAACACAGGTCTTGTGTGTTTTTTTTGCAGAGCGATTTTTAGTCTTCAGTTGGCTATCGTCGTGTTAATATGAATATGAATTCAAAAGTAGATGAATAGATTTTATGATATTTATTTTTATCTTTTTTACTATTTTATCTTTTTTATTATTGAATTCAAGTTTTTGTTATAATATTTTTATATTTTACAGAAAATTAAATATGTGCTAATCTTTTAAACGTCTTTTTAATTAAATTTTAACGATATACATATTTTTTCAATATTTCGCTTTCCTATGGAAAGATTCTTCAGGAAAAATTAATTTTTAATAACAAAAATTATTAACAAATTGAAAATTTTTTTTTATTTAATTAAAATAAAAAAGGTCAATTAAGAATAAAAATAATTTTACATAAAATAAAATTAGAAACAAACATTTCATCATCACTTACAGCCATATTTATTTTGTAATGCGTATACTGTGGTGTATACCGAACGAAAAACAAACATGAAATGAATAAAAAACACTAATACACACAAAGATGTGTGTGTATACGTATAGAATTTTGTGCTAAAATAATTAGTCTAGTGTGTTTTGGAAAGAACTAAAGTTGTGCGAAACAAATATTAAATGAACGTGAAAAAATTTTCTACCTACGATCGCAGTTTACCGTAAAATGTAGTAAAAACACATGGGTACATATTAACTCAAAATACAATATTGCAATATATTCTAAAAGAAAATAAAAAAAACATTTTTTTCCTGCATACGCCGACAATTGCGCATTATTAAATAACGCACATATTTTTACGACCTTTTCATTTATGAAAAATTATCACAATTGTAAATTTTCAAAAATGAACACTTGTGTGTTTCTCATTTTTTCACTTATGGATAGAAAGAAAAAAAAATAAATCGTCGCATTCACAAATGAGAAAACACAAAATAGTTTGTAGTCTTTCACACATGTATGAGAAGAAGCGGCTAAAAAATGAAATGTACATATTCATACATGTATGAACAGTGAGTGAATACTTCGCTACTCTTAGTTAAATTCAATCTTCTGCAGTCTATTGTTATTAACTTAAAGGAGGATTAACCCTTCGTTTCCCTAAATTTGGTGTTTTTTTTTTGTTTTTGAGGAACCTAAAGATGAATACTTAATTTTCCGCACCTTACCCTCTCCGAGTTGTAAGGTCATCAAAATTTTATAGAACAACTATTTATTCAATAAACGTGTCATTTATAAATATTTTTAACCACCTTTCGATGTTAATTTATTAATCCATTCTAACATAAAAACTGTTTCACGAGATGTCGGGAAGCTTAAACTGTTAGCTGCGGTTTATTCGCTGTTTAAACATTTGCTCCAGAGCGGCCTTACAGCAACAATTATTTCTTTTTATATACTTAAGGCTCTGTTGAGATTTAAACGAACAATCGATTTTCTGTTTAACAACGAAACCACCGCAGCCGTTTAACATGTATTAATTTTTTTTTAACTCTCAAAAATTATTGATTGTATCTTCTATAAAAAGAACTAACAATAAGTATTAAAATCTTAAATTCTAAACAAAATTACATTAGTCCCGACCATGTCAGAACTAACCTTTTGGGTAAAAAAAAATTGTCATAAAAAAACAAAGCAAATATTTCTAAGATGTATCGTCTATAGCATTGAGGATTAAAGCTGCGGTATCCCTGTTGTTTAATCGGCTATGTCCACTATAATCCAAGATATTGCGAGCAAGGGGATTAGGATCGTCTTCAAGCTTCATCAAGTATTTGTCTGCGTATTTGATGATTTCTGTAGTCACCAGCGGTATGTCTAAATCACAATGTATGTTTGAATTTCTGATGTGCCATGGGGCGGAAGTTATCAACCGTAAAATTTTATTTAGCATACGTTGGATTCTATCCACGTTTGAAGCTGAGGCAGTGCCCCAAAGTTGGATTCCATAAGACCATATTGGTTTCAGAATACTCTTGTAAATTAGAAGTTTGCAATCTAGGCCAAGTCTCGAGTTCCTGCCAATGAGCCAGTGTAATTGTGTTAGCTTAAGTTTCATTTGTGTTAGCTTTGAGTCAATATGATGTTTCCATGTAAGGCGACGATTAAGATATATACCAAGATATCTCACATAATTATGGTGAGGAACAATGTGATTATTGATTCGAACGGGTGAACAATTATCTCTTCGCAGGGTGAAAGTCACATGAATGCACTTTTGAACGTTCACTTTAATTCTCCATAATTTTAACCACAACTCCAACTGAGTTATATGTTGCTGAAGATTTATTGAGGCTTGATAGGAGTTTTCGTGCGAACTAAGACACGCTGTATCATCAGCAAACGTAGAAGTGTGGACAGTTTCACTTACAGGCATATCGCAGATATATATCAAATATAAAACTGGTCCAAGAATGCTACCTTGTGGTACACCTGAGGAAATTGGTTTGGATACACTTACGAAGTCCCCTTCAACAACAGCAAATCTTCGTCCAATTATGTAGCTTTTCAGTCGGTTGCTCAAGGCAAGTGAGCGGTCAGTTTTAGAGATAGACCTTCATGCCAAACTTTGTCAAAAGCCTGGAAAACATCAATAAAAATAGCTGAACAATACTTCTTCTCTTCAAAAGTCCTTCTTATCACCTGAACCAATCTATGGGTTTGCTCAATTGTGCTATGTCTACTTCTAAAACCAAATTGATGGTTTGGGATACACCCACTATCCCTTAGCATTGAAGACAATTTATCTATAAGCAACTTTTCGAAAACCTTTGAAATAGATGGTAATAGACTAACGGGCCTATATGACTCGGTTTTGGTTAGGTCTTTACCCGGTTTTGGAACCATTTTAACTTTAGAAATCTTCCAGTGGTCAGGATAGTATTCAAGCCGTAAAATGGCATTAAAAATGAATAGCATGATTCTGACTGCAATATTGGGGAGCTCCTTCAACATTTTGTTACTTATGCCGTCCATACCAGGAGCTTTTTTCGGATTTACTTCAGAAATTAACTTTTGTACCTCACGCAACTTAAACTTTAACTGACTTTTATTTTTTTTTACAACACACATTACACTTGTTAGTGGTGGAAAGTAACAACTAAATCATTCCTGTTTACAAAACACAATTCTATATTTCAAACGTGTAACAATATTGTCTTTTAGCTTTGTTATTACATATACTAACATTCATAAAATTAAAACTTAATCTTTACTCTTCATACCATGCCCATATGATGAATTATTCATAATAATACATGTTATGATAACATACATTTTCTTCTCTGAAAATGTTTAACTTTATTTAAATACATAAGAAATACAATCCTTTTAAGTTAAATTTACGTCTTAAATATGAATAAACATACATATGTAGACATGGATGTGTATTGAATAATAATTTGTAATTATTTGAAAAATTCTGCTGAGAACAATGCTTTCATAGTTATCTAAGTTGACGCAGGTTTCTCATGATTTTAGTTTCTTTTCAATACTGTCTTAAATCAGTACGGGTACAAAAAAAGATTTTAAGCAAATTAACATTAATAAGTGACTTAGTCAACAAGCTGTGATTCATTTATACTTACTGGCATCATAATGCGCAGTATGTAATAATGATCATTTTCTTAAAGTAAAATAATATTTTTTCACTTATAAGGGGTATTTTTATAATATATAATTTTGAAATGGAATAAAACAAAGATGAATATTTTTAAATAGACATGAAATTTACTTTATTCGAAAAATAATCTTTTGGCATTATAATTTAAATATGACTTGTGGCATATATACGTCATGGCTGGCTGGGAAGTAGTCGAATCTGGAGGACGAATTTTCTATAACTTTTTCCAATATTTGTGACCGGTGCAGTTAATGTTGTCCTCTAAGTGGTCAATCGTTTCGGGATTATCGACGTAGATTAGAAACTAGTTTTGAGGTATTAAGTCGCACGATCTTAGTAATCTTGGAGCCAATTCGCGCATCTTAAACGTGAAACCATCCGGTTACTAAATGTATCCTTCAAATTATTAATTGTGGCACCAGCTATTTGATATGTTGGGTCATCTTGTTGAAACCTGCATATCATTGCTGTTTAATTGGTGAGCGAAAAAATTTGTAATTGTGACTCTGTAGTGGTCACCATTGACTGTAATGTTCTGACGAGTATCGTTTTTAAAGCACCATAGACCAATGATTTAGCCAGCCCATAACGTGCACTAACTAGTAAATTTTTTTCTGGATAATAGTGTCTTAACATACACTTATGGATTATCCTCACTACAAATACATCGTTCATACAAAAGTAAGTTTCATCGCTTAACAAAATTCGCTTATGAAGATTAGAAAACGGGCTCAATTCGCATAGACGTTATACATTTTATTACGTTTATACCTCTTATAAACGTTTTGTTATGAGTTCTTTATTGCAAAATAAATAACAGCAGTTTTTAGAGTTTTTAAATTAATGTTTATGGACTTTAACTACATAAAGTTGAAACTACAGATCAATTTACTTAAGATGTACGACTTTACCTCACAAGGTTTATTTTTACACTGACTAACTATCAACTCAGGCGCTGCCCTTTTATATTTGTCCACTAGAAGTCTAGAAAAATTAACAATGTTCTACTCCCTTTCTATCACATTTTGTTGTTGTTTGTTCTCCAGTCAATATATAAGGGCCTGTATGGCTGTGTGTATTTTTGTTTTTATGCTGATAAAGCTTTTTTTTTGGATTTATTTTAAAATATTTGTTGTTGTCTTGTGTAGTTAAGTTTTCTCAGAAAACCACTCAGTTAGTAAACAGCATATCAAATTGTTGTTGTTTGCGTGTATAAAATTTCTACGCAGTTTGTAACAAGAAATTTTGTTGTTGCGCAATCCACGCAGTTAGTAAACAAAATACCCAGCAGTTTACTTTATTGCTTAATTATTTTCTTTTGAAAGTTAAGCAAGACATCCCTAATCCGACGGCGGTTCGACTGAGTGAATACAATGTATTAACCCATGTCACGAAGGCGCAAACACACCTTGGTGCATACACTCCTTAGTTGCAATTTTTAAGAGTATAGTAAGCAGGGCCGTGACCCCATTCCTTGCTCGAAAGTTAGATACTATCTAACTCCTTGGCCTAGCACATGCGTAACTTTGGACATTGGATGTTACCATAGGCAACATCTCTTCGGAGGCTTTAAAAAGCAACCGATTTTAAACCACCGCCACCAAATTTATCCACCCACCGATAGCCGCAACAGGGCTGTAGCTCTACGGGCAGCTTATTCCCGTAAAACCAATGTGTTCACCCGAATTGGTACCACTCGAGAGGCCGTTTTTATTTCTCTTCCAGTTTCGGGCTTCTGCCAGAGCAGGCGTCTGGTATCGCCCTTTTCCCCCGCAATAACATTTCAAGATGGGGAAGAGATCTATCTTGATCGCGTGCCCCGGGGGAGTCCATTTCGCAGAATATGAAAACATTATTCAGACGTTAGTATATTCTTGTTGAAATGCTAAACTAAATACATATCTTTGCTAAATAAAAAAAGTGCTGCCAACTTGAAATTTCTATACCTCTATAAAAAAATGCCCGATAGAGAGTGAGAGAGAGAGAGATTATTGATAAAATAAAATGCAATTATATTTCAATTAAAATTAAAAAAGAGTCCGAAAAATTTATAAATATTTATTAATGAGATCCCGAAAATCTCTTTACTAAATTATCAAATTCGAAAAACAAAATCCCCTTTGGCTAAATTCTGATTTCGTTGTTACTTGGAAACAGTTTCTTTCTGTAAAAAATAATTACAGAGATCAAAGGAATATTCTATCATTTTGATTTCGGGTTATTTTTTTTTTAATTTCAGTTGACAATTTGAATCTCGCAAATCGAAGTATTGAATTAAATCCTGTTTAAAGTGAAATATTTTTCTATGTGTTAAAAATAGAGAAAGATTTGTTTTGAAATTATTGCGATACTTACTCACGTTTGAACATTTATAATGAAATTTTTCATTTTAAGAGTGAGTTCTCTAAATACCAGATCCAAAACCAATATTTGTTGGCCTAGTCATTTAGCTGTAATGAAATTTTTTCCAAGAAAACATTCGGAATTAAAAGTTATCTATCTGTTTTGTGCCCTAGTTAAAATTTTAGATGTATTAACATATGTACATCAATACATAAATAAGCTCATAGAAACTAGTAAAAATAGGTATATTGTTGTAATCTATACTCTACAAAGAGATGTAGGCATTTATAAACAGATTGTGAAACAGATTTATGTCAGTACCTAGCCGTGAAGGCCATAACTCTAACGCTGGTTTTACCGCTGGGTGAATACTTGAATATTTTGCGTCTAACAAGGGACCAAAAGTGCATACACATCTCAGGTAACAGTTTGAAGAGAACAGCGAACACAGTGGGTCGAAGATTAAACTTCCTGTCGCCCCCGACACCAGCACATGGAATAGAAAAATATCATACCTTTTCGGTGGCTTTTAGATTTAAACCACAGCTATCACATTACTTTCGAATGACCTCATCAATAACCAATGCAGAGACGTAAACCTACATGTTACTGGTTTCCGTGAAACCAGTTTGGTCAGTCACTGTCGGACCTCGAATGCCCAATTCTTTCAGTTTTAGGTTCCTTCCAGCCTAGGCGTCTACAGCCGCTCCTTACCCCCAGAAACACATGTCCATTTTGACTGCGTGCCCCCGTGGAATGGGTGAGGGGGGTATTTACAAACAATAAAATTATTGTAGAATCATCCCTAGAGTCTGAAAACTTTCATGGGTGTTGTATAGTTTTTATGAGTCGCTGTTGTGTGGAAATATAAACGTCTACTTGAAGGTATAAATTGACGAAAGTGATAAGGGCATGACTAAATCCTTATGACTTAGTTTTTTTTACATACAACACAAAGCAAGTCTGGCTCCTTTTGGTGCAATAGACGATGAACTCTTATATAAAGAAAAGATCAGTGTAACAGTCAGTAGTTAATTATAATAAGGAATTTACTTTAATAATCTTTTGTAATATAAAAATGATTTGTCCTGGAAAGATAGAAATAATTTATGTAGATCCATGTAACCCGAAATCGAGATTTCAAGCAACTATTCTACAGTGAAATTCTTAATGGATGTAATTATGACAATGTCCAGTTTATGGAAGACCCGACTTTGGCTATAAATACATTTCCTCGTGTATACTTATCCGAGATTACAAGGCCATAGTCAGTCGAATAAGCTGCTCATTATGGTTCATTGGAATATAATTAAATAATAAGGAAGAGAAACAGAGCGATGCTATCCAACAAATTCAAATGCACTTTATTTAGATGTTCTCTCGCGATTGCTATCGGTTCTACTGTTCGTTAGAAAATTCTCTTCTTCTAGTGGGCATTTTCCAAAATGTAGTTTTTACTGAACTGATTCGATTTTATAATCTTACATTATTACTAGTATTATCTCAGGTTTTTCTACTGCTGCGTATAGTTATTCTTTTTGATTTCTTATGCTTGATAATTTAAAAAAGTTTAAATCTGAAATCTGAAAAATTAACTATTACTAACTAAAAATAATTTGTACTTTCAACGAAACTATTAATACCATTGAAATAATTTCAACATTAAGTCAAGTACAGATATTTATCTGTAACGTAAAGTCTTTGATTTATGGTAAGAAATTTTTAGTACTTTTAGTTCTGTCTTCCATTCCATCTCCATTTAAGTGTTAAGTGCAAGCCATAACCTGACGGTGGATCCAACCACTGTAAATGATTTTAGCGTCACCCACGCCCCATGAAGCGTTCGGATATCTCTATTCTCTAATCACTCCTGGTCGAAACTCCGAGAGCTCGAAGCAGACCAAAGCGGTCCAGAACAGATGCAAGTTTAATAAAATTTCAAAACACAACCGCAATCATGCTCACTGGACCTGGACCATTCATTGTGTTCATTGTGAATGACAGACACAACTCAAACGAGGGTCTCGAAATAACAACCACCACGATGCTCCCGAAGGGTAAATCTCAATAATCAGTCAGAGAACAGCTAAAAGGCTAAAAACCCAAAAAGCTGAACTCTGGGGCATACTGGTGCCAATGGAAATAACGTAGAGTTGTTCAGTTGGCTCCTGCTAGTCTTTTAGGGGACTGGGCCTTGTGCCCCGGGGGGGAATGTTTGTGTTATAGCCAGCTTTTTAGGGGACTGCGACTTCCTTTTACCCCCGGTGACATATGTAATGACGGCGGGATTCCGTCAAGACATATAAATGTACCCTCGGCGGAGAGTGTTTGTGTTATAGCTATAAATTAAAAGCTGTTCCCGATAAAGATTAGAAACACTCCAGCTATTGTTAAAACCTGTTTACAGCCATTCCGCTAAAAACGGAGCAAAAATTCCCCTTGCCAACTGATATGAGAAGATACACCAAGTTTGAGAGTGCTAAAAAGGCCCACGTTTGTGTGTCTCTTAGTTTTTTAATCGTATAATAGTGGTAACTTCTTTTTTTTCTTACCAATTTTCTCATTACACTTTTTTTAATTTCTTACATCTCAACTTCTCACCGAAAGCAGCAAAGTAATTGCTTTCGAACCGGACTCCGATATCAATTTACGTTAGTAAGCGGTTGCTTGGGTTACTCGTTAAAGCCAATCAAATATATAAATAGAGAGGTTACTTACGAGTAACTGTGTAAAGATTTCACTTTTCACTAAGATACCATTATCAGGCAAGTTAAGATGATCAGTACTTTATTTTATATTATTGAGCACAAATTTTCACAACAATCGATTAAGTAGGCTCTCACCATTAAGTAAGGATAACCATTATTTTGTTTTATGGGTGGAAAAATTTCACAAGAATCGATTCGATAATCTGACTATTCTATAAATCACAATTATATTTAAGGATGATGTAAGGTGTGATAACAAAAACCATTCGAGTTCCCTGCCAACATCAAGGAGTCGATAAGTAGATTTCGATTCTACTGACATAAAATACAGTTGAATTTCCAATAATTGCATCAATATTCGGTATGTATCTGCATGTGTTACAATATTCCATTCCCATTTGGTGCAGTACATTCTCTTACAACAAACATTTTCTTACGACAAGCGTTATACTTATTGATATCGTCTCGTTAACTTGAAAGAGATTTTAACTTAGTGCGTAGTAATTGTTTAAGCTTCCTTTGGAATACTATTTAAATTTGGAGATCTATTTAAACCTTCGAGTTTGTAAAATATGACCATTGGGGAACTGTGCCACATATCATAATACCGTATTTAATCAATATATTTTCATATCGTCTTCTTTATATATTTTCATATCGTCTTCCCTATTTTTTTCTGTTACCTATTTAGGTTCTTACCTCCTTGCCTTTCTATTCTTTATATATCACATTATTACCTTTTTGCAGCCCACAACTACATTTCTTCCGTTTCCTGATAAGGATAAGTCAGAAATATGTTCCTTAACCATCACTTTCGGAAACTTTTGTGAGCAAGCTGATTTAGTTGAGATTTCGTTTTGAAACTGAAGTCTTGGAAGATTCATACATACTGCTTCCATTACCTTACGGAATAACCTCTATGCAAGACTTTTATTGTCCTATTTTGCTGTCCTGCTGCAGTAGAGGAAAATGCAGTTTCTCTTAAATAGCATTTTACTTTACGCAGCTGTATTAAAACGGAAGGTCGATTGGCATTAAGAGCCAGTATACTAACGACCAATATCCTTTAGTAGCTATTTTTGTTCGATTGTTCGAGTAAGGGATATTTTTTTACAGCAGGGGGAAAATATACTGCAATACAGCCTCCAGCTGCCACTAGCTAAATATCTGCCAATACTTACATATTGAGTGTTATATTTTTCTACAAAATTAATATAAAACTATTATTTAGCTTTGCAAATAAAACTTTTTATCAGAAACGTTATCAACTCAAAGTTTGCGGTAAAATTTCGGACTGCTTTGCATTTCATGTTTAATCGCAATAAGTGCAATACGGATTATCATCTCACCTTTATTTTTCTCGTATCATGCTTATTTGAGTATAAAATATTAAAATTTGCATATTTGAAAAAAATTTGCATTGGATTAGAGTGGTCTCGAAACTGTGTTTACGTTTATGACAATAAAATTAGCTATTATTTGATGCTTTTAATACCTATTCTATTGCATAAACTCAACTCATTAGCTAGCGAAACCATTCCAAACACGATAACAATCAGTCTTACAAGTGATTATCAAATCAAAACAACAAATATAGTTACACCTCCTCCTTCATTATTCGACTTCAAGTGCATTTTTTTATTTTTACTAAATGCACTTTTTACAGCAAAACGATAATTTTCTTTGATAAGATATGATATTGCTATATTTAATATTGCTTTCTACGTAAAATAAGGTAATATTACAACGCACAGTGAGACAGAAAACATGCCAAACCTAAAAACAAAATTTCATATCACAACTTAAATATTAATGCATTACAAAGATGGTTTGATTCATTTCTACCATTTAGAAATTATTAATTTATTTTCATAATATTTTGTTTCTGGCCCACTGTAAAATGTTGTAATATATATATATATATATATATATATATATATTCTAATAGTGCATTAACCTGATTAGATTAAAAAAACACGTAATTTATACGTGTATTACAAAGATGTTTGTTTTTAATTGTGGCAACACCAACAGCGTGATAGTTTTGACATTAAATTTTTTGACGTATTCGTAGTAGATGGATGCATTGGCAATTGTTACAATGAATTCGAATTTGGCACGGAAATCGCGTAAAAATAATTAAAATTTACTATGAAAATTGTTTCTGATAAAGTTACATTTTGTAAAATTCGTGATATTTTCGGACAACATAATCGTCTTTCTGAATTTCTTAGGAATTTCGTCGTTAAATTTCAGTCGTCAGGCTCGATACAAAATGTGCGAACACCAGTGCGTGTTCGAACTGGGTGTTCAACTGAAAACTTCGCAGCCGTGAGCTATAGTGTTGAAGCAAACCCAAATTTGTCAATTCCTCAACGTTCCACTGTGGGTTGAAATGGGTCGAAAGTGACGTTTAATTGAATTTTTAAAAAAAGTTTTTGTATTAATATTTGGTATCGCATAAAACTAGCTAAAATTCTACATCACTATGTAAATTTTCAAGCATCTATCTTGTCAGCTGATTCCGTAGTGAGCTGTCAAAGTTAAACATTTTTTGCAATTTTTTTAAAAAGCGAAAAAAGTAAAATTCTGCATTAAACGAGTCCGCAATTTTCAAATTCAACGTTAACAAAGTATTGTTTTAAGAATGGAACCTTTAACTCCAAGTATTTAAGTGTATAAAAATGTAGTGTTTTTGAAAATACTTATGTGTGAAAATATTTTTGACGATTTTTTGAAAAAGGTCTAAAATTGCGGTGTTGTTGCTCCAATTTTTGCTATTAACATTTTTCTGTTTGAAGTCGTGTTTTTTCAAAGTCATGTATTCTAACATAACTAACGTGTATTTCGGTTTTGTATGACTCCTACAATACAATACAAAATTTTTAATTCATGGTCCCGAAATCATAAAATATGCCCATTTGCCGATTGGAGAACTTTCAAGAGAAGCTCAGGAAACCAGAAATAAAAAATTAACACTTTGCTCGCAAATGCAGCCGAGAAAAGTCGAATGAAGATATTCTAAATAGAGTTTTTCTTAGTTCAGATCTATTCATATCTAGTATAAATGAACAAAATGACTTTGAAACCTTACAAGGTATAATTGGAGCAGGAATTAAAGCCGACATCGCAGTAGATTCGCTTCAATTATTCAGGAACAACCGGCTGGTTTTTTAGACCAAGCCCATATTTACTTGTCAGGCTATGAAAATCCTAAATCGACTATTCAGAAGCCCTGCATTCTCAACATGTCACTGTATGGTGCGCGGAGGCGTGATTGCACCGTCTTTTTTCGATGACACTGGAAATGCGGTAACGATATCGCTATCGCGAAATGCTAACAACACAATTTTGGCCTATTATAAACCACGTGGATATCATTGACATAGGGTTTTAATAGAACGGTGCCACATATCACACAGCCAATGAAACGACCAATTTATCGCAAACCAAATTTCCCGATCGCATAATTTCACGACAATCAGCAGCCAAGTGGCCAGCCAGATTATGTAATTTAATACCACTGGTTTATTTTTTATGGGGCTATGTTAAGGACAAAGTTTACTCGGAGCCAATCGAATAGATTTCAGTCTTAAAAGTGAAAATCCGTGATATGCTTAACGAAAGAGGACCACTATTTTGCGAAAAAATGATTAAACACTTTGATGGAAAAATCGACATTTGTTAGCGTAATTGTGGACAGATATAATTTTTCATTCATTGTTGCCGAACTTTTCGTAATGCAATAAAAATTTGAATCATCTTAACCTAAATCTTTTGTTTTAGAAAACAAATTTGTTCCAAACATTAAAATACCGTGAAAGGTATGACCTTTTAACAGATAATTAATACTATTTTATCAAATACTAATACTACGTTATTGATACGACCGGGACATAAAAAGAATTGACCTATCAAATGTAACAATTAAAGGATTTGTGCCTCAATCCTTTTTCATTTTCTGGCACTATAAAAAACAGACAAAATAACACAAACATCTGCAGAGGCAAGATCAATATTGTTTATAATGACACATTGAAAAATTGGGAAAGAGTCAATGAACTTCTTTCAAGCAATTTTATTTAGACAACAAAAATGTTTTACATTGTTTTTGTGTTAATTCCTTTAATTTTGTTGCTTTTATGGGCAGGGTCCACCAAAAATGTTTGTCTTTAGATTTGTAAAGAGTTTTTCGACAAGAAGCTTATTTTCTAAAACAAAATAAAACAAAAATTTTAGATTAAAATGAAATTAAGTTTTGGTAGTTCGTTTTATATTAATTTCTTTTTACATTTGTTTTTGGTTGATATCGAGTTTTATTGGCGATTTTTCCGGCTTAAGAAAGTTCTAATGGTTCTTTTAATTTTTTATACTTTTTGTTGCCATCTAAATGATTTTGCGATTATTTAAAATTTTTAGATTTTTATTATAAAGGCTTTTTCAACAAGAAGTTCGTTTTATAAAACAAAACAAAATAAAACAAAAAATTTAGATTAAGATGGTTAAAATTTGTATTGTCTTATGAAGAGAAAAGTTCAGTAATTATGAATGAAAAATAATATCTGGCAAATGTCCACCACGACCACGCTGACAGATATCGATTCTTTTATTAAAGTTTTTATACACTTTTTGGCAAAATGTCCACTCTATTTCGTTAATCACATCATGGATTTTAAGTTTTAAGGCTAAAATCGATTCGATTGAATTCATATTGATTCTGTCCTTAACATAGCCCCATATAAAATAAACCAGTGGTATTAAATTACACAATTTGGCTGGCCACTTGGCTGCTTGTTGTGAAATTATGCGAACAGGAAATTTGGTTTGCAGTGAATTGCTCGTTTCATTGGCTATGTGACATGTGGCACCGTCCTGCTAAAAGCACATGTCAAGGATATCCACATCGTCAATAATAGGCCATCCATCTCACGATAGCGTAATCCGTTCACCGTTACCGCATTTCCAGCATCATCTTTGAAAAAAAATAGCCCAAACACCCCTCCAGACCACATAGTGCACCACACAATGACACGTTAAGCTTCGCAATAATTAATTTAGGATTTTCAGAATCCCAAATGCGGCAATTTTGCCTCTTGACGTACCGTGACAAGTGAAAATGGGCTTCGTAAGCAAAAATTATTTTTTCAAAAAAGCCAACCCGTAGCTATCGACGATGTTTTCAGTTGAAAAACCCGGTCGAACACGCGTTGGTATTCGCACATTTTGTATCGATCCTGGCATCTCAAATTTAATGAGCAAATTCTTAACAGTTGTCTCAGAAGGACGATTATATTGTCCGAAAATATGACGAATTTTACAAAATGTAACTTTGGCTTCAAAGTCAAATCCTAACGCAAAAATCGCCTTGTTGTGGTTTTAAATAACCCCAATTGCTGCGAACGTCGAGGAATTGACAAATTTGGATCTGCTTTAACACTGCGGATTATCACGGCTGCAATGTTTTTAGTTAAACGACCTGGTATTGAGCGTGTCGACATAAATTTAACGACCAAATTCTTAATAGCGTCTCAAAGTGACGATTATGTTATCTTAAAATATTACGATTTTGCGAAATATACTTTAACAGAACGATCGTTTTCATAGTGGATTTTAATTATTTTAATGCGATTTTTGTGCGAAATTGAATTCATTGAAACGATTGCCAATGAATTTACTACAAATACGTCAAAAAACTAAATGTCACGACTATCATATTGTTGTCACAGTTGAAAAACAAATCTCATGGTGTTATTTTTGCAGAAAATATTAGAATTTGGGTCGAATAATTTGTTTTGTTTGCCCACGGCTGCAACCCAGCACATATTGAATGGGGTATAGGAGTACAGGGGAATTTTTGTACTTCAACCTGGTGAAATATTATTTTTGTCCTGTTTTGACGGCAAGAGATTTTGCTCTATTAGGCTGCGGACTTTAGAGCAATAAATTATTTATAAGCCACATAAATTTAAAAAATATATTTTGTACAAAAATCTTTAGGCTTTTAAAAATTAAAATTTTCTAAAATATGGTAGATAAAGTTAATATATTAACCCGTATCTTATACCCCTTTATAAATCGCAAATCCGGTCTAAGCATTGCTAATAAAAAACTCATTCTTAAGTCCATTTTTCATTCTGTAATATTCGATGCAGTCCCCGTTTGGTCTATTAGCGCTTCTTGCCATATCAAAAAACTGCAAATAGCACAAAATAAGCTGTTGAAACTAATATTCAACTTGCCTTGGCACTTTTCAACCACGCGTCTTCATGATATTGCAGGCTTAGAATTAGTTCTAGACAGAATTAATAGACTTACGCTAAATTTCAATACGAAATGTCTGAATTCTGAGTATGTTCATATTAATGAGCTAGTACCACCTGCGAATTTATCTAGTCAATAGTTAAGTAGTTTTAGTAGTTTTATATAAAAATCAAATAGGTTTTTTGCCAATTTTTCTCCTCCAAAAATGATGTCAATATGTATATATGTATGTATGTATATAAAATTCTTGTAAATATAAAATTATTATAAAGTTAAAAGTTGGACACTTATACATGTATTTTATATATTTAAACGGAAATGTAAATATTATGGGCAAATAAATGAATGAAAAAAAAATTTTCTAAAAATGCAGCAAAAGTCTATTTTGGATCATACATTTTGCTATGATATTGTTGCACCATTCCTTGCGTATTTTGTCGTGCTGCCTGTGTGGGGAATATAAGCCTATTATTCTATCTTTGTTGTGCTCACACTTGATAGACTCTAGTTAATACTTTAAAATCTTTTCAGATATTATTCAATAATATATTTTACCTATTTATAATTCATATACTTTTTAAATCAGATTTTGTTAAAAATGGTTTAGTTCATTGCCCCCCCATTTAACTCTTTATTAAATTAATTTTCCTAAAATCTATCCAGCCGTAAATGCCGGGCTTGCCCTGTTTTTAGACTCTATCTTTAGAAACAGACAAAGCTTGTTCGACTCAAATCTATCTTTTGAATTTCATTAAATCCTCTTTAATGTGATTTTTTTAAATTGGTTCGGATGCATACATTTACATATAAATGTACCCCCGGCGGAGAGGGTTTGTGTTATAGCTATAAATTAAAAACTGTTTCCGATAACGATTAGAAACACTCCAGCTATTGTTAAAACCTGTTTACAGCCATTCCGCTGAAAAACGGACCAAAAATTCCCCTTGCCAACTGTTATGAGGAAATAAAGTTTCTTCTTGGAATTTATTTTAAGATATTTGTTGTTGTCTTTTATAGAAAAGTTTTCTTAGAAAACTACGCAGATGGTAAATAGCATACATGTTTGTTGTTGTCTTGCACGTACAGTTAGTAAACAGAAATTTGTGTTTTTGCATGCCACGCAGTTAGTAAACAGCATATCAAATTGTTGTTGTTCACGTGTATAAAATGTCTACGCAGTTTGTTACTAGAAATTTTGTTGCTGTACCATAAGTAGTTCGCTTTATTGTTCGCTTTATTGCTTAATTATATTATTTTAAAACTTAAGCAAGACACATCCGTAACAATATTAAGTCGTTTTTTGCGATTGTGTCGCTCCTTTCTAGGCAAGTGTCACCATGATCAGTTAGGATGCTAAGAGCTAGAGGGTCTGTGTGGATTTCTAACTCCTTTATGTATGACGTCACACATTTTAAAATCACACATTTTTCCATAGACACGTTTAGATCGTTGTAAATGTGTGAATTTTTTAGATATCAGAGAGCAGCTGTAATAATGCGGAGAATTTGTTTTGGTGCCACTGCATTTTATTGATGTTCGAGGTTGAAGCAATGCCCCACAACTGGACACCATAATACCATGTTGGTTTCAATATGGAATTATTTTCTTAGTAGAGGAGAGTTCCTACCAATTAGCCAGTATATCTGAGCCAATTTTAAGTTAAATTTAGTCAACTTAACGTCCATTTGGGGCTTTCATGTGAGGCGCTGATCAAGATATAGATCAACAATTTTTAATTAATTTTAATTTGAATTTTTGCAATTTTTTCATTCGCCTTTATTTTCCATTGCTTAAACTACCTTCCTAGCCTTATTATGTGGTCTTGTAACTGTTAGAAATCTTCCTGGAAACTACTATGGCTACTTAAAAAAGCTGTACCATCTACGAATGTTAACGTGTGCATATTACTATTATTTGGCTTGTTCGATTTATATATAACTTCGCTTATGGTTAATTTTCGGCTGGTAATATAGCTTTCTAATAGCCTGAGTGAGTGTCAACTCGCAAGCGTTATTTGAGTTTATGTTTAAACCATCATGCCTGACCTTGTTGAATGCTTGCAAAAAGTCTATTAATAGGACTGAGCAATATTTCTATTCTTTGAACGTTTCCTTATGGCTTGTATTAGTCGATGTGTTTGTTCGACGGTACTATATTTTCTTCTGAGCGGTGGTTAGGGATATATCTGCTTTCATTTAGAAGTGAGCCCTCTGCTTAGTCATCAGCAGCCTTTAAAAAAGCATAGACAATATTAGTAGCAGAATTATTGGGCTACAATATTTCACTTTAGTATGTATGGCCTTTCCTTGGCTTGGGTATAATTTTAATGAGCGAAATCTTCAATTTTTGTGGAATGGTATTTGTTGCTATTATTAGTAATTCTAAAATTAATTTTATAATGAAATATATTTATACTAAGTGCTTTCTTGGGATCAAGATCGATATTATTCTTCTCAACCTCTCGAAAATTAAATCTAAAAGGAAGTGTAACACCAATATTGGTGGGTTGCAGTTCAGCTACATCGAAATACATGTTCGGGCTGAATAGGTTTTTGAGATGACTTACTAATAATTTACTTTCTCGGCATAATTAATATTTAATTTTCAGGTTTCGTAATGGCAGCTTAAGAATAACCAGTCTCTTGAGATTTTTAGCTACATGCCATAATGAATAAATTGATTATAGAGTTACATCTAGGTCTTCTAAACATTTCTTTAGAGATGAACTCCTTTGAAATTCCAGCAGCTGCTTTGTACATTCTCTTACAGCCATATGCATAAAAACTTAAAGTAGGTTTAACTGCCGTTGTTAAACACAATTTCCTAAAGTTGTATTCAAAAAACGTTTTTACCTTAACATACCTTTGTTAACTTTAAAGTAGGAAAAACCTACGTTAAACCTACAATAAATTGACAGTTCAAACACAAAACAAATTGTGTTTACAATAAACTGAGCCGTTTATTTTAAAAGTGGCATAAGTTACTTTGTTATTGTCAGCTTTTTTATTTTAAATTAGTTTATATAACATTTTAATTTTTCAACTAGTCTGTATTTAGTTTTCTTTCTGAAACGGATTTTTCTAATGATTGTGTTGAAATAAAATCTTTTTTCTCCATGTTGTGTACAGTTAAGGATTTTTTCGACAGGGGGCTATTACTACTATTACTATTTTGTCCTTTACATAAGTCACTATGTGCAATAATATGCTTTTGAGTTGTGACATTCTTAGATATTTTATACAACACGAAGCAACCTCCTGAGAATAAAAAAATAACAAAATAATGCTAATTATGTGTAGTATATTAGATATCACTATAATATAATTCAGTAAACTGCACTATTCTTTCGAACTAATAAAAATAAGTCCAATAATCACAACAATACTTCACACACACTTATTACATGTTTCCATTTCTTTCACACTAAGCGCCGTAATTAATTTCGTGAGCACAGCGACTAACGCCACTTTCAAAATAAAAATTTTATCGTTAATTATCAACACTCCTCTCAAACAAATTTCAATACTACTCAACTTATTAATTTCAAATTTATTAAAAATAAAAAAAAACTCTCTTCAGTTGTGACTTATGCCCCTTTCAATGTAAACGGCTCAATTGACAGTTGTACTTTGTTATTCCAAAAATTTTTAAAAATGTTTATTAAAACAAATTGTAGTATACAAATAATAATAAAAACTAAAATATAACATGCCATTCAATATAAAACATTTTTACATCATTATTTTATATTTTACAAAAATATAATTATAATTAATTATTTTAAACAAAAGTTTTATTGATCAAAACAAAGCTGGTTATCCGAATAATTATATTTTTAATATGAACAAATTCTTTGTAAGTTCTTCGTAAGCCTTGCAAATTGATCTTTTTTGGGTGCTTTGCTTTTTATTAAAAAGATTAATAAAAAAACAAAAAAAAAAAAAATATGTTGATTTTGCTGAAAACAATAAAAACATTTTTTATGGATCTAAATACCCGGATAAATATATTCATTTTTATACATCGTTAACTACAACATGACAACTGAAAATAGTGGCATTGCCAGAATCAAAGTACTAATTTGACTAAAGCATACATTAACTAAAGTACTGTTTATCAATACCATTTTTTAACAAACGTCTGTTAGCCTTAAAGTGTTTGTTAACTAACGTGTACTTTAAAGCTGAAGTAAGCGATTTTTATGCATACAGCCGTTAGACTTTAAGTTGAGCATAGCTATTGCCATTCTCTTCGAATTATTCTCTTTTAGGCAAAAGCCGCTCTTTATCTGGTAATATGCCCGATTGTCCGCTGTGTAGTGGTTGCATGTTCGTTCGTCTTCTTTATATTATTGTCAAGATATTCGATAGAGGCTTCTATGTCTTTGGGCACACTTCAACCAGTTAATGCGAAAGAAATCTAACGAAACTTTTTCGACTTTTGTTTGAACAATTTATTGCTATAGACAAACTTTTAATAAAAAGTATATACAAAATATAATAAAAGTATAATTAAATATCAAATATCATAAATGTAGCTTATAATTTTAGTGTTTTATAATATTTTGATTTATCTTTAAATCGGGTAAAAAATTATTTCATAAAAGTATTTTTTTATAAAGCTAAAAATTCAACCAAACTACCAGCTTTTCGAGCATAAGCTGAGAATAAAAATGTGTTTCACGTAACATTTCAATGTTAGTTATTGAATGAAAAAAATCTTTATTAGTAAAAATATGAAAACCAATTTGGAAATGGCTTATTATATACCGTTTTAATACCACAAAAATCTATATCATTATACAATAATGGCCAGTATATTTTAGGGGTATGATAATGCGTAACTAGTTCTTCTATCGTATTCTATCGTCAAGTGATGGCCAAATAATTATATAAACGCAGATCCAATTACGGGAATTTGTAAAGATTTTAACAGCTAATATTAATTAATTATTATTCGTTATTGTTGAATGTTGCCAAGCGAAGTGTTGGCTATTTAAACAATTAATTTAGTTTTACTTAAGTTTTTAGTTTTTCAAGAAAATATTATTCACAAAAACAAAACAAAACAAAACAAATTATTCATAAAATTAGAATTAACGAAAATAAGTCATTTTGTGATGTAGGTAAATTTTGGTTTTTTACCTTCCGGAAAATTTTGAATTTATACAGCAGTCTGCGAGAAAGTATACTACTTTGTTTATAATTTTCGATTAAGTGAAAGAGAATGGATCTTATATTGATAAATGCTTTATTTAATGTCGGTAATTATGTATGGAATGCAATATCAGATAATTGTCCCCCTTTGTCAACCTCACAAATACGAGAGCCTTTTGAGCACATTTTTCATTAGATTTTCATACATTTCACACGGTATTTCATTAATTTCATCGCGAAAATTTTGTTTCAGTTGCTCAAGCGTTCTTGTTTTGTTTGTTTACATCTTGCTATTCAGATATCCCATTCACAGTTACCGTTAAGACGTTTTTATTTTCAAAGAAGTAAGGTCCAATAATTCCTCCTGACCAAATTGCCTTCCAGACTGTCACTTTTAATGGATGCATAGGTAACTGTTAAATAACTTGAGGATTTCCTATTCCCCAAACCGAGTATTCTGTTTATTCACATATCCATTCAAATGAAAATGTGCCTCGTCACTCACTATGATTTTGTCCTGGAAATCGGGGATTGTCACAGGCAAGCTGTAACATCATATTGGCATATGTACGGCGGCGTAAATGGTCTTGTGAAAGAAACTCTTGTATCAACTGAATCTTACATGGAAACTAATGCAAATCCTTGTGCAAAATTCTTGAGAAGCAGTAATGTTTTCAGCCGATCTTGCAGTACGTTGTGGTCCATACTTGGGCCTATTACCTACAGATCATTTTTCTTCGAAATCATTCACTGCAGGATAAATAGTGCATTTTGTTGGCACGTTGTTTCACCTAAAAATTTCACATAACTTTCTCATCGTCACAGTAATCGATGATTGAAATTGATAAAATGTTTTAATGATTAAAATACGGTTTTTTGAATATTTTTTCATAATAAATTTGCCACGTGTCTACTTCACGACTGCCAAATATGAGCTATCAAGGCTAATGTTTATCAAAATGGCGGCAAAACAAAGTCTTGTAAGCTTTGTAAGTAGATAAAGTAAATAAAAATAAAAGAATAAGACAAAACACAAAATAAGAACCGATGAGTTTCAAAATTTATAATTCAAGTTTATGCAAAACTGTAAACAAATATCGTAATGAAGTTTAAATTTCACCAAATATTAAAATTTAATAAATAAATTTTTGTTTCAATATAAAATAGGTAATAAAACAGTTATATGGCATATATGAGCTGTATTTAAAATTTCATCGAGTCCAGTATAACATATAACAAAGTCTAAGGGAACCGATGTTATCTGCCAGCGAACGTCGCTATTTAGCATATAACAAAAGCTTGTGGCATAAAACTACTGATCTTTTGTAAAAAATCTGAAACAGATGAAGTAGAGCGCAGGAAAGTTATAATGAATTTATATTAAAGTTTTTCTATAAATAACGACAGGTAAGTTTTGGGATTTATTTTCTTATCATACATTCACTAAATAAACAAATAATAAACATTTAAAAAAAATTAGATTACAAAAAGAAAATGCTTGCTGGCTTGCATTTTTGTTAACCATTTTTGGCTGTTGTTTCCAACTGATTTAAATAATTATATAAATAAAACAAAATTACACCAAAATAAAAATCCCAAAACAAAAAAACAAAAATAGATAAAATGAAAATTAGGCTACGAACTTGTTGGCTCGAATACCAACAGAAACAAAATTCTAATGTTTTGATTTCCTCAATTCGGTACATTCGAAGCCATACAAGTTACGATAAGAACAGCAGCTAAATGTGGACTAAAAATCATATAAAAATGTTTCAGTTTCGCATTTAAAAAGGAAATTTGAAAATAAAAAAGCTTTTTCTAACAATTTATCGCTAAAATGTTATCTTTAAAAGACGTTCAGTTAATTTAGGTATGATTTTGCGTTAGTTCAGTTAGATTAAAAAAAGGGTTGCCAAGTTATTGGATATGTCAATATTTTATATTTGGATTATATGGCTGCATTTTGAACATGCCAATAATCATATTGTCATTTTTTGAATCATATTTTTGCCACATATGATTGTGCGTATATAGTTATAGTTAAATACCATTTACATATTTATTTATTTTAATATTTTAAAACAATATTGTTGCTTAAAGCCCCTATGTAATGGACGGTTTTTACTTAAAATAATTAAAATGAGTTTAATAGAGCGATGGGCAAACTACGGCCTGTGGGCCACATCCGGCCCGCGAGAGGTTTCAATCCGGCCCGCTGAGCGTTTAAAAAAAAAAATTAATCACTTATTAAAAAATTATGCCAAAAAAAAAAAAAAAAATTTACATTATGTTTTAAAAAAGATATAAATTGACAATTTTAGCAAAAAAATACGATGTTTTCATATTATATTGTGTACAAACTGCGTAGCTTTTTTGCAAAATATTGTACACACAAGACAACAACAACTTTCTTATACAATATTCCAAGAAGAAACTTAAAAAGCATGAAACAAAAACAACTAGTATAAATCTATTGTATTGTGTCCAAACTGCGTAGTTTTCTAGGAAATATTGTACACACAAGAGAACAACAACTTTCTGATGCAATATTCCAAGAAGAAACATAAACATCATTAAACAATAACAACTAATATAGAAAACTGAACGTATAACATAACAACAACTATTATATGTGAGATCTAGAAGATTCTTGAATATTCGAGACAACATGCGCAACAAATATAAAAGGGCCAGCGATGGATTAATCAGCAATCAGTAAAAGTGTAAATCTCGTGACGTAAAGAATAAATTGTGAAGTAAAATTATAAAGTTGCCAACGTATAGTTTTATTTGTGTAAGTAAAATAATAAAGTATATTGTAAATACCCCCATAAATGTCAATCGAAAATAGAAATAGAATAGAAAGAGAAAAATTGATTCGGAATGTCGAGTATTTCAAGAAGAGTGGACATGGAATATAATCAAAAACCTATTTGTCTTATCTGCCAGCTACCGGTTCGGTAGCTGTACTAAAAGATTACAATCTCGCTAGGCACTTTAATTCAAAACATCTTGGGTCGAAGTAAAAGGTGTTTTTTTAAGCTAGATAGAACTTTAAATTGTAAAAAGTAACACAAAAAATGAAATTTTGATGAAACATTTTTTTTATTTGTTTCAGTATACTCTGACAAATCATCATGAATAGACTCTCGCTTGAACAACGCTACAAAATTATCCAAATTTAATTTAAAAATCAGTCGTCGATTCGCGCAACTTATAGACGACTTCGTCATTTTTATGGCGTACATAATCGTGCATCTGAACAAGCCATTCGTCGAACTGTCGATAGATTTCGTACCACATACTCTCTAGAGGATGCAATAACACCAACACGTCGAAGGAATGTGCGTGCTGTAAACGAAAGTGTGGAAGAAGATCCAAATTTATCAATTCGTCGGCGGTCGCAGGAATTGGGGCTCTGTCCGTCCACTACGTGGAAAATTTTGCGCAAAGATCTTGGCCTACACCCGTATAAGCTCCAGCTGGTGCAGGAATTGAAGCCACGAGACCATTATATGCGTCGTTCTTTCGCCGATTGGGCTCTAGAGCAGTTGGCAACTGACCCGTTGTTTTATCGCAAAATTGTGTTCAGCTATGAGGCGCATTTTTGGCTTAACGGGTTTGTTAATAAGCAAAATTGCCGCATATGGAGTGAGACCAATCCACAACAGACCCTACAGACTCCATTACATCCAGAAAAATGCACCGTTTGGTGCGGTTTTCACGCTTGTGGCATCATCGGACCTTATTTCTTCAAAAATGAGGCCGGAGCTCGCGTTACGGTCAATGGAGATCGTTACCGCACCATGATCAATGATTTTTTGTTTGAAAATATGGATGAAATTGATCCGGACGAGATGTGGTTTCAACAGGATAGCGCTAGGTGCCATACAGCGAACGCAACCATCGACTTATTGAAATCAAAATTTGGCGATAAGTTGATTTCGAGAAATGGACCTGTCAATTGGCCTCCAAGGTCGTGCGATTTGACACCACTCGACTATTTCCTGTGGGGCTACGTGAAGTCACTGGTTTATGCTGATAAACCAGCAACAATTGACGCCTTGGACAGCATTGTTCGTGTTATTCATGACATACGCCCAGCAGTGCTCGAAAAAGTGGCCCAAAATTGGACGTCCAGAATGCGCTTCGTCAAGAACAGCCGCGGTGCCCATATGCCCGAAATCATTTTCAAATGTTAATGTCACGTATTGATCCTTCGAATAAAAAAGAAATTTTTATTACAATTTAATTTTTTGTGTTATTTTTTACAATTTCAAGTTCTATCGGGCTTAAAAAAACACCCTTTACTATAAAATGACAGATGCAGACAAAAAAGTTCAGTCAGAGGAATTGAAAAGAAAAATATCTAGTCAGCAAATGCTTTTTAAAAATCCAAGAAGTCTCCAGCGCTTCTCCACGTTAGCTGGTCACATTGCTGCCTATAAAATAGCAAAAAGTAACAAACCGTTTTCTGAAGGAGAATTTATTAAGGATGTGTTAATTAGCATTGGAAAAGTATTATGCCCAGAAGAGGTAAAAGATTTCGAATCTATAGGGCTGTCACAAAAAGATGTTTGAGATCTTTGAAAGGAAAGACGACAGGAAAAATAATTTATGATGAATTAAGAGAGGGGATGGAATCTCTTAATGCCCCGATTTCCAAATTAATTAATTTAACAACTGATGGAGCACCTAACATGGTGGCAAAAAATGCGGGGTTTGCAGGAGTTTACAAAGCCTGAAAGCGAAACAATTTTTTTACATTGTTTAATCCACCAAGATGTTCTTTGCAAGGCTGCCTTGGATATTAACCACATACTTAATATTATTTTAAAATTAATTAATACCATTCGAGCCTGTGGTTTGTTACATCGACAATTTCAAGAGTTTTTATCGGAAGTTCATGCAGAATTTTCAGATGTACTTTATTACACAAAGATCAGTTGGCTGAGTTGTGGGCAAGCCTTCTCGAGAGTTTGGAGTCTTCGCAAAGAAATTAAAGTTTTTCTAAATACAAAAACTGAAATTTGGGATGAGTGGGAAATATTGGAGGATAAGAATTGGTGCATCGAATTTGCTTTTTTCACGGATTTACTCGAGCACTATAATAAACTGAACAAGAAGTTACAGCGAAGAAATTAATTTATAGATGAAACTTGGGGCAGTTTGAGGTCTTTTAAAACTCAATTGTTTATATTTTCTAAATGTTTGGGAAAAAATGATTTGACTTATTTTCTAAGACTTAATTCTTTGAGGCCTGTGAGTGAAGAGAAGTTAAAAGTCTTTTCACAATCTTTATTAAAACTGTATTCAGAATTTGGGGTCAGATTTGCTGACTTTAAAAAAATCCAACCATGTTTAGATATTTTTTCAATGCCTTTTAATGTTAATCCTGAGAATGTGCCATCTGATCTACAATTGAAAATTATAGAATTGCAGTGTAATAATAATTTAAAACAGCTGTTTTTAAATACAGATAAGCTTAATTTCTATAAATCCTTACCAAAAGATGAACTTCCAAAGCTAGTTAATCATGCGCAGAAAATTATGGCAATGTGTGCTTCCTCATATTTATGTGAACAGGCCTTTTCAGTAATGAAATGCAGAAAAAATTCAATAAGAAACCGATTGTCAGACGAGAGTCTATTTAATTAATTAAAATTCGCATCCTCCCAGATGGAACCAGATTTTGAGGAAATTATGTCAAGTCAGAAACAGATCCATGCTTCCCATACATCTGGAAAATTTTAAAATCATAATAAAATATTACGTAATATAACTAATAAATATATATAACTAATAAATATATATAAATATATAGCTTCATGTGTCTAACTAATGTAAAATTTAATAATGAAACGAAAATGGATCAACCATGAAACGATGAAGAAAACATCGTAAGAGTTACAGTTTATCTTTGATTGAACAAAGCCACAAGGTCTGCACATTTTGGTGACCTTAATAAATCGCGGTTTTAGAAATATGAGCAGACCATACTCTAAAAATCGGGATTGAATTAAATATATAGGTTTTAAACGGTGTATAAAAACAAACATTTCGTTTTGTGTATTTTCATACCCTGGATCTAAGCAAAACAGTTGCCATTCAAACTACATGACAGATGAGTTCTTAATTGTAATGCATGAATAGTAATGTCATAACAATATCAAATGGTTTTAAATATTGCTAAAAACTATGAAAAGTAAAATGCTTTTGAAAGAGCGTGATATAAAAATAGACGTTAGCTATTCGAAATATGTAAGTAAATGTTTTTAAATAAATATAACTTTTGCATTACAAGTTGAAATTTTATTAATTTAATTAGTGGTAAAAACTAAAACTATGTTACCACTGTTTCGCTTCGGAAACATAGAATATATTAATTGACTTTATCATTTTACCGTGCTAGTTAATATACTCAGCTACAAAAGATTATTAACTTTAATATGTGTATTCTCATAGTTTTATAAATACAATTCGTATTAACATAAGTTAATGATGATGACAGAACATGACACAGACAGTAACTAATATGAAAATTTTATTACTTAGCTTAACTGATAAGAATCGTATCGTTAAATATTTTAAAATAGATTACACTATGCAACAAAAAATTAATAAAAAAAGCTTGTGTGCAAAAGGCCGTCATTGTCCAGTCATTGTAAATTTTATTTTTTTATCCAAATCAGCACTATTTCTTAATAAGTGATAAATACAGTTAAACTTATCCCTTTTTTGTGTTTATTGTCCGACGGGGTTTGATTTAATTGAGTATGATTTTACGTCATCCGGCGTCAAATTTGGTTTGCAAACAGATCTAGCAATCAAGAGGAACGTAATTCTGAACAGAATCAAATATGAAATGTACAGGAGACCAACAGCAACGGATACAATAATATACAACATATCAAATCATCCCCAGCAGCACAAAAACGCATCAATCAAGCAGTTGATAACAAGACTCGAAAGATCACCACTGATACGGGAAATGTATATGAAAGAAATGGGAACAATATACACCAAAGCTGAAAACAACGGATAAAAAAGTGCCTGGTAGACAACATCAAGAAACAAATTAGGATGAACAAAGATCAGAACAAAGAACAGCAGAATGAAAAGAAAAACTGGGCTACATTGAACAAAGTTCTCTGTGTGTGTGGTGGTTTTGGATAACCCCAATTGTTGAGAACATCGAGGTATTAAAAATTTTGGATCTGCTTCAACACTGTGGCTTACGGCAGCGATGTTTTCAGTTGAACGGCCCGGTCGAAACGCGTGAGTGTTCGCACACTTTATATTGAACCTGTCGCCTCAAATTTAACGACCAAATTTTTAATAGCGGTCTCAGAAGGACGATTATGTTGACCGAAGATTTATATAAATGCGATTTTGTGCGAAATTTTATTGATTGTAACAAGTGCCAATACATCTACTACGAATTTTGTTGTTGCTGCACGTGAAAAACATACATCTTATTGAAAAACCCAATATATAAAATTGTTAACAATTATTCCGCAAATAACAATTCATCATTGGTATTTGTTCAATTTTAATTTGTGTATCGTTTTTTTATTGCTGATTATTTTGTTTTTAATTAATTAATTAATATAATTGTGTATTAAACTACATTAATTGATTTTAATTAGCATAACTTACAGAGGTTAAATACACAAGTCAAACAAAAATAAAAAAACTAGACAAAAGAAATATTAATTTGTAAATTTAAAACACTTAATAATGCGTTTGTGGGTTTCAATTGTGCCAAATTATTTTACATTTATAATGCCCAAATAGATATTCTTAAAAATAGGGAGACCTCGAGCTAGAGTTGTACCTAATATCGAAAGTCATAATTTTGTCCAGGATTTCGAAATTTGTTTCTAAAATTTTTCTTTATATTATCTCATATAATTGAAAATTTTTAATCATTTACATAGCGGCAAAAAAAGATAAATATAATGGCAATAACACAGAGGTTTCTAAACGAGGCGCCGATAAGTTTTCTACAATTAAATTAAAATTTTTTAAAATTATCAGAAGTCAGAGCTATAAATGATGTATTTCGTTAAACGATTTATGATGACTTTTAAAACATTACTAGAAACTTCATATTGTCAGCCTTTAAACCATAATTACCGATACTGGTAGTACTTTAAAAAGTCACTATTATATTCCAGAGCTGTAAAAAGTCACTATTATATTCCAGAGCTGTAAATGAATTATTCATTTTCAAATTAATTCATGAATCATTCATTCACTGAATTATCAAATTTTTAATTAAATTCTTTTCACCAAAAAAATTAGTTCAATGAAATTTGAGTCAATTCGAAAGAATTTGGTAAAAATAAATTGCAATTGGTTTCGAATCTATTTACGAAGCTACAGTCATTTTTAAATATTTACTTAATTTTTATATGAAAATCGGGTTTCTATCAAATAAATAGGTGATTACAAAATAAGCTTGTTTTCACGTTTTTTACATGACAATTTAACAAAAATTTTAATCTGGCTGTATCTCCGTTTATAATAGAAATTTTGAGAAAACTAGCTTATTTTGTGATCAGCTTTGTGTTTTATAAAATGTAGATTTTTATATGAAAATTTGGAAAAAATTTAAAAACAACTATATCTTGGGAATTTTGAGAAAACAAGATTTTTTGTAATCACCTCTATATTTTATAAAAAATAAATATTTATATGAAAATTTAGTAAAAATTTAAGAATGGCTGCATCTCTCCAAATAATAGGAATTTCGAGAAAATTCGTTTTTTTTGTACAACTATTGCTTCTACATTGAACTCCCAAAAAATCTTTCTCTTTGTTGAAGTGTAGAAAATATTCAAAAATCATTGTTTCGAGAATAAACTAAATATGTGTAGCTATCCAATATTTAACAATTAGCAGACAACAGGCGGAATACAACAAAATTTATTCTGTAGGCGTAGAACGAATATTGACTGAAGAAAGGAAGAAGTTGCCAATCCAAATCTCCTAAACACAAAAATCAAAATAATTGTGTATACGAAACGACTGCAAGAAAGAATATTGCAAGTAAATCCTTGAAAAAAAAATCCACAATGAGATTATTCGCTATGACGTACAAGCAAAAACAGAAAAATCTCGTCTAAATGAAGAGTAAAAAATAACATTAAAAAATATAATTTAGTTTTTAATAATCTCAAAAAGTGTTTCATTGTCTTGCGTAAATGCTAAAGAAGTAGTAGCGCTAAGATTAATCTCTGCGAAATTTAGAAAGCAATCTGATTGAAACCCTAAGTAAAGCCCCAGTAATGAAGTTTTCCAAGAGCTGCCACAGGTGGTAATCATTTTACTTGTTTTTATTTTTAATGTAGTACTACATCTGAAGTACTGCTCTACAGAATGATTTCACTGGTTATTCTAGTACTGAAAAATGAAAAAGAGCTGACAAAAGTTATAGACCTACAGTTACCTGCAGTCTCTTATCAAACGTGACAAAATTGTTTTAAACAAATTATTTGTATTTATACAAGTTAAAACCTTTTCTGATCGAGAAAGAATTATTCTAAACATTAATACGGATTATAAAGGAGCATAGTCAGATTCATTAAGTATACAGGCTAGTAAATATGCTTTTCATTCGTATTTGAAGAGGCATGCCAAGAACATACAACCTAAGGCTAAACTTGTCCAAAAACTTCTTTAAGCCAGAAAGTTGTTTAACAGACACAAGCTTCATAGCAAGATAATAAGAGTTTTGAAGCCAAATAGTACATTGATTTCCTTTCTATACTGTTTATATACTTCGGATGTTAACTAGCTACCGAGTCCGCATGTCCATATTTGATAACGATACATGAAATTTTTAAATAGTTTCACAGTAATTATTTATTTATTTATCTTAGTCTATAGATTCAATATCCTTGCAGACGATAACAATAGTAAATACATTTTTAACAACATTAATTATTATTCGAAAAGAAAACAATATTTTCCTTAACAGTATGTGCTTTCGAATAGTAATCAATATATCTGTAATATTACATCGGAAATTGTTGGTCATATCTCTACTTCAGAAAAGCGCAGCAAAGTTTTAATCAAAAACAAAATAACGCCATGGATAAATGCAAACCTACAATCTTTAATTATGTACAAAAAAAATATTTTAAAACAAAGAAAACAGCGAAAATGTGAAGATTTAGAGAGAAGACTTAAAAGAATAAGTAGTGTCATCAAAAAAGCTTATAGAAGGTCAATGAACGATTATTTGGTCAACAAGTTAAGTAATATTCAACAAGAACCAAAAAAATGTTGGACATTTTTAAACGAAACGCTTGGTAGAAACGTAAAAAATAAAATAAATGTTAAGAATTTTGATGGGGAACTTATTGCAGATGACAAAATAAAAAGTAATATGTTTAATCTAAATTTTTTGCAAATACCAAAAATCTTAAAACAAAAAATTTATTGTGAGTCTGGCGATTCCTGCAATGGACTAAGAACTTTAAATCAATGCCGACAAAAATTTAAATTTAATCATACTTCTGCGCAAGAAATTATGGAAGTTATTTCACATCTTGACTCAACTAAAAGCTGTGGTTACAATGGAATCTCGCCAAAAATGTTGATTCAATGTAAATATTTAATTTCTTCATATCTTTCTAATATATTTAACAGCAGGTGCCCCTGTAGGCTAGTAGGTAGTGTACTAGCTTGTAAATATGGGGGTTGTGGGTTCGATTCCCAACGAAGACCTTGGTTTTTTCACTACAAAAATAAAAATTGACTGCCGGTGGGGCTGCTTAGCGATGAAGGCATAGTCACTGGTCGCTGTGCTGTCTTATATACGGCAGTTAATTTCCGACTATTCCTCTACTTTCACCACCTGTTTCATCTATTCTTTATCCCTTTCCTGAAGAATGTAGCACGGTACTTGACTAAATAGGCATTGTTGAAGTGATACTTCTCTTAAAAAAAAGTATATTTAACAGCATGATTGATAATTCCATATATCCAACGAGTTTAAAAATTGCGAAGGTAGTTCCTATACCAAAGGAGACTCACGCCAATCAGAGAGATAAGTTTCGACCAATTGCATTACTACCTGTTATAGATAAAATTTTCGAAAAAATTATGCATAAACAGTTTTCCTCGTATTTGGATCAAAACAATTTATTATACTGATATCAGTACGGCTTTAAAAAGGGTAGTGGAACTGATGAGCCTGTGGTGAATGTTGTGAATAAGATTTGCCAAGGATTGGATACAGGTTTTAGAGGAGTAGCTGGAATATTTTATGATTTCTCCAAGGCATTCGATCTCGTGGATCATAACATACTTGTGCAGAAAATGCAATTTTATGGTGTGAGCTCAGAAGCAGTACGTTTACTAAAAAGTTATTTAACTGGTGGAAAACAATTTGTTGAAGTGAATAGCTGCAAAAGTCACATTGGATTAGTAGAATATGGGGTTCCTCAAGGAAGTGTGCTAGGTCCACTTTTATTTAATATTTATATTAACGACATAATGAATCTTGGTTTCTTTGGTAATTTATTTTTGTATGCCGATGATATATGTTTGCTTTACCCATATAAACATGAAATAGCTCTTAAGACAAGTATGGAAAGTGATGCATCATTAATTACAGAGTTCTTGAGGATAAACAAGTTAACTCTAAATGCTGAAAAAACAAAAATACTAAGATTTAAACCCTATTCACCTAATAAATACTAGCGAATTTAGCATATATATAGATGGAAAGAAAGTTTATAAAAGCAATTCAACGAAATACCTTGGAGTACACATGCAGAATAATTTATCATGGGATACTCATATACAACATCTGAAATCCAAAATCAACTCAGTTATTGGATTAATGTATAAATTTAAAAACAAATTTGACACAAAAACAAAACTGATTATTTACCAAGCTTTAATAAATAGCCATTTAAATTACTTGCCTATCATCTATGGTTACAAAAAGAGTAATAAGCTTAAAGCACTTCAGAGGGTTCAAAATAAAGCTTTAAAAACTGTTTATAATTTGCCATTGGGGTATTCAACAATGAGCTTATATAAAGATATTGCTGTTACCGTACTGCCGATTCATGGCCTTTATAAAATGCAACTTTTAATACATGTTTTCAAATCGTTACATAACATTGGACACCACACAGAAACATTCTCTATCAAATCAAACTACATTCAATACAAGAAATAATATGAATCTCCGAGTGGCTGTATGCAGATTAGAAACTACAAAGTAGCGAGTGGAGCACATGGGTAGTTTAGAGTATAACAACCTTCCTCAATATAAAAGAACTTTCGAAAGAATTTCAATTTTTAAAAAGAATTTAAAGGAATATTTATTGCAAAATTTAGAAATGCTTTTTTGAAAATTTATACTTATGTAATTATAACACATAAACATATGTATGTTATTCACATACATTTCTTATTTACTCAATCTTAAATAGAATAAAATTAATTCACTCTTTTTATATATATATGAATATGCTTGTAAGCTTATCTATGAATATTTTATTGCCAACTCGCTTCAATAATGTCATAAGGACACTGAGGCACAAATTTTTTGTAATATTTAATAATTTTGATGAATAAAAAGAATTTAAAAAAAAAATGTACACTTGTATGGATATCGGGATAAAATTACGTGTAGGACGTGATGGAACATTAAAACAGATATTACGTATTAAAAATTTACAGGACACATTTCCTTTAATAAGCGTCAAGTGTGACAATACATAAATATCGCTGAAGATACGTGATAAGATTTACAACTGTACCCAGCCGTGAGGCTATTTCAGATGGTGGATCATTACCACTAGGAATGAAAAGCAACGTCATTTACACCCTAGGAAGCTGAGGATTTTAGTGGTTCCACAGCAGGGTTGCAAACCACTACTCCTTGCTGAAGAGTTGGATACTATCCAACTCCTGGACCAGAACGCATGAAGCTTATTATAATTAGGAACACGACGACATTCATGCTCACTGGACCTGAACCATTCATTGTGTTCATTGTGAATGATCCGACCCACAAACTCAAACGAGGGCCTTGAAACACACAGTCATCACGATACTTTCGAAGGGCCGACCTCAATAATCAGTCGGAGAACAGCTAAATGCCTAAAAAGATAAATGGCGGAACTCTGGGGCTTTACTGATTCCCGTGGAAATATAGTGGATTTTTTAGTTGACTCCTTGCTAGCCTTCAAGGGGACTGGGCACCCTTTTAATCCCGGAAGACACAAGTCTAGACGATTGTGTGATCCATAAAAGAAATAAAGAAAATAAGAGTGATTTAAAAGAAATATATATTTACATTATGATCAAACTGCTAATTTAAATACATCGGTATAAATTTAGATCGTCGCCTTTCTTGAAAGAAGTATATAGAGTCAAAGTTAACGCCAATGATTTTGAAACCAGTAAAATTATACTGACTTATTTCAAATGTGATGTTATAGAGTATATTTAAATCAAGAGCACGTTTTCTGCTTAAACTAAAATAAAATTGTATGAATAAACATTGCAGCAGCTGGTATTAGAGAAATTACAACTTTCACAAAGAGCTAAACCTGCAGTGGGGAAAGCCGAAATAGCGAAAAATGCATCCACTGGCGATACACCCGAAATCCCTAGCACGTAACATACTAGACGCAGTGAAAAATTTAGGGCAATTGTTTAAATATGTAAAGTGGAACTTGTGCGTCTATATGCTCTGGATATAACAATTTAATGATATAAAATATTTAATAAAATTATACAATCAATTTTCAGTTTAAGTTTTTGATCAGGAGAAAAACTCGTGTGTGATTCGAGCGGTGATACGAACTTTATTTAAAAAATGGAAATCTTTTTTTTATCATTCAAAACATGTGGAAAACTCTCCACTTTCTTACGTTAAGTACTAAGGTAAAATTAATTCACAATAATAATAAAGATTCGTATACTTATCTTTATCGTTAACAATTCAAAGGTAAATGTACATAAGTAAAGGAAATGTTGTAATTAGTAACTCTATTGAAAATTATGTGTCCAAACATTAGGTTAGACACGCAGTAATATTTGAATAAAAATAGAAAAAACAACAGCAATGAAAACTAACGATTGCAGGGGTTAGCACTGGATTAGTTTAAATAAGTATCATTGCTGGATTTAAGATTTGAAAAATTATTATTAAGTTCAATTCTTCTGAATAAATAATTGGAAAGAAAAATTAAGAGGTCGTATTATGCTTATGCATCAAACCCAATTAATTTATTTTCAAAATCTTCTTCATAAGACACTAATGCTGGCTTAAGTGATTCTCACCCATGGCGAAGCATATAAATAACTATGCATTGTAGCTTCTGGCAATATGTGCAAAAAGTCATGCAAAAACCAGCACACAAAATGGGCAAACAAACAAACTTCAAACTTACAACTTTACACATTAAAATTTAATTAGATGACAGTCTCAGAAAAATTACTACAACGACAAAATAAGTTTAAATGCCACAAAATTAACTTCCTTACAAATAACACAAAAAAAATGCGGTTTTAAAGAATATTTAAGACCTTAATATAAATGATGCTTGTTGAAATAGAACTATCGGGTTTAACATCAAGAAGTTTGAAGCTTGTTTTTCAATTGTGACGAGACCTACAACATGATAGTTTTGACATTTAGTTTTTTGACGTATTCTTAGTAGATGCATTGGCAATTGTTATAATGAATTCAATTTTGCACGAAAATCACATTAAAATAATTAAAATCCGCTATGAAAATGGTGGTTCTGTTAAAGTTACGTGATATTTTCGGTATTTGGTCATTATATTTGAGTCGACAAGCTCGATATTAAATATGCGAACATCAATGCGTGTTCGAACGGTTCGTTCAAAATAGTAGTTTCCTGGATGTTCTCAACAATTGGGGTTATCCAAAACCACTACATGGGGCAATTTGTGTAAGGATTTGAGTTTGAAGTCTTACAAAGTTCAACTGGTGCAGGAATTGAAGCCGACTAACCATCCACATCGCCATAGATGGGCTCAATTCATTCAGGAATAACCGGCTGGTTTTTCTGAAAAATAATTTTTTCAGACGAAGCCCATCTTCACGTGTTAGAGTATGTTGACAAACAAAATTGCCACATTTGGGCTTCTAAAAATCCTAGAGTGACTACTGAGAAGCCTTTACATGCTCAACGTTTCACTGTATAGTGCGCTTTGTAGTTTAGACACATGATCGGGCCGTTTTTTTTTAAGATGAGGTTAGAAATGCGGTCACTGTAAATAGATTACGCTATCGCGAAATGCTTACTATTCAATTTTGACCTATTATTTATGACGTCGGTATCACTGACACGAGGTTTCAAAAAGACGATTGCCACATGTCACACAGCCAATGAAACGACCAATTTTTTGCAAACCAAGTTTCCCGATCGCAACATTTCCCGATAATCAGCAGTTAAGTGGCCAACCACATCGTGTGATTTATCACGACTGGATTATTTTTTGTGGGGCTATGTTAAGGACAGAATCTATACAGAGCCGATCTAATCGATTTTTGCCTCAAAACATAAAATCTGTGATATGATTAACAAAATAGAAACGTCATTTTGCCAAAAAGTGATTTAATGCCTTGATGAAAGAATCGACATCTGCCAGCGTTGGCGAACTTTTCTCTTCGTAATACAATAAACACTTGAATCATTTTAATCAATTTTTTTTTATTTTGTTATAGTAAACAAATTTCTTGTTGAGAAACCCTTTGCAACTATAAATTTGTGGATGATTTTGAGAAAAGTACATTATGAAAAATTAATTAGTTTAGTAGGAAAAGTTAACACAGAACATAAGTATACAAACACCAACATAATATAATTATAAAAAAAATTGCTTTTAGTATACCTGGCAAAACGCTAAATGTTGTCCTCGTAGTTTTACAGTCTGTCACTTGCTTTACAAAAGAAAGCAATTATAAAATATCATTTTCAGCGGTAGTTTAAATGAAAATATCTTGAAAGAAATCTGTATGTAAATCCCTAATGGTGAGTGACAATGAAGTTTTGAATTTTTTTGTTCACTAGCCTTTGTAAATGACAAATTCAGTGATTCTCTAAATAATTCTTTGTTTTTGTTTTCAGCTGACCAACGTATGTTGTTGTGTTAACACAGTTTTCAAGATATGACCAATTGGATTGTTAATTACTCAAAGAAACAAGTAAGTGGTGGGTGGTATGTAAGTGAAATAAACCAGAAACGATTAATTAAAACGGTAAATTATTTTTGTATTCTATAACTATAACCAAATTCTACAAAAACAACACCAAATATAAATATAAAAACATGTTTAAATAGAAATCAATAGTAACTGGATTTTTCTGATAAAAAATAGTCTGCCACCTAATGTTCCCTCGTACGCACTGTAACTCAGCTGACCTCGTTTGCTGTTTGAAATTCAAATTAAGAAACCGCCGTTATATACGTATATTTTTGCTGCCAGCTAGTTACTTGTATTCTAATACAAGCAATTTGTTTTTGTAATTACTAATATTATTTGATAGAACGCAATCAAAGTCATTGTGTTTTTTTCGGATCAGTACTCTGGGGATAACTCCTACTCTTCCAATGCATTGTGCCAGAACAAGGAAATTAGGCTATGGGGATGGAAACAAGGAAATTAGGCTTTGTGGACATTCGATTTGAATTTTCCTACATTAAAAGTAACATGAAAGAACTCTGTAGGAAGTTGTGGAATAAACGGAATACGGACTGTTTTTCTGAAAAAACCAATTTCCTCTGTAATGCGTAGTGAGATTCACTAGCCAATCAACTACAAACGAATGGCCCCTCAACCAAAAGTGTGTTAAAAGCAAAATCGCGTAAGTAACGGAAATAAGTTCCCTAATTTCATTAGAGCACTTGTCATTGTAGTAACAATGAAACAACGCAATATAACCAACATTGCGTCGATGCTCTAGAGAATCAGTAGAGTTGAAAAACCTACTATACCTAATGAGCCTCTTGGCCCTCTTCTGTACGCGGTCGACCAACTCTTAAAGATACTTTGGGTCACTGGACCATGAGTTTTGTATTCAATTTTTGGATGAATATAGGTTGTATAAATAGTGTGGAGATAAGATAGAGTGAAGTATCTTTTACACTGTTTTAGAAAACCGAGGCACTTGAAACCTTCTTTAGAAACCTGAAAAATGTGCTTAGTGCATCAAACATTACAATGGCTTTTCATGCCAAGAACATAAACAGCTTTCGATTCCTTAATACCTAAAACAGCCATAAAAACAGATGCAGCATTAGTTTGGAACATTCATCTATGCATAAGCGTGCGACTTTATGTCTTACCGTCATTAAAATCGACTCTATTTATACGAACCGCTTTGGAGTTTGTTGCGAGATCGTGACTGAGCCTTTCATTTGTATTTTGCTTTTAAGAACCTACCTTCAACTAATAGACCAAGTTAGAGGTCTAAGAACATGAATGACAAATGGTGCTGTCATCTGCGAAAGAGTATATTGGCTCAGCAAAAAAGTATATTTAGAAAAATAAGAAATATGTTAGGAGAAAGAACGAAGCCTTGCGATACCCCTGAATTAATCTTGAACTCATTTGATGAAATCCCATATATAAAAACTTGTATAACGTGTGATTAGATTTACATCCGCGCCTGGCCATGAAGCCTTAATCAGATGGTGGATCAAACTACTGCATAATTTGGAATGTCATGCTCGTCCTAGGAAGCTGAAGCTATAATTCTATGCAACAGAATTTTCTAGTTGCAACTTCGATGATCCAAAGCAGGGCTGCAAATCATCACTCCTTGCTGCAGAGTTGGAGACTTTCCAACTCCTGTCCAGAACACATGTCTAGCATGCTCACTGGACTTGATCATTCACCTAGCGTGTCATTATCGGCGAAATGATCCAACAGACCTGATATGGGGCCGCGAAACTACAGCCACCACGATACTCCCATATAGGGGCCAACCTCAATAATCAGTCAGAGAACAGTTAAATGTCTAAAGGGACAAATAACGGAACTCTGCGAGCTTACTGATTCCCGTGGAAATAAAGTGGAGTTTCCAGTTGTACCCCTGCTGACTTCAGGGGACTGGGCTCCCTTTTTCCCCCAGTTGCACAGGTCTAAGTTGTTGGTATCTCCAAAGACCATATATATGTGCCCCCGGGGGGTATAAAAACTTGTATAGTCCGATTCTTGGGAAAACTCAATATAAATCTGAAGAAATTATTATACCCGGGGGGTATAAAAACTTGTATAGTCCGATTCTTGGGAAACTCAATATAAATCTGAAGAAATTATTACCGAGACCAAAAACCACAAGTTTTAACAGAAGTGCATCATGACACACTCTTTCAAATGCCTTGGAATTATCCACAGCCACCACCTCACTTGCTCTGAATTGATGTGTGGAGTTGCACCATTGTTTCGAAAGGAAAGCTAGCAAGTCACCTAGAGAGTGCCCCTTACGGAAACCATACTAACAGCCGCTAAGCATGCTGTTGGACTCAAGGTTTCTCACAAGATGTAAATTAATCATACTTTTCATCACTTTAGAAAGTGATGCTCTGCAATTAGGGAGCAATTTTCAAGGTTGTTACCTTGAAAGTGTTGGTTCCAACAATTTGAAAATTCACCGGCATGATGAAACATGTTATTTGTGAAAATAAATTGTTTAGTTTAAACTTCTTATTATTAATTTTGATTTAATGGTAGAATTAATTTCATTACTATGTTTTGCAAGGGCTCAAAGGTCTCTGTTGACTGCTAAGATTTTTTTTATCTTTAAATTAATTTTAACAAGTAGCATTTTCTTCGCTGTATGAAACAAAAGAAGAAATAAGACAGCGGCTTGCTTATTGTACAAATAAGTTTTTTATTAGCGCAGCAATAGGCAGGTATTCTTTGCTCAACTCAAGCGAAGCGCAGTAATTATGTTTAAAGAAAAGAGAATGCAAATACCAAACATAAAGAAAATCTTTAAATGCAACATTACAATACACAATCAGTATACAAATGCAAATAAAAATCGACATTTAGTATTTACAAGAAAAAATAAGTATTTCCATATCAGGCGGTTGTTTGCGTTTGTTTATTTATTGGACCTTTAGTAAAATATTGTTACGCTTATTCCTTTTAATAAACATTTTGTTATATTGAGTTATTTTATACAAAATAATAACACAACGCTCCAGTTTTAAATAAAATTAAACAATTTACTTACTGTTAATACACGCAAAATAAACACGGTGGTAACTTTGTGGTCTTTACTTAACGATGAATCAACTTGAAATAATTCGTTTGCCCAGGAAGTGGTGCTTATATAGTTATTTTAAGAGGATCTCGCATATACAAGGATATTGTTTATTCTTGTTGTTATTATCATTTAGTGTAGGCATGTGCTTGGCTGTGTATTTTATTTTTTTTTCTGTGGAAGTTGTTTTTATCTTCTGTTGTTTAGTTTATTTCGTGGAATTTCTTAAAAGCATGAACTAGGAAATTAGGTTATGGGGGGAGAGGAAAGAGGGAGTAGTGTTTGTGGACATTCGATTTGAACTCTCCTGCATAATTACTTTCTTTGAAAACTTAAACAAATCATCTTCGTAACAATGTGAACTTACTGTTAGTAAATCTTTATTCTGAAATTTTATTGTGCCCTTATTCCAAGTCCAGCCAATGCTATAGAAAGATTTATTTTTCACTATAGCTCCTTCTAATGGTATTCATCTCACTTTTTGGATACCTCCTTTTCAGGCAAGTGTGACCACGATCAGTAAGGATGTCACGGACTAGAGGATTTGTGTGGACTTCTAGCTCGTTTATGCGTTACGTCTTATGTTTTAAAATCTCTATTTTTTCTATATATACATTCAAATCGTTGTAAATGTGCGATTTTTTGACATACCCGCGAGCAGTTGAAATCATGTGGAGAATTTTATTTTCGCATGATTGATGACCGCTTTTATCGATGTTCGAGACTAAAGCAGTGCTCCATAGCTGAATACCATAAGACCATATTGGTTTTAAAATGGAATTATATATTATTAGTTTGCAGTCTAATTCAAGCAAAGAGTTTCTGTAAAATATATCTAAGTCAGTTTTTGAGTCCACTTTTTTAACAATCAGAAAATTATGCCGAAAAGACTTAAGTTTTTAAATATTAGGCATTCATTAAAATTGGTTAGATCACTATGTATCTAAATAAAGCAAGTAAACTTGAAGCTCTTCTTTTTTAATAACGTAAATAAAGGGTGTTTTGTTAAGCCCGATAGAATTTGAAATTGTAAAAAATAACACAAAAAATTAAATTGTAATCAAAATTTCTTTTTTATTCGAAGGATCAATACGTGACATTAACATTTGAAAATGATTTTGGGCATATGGGCACCGCGGCTGTTCTTGACGAAGCGCATTCTGGACGTCCAATTTTGGGCCACTTTTTCGAGCACTGCTGGGCGTATGTCACGAATAACACGAACAATGCTGTCCTCTAAGGCGTCAATTGTTGCTGGTTTATCAGCATAAACCAGTGACTTCACGTAGCCCCACAGGAAATAGTCGAGTGGTGTCAAATCGCATGACCTTGGAGGCCAATTGACAGGTCCATTTCTCTAAATCAACTTATCGCCAAATTTTGATTTCAATAAGTCGATGGTTGCGTTCGCTGTATGGCACGTAGCGCCATCCTGTTGAAACCACATCTCGTCCGGATCAATGTCATCCATATTTTCAAACAAAAAATCATTGATCATGGTGCGGTAACGATCTCCATTGATCGTAACGCGAGCTCCGGCCTCATTTTTGAAGAAATAAGGTCCGATGATGCCACCAGCGTGAAAACCGCACCAAACGGTGCATTTTTCTGGATGTAATGGAGTCTGTAGGGTCTGTTGTGGATTGGTCTCACTCCATATGCGGCAATTTTGCTTATTAACAAACCTGTTAAGCCAAAAATGCGCCTCATCGCTGAACACAATTTTGCGATAAAACAACGGGTCAGTTGCCAACTGCTCTAGAGCCCAATCGGCGAAAGAACGACGCATATAATGGTCTCGTGGCTTCAATTCCTGCACCAGCTGGATCTTATACGGGTGTAGGCCGAGATCTTTGCGCAAAATTTTCCACGTAGTGGACGGACAGAGCCCCAATTCCTGCGACCGACGACGAATTGATAAATTTGGATCTTCTTCCAATCTTTCGTTTACAGCGGCGATATTCTCTTCAGTACGCACATTCCTTCGACGTGTTGGTGTTATTGCATCCTCTAGAGAGTATGTGGTATGAAATCTATCGACAGTTCGACGAATGGCTTGTTCAGATGCACGATTATGTACGCCATAAAAATGACGAAGTCGTCTATAAGTTGCGCGAATCGACGAATGATTTTTAAAGTAAATTTGGATAATTTCGTAGCGTTGTTCAAGCGAGAGTCTATTCATGATGATTTGTCAGAGTATACTGAAACAAATAAAAAAAATGTTTCATCAAAATTTCATTTTTTGTGTTACTTTTTACAATTTAAAGTTGTATCTAGCTTAAAAAAACACCTTTTATGTTCATTCAATTAAAAACTTGAATAAATTAAATCTAAGCAAATTCAATAATATTCAGTATCTTTGAGATAAAATAATAAATAGATAGTTGTTCATACAAAGACACATAATGATAATGACAATTATCAAACATGTGTTGAAAATATTGATGGTTCCGATATTTGGGATGATTGAAGGAAATCGTTATTTAAAAACCTTGGCTTTTTTGAAAACAATTAAACAAAGGAAGACTATAACGATATGTGTCCTAAAAGTGATTCACGCTACTGCGAGATATCTCCATACTACAATCAAATTGCAGGTAAGAAGTCCAAATACCTACCCAAAGTTATAAAAGTACTGGAAACAACAGCAAGAGTTACCTTAAAATCAATTATATTGTTTGAAGCTGTAATGATGACCGAAAATACTGATTATTTAAAGTCAGAATTGATTTATAGTTACTTATTCGACATCAGCATTGGCCAATCACAGTACATAGCTGTGTTCCTTGAACCTAGCACATCGAAATTTTTTGATGCGTTCTTCAGGCCATAACAATCGCACCTTTCAAACTTATATTTTCTTCTGGAAAGCAAACTACTACAGCTCAAATGACTACTTTAGCCGCTAAAAAATTTAAGTGACACCACCGAAGCACAATGCTTATTATTCCGCCACTGTATTAAAAATTATTAAGTTGTTTACTACAAGGCAGCAAATGCAAAAAATCTAATATAGTCAAAGTCTTTACTGAATAAAGATTGTCAAAATAATGATACTTGAAAAGGTTAACGTCAGCACCTGCCGCGAGGCTTCAATCTGATTGTGGTCTTACCACCGGATGTGGAAAAAAGCGTCCACTCACGCCCTAAGACGCAAAAACACATAGGTGCATACACGCCTTAGTCATAATTTTCGAATGGACGATACGAGGGTTGTACCCCCATTCCTTGTCGAAGAGTTGAAGACTATCCAAATCCTAGTCCTATTGCATACACAAGCTAGGACATTGGATATCAACTTTTTTGTTTACGTTGACTACGTTACTCCACGACGGGCCTCAACAATAACCAGAATAGGGCCGTAGCCCTTCGGGCAACTGGTTCCCGTGGTACCAGTCTGTGTGTATAAAGTTACTGGTGTGTATAAAGTACTGGTCATACTTCGACAGACAGGGGACTGGTGCCGCCTTTTACCACCGAAGCACACGTCAAGATGGGAAAGAAATCTATCAAGTCTGCGTTCCCTCGGAGTGTGCCAATAGTGTCGTGTGATAGGATTTACAGTAGCAACGAGCCATTAGGCCATAATCCGATGGTGGTCTTACCATTGCATGTAGGAAAGCGCCCTAATACGCATACACACTAGGTGTATATATGCCTTATTAGCAATTTTCAAATGCACGGAAGCAGGGTCATGGCGCCACTCCTTGCTAAAGAGCTGGAGAGTATCCAATTCCTAGCCCTGTTACAAGCGTAACTAAGACATTTATTTTGATGTTAACCTTATCTTTTCGTTAACATCTCTTCGGAACTTTCTTCAAAGTCCAATTAAACCACAGGCACCACGGTACTCCCCGAGGCGCCTCACCAATAACCAGAACAGGGCCGCCCTGCGGCCAACTGATTTCCGTGGTACCAGTGTGTGTATGATAAATCACTGGTCGGACTTCGAGAGTCTTATGTTTCATCCAGTATCGAACACTTGGCGAAAGGTGCCGCCTTTTGTCCCCGAAGATAGGGAAGAGATCCATTAAGACTGGGGGGGAGAAGAATCCCAGTAGTGATGCATGATAAGATTTACGTCAGTACCTAGTTGTGTAAGCTATAACCTGAGGATCATACCACTGTGGATGAAATGTAGCGTCATCCTCGCCCTAGGAAGCCTAAAATGCCAAAAAGACAAATAACTGAACTCTGGGGCTTTACTGATTCCCGTGGAAATATAGTGGAATTGTCCAGTTGGTTCCTTCTTCCCGTTGTCACATGGAAGGACGGTGAGATTACGTCAAAACATATCAATGTGCCCCCGGCGAAATCCTAGTAGTGATTACGTGATGAGATTTACATCTGCGCCTGGCCGTAAGCCGTAATCAGATGGTGGTCAAACCACTGGGAATGAAAAGCAACGTCATTCACGCCCTAGGAAGCCGAGTACTAATTATAGCAACAGGTCATCCCTACTTGCAATTTCAGCAAACCAATACTCTTTGCTGAAGACATGACATGTTGGTGTTATTAAAGGCGAGATGATCCTGGCCCCCATAATAAAATTCATGCAAGCACCACAAAACCACAGCCAGCACGATACTCCCGGAGGAATAACCTCAATAATCAGTCAGAGAACAGCTAAAAGTCTAAAGAGCAAATTAGCGGAACTTGTGGGGCTTACTGATTCCCGTGGAAATAACGTGGAGCTTCCAGTTGACACCCTTCTTGCCTTCAGGGGGCTGGGCTCCTAGGGCAGCACAGATCTAGATAGTCCAGTATTCTATAAAGACTGATAAATGTGCCCCCGGGGGGGACCCTAGTATTGATATCATTTTCACGTACCTTTCTTTCGTGTTCAATTGTAGAAGGAAGGACATTTAGAATATACCCTTAGTTATAACAAATATGTCCGCTATGAAAATAAGCGTAAGTAATAAATTATTAAAAATTATGAAAATGCTTCCATAGATGCCATGACTTTGACGAATATGGCTTTGTTTTTAAAACGCTACAAGCAAACGATTGAAATTTGGAAGGCGTATATATTGCTAAGAACAATCAAAAAATGAAAATTCGACATAAATTATCTTATTTTTTAAATAGTAAGATGGCAGGCGGACGGTTTTAAACCACAAACAATATAAAAAACCAGTAAAACAAAACAGTAAAATTTAAGGAGTCCTTCGTGTGCGAGTTTTATAATACAAATTATTGGATAACAATAATAAAAATATAACGTTATGGATAGATATAAATAATATTTGTTTGTGACTAGAATTCTACCAAATTGTAATCACTTAATGACAAAATGTCAATCAAATTATGTTTACTCGTGACAAAGGATAAAAATAAATTGATTACAGCAAAAATATTGTGGTGTACATATATAGTCACATGTATCGATACAGTGTAAAGTGAGTTGATAGTTGTGATTGCCTATGTAATCATTAATTAAATTGTTTAAGAGGCATCATATGTCTCCCTAAATATTTCACACTAGCAGCGATCACTAACAATATATTTGCTTCAATCCAACCAAACATAAAAAGTGTTACATTACAAGTGTGAGTACACACAACCACACAAATATTCCCTATATTTGTCATGCTTGATATTCCATATGGGAAAATAATTTACCAAAATATTGTCAAATTATCTTCTCATATTTAGCATAAAAATATTTAACAAGCGTTTTTTGTAAACAAATTAGAAGAAAGAATTGGTATATAAGCAGGAATCGAGCTAGACTACTACCTCGTTCAACAATAAAGTTTTTAAGCCGAACTACTAACAAAACAAAAACTATGGTTTTATATATATCGGAACAAAAAACGCGATGTGATTTTTCGACTACAGATTTCTTGTATATAGGATAATCCATATGAAAACTTAAATTTGAGAAGTAGAATTTGTTGTCTAATAATTCTTCGTAGCCAACGTCTTTAATGTCACAATAATGTTGAGTTTAGCTTCGCATATGCTATTTGTGGCTTCACGTTTTTTTGTTGTTGTTGTTCTTGTTGTTGCGTAAAATCGATTTTCTTCATTAATATTTAGACGTACTAATATACAAATATTTAGTATGGGTAAAGGTGTCTGACCCAGGCCATAATTTAACTTAAGTCATTTCAGTTTTGTTTCTGACTTTTTATTCTCGCTGTACTGTTTTGTACTTACTTTCTCAATATTCTACCCCCTTATTTGTAGTTGCCTAGATAGATTCCTTGACGTACACATCCGACTACCTCGTCTACTCAATTTCTTTACAATTTACAGGGGCAGACATAAAAAGGCATTAACCATTTATTCCATACCTGACTGCCTACCATACACATACTCGTACAGTCACAGTATTTGTAATTTCTGTCTGTTTTTTTTTCAATGTTTAGTGTGTGTGTGTGTGTGTGTGTGTGTTATTTTGTTAACTTTTTTCTTTTCTTTCGTTGACTGAAATTTTTTGACCGTTATGGTACGCTTTTCATCTGATAAGCTTTTTGAAGGTTCATTTCACGGTAAACTCACTCACACACTTTCTTATTTTACGGCTATTTGCCTTATCGTTTTCAGTGCGGAGAACGATAGCAAAAAAATTGTTTACTTCTGCTGGAGTAGGACGAAAATGTTGTCCAAATGATACTAAAAGAAATTAACATGGGCAAATTGAAGTTGACAATTAGGGACCTTTCAGGTTTAAAAGTCAAGGAACTACTATGAAATTATCTCCACACATTGATATAAAGAAAAGTAATTTTAAATCTGATAGCAAATGCAATGTTGAAATATTAAGTTGTTGTATAAATTTAAAGCTTATAGAAGAAATTTTAAAAATTCTCATACAGATCTACAAAAGTTAACTCCTTAGTAAATTCTTTAAGCTTTTCTAAAACTGTGGACATAAGCTTTCTGATTATAAGACTCACTTTCTCTCTCTTTTTCTCTCAATAAAATACGTAACATGATTTTTTCTTAACAAAATATTTTATTAATTTTTTGAAAACGTAATGAGAAATACAGACACTAAGACGCAATAATATTTTTACGTTTACTACTTTTAATAATTTTGTTATTATATTAAGTTCTTTTATTAAAAAAACAGCACAGCACTTCAGAGTTTTAAGTTAAATTAAACGATCATTCAGTCTGGGCACCTGCCTGGCTATGTATTTTGTTTTTGTTTTGTGTGAGTTATTGACTTTATTTCGTGAAATTTCTTAACAGCATGTTGTTGTTGCCTTGTGTGTAGAAGATTTCTAACAAAACTAGAAATTTGTAAAATACACAATAGGCAATTTCGTTTAATTTTTTTACTGATAATTATTTTCTTTCAAAACTTAAACAAAACTGGACAATCCAGGCCATTCCTGTCCCTATACCCCTATCTCACCTAGGCAACAGGACCAGATTATATAATTATTATTTAATTATAATTTATATTTTATTTAGATAAGTTTATATCTTATCTATTTAATAAAAGTTGACATTGTTACGTTTATTTATTTTCATAAAAGTTTGGTTATTTTCATACTGCTCTTTTGAGTTTTAAATTAAATTAAACGATTAATTTACTTTCAATACACACAAAGTAAACTCAATGGTAACTTTGTTGTCTTTACTCGCCGATGACTAAACTTAAATTAATTCATTTGTCCAGTAAGTGGTGCTTATAACGTTGTTTTAACCAGTTCTAGCATAGTTTAGAATACTTTAACATCATGGTATTATCATTTAGTGTAGGCGCCTGCCTAACTGTGCATTTTGTTTTTGTTCTGTGTTACTTGTTTTTGTTTTCTGTTGTTTAGCTTATTTCATGGTATTTTTTAAAAGCATGTTGTTGTTGTCTTGTGTGTTTAAGATTTCTTAAAAAACTACAGAGTTTGTAAATTACACAATAGATCGTTTCGTTTACGTTTTTTGCTGATAATTATTTTCTTTTAAAGCCTAAACAAAACATTATCAAAAAAATATCAAATTTGTAATTCATTCCATATGCCCACTACTGTTTAATCGATAAGGCCCACATAGTTATTGTTACTTAGCATATCCTTAGAGTTTATGGGTAGAACAACACATTTTAATTTTTATTCTTTATTAATATTTAATTAATATATTACCAAAAACAATATTTATTGTTTAACAAAAATATTTTCCATAAGTTTGCTATAACATCAAACATAATATTTCTTAGTGAGTCATAAATACTTTTTAAGGATTAGAATTAGTAATTGTTTGTTATTGAGGTTCGTCTAACTCGTTATATAACTTCAGTGGCAAGAAATATTTCATTTTGGTTTTGTCATTGATTTGTCTAGCTCGTCATATACCTTAAGTCAATCGGCTGTAAATCACATTAGCTAATTCATTGTCCTATTATAAATTTACCTCGACTTTATTACAGCAAAAAGTTTTTCATACAGAATTTGTTTTAATAATACATAACTCGGCTTCATGCCGAGTTTAGTGACCCCAGTCTAAAGTAACTGACAATTACCCATAAAAGACAAACAAAAATGCATGTTTGACGAGGTCGTTCAACTGAAAACATTCAAGCCGTAAGCCACAGTATTGAAGCAGATCCAAATTTGTTAATTCCTCGACGTTCTCAATAAACAACTGCGGTTATCCACAACCACCACATAGCGAATTTTGCGTAGGGATTTTACTTTGGAGCCTTACGAGGTTCAACTTGTGCACAACTTGAAGCCGACCGATCATTCACGACGTCATAGATTAGCTTAATTAATTCAGGAACAACTTCTGGTTTTTCTGAGAAAATAATTTTTTCAGACGAAGCCCATTTTAACTTATCATGGTATGTCAACATGTAAAATTTTCGCATTTGGGCTAATGAAAATCCAAAAGCGATTATTGAGGAGCCTTTGCATACTCAACGTATCACTGTATTGTGCGCTATGTAGTCTGGAGGCATGATTGGGCTTCCAATCATATCTTTTTCGAAGAGGAAGCTGGAAATGCGGTAACGGTCAATGGATTACGCTATCATGAGATGCTAACAACGGTGCCACATGTCACACAGCACACATGAAACGAGCAAATTTTATCGAATAATTTAACAACAATCAGTGGTGATTCAACACCACTGGATTTTTTTTTTGTGGGACTATGTTAAGGACAAGATGTATACGGAGCCATATCGAATCGATTTCAGCCTTAAAACTCAAAATTCGTGATGTGATTAACGAAATAGGACCGCAATTTTGACAAAAAGTAAGAAAAAGCTTTGATGAATTAATCGGCATCTGTCAGTGTGGTTGGGGTGAATATTTGCAGATATTTATTTTATTTATAATTGCCAAACTTTTCGCTTCGTAATATAATAAAAATTTAAACCTTGTTAATCTAAATTTTTTGTTTTATCTTGTTTCAGAAATACACTTCTTGTTGAAAAACCCTTTTTCAAATAGATAATATAATTCACTTAGTATAAACATATCAATATGAATTTCATTATTCTTAAGATGTGTTGAAAATTAATATTCTGGTTATCAGATGCTAAGAAGTATCAACACTTTGAGCTTGGCAAGACGGACTTTCTAACCGATTTGAAAAATAGTTTATAAGGATTTCAACAAACGAATTTAGTAACTTATAAATTGTTAAAAATTTCGACGGTTAAAAAAGTTCCTCTGGGACACAAAAGGTGTTCGCAGAAGTACAGTTAGTAAATGACATCTTGAAGAATATATTATTATTAAATTGCTTTTTGTACGTGATCTATTCCCTCAAAGCCAAAAAAACTTTGTTGTTGTGGTTCTACTGTGCTTAATTTCTTAACTTTACTTAAAAACAGTTTCTATAAAATTGGCATTGGCATCGCTCTTTTCTGGTGTAGTGTTTATTAATATGTTATTCAAAGACAAAGTTAGAATAAGTACTTTTTAGAATGGTACTTTAATATCATAACTTATGTGGCCAGAGCTAAGTATTTGAGCTTGAAAGTGTGTTTCTTTTTTCACAAATATTTTTGTCATTTACTTAACGGTATAATGATGTTATTTGGTATTGCGCGAACGAACGTGTTTGATATAAAAGAGTAGGAGTTTGAGTATGGTTGGGTTTATAAGTGAATTATAAAATTTACAGTAATTTTATATTATAAGAAAAGGTAAATGAGGCATCTAAAGAATGGTTGCAGTATCTTGTTTAGAATAAAATGTGTACAAAATCAAAATACTTCGAAATGCTATTTGTATATTTGTTATTGCATTTAACATTAAGCTTATTCTACATTAGCTATAAATATTATAATTGCTGTCAATACTAATAATGCTGGCAAGAGCTTTAACGGTTTTAATTTTTTTTAATTCTACAATTTCAATTTTAAGTTAAGAATTAACACATTTTAAATTAATATTTTATTACAACAATATAACATTAAATAGTTATCTTACCTTTTTTATTGATATAGAAAACAAATTATAGACTTTATGGGGTAGGATACTCGCAAATTTCTAATCTTTATTTTGTGTATATTAATATCGGGTCTTTCAACAAGAACTTTATTTTCAATTGTGGCAACACCAACAACTTGATAGTTTTGACTTTCAGTTTTGTGACGTATTCCTAGTAGATGCATTGGCAATTGTTACAATAAAAGCAATTTCACACAAAAATCGCATTAAAATAATTAAAATTCACTATGAAAATGGTGGTTCTGTTAATATTACATTTCGTAAATTTTGTGATATTTTCGGACAACATAATCGTCCTTCTGACACCGCTATTAAGGATTTGGTCGTTAAATTTGAGGTGGCAGGCTCGATACAAAATGTGCGAAGACCAACGCGAGTTCGACCGGGTCGTTTAACTAAAAACATCGCAGCCATGAGCCACAGAGTTGAAGCAGATCCAAATTTTTCAATTCCTCGACGTGCTCAACAATTGGACTTATTTAAAACCACCACATGGTGAATTTTGTGTAAGAATTTGACTTTGAATTAAAATCGACGGACCATTCAACGTGTCACTGTATGGTGCGCTATGTAGTCTCGAGGTGAGATTGGGCGGTTGGGCTGAAAATGCAGTAGCAGCTCAATTTTGCGCCTATTATTGACAACGTGGATATCACTGACATGTGTGACATGTCACACAGCCATTAAAACAATCAATTTATTGTAAACCAAATTTCACGATCGCATAATTGCATGACATTCAGCAGTTAAGTGGCAAGCCAGGGCTAGGTTAAGGGCAGACCCTATACGGAGCCAATCGAATCAATTTCAGTCTTAAAACTAAACATCCGTAATGTGATTAACAAAAAACAACCGCCAATTTGTCAAAAAATGATTAATAACTTGGATTAAAGAATTGATATGTGTCAGCCGGACATTTGCCAGATGTCATTTTTCACTTATAATTACCGAACTTTTCTCTTTGTAATACAATAAAAATTTGGAGAGTCCTAATCTAAATTTTTTATTATATTTTGTATTAGAAAACAAAATTCTTGTTAAAAAACCGATTATTAATTACTCTTTTTCAGTTTTTCTCATAAAAGGACACTTCTCATAAGCGGACAAACTGGTTAGTCTTTTAGGCGTTCGCTTAAGAGGCAGTATACTGTATACCTGTTGTAATTATATGAACGTCATTAAGCTGAGCCGCCATCTAAAATATATAAATTCGATTATTGAAAACATATAATCCCTTGATACTAATGAAAATTATTAAAAAATTTATTAGGTGAATCTTTCAAAATCCTTGTCTTTTCTAACACAATTTCCTAAAGATGTTAAATCACACTGTTAACTAACATCACTGTCAAATACCGCAAGAGTTACCAAAGCATTTAAAGTGTTTGCATATAAAATATCGTTGGTATAAGAAAAAACCTTAATAAAATGTAAAACAAGACCGTTTTAATTAAATTTGTGTTTTTGTGTTTCATTTATTGTTTGCCTTTTTCTGTTTTCAATCACTAGAACAATTATGAGGGGTTGTTTGAAGCCCCGCTAAATGTAATAATCTTTACTGGAGAAAGAGGTTTATAAAGGGGAGTCTTAAAACAAAATGCAATTAAAATAACATGATAGAGCAGACATATCATTCAACTAAAAAACAGAAAGTAAGAGTCAAGTTACACAGTGAAATTTTTGAAGAGAAGCAAGAGGGTAAGCAAAATGATATGGGGGATGATTTTATACTTACTGGCTTTGTGTAAGTTCGCTGTATTCGCTTTATAGTTTCCGTTATATTTGAAATAGCCCAAACAATAACAATCAATTAATGGGAAAAGTACCAAGCCCTATGTAAAAAAAAAATTTCGTAGTTAAAGCTTACGATGAAGCTTGCCTGCAATTTTGAGAGTTAAAAATAATGTCTTGAAAAAATGACATCGTATAAAGCAGGAATTGGAAATGGAAAAGGAAAATATACGTGAAATGTATGAAGAAAGAAACAATACAATTATTTACTATCATGAGGGTGGAAAAATAAATTCCATACATGAAAAGGCTCCTTGAGCTTAACATTTCCAATACAAGATTAGTTAATGTAGAGCAGCAGGATACCAAGGTGGTGGTTTTTTTAAATAAAAAATATTAATGCAAGGACAAAAAATTAAATGCAAAAAATTTAATTTTTGTTGAAAGCGGTAATAAAGTAAAAATTAAATAACTTAAAAATAACATAAAAGCGGCAACTTTGATGTATTAAAGCAAAGTAAATTAATACAATAACACATTTTTAATATAAACTACGAGAAAAAATATATATTAAAAGTGAAAAATAAAAAATAAAATAAATTTTGGAGCTGTCAAACCCAAAAAGTGACTTTTTTTCGAAAACTAATACTTCACATTCATATGTTTGTGCTTTTCTAAATAATGTTAAATTATTAAAAAACTTTGCTATAGCTGTCCCTTTTTAGCTTTATAACGAAGGCCAAGGAAAAAAATAATCGATAACTAAGTTGTAGAGTTACTGTGGCCATTATTTATGGTCTCTATTCTGACAGTCATTTAACGGGACATGAGAACTAGTGTAAAAAAAAAAAGAGAGTGGGTAGAGAGAAAAAGTTAAGAGAGTAAGTGTTAAAAAAAGAAAAGTCAGTAAACAATTGCAAACGAGTAAAAAAAATTATACCAAATTCATGTACTCGTTAAAATGAAAAATAACTTATTTGAATTTTGATCACTGCTCTGACTAAACGTTTTGACGGACTTTTCATATTGGAAACTTTAAATCCAACAGATGCAAAGAAATTAAATTAATCAAACAGAAATTTCAAACGAGTCGTGATTAACAAATTTATTTATTGCGTAAAATTATATAAAAATATTCTAATGCAAAAGATGTAATAAAATTTGTGTCAAGTTTTTGTAAAAATTGTTTAAAGAATTTTTTTTTTAAATATAAGAAAATTTATGATTAAATCATCAAGTGTAGTGAGAATAAGTGTTTAAAAAAATGCTTTAGTCGTTTTTTGTGGCTGTTGATTGCTTTTAAAAAATTTATTAACAACTTTAATTGGATTTGAGAATGTAAAAACATTCTCAACTAATGGTAAATTACTCTTAATTAAATATTAATTTAAAGTTTTAATTTGTCCTTATTTAGTTTCTTTTTAAAGTTTTGTAATATCGAATTATAAAATTGTAAAAAAATTTACGTAAAATTACAACTTCTAGAATTAATTCTCACTTAACCTTCAAGTGTTTAATGTCGTTGTTGGTTTTTCTTGCTGAATTAAACAAAAATGTTATTCATTATTATTTCTTACTATTATAGTTTTCTTCGTTAGGCAGGGAATTATAAAAATATCTCATCTTAGCTTATGGCAAAAAATTATATGCTTTTCGTCACATCCTGTCCTGTAAACTTGCTACAACATTTATGTTAAATGTTAACAGTTTTTACTCTCCGCGTGTGTAGTACTCTGTGGAATAATGCATTTATTTACATTCATTTATCATTTTTATTTTCTTTAATTTTAATTTCAATTCTAATTATTTTGTTTTAAAATTTTTGAAAAAATAATATAAATCATTTGCAAAATACTTTTATAATAAAATAATTTTTTTAATAACTTGATATATTGCAAAATTCTAATCATTTAAAGAAAGTCTCATATATACTTCTTATTACATTTAATTTTTTATTTCATTATTCTTTAAGATTCTATTACATTAGTATTAGTCATTCGTCTTTTATTGCTCCCACACTTTGAGGTTGTTTGTAGGGTTGTCAAGTCTATAATTTATGACAAAATTTCAATGCAATAATAAATTTCAAATATGTGTCAATAATTTAATTAACTGTATATAATGTATCATTTGAAACGTAATTCTAAAATAAAATTATGACTGTTTAGTCCTGTTTGATCGAGCATATAACAACATAATATCCATTATGTCATAATATATTTAAAGTAAAACACAATAATGACCTAATAAATTAATGCCAATTTAAAAATCAATACACAATTTAAACTATATTTTAAGTTTTTTTTTTCAATACATTTGAGCTAATAATAGGCATTTATAGTTTTATTCTAATAATTAAGATATATTTATCGCAACAGCTTGTGCTATAATAAAATCGTTTGCTTTTACATCTTATTCCTCTTTTTAGTGTGAAGAAATAAAAACTAGCTTTCTCTTTTTAGATGACTAGCGGATTAGATCCTTAGACATAGTTCAAGCTTTCACATTCTAAAACACTATTGTAAAAAACTATTGTTAGGTTTTTGCCTTTTGAAAATTTTCAAAGTTTGAAAAAAGGGCATAATTTAAATATGCAAGAATGCAAGTTGAAACCCTGTTCTTCATTCAACGGCATTGGCAACAAAAGCTCTAATGCTATTTAAATAGCAGATGCAAGACCTGTAAGGACAATAACCAACCTGTTTACCTCGAAAAGTGATATTGGCTATGATGTAGCTTTGTAATTTTGCTACCACTTATAATAAAGAAATAACTTTCCCGTTTTTGCATCCTAAACCTTCTTTGAAAATTTGATAATGATTACTTCCCTTACAAAACTTGACAGTAATGTAAGAGCATAAAATGTTTTTATTTATTAAGCGCAAAATTATTTGGGCTCAATTGTAAATGTCCAGTTTTTCAACAAAAAAGTATGCTTTTCAATTGTGGCTACACCAACAACATGCAGTAGATGTATTGGCAATTGTTACAATGAATTCATTTGGTACAGAAATTGAAGCCGACTCAATACATCGCCATAGACTTGCTCAATTCATTCATCAACAATCGGTTATTTTTTCTGAAAAAATCAAATTTTCAGACGAAGCCCATTTTCACTTGTCAGGATATTTCAAAAAGCAAAATTGTCGTATTTGGGCTTCTGAAAATCCTAGAGTGATGTATCTGGTCTGGAGGCGTGAATCTTGTTTCTGTAAATACGTCAACAGTCAAATCCTTACGCAAAATTCGTTATGTGGTGGTTTTGGATAACCCCAAGTTGTTGAGAACGTCGAGGAATTGGCAAATTTGGATCTAATTCAACATTGTGGCGCACGGCTGTGATGCTTTCAGTTGAAAGACCCCGTCAAACACGCGTTGGTTTTCGCACATTTTGTATCGAGCCTGCCGACTCAAATTTAATGACCAAATTCTTAATAGCGGTCTGAGAAGGACGATTATATTGTCCGAAAATATCACAAATTTTACGAAATATAACTTTAATAGAACCACCATTTTCATAATGGATTTTAAATATTTTAATGCGAAATCGAACTCATTGTAACAATTGCCAATGCAGAGTTCAAAGCTTTTCGAAATGCATTAATTCATACACAAAGGGTTTTATTCTAAATTTTTGCTATTACATTGTATAAATCTTTTTAACAAGAGTTAAATTCAAATTTGTATTCAGCCATTTTATATATTCTTAAAGTATGAACATATATCAAATTTCGAAAGTTCTTTTGTTTTGTACTACTGTAATATTGTCGCTGCAGACCAAACATAAAAAACTTCAATCATAGTTTTGCTAAAACCAAATAAATTGTTTTTATTAGTGAAAAGCTTGTTATTCTTTGCTTTATTATTAATAGTTTTTGGAGTGTGAGTTAAAAATATAGAGTATCTATCAAGCAAAACTTAACTCATATATATATATTTCACTTGTGCGACACTAATATTCTTTAATGATTTTCAATATTAATGAAACATTTACATTTAATATTTATATTTACTCACTGTAAAATTTTTTTCTTAATTTTTGCCCACGGTTTTCCTTGCTATTTTTGTTTATTTAACATTTCAATTTTCCTTTTCATATACTTAATTAATTTTAAAATAAAATTAAAGTTTTTGTCATATATTATTATTGTTATAAACAATAATATTATAACATTACATTTTAAAATTCAACAATAATTTTGCGCAAACCATAAACATAGTCTGATATAATATGGCCATAATGTGGTAGTAAATTGTTATATGGTATAATAAAATGTCAGAATATAAATAGGCTTTAATGCTGTTAACAAGGTTCCAAAAAGAATTTTAAATTCGAGAGAAAATTGTATTCCTTAATGTGAACTAAGGATATATACCTTTAACATTAGGAAAGGAAACATTTTGTTTAAAAATTTATATATGCTAAACATAATATTATTGACTGGTCAAATTGTAATTATCTGTGATGATATTGTGATGTCATTAGCTTAACTTAAAGGCGTGTACCCATATATAAATAAATAATAGTAATTTAAAGTGGGATATACATACATTTACTATTTTTTATTTATTTAATTATATATTTTATTTTGGGGTAGTTATAAAATGTACATTTTAGCATTTTTGGTATTTAAGCAATAATGATATACCTCACCATAGCCATGATACACTTTTATGATTTCAAAACTTGAAAAGAAATCTGGTTTGAAAATAATTTCCAATTACTAAAATTTCTTTAATGCAACCTTATATTGTTAAACAGAATATAATATAGTTCATGTGACCCTACCATAACCATGTAGGAAGCCGGCAAAATACTAGAAAGGTACGAAATCTAGGCCGATCTTTAAGAAAAAGAATAGTGAAGCGTTAGTTATAGAACTTGAAGCATAGTTCTATAACTAAGTTAAGATTTCGTAATTGGAAGGCATACATTATTTAAAGAGTTCCAAACATTGACGATCAAAAACGAGAGAATTTACTTGTCATAAACAACTACCTCAAACTAATATGGAAGTAATACTAAGGTTTACCAAAAGAAAATATTAAATATGTCAAATATGTTTTAGGAGGTCTTACAATAACCTTGGCTTGTCTGGCAAATTTCCAACCCAAAATATACTTGACGGATTGGCAAAATTATTACAAACATTTATTACAGGCATAAAAATATTATTAAAACCATTAGGGAATTCGCCCTCTGCACTGCTGAGGTAGTGAAGTGCACCCATAGTGAATAAAATTATTATTAAACTTTATAAGAAATATCCAAAGATGTTGCTAAGTCTAGGACAGTGATGGGCGTCCTATGACCCGCGAGAGGTTTCATTTCGGCCCGCCGACTGTTTTTCAAAAAAAATTAATCACCTATTAAAAAATTATGCCCAAATAATAAATTTACATTATGTTTTAAAAAAGATATAAATTGACAATTTTAGCGAAAAAATGCGATGTTTTCATATTATATTGTGTACAAACTGCGTAGTTTTCTGGGAAATATTGTACACACAAGAAAACAACAACTTTCTGATGCAATATTCCAAGAAGAAACATAAACATCATTAAACACTAACAACTAATATAGAAAACTGAACGTATAACATAACAACAACTATTAAATGTGAGATCTAGAATATTCGAGACAACTTGCGCAACAAATATAAAAGGGCCAGCGATGGATTAATCAGCAATCAGTAAAAATGTAAATCTCATGACGTAAAGAATAAATTGTAAAGTAAAATTATAAAGTTGCCAACATACAGTTTTATTTGTGTAATTAAAATACTAAATTGTATTGTAAATATAAGTGCAATAGTAAAATAGTCTAAGTTTTTTACCCCCATAAATGTCAATCGAAAATAGAAACAGAAAAATTGATTCGAAATGTCGAGTATTTCAAGAAGAGTGGACATGGAAGTACTTCTTTATGGAATATAACCAAAAACCTATTTGTCTTATCTGCCAAGAACCGGTAGCTGTACTAAAAGATTATAATCTCGCTAGGCACTTTAATTCAAAACATCTTGGGTCGAAGTACTATAAAATGACAGATGAAGACAAGAAAGTTCATTCAGAGGAATTGAAAAGAAAAATATCTAGTCAGCAAATGTTTTTTTTTTTAAATCAAAGAAGTGTCCAGCGATCCTCCACGTTAGCTGGTCACATTGTTGCCTATAAAATAGCAAAAAGTAACAAACCGTTTTCTAAAAGAGAATTTATTAATGATGTGTTAATTAGCATTGGAAAAGTATTATGCCCGGAAAAGGTAAAAGATTTCGAATCTATAGGGCTGTCACGTAGAACGGTCACAAAAAGAATTGAAGCGATTTTTTCTAGTTTAACCAATCAACTTGATGGACGTCTTAAAAAATTTAAGTATTTTTCAGTCTTTATGGACGAGAGTGTTGACAGGAGTGATATAGCCCAATTTCTAATTTTTATCAGAGGAGTTGATGAAAACTTTGTAATAACCGAAGAACTTGCTTCTTTGAGATCTTTGAAAGGAAAGACGACAGGAAAAATAATTTATGATGAATTTAGGGGGGTAGGATGGAATCTCTTAATGCCCCAATTTTCAAATTGTGGGAAAAAATACGGGCTTTGCAGGTGTTTGTACAATTTAATACAACCATACAACCATGCAACCATACATTTGGTTGCATCACGGCATATCATCTTAAAAAGACACAGTCCATTTTGTACGTGAATATAACGCATGCTCGTGGAAATTAAAATAAAATTTAATTATACTGGACCAACAAGAGTTTAATTCAATAGCAGGAGTTTATAAAAGTCAGAATCCTGAAAGCGAAACAATTTTTTTACATTGTTTAATCCACCAAGATGTTCTTTGCAAGGCTGCCTTGGATATTAACCACATACTTAATATTATTTTAAAACTAATTAATACCATTCGAGCCCGTGGTTTGTTACATCGACAATTTCAAGAGTTTTTATCAGAAGTTGATGCAGAATTTTCAGATGTACTTTATTACACAAAGATCAGTTGGCTGAGTTGTGGGCAAGCCTTCTCGAGAGTTTGGAGTCTTCGCAAAGAAATTAAAGTTTTTCTAAAAACAAAAACTGAAATTTGGGATGAGTGGGAAATATTGGAGGATAAGAATTGGTGCATCGGGTTTGCTTTTTTCACGGATTTACTCGAGCACTATAATAAACTGAACAAGAAATTACAGGGAAAAAATCAATTTATAGATGAAACTTGGGGCAGTTAAGGGTCTTTTAAAACTCAATTGTTTATATTTTCTAAATGTTTGGGAAAAAATGATTTGACTTATTTTCCAAGACTTAATTCTTTAAGGCCTGTGAGTAAAGAAAAGTTAAAAGTATTTTCACAATCTTTATTAAAACTGTATTCAGAATTTGAGGCTAGATTTGCTGACTTTAAAAAATCCAACCATGTTTAGATATTTTTGCAATGCCTTTTAATGTTAATCCTGAGAATGTTCCATCTGATCTACAATTGGAAATTATAGAATTTCAATGTAATAATAATTTAAAACAGCTGTTTTTAAATGCAAATAAGCTTAATTTCTATAAATCTTTACTAAAAGATGAATTTCCAAAGCTAATTAATCATGCGCAGAAAATTATGGCAACGTTTACTTCCTCATATTTATGTGAACCGGCCTTTTCAGTAATGAAATGCAGAAAAAATTCAAAAAGAAACCGATTGTCAGACGAGAGTCTATTTAATTTATTAAAAGTCGCATCCTCCCAGCTGGAACCAGATTTTCAGGAAATTATGTCGTCAGAAACAGATCCATGCTTCCCATACATCTGGAATATTTTAAAATCATAATAAACCGTATCTTAAAAAATTTTTATGTTGTTTTAAAATATTACGTAATATAACTAATAAATACGTAGCTTAAACCGAACTTTTAATTGAACAGCAACCCCATAATTTTTTAATGAATGACCCTCCATGTGTTTTTTTTAATTTAATGGCGCGCTGCAAGATTTTTGTTAATTTATTGGCCCGCCATCAAAAAAGTTCGCCCATCACTGGTCTAGGATATTGAAACTGATTCAATGGTTTGCTTGACTTTAATCCTAGCACAGATGGATTAAATTGTTGGTAGGCTGGTATGATCAATCAGTAGCATTGTGAATGACGTTTATCCATGGCAATGATTTGAAACCATTTTATCAGTAGTTGAGGATAATGATTTTGCTATTTTAAAAGATATATAATTAATAATTGAATGTTTTTAATATTTAGTTATATTTATTATTTTCTTAAATACTGTAAATTATAAAAATTTGCTTTTCTTGCCTTTCAACAAATTTTTGTATATGTATGTAGCAGAGGTATAGATAATTTTTTAGTAATTTGCTTGAAACAAGCAATTACATTTAGAAGAGATGCCTATGAATTTCCATACAATTCGTTTTTTTTTACATAAATAATCTTTCTTTTGTTTATATTTAATTAAATACATAATAACAACATATTGAGCATAACAAACCAAAATGCAAAAAAAATCAACAAAAATGTGTCATTAAATCAAGGCTGTTTAAGTACCATTTAAAACCTTGACAACTCTGAATTTTTTTCTCGTTTCTTGCAACACAAATCTGCATAAGAAACTAACGAGTGCCAAACCAAAATGAACACATACACACAAAGGTATAAATTAAAACTGTTACATTCCAAAAAGTCATTCACTATCTTCTAGTGTGTTATTAAAAAAAAAAAATTAAAAACCTAAAAACCAACAACTACTCACTCAACTATAAATTGCAACTAATTTATTTGAATATACTACATAGTTACAACACAAACAAACACCAACAAAAAAAAATGGACAGATACAACAAAAACGCACTTATGCTCGTTCTTCCTTTATCCTTAGCTTTTAATTTTAACATATTCGTCTCTCTCCTCTCTCTCTCTCTCTCGTTTTCTGTTAAATTTTACTTAACAGTTTTCTTAGTGTAAATGCTGTTTGTTGTTTGTCATTTTCGTTTAGAGTACGCATGTTTACTCATTTCACTTTAAAATCTGAAATGAATTGAAACAAAAAATATAAAGAAAAAAATAACAGTTATAAACTTTAATAATGTTTTTATGGGCCAGCCTAGAAGGCTTGGAGTATTTTTTGTTTTTTTTTTTTGGCTAAACCTGCAGTTATAGTAATTGACTACTACTACTACGACTACTAACTTTTAAATGCATTCGAACCTCACTCACTTATTCACTAATTCACTCACTCACATATTTACACATATACACAATGTTGTGTATATTTTATAATCCAATCGTGTGTATATTGTTTTAAAATGCCGGTTAGTTGTAGTAAAAGACAAATTGTTGAAGTTGGCTATTTATGGCCAGCAATTGCTTCTAAACCATTTTTTTTTTTGCAAAAACAAATAGTAAATTTGATTGTCCGATTTTTTCACTAATGATAATAACGAACAGCTTCTTTTCAAATATATTTGTTTAATACATAATTGCAAAAATAAAGTATGCTATGCTTTGCATTAGCATTAAGCTGAGTCTGATGCATTAAAGGTAATAAATTTCTTATTGTTAAAATAGTACGCTTAATATTTTAAAAAATTAGAAATTTTATAGAAAAGTTTTATTTTGCTATTAAATTTAAAGATATGCATCTTTAAAATTATTTAATAATACACCACAATTATAAAACTTTAACAGAAGATTCCAAAAATAAAATTCGATTCGTTTATATAAATATTGCCATTTTTCTAAATATTGTTACTGATGAGTCCTGCTTAAGTTTTAAAAGAAAGTAATTAAGTAATAAAGTAAACGAAATATCTGGGTATGCTGTTTACCAACTGTGTAGCTTTCTAAGAAAACTTATACACGCAAAACAACAACAACAACTATATTAAAATAAATTCCATGAAAAAACTTTAACAGCCTAAAAACAAAAACAAAAATGCACGCCTATAAATTGAATAAATAACATAACAGCAACAAAATGTGCTACAAAGGAAATAGAAAATTCTTAATTTTTCTACACCTCTAGCGGGCAAATATAAAAGACAGCACCTGAGTGGTTAGTTAATTTTTTTTTTTTAAAGAGAAGTAGCACTTCAGGCAACAATGCCTATTTAGTCAAGTACCGTGCTACATTTTTTAGAAAATGGATAGAGAAGAGACGAAACAGGTGGTAAAAGTAGGAGGATAGTCGGAAATTGACTGCCGTATAAAGACACCAACAGCGACCAGTGACTATGCCTTCATCGCTGAGGAGCTCCACCGACAGTCAATTTTTATTTTTGTAGTGAAAAAAAACCAAGGTCTTCGTTGCGAATCGAACCCACAACCCCCATACTGACAAGCTAGTACACTACCTACTAGCCTACAGGGGCACCTAAATTAATTACAACAATTAAGACTTGCATCTTTAGTAACTTATTATGCAGTGTCAACGTACAAATCTTACTTTGTGTGTAGTTAAAGAAAATCAACTTGTAATTAATATGAAAACTCTAGAATCTGGTGTTATTTATTTTGCAATAAAGAACTCAGTAATAAAAAAGCGTTTACAAAAGCTATAAACGTAACAATATGTAATATTACCACACTCTCTTGAGCATTTTTAAATAAAAATAATTTTATTTTAATTTTTTGTCGAAAGCTAAAATCTTACAACTATTGAAAAGGGGCTCTCTCCTAAAATTCCAAAAAAGCAACACATAGTTCAGATGGATAAGTTCTTCATGATTCCATTAGAGCACATTTCATTTAAGTAACCATAAAAGAATAAATTATACAAGAGGGTTAATTTCAAATGGAATCACGAATCTTTTCTTCAAAAATTGTCTATAGCTATCCCTAGGTTTTTTTTAGATCTTATTGATATTCTAGTGAATCTATATAATAGTATACTTTATTGTCAACAGTTAGCCTTTTCGCTCTTTTCTGTACGCAGCCGAATAACTCCAGCGGTCGTTACAGGAGAATTATTTTCTAGTTTTGACGGCATTGTTAGTAAGACGATCAGATGGAGTGAAGTCTCTTTTGCTCCATTTCAGAAAGCCATGCTTGTTTTGCAACCTGAAAAAATGCATGTTTCCCCGAACATAGCATTGGATTGTCACGCGATTCTGATCCTTTATTATTTAGATCACCCACAATTGGAGAGGTAGCACATTCGGTCATGTGCCTGCGTGAAGGTACACACGCCTAGATTTTCCGAGCTTTAAATGTAACTTTATTTGTAAGAGCCTATTCTAAAATTGCCAGAAGATTTCTCTTCGCATAACCTTAGTTTTAAAAATGCTTTGTATATAACGAAATTAATACAAGTAGCGTACGATACCTCACCATTTGCAAACAAATAAATAAGGTGGAAAGTTTGTTATATTTAAAATATTTTTGACTCACGTTTATTGGAAATTAAAATTTGTATTTTTCTTATAACTTAGTAATTTTAACAGAAAATAGTGATTTTTGCTATTGCATTAAACTTATTAATTTTTTAATACAATAATATTACCTTATGGAATATTATGACTGTTGTCAATAAAATTTCAAAAATGTTATTAAAAGCATATATTAAGGTGTTTCTAATCATGTGATCGAGAGTCTATGGCATGCTAATTTAAAAAATTTTTTTTGTGTAACTTAAAAAAAAAACATTGGCAGCAGCCTTTTCTCAAGTAAGATTTGTGTCAGCTTTCAGCGAAACGGTTCCTAAAAGCAGGTTTAAAAAATTAAAACATAGTCTATAGCTTTCCCCAGGTTTTTTAGATCTCAATCAGAAAAATCTAGAAAAAACAAATTTCCTATTAACAATTAAGCCCTTTCATTTTCTTGATTTGTAAAGGTGATCAAATTCGACGATTTCTGCCGCTACTCTCTTAACAGTTGTGAAAGATTTTCAATCTTCATTAGAGCTTTCCTGTAAGCACTTTGAATTTAAAAAATGTAAATTTATTTTCCTTTTTTTTCAAAAGCTACTAAGTACTACTTAGTATACTAAGATGAGTGCCAGTTTCTTATGTTAGTTATTTAAGTTTTGATATATCAAAATTTAAAGTTCTTCTGGTTTTTTAACAAGTTTGTTTTTCAATTGTTTCGTAGTAGATGTATTCGTAGTAGATGTATTGGAAATTGTTACAATGAAATTAATTTCGTACGAAAATTGCATTTAAATAATTAAAATCTTTAATAGTGGATGGTGGGTTTTTTAAAGTTGGATTTCGTAAAATTCGTGATATTTTCGGACAACATAATTGTCCTTCTGAGACCGCTATTAAAAAATTGGTTGTTAAATTTCAGCCAACAGGCTCGAACCAACTGAAAACATCGCAGCTGTGAGCCACAGTATTGAAGCAGACCCAAATTTGTCAATTCCTCTACGTTCTCAACAACAAACCACCACATGGCGAATTTTGCGTAAGGATTTGACTTTGAAGCCATACAAGGTTCAACTGATGCAGGAATTGAAACCGATTAACCATTCACATTGCTGTAGATTCGCTCAATTCATTCGTTGGCTTTTCTGAAAAATCAATTTTTCGAACGATGCCCGTTTTCACTTTACAGGGCATGTCAACAAGCAAAAGTACCACATTTGGGCTTCTGAAAATCATATAGCACTTATTGTGTCACTGTATGGTGCGATATGTGATATGGAGGCGTGATTGGGCCGCTTTTTTTCTAAGATGCACGAAAATGCGGTAACGGTGAATGGATCACGCTATCAGGAAGTGTCTGCAGCTCAATTTTGGCTTACTTTTGACGTTGGGGGTATCAACAGGATGGTTCAATACGTCACAAAGCCAATGAAACGATCAGTTTATTGCAAACCAAATTTCCCGATCGCATAATTTCACAACAATCAGCAGTTAAGTGACCACCCAGTTCGTCTGATTTAACACCACTGGTTTATTTTTTTGTGGGGCTATGTTAAGGACAAAGTCTGTACGGAGCCAATCGAATCGGTTTAAGCCTTGAAATTTACAATCAGTGATGTGATTAACGAAATACGACTGCCATTTTGCCAAAAACTGAAATCTGTAGACATTTGGCAGATATCAATTTTCATTCATAATTGCCGAACTGTTCCCTTCGTAATGCAATAAATACTTGGAATCATCTTAATCTAATTTTTTTTTAATTTTGTTTTTGAAAACAACCCTTTATTTTGCTTGACAAAAAAGATAACGCTATGAAAACAGAGACGAATTAATTTGCTTAGTAAAAACGTGACCTCAATTTTAAAGGGATACGCAGGACATTATGTTCTTTGACCATTTGAAAAATACCAAAATTTCTTTAAGAAATATATTATTCAAATTTAATAGACAAAAATATTAGGAAAAACTTTATATCAGTTAAGTGGAATAAGTGTTGGTACTAAAGAAATGTAGTGGATGTAAAGCATGTATGACTAGGGAATGTTGAGATTTTCGATGCACTATCTAGATGTTTTTAGACTCGGTTTTGCGATTGATCAAGTAAAAGTAATAAAAAATATAACTGGCATTTAAGGATTTTATGAAAGAGAGCTAGCTAATTTGTTTTCTTATCTAAAGAGCTATATATAATCTAAAATTTACGAACATTCTGCGAAAACAGGCGTTCCTAAATTTGTTTCTTTTGCTTTAGAGACTAAAAACAATTTAAAAAATAAATAAATTTCTATATTGTGCCATATATTATGACTTTATTTAACTTATTAAAGAGAAATAATAAATTTATATAATTTTAAAAATTTTATAGTTTTTAGTTTAGGAAAGTGGTATTAGGGGTCAAATAATTTCAGCAACTGGCGCCCAATATATATTTTGTTTTTTACTAACTTTTTGAAAGCATTATAAGTATGAGTCAATAAATATATTTATAAAATTAAGTAACATGATAATTAATAACATAGAATTCTTCTTTTATCATCATCATCATCATTACCGTTTGTAGCACTACCATTATCATGATCATCAGCTTCATATTTATGTGTTTGGTGCAGTGTTTTATTTACTAAAATATTTTTCCACTAAAATTCTCTCAAATAGCAACACTTGGTTGTGCCACTTAAATTTAGTAACTGAAAAACTTAATAGAAAATAGGTATCTAAATAAAAGAATATATTTGTTTTGAATGTTGTTTGCATATTTTATGTGCTTTTATATGTTTGTCTAATTGAACAATGTAAATACATTTAAAAACCCCAATGAACTAGTTTCTTTCAGTTATTGTGGGTTCTAACAATGTCTTTCGATTTAAAATCTGTCATTTTCACAACAAAATGTGTTTCCTCTTTTTAATCTTTTGTTAGTTTTTCTTGTAATCTTTACTTGTCTTTAATAAAGTTTTCCTGGTCTACTCAATGATTGTATCGTTTTTCCTTTAATTTTTTTGTTGTTGTACACACTTTGTTGCTAAGTTCTCATATTGTGACTTAATTTTAATGGCTATTCTCTTACGTAGTCTGTTATATATTGTTATCAATGCTATTTTATTGTTAAATAGTTGTATGACCCGGCTTCGCTCGGAAGCTATTTGTTAATGATTAATATTTCATATGGAGTTAGAAAAACAATTTCAGTACAAAGAAAAAATGACACAATATTTTCTCAATTTATTGTTTAAAATTTAAGGTAATTCATTAAAAAATTAATGAATATTTCATTTTAAAGTTTGATAGTAAACAATATTTTTTATTTTTCTGTTGCGAGAGAAAATTAACAGTGCTGGCGGTATACCAACTCTCGAGCATACAACGTACAATTGCCCGTGGGCAAGACATTGGGATTCTAGGTTTAACCCACACACTTTTAGCGATTGTCCTTGAAATTTATTAAGCGTCATTGCGAATGCAAGGCGAACGGGAAATTGGACACATTTAAACTTAAATGGTAAATCACTTGGTATGATAGGTATCCTTGGAATAAGCTCTTCACCTACAAACTTTCTATAATTATTATTGCTTTAATCGCCAATCTAGTTTCTTATATAATTATATTTATTTTTAATAAATATCTTTTTTTCTTTTTAACGATCTTTCTTATATATTTTTTTCTTTTCGATATATCGCTTTCCTTTGGAAAGCTTCTTCAGGAAACAATTTTTATTTTTGAAAACAAAAAATTATTAACATATTGAAAAACATTTTTCAAAAACATTTGACAAAAACATATAAAATATTTTTTCATACATACATACAAAAATTTAAATTTTCAAATATTCTAACATACAAAAACAAGGAAACGAAAATAACAAATAAATAACAAATAAATAACAAATAACAAATTCTCTCTTATGAAAAAATTATAACAAATTATGTGTCTTTTTAATTAAGTACCTATAATTCTGAGCTAAATTGTCTGTGTCTGTCTTGAAATTTATTCTCCTTACATTTGGTACGTTAACAATTTCTAACATTTCCAACATATAACGTCTCTTGTAGTTTTTTTCTTTACCTAATACTGATGTTTCATCAAACTTTGGATAATGATTATATTTCTTACAATGTGAAGATAAGGATGTCTTCTGTGTTGAAATATTCCTATATTTTTGGTCACACCTGTGACCAGCTAATCTTGTTTTAAGTTTATTTTTTGTTGTCCCAATATAAACTTTGTCACAGTTCACCTGGTCATTTCCTCCACATGGTATCCTGTATACTACATCAGATATTTCCATTTTTCCTATTTTATCCTTCATACTGCTAAATAATTTATTTAATGTGTTATGTGTTTTGTGTGCAATTATATATTTATCTGTGTCATATATTTTACACTTTCTTAATCTTTCTGATATTCCAGGAACATAAGTTAATGATTTATAATATCTTGGCTCTGCCGTAGAATTTCCTAAATTATGCCTATAACTACCATATTGTCTAATTAATCTGTTAGTTAATTCTACTGGAAAATCATTGTCGTTAAGTATATCTCTTATTGTATCCCTATTCTTCAAATGAAATACTCTATCACTTATAGTCAATATTCTGTCTATCATATTTTTCGCTGTGTTTATTATCATTTTCCTTGGATGTTTTGAATAAATATTAATAATTCTTCCAGAAGATGTTTGTTTCTTATACCAATCAAATACTTACTTATTTTTCTTCCTTATTATCAATATATCTAAATATGGAAGTCTAGATTCTAATTCTCTTTCAATCGTAAATTTAATATCCGGATGGAAACTATTCAATTCTGACAAAATATCATCCACTGCATCTTCTGAAGTTATACAAAATAAATCATCCACATATTTTGTGATTATCTTAGGTTTCATATGCATTTTACTAATACATGAATTTAGTAATTCCTCCATCACAATATCAGCCATAATTGGAGATGCTGGAGAGCCCATAGGGAGGCCCTCCTTCTGTTGATATATCCTATTATCAAATTGAAAATACCTATTGTCTTTAATGCAAAACTTAAGAATACGTAAAAATAATTCCTTCTCAATATTCGTATTTTGTTCTATTATCTGCCATTTTTCCTCTATAATACTTAAAGCTAAACCTACAGGAATACTTGGAAAAAGTGAAACTACATCAAATGAAAACAATCTATCATTATCTTGTATATTTATTCTCTTGGTTTTATCCTTAAATTCCAACGAATTTCTACTATTATATATTGATTGTCCTGTTATCACCTTAAGAATATTCGTTATATACTTGCACAGTCCGTAGGCCGGGGAATTAATGCAAGAGCAAATAGGCCTTAAAGGAAAATTCTGTTTATGGATCTTAGGTACTCCATATAGCTTTGGAGAATTTGATACATTAGTCTTAAGTGTATAAATTTATACACTTAGGGGAAACAAGTTTTAAAAATTAAACTTAAAATGCATATTTTACTAAATTGAAAACAAATTCACGAAAGGTTTTGAAGTCTTTATTTTTTCCATACAATATACATATTTCAAAGTATTTAAAACATGCAATCTTTTTACATATATATGTACATGTGATTTTATTGTGAATTTTAATTTCCCCAAAATTGTGACGGTATTACCTCTAAAAAATCTGGCAGCTATGTATAATGAATTAAAAACAAATCTTCAAAGAAAAAATACATGCATTATTGTTGACATGTTAGAACAATTTTCGGTTTGGCCGAAGTTGAAGATGTTGCATCTCTTTTATTTTTGTTTTTTGTTTTTGTTTTGATCTACGCGTTTTTTAGCGTATGCTAAGAATGCATACGAGTGTTTGCATGTATACAAACTCATTAGAATACAAACTTGTATCCACAAATAGTAGGGAAAAATGTACAACATACAATCAAATTGCTTCGTCAAACCAGTTCGAACGAACATGTCGAGACGTAAATAACTTATTTGTGTTTACAAGAAGAAAATAAATTAATTTTCTAATTTTTCCGAAAAATTGTATAATTTTTTTCATACAAACCATCTCCTGAAAATTTTGAATCGAATAAAAAAATTAGCCAAATCGCTCCAACCGTTCTCACGCCATTTCATTACATACGTGGACTATTTCATTTTTATATATATAGAAGATAATTTAAACTATTTAAAGTTTCATAAAGAACACCCTTTAAAAAACTTTAGAGAAGAATTTCAAAATCTTTTCAATTTAATTGTTGAGAATTTAAAAATTTAAGGTAAATATTCTGTAGTTAGTCTAATGGTGTATACAGCACTAATGCATTGCCTTTATTTACTGAACTTTTCGACATGGAAAGCGGCAGGAAGGATTTCGTATATGAAATAAACTCCATATTTAAAGTAAAATTTAAAATAGAATTTTAAAATAGATATAAGTACATATATCGGATTTTCACCAACAACATGATAATTTTGACATTTAGTTTGTTGACGTATTCGTGGTAGACGCATTGGCGAAAATCGTATTAAAATAATTAAAATCCACTGTGAACATGGTGGTTCTGTCAAAATTATATTTCATATTTTCGGACAATATAATCGTGCTTCTGAGACCGCTGTTAAGAATTTGGTCATTAAATTTGAGTCGACAGGCTAGATACAAAATGTGTGAACACCAACGTGTATTCGACCGGGTCGGTCAACTGAAAACATCGTAGCCGTGAGCCACAGTATTGAAGCAGATCCAAATTTGTCAATTCTCGACGTTGGGGTTATTCAGAACCACTACACGGCGAATTTTGCATAAGGATTTGACTTTGAGGCCTTACAAGGTGCAACTGCTGTCACAGTTGAAGCCGACTGACCTTTCATGTAGCCATAGATTCGCTCAATTCATTCAGGAACAACTGGTTGATTTTTCTGGATAAAATAAATTTTTCAGACGAAGCCCCAAAATGCAAAATTGCCGCATTTTGGGCATCTAAAAATCCTAGAGCGCTTATTGAAAAGCCCTTGCATGCTCAACGTGTCACTGTATAAAGCGCGGTTTTTTTGAAGATGAGGCTGGAAATGCGGTAACGGTCAAGCTATAGCGAGCTACTGACTACGCAATTTTGGTCTGTTACTGACGATGTGGATATCACAGATGCGTGATTTCAACAGGATGGTGCCAATGTCACACAGCCAATGAAACGATCAATTTATTGCAAACCAAATATCCCGATCGCATAATTTCACGACAATCAGCAGTAAAGCAGCCAACCAGATCATGTGATTTAACACCACTGGATTATTTTGTATGGGGCTATGTTAAGGACAAAGTGTATACAGAGCCAATGGAATCAATTTCCGCTTTAAAACCGTGATATCCGTGATATGATTAATGAAATAGGACCGCCATTTTGCCAAAAGGTGATTAAAAACGTTGATGAAAGAGTCGACATTTTCAGCGTGGTCATGTTGGACATTTGCCAGATATCATTTTTCATTCATAATTGCCGGCCTCTTCTCTTCGTATTACAATAAAAATTTGAGTCATCTCAATCTTAGCTTTTTGTTTTATTTTTTTTTTTTTTTAAACAAACTTTTTGTTGAAAAACCCTCTACTAAACGTTTATATAAATATAATCAAAAAGATAAAATAATGTAAATAAATTGCTGTAAAATTAAGAACGTAATTACAAATAGACTTTGATGTTAGGAGTACAGTTACTTATTATATTGTCAGAGTTTTTATTTCATTTTTTGTTCCTGGTATTGGTTTTATGCTTTTTATATTGTCCAAGTAATTGCAACAACAATCAGTCCAATTGAAAAATAATATATGAAAAAATAAAATAAAAAACATAAGAAAGAGTATAGATAAATAAATGAAGAAACAAAAAAAAAACAACATAGATAAAAGCACTTTTAAGAAACAAAGCCAGCCAGTCTACCCCCTGTAAGTCATTATCCTGTAAAAAACACATATACATTTTTAACTAACTTAGATTGTAATATATGCTGACTTTCTGTAGACAGTGTGCTAAATAAAGCGAACAATCGTATGACTTTGCAGCCATGTCAACGAATAATTATTGTTTCCACCAGCCTTTGAGTTATTAACAAAGAAAATTAATATTTGTTTAAAAAATTCAGACATAAAACTTTAATTAACATAAGCCAAATACAAAAATATACAGAACACATATTTGGTTAGGTTAATTAGATCACTTGTTCCTATATTCCCTACCGAATAATTTGGATCCTAATGGTCTGACAGAGTGATTTGCATAAGATGTGAGGAGTTTCTGTATTTGTGTTCACACAAAGTCGATAGATCTGTAACAGCTATGGAGTGCAGAGAATATGTAACGTGCCTGTAAATAGGACTGGAGAATGGCAGAGAATTAATTTCACCATTTCTATCTCTTCCTCCTAAATTTATTATCCTATTATGGACATCAGTGATATAGGCACTATTAGCAGAGCCGTCAGTGTTCCCATTCAAGCTGTTTGAACTTAAGAACATAATGTCTAAATATGAATAATATCTATACCTGTATATTAATGTTAAAGTATTTATAAAATGACTCATTTAGCGCAGCATTTATTTATCATTAATTGTCTACGGAAATTAACATCCTTGCAGACATTTTAATTAAAATACAATATAAATTATCTCAAATTAACACCCATACAATAATAAATACTAGCTTTACATACAACATAAAAATTTGCTCAAATTGAACATACGTACAATAAAACAAATTTTGTAAAAAAATATACATAAATGCAAACACCTAGTTGTTCAGGTAAACTACTGACAAATTGAAATCTACGAAATTAAAATATTTATTGAAATCTGCACAAATTCTCCTAAAAGGGTCCGCGTTAGCATGATTGGCTCGAAAGAATTCCACTGCTAAAGGTATAAAATGTCGTGTAGGGCGTTGCGGTACATTTAGAGTAATCCTGTTAATAAGTGAAAGAGTAGAAACATCGCCAATTATCACACCAAAAATGAACGAAATATTAAGTGCTGTTCTACGACTCCTTAGAGTTGGTAGCTTAATAAGAGGAAGTCTACCTGAATAGGCAGGTAAGTCCAATGGGTTAAAGTGCAAACCACGGAGGCAAAAAAGCAGGAACTATTTTTAAACAGATTCGAGAGCATCTGAGTATTTTCTATATATAGGGTCCCAAATGACGGATCCATACTCTAGAATAGGCCTCATAAGGGACATTTAAAGGCTTTTGGTAACGTATGGATCATCAAACTCTTTAGCCCAACGTTTTACAAATCCAAGTACACCTCTAGCTTTGTTTGCTGTCAAATTGATATGTGCAATAAAATTGAGTTTGGAGTCAAGTAGCAATCCAAGATCTAGTATTTTGTCAACTTCCTCCAAATGATGATCATCGATATAGTAGCATGCAGTTATCGGTTTCTTTCTAGCAAAGCACATATATTTACATTTTTTGAGATTTAGCTCCATACGATTTATTTTACACCAGTTGTAAAACGAGTTAAGGTCACCTTGGCGGCGTTGCTGGTCAGTTACTTGACAATAACTAAGAAAAACTTTTACATCGTCAGCATACATCAAAATATTGGATGATTGAATGACATCAGGCAAGTCATTAATAAATAGCAAAAAAAGAAGCGGCACAAGGTGGCTTCCCTGTGGTACTCCAGATAGAACCTTTATGCATCTAGAGGAGGCGTTATTTAAACGGACCATTTGTTTACTATTTGTTAGGTAAGAGTAAATCCATTTGACAGTTAAATCGGCAGTTGGGGTAAGTGACTTATTTTTACAATTTTAGCTGGCTTTAGACTTACTTAAATAGTGTAACGAACTTAAATTGTCTATCTGTTAAGAAACGATTTGAATAAATACAAGGCATATAGAGCAACATCTCCCATTCGTACATAGTGTAATTATTATGTCATAATTCTTTTCTTAAGAAAGAACCTAAAAATAGGGACCTGATGTTGTAGTATAGCATTTATCTATTACAGTTCAGCTGTTTGAATGCTGCCCATGGAAGCATATTTATAGATAGAAGGCACGGTTTCCATCTGAGGCCCCTTGCTTTTAAGACAGATTAACTTCAAGAAATTATTAATCTAGTTATATTTTTCTAAATGCATAAATAAACAAAAAATGAAATGAAATAGGGAAACTAACAGTTTATAATAAATTTAAAAATCTCTTCAACATACAATGTTTAAAATCTAGTGAGTGAGCTTCTCTATTGAATCGTTAAGTAATTTAAAGAGCAAAAGAGTGTATGACAGCTGTGTCACATTTTCAAAAGAAATGTGTTTACACAATCACCCTTATCATGAATTTCACATGTAAAAACTTCCGAATGGAATTTTTTATTTACATGGATTTTAATTTAATCGTTATTAACTGAAATGTGGTCTTACATAAACCTAAAGAAAATTATCTTCTGCGATTAGTTATAGTTTATCAAATGTTTTCTTGAATAAATTTATTATATATCGGCTTGTGTGGATTTGTCCAACATTAAAATACAATAATCTAGTTTTTTTTTCGCTAATACCAGTACTCAGGAGATGACTCCTACTCATGCAGTGCATTCTGCCAGTACTAGGAGGAAAGAGCAAGTAGTGTTTGTGGACATTCATTTCCCACATTGAAAGTGACAGGAAAAACCTCTGGAGGAAGTTTATTCCACATACGAACTGTTCTGCAAAAAAAATTTCTCAGTAATGCATAGTACGATTCACTATCCAATCGACCACAAATGGATGCGCTCTTAACGAAAATCAAGGCAAACCTAAAAATGTACGAGTTTCGGCAACAAGTACCCTTATTTCAATAGAGCACTTACCATTGTAGTAACGATAAAACAGTGAAATTCAACATCGTTGCGTCGACGCTAAAGATAATCAATAGAGTTCGATATCCTACCGTCTCCAATGAGTCTCTTGCCCCTCTCCTTTACGCGGTCGAGCAATTTCAAAATAGACTTTGAGGCCCCGGCCCACACCTGAGAGTTGTATTACATCTTTTGACGGATATAGGTGGTATAAATAGTACGGAGATCGGATGAAGTGAAGTATCTCTTACACCGTTTTAGAAAACCGAAGCAATTGAAAGCTTCTTTAGAAATCTGAAAAATGTGTTTATACCATCGAATATCACATTAAATTTTCAAGCCAAGAACATCAAGAGCTTCCGATTTCGTAATATCTTTATAACCCATAGTAATAGGTGCAGCACCATTTTCGAACACAAATCTATGCGTAAGCATGCAGCATTGCATCTTATAGGCATTAAAATAGCCTCTATTCGCACGACCTCATTCGGAGATCGCGGCGAGATCGTGATTGAGCGAATCATTCAAAATACAATAATCTACATAAGAAAAAGTAAAATTTCTTTAAATTCTAATTCAACATTTTTTCCCTGTTTACAAAAACAAAAAAAAACGGTTCTATTTTCTATCGATAAATTTAAAATGTTTTAGAAATATCGAAAGGAGCACTTCAGTTTCTTTCGCCTTTTGAAGTATTGTTCATTCTGTCTGATCATTCTAAATATTTGATCTATTACTCATTCTATCGATCTGCTATTTCACCTAAAATTTTACTCTTATTACTCTGAATTGCTTCTACGAAGTATTTTCTTTAGAGTTGAAACAATTTAGCGATGAAAACAGTCACCTACTCGTATATCTCGCATAATATGAATATTTTGTAACATATTTCCTTAATCAAATAACATGTTTTGTTGCTTAGATTATCTAGTACATTTATTGTGTTAATTTTGTTTTTTACATCATGTTTCACACTATAATACACGATTTGTTAAAAACTTATATCTTATGAGAAAGTACGATAGTGTGAAAACAATATCTTATTAAAGTGTGAACGTGTGATTAGATTTACATCCGCGCCTGGCCATGAAGCCTTATTCAGATAGTGAATCAAACCACTGCATAATTTGGAACGACATGCTCGTCCTAGGAAGCCGAAGCTATAATTCTATGCAACAGAACTTTCTAGTTGCAACTTCGATGATTCCAGAGCAGGGCTGCAAATCATCACTTCTTGCTTAAGAGTTGGAGACTTTCCAACTCCTGTCCAGAACACATGTCTAGCATGCTCACTGGATCTGGGAACATTTCACCAGGTAGGTGTTATTAAAGGTGAAATGAACCTGGCCACCATAGAACCATAGACTGATATGGGGCCGCGAAATCACAACCACCACGATACTCCCATATAGGGGCCAACCTCAATAATCAGTCAGACAACAGTTAAATGTCTAAAGAGACAAATAACGAATTCTGCGGCTTACTGATTCCCGTGGAAATAAAGTGAAGTTTCCAGTTGTACCCCTGCTGACTTCAGGAGACTGGGCTCCCTTTTTCCCCCAGTTGCCCAGGTATAAGTTGTTGCTATCTCCAAAGACCATATATATGTGCCCCCGGGGGGAATATGAAAGTGTGAAATAATATGGAAAGAAATTTTTTGAAAAACTAAGAAAGCAGCTGTTAAACAAGTAAACAAACCGACAGCATCGCAGACGATAGTACGCCGCCGACTTTAATATTTTTGCTTCGTTTTGCAACTGTTTAAAATTGCCCTTATAAGTGTCACCCACATATGGAATTTATTTACGATAAAATACAAATAATCTTATAACTTCATCTTTCTTATTATTTTTATTTTTTATTTACCGGAAACCGAACAGCCACATATTATGATGAAGCAGCACTGCCGCAGCATATATAATATTCTTCAGTCGGTGTTGCTTTAATTCTATATCAACTTGGAAATCCTTGATAGTGTAGAAACAAATTGTAATGTCACTTTAGATTCTCTGACAATCAGAACAATTCTCATTTGATTTATTTCTGATAAAATGCAATGAAAATCTTAATACTCAGTATTATAGTAAAAAATGGGTTTAATCAGTTATGATTTCACTGCTACTAATATTTTTGTTTTGAAATTAAAAAACGAAATGCTTTCAATTAATTATGTAAACGATTATCAACACAGTGGGGAATTAAAAAAGAAATCACTGTTATCGCCAACGTCAATCAACTAAGTATTGTGTAGACATTAATTTATTTATGGTTATAGTTATCCGATTACTTTAATCACTAACTCTCCAAATAAAATCCCTAGCTATAAAATATAAAAATGAAAAAACATATTTTTTAATCGTGAATCCGAGTCATTAAAATATTTTACATTAATATAAATTTATGAGTTGTTCATTTAATAAAGTTGTATTGTTTATCGCGCTTTTTTTTCACTAAGAAAGTATGTACATTTTATAAAATTGTAATTTCTTATAAAACAATTTTTTTGGCATACAGGAATTTTAACATCCAAATATATAATAAATATAACTCTAACTAGAGAAAACTATTATTGTTGTGTTTTATATTTGGTGTTCAAAATCTGGTGAAAATTGGCGCTAAACTTATTCCCGCAACAGTCACCTTTTCCTGGTTTTAGGCTACTTGCTGTTGTATTTTTTTATCAATTAATCTTGAGAATTTAAATAAGAAAAATTATTCTGAACAAATGGAAGCCAAACTGAAATTTTTGTAATTTAAATAATTATTTTTAATTACTGGTTTAATGAGTGTTTAACCGGAAGTTCTCGCTACAGATAAATTGGACTATGCCGCTTACTCCTTTGCGGGGAATTTTGTATGAAGTACAACACTTCGAAGCATAATCGTTTTTGTATTTTTTTCTCGTTTTCCATAAAAATATGCCAGAGGAATATCCAATCCCTTTTAGAGAAAATGACATATGCATGTATAATATGTATAATTAAAATGGTATATTGCGGGTAGCTATGGTCTTAATATAGTTAGAACTAATGTGGTATATAATATCGGTTAGATGTATAGTATTATAGAATTTAAAGGTCTTTGTAGACCGGACAAGAAAATCATACCTTCAGGGCAAGCAGGTTGCTGCTTTCTGTTGCCATTACTTAGTATATAATTTGATGTTCTAAGGTTTCTGTTTCCTAATATTGTTGAACACAGCCTACTGTATTTCTTTTTATTTGTATATGAGGTCATGTGTAAAAAATTTAATTTTTCCTTCTATTTTGTTGTATTTGCATTTGCAATTTCTGTTGTTATAAGAAACCAAGCTAACATAGCGTAATATCAAACAAAGAATTAGTTTTAACCTAGAAATTAAAGCTTTTTCAACAACAAAGATTAAAATCTCAAAATAAGAAAAATATTATAATAAATTATTCAAACTTGTGCTTATAATTATTTTCTTACGAGAAAAATTACAAATTTTAAAGAAATAAAATTTAAAAAAATTTGTCAACTATTTTTGAAAACGACCATTTAAGTATACAAGTTATCTACTAAAACATTCTTATGTTTCCATATTAAATTACTTAGTATGTTTAAGTCTCAGTCAGTGTAGGTTTTTTGTAGTAATAAACGAAATTCCTATCATGTGCCAGTACCACAAATGCTCAGTAACAAAACTTGTTATTTAATCATAAATACGAATAGATGAATAAACGAACAACCCTAGCAAATTGTAAATTTTTTTATTAAAATACGTGCTGTGTGACAATTGTGTTAACTAAATTATATACATTTTGATCTATTATTCACACAATGCTATTCAAGGCGTTGTGACCAAATTTCGCACCAGTTTCACTTTATTAGAGATTTATCCCCCACATTAATTCATTATTTATTAAAATCCGAAAAAATAAATGAATATCAGTATTAAATTTTAAACCGAAAGTTATTTCCCTCAGCATCGCCTATATTAATTCCTGCTCATTATGGTTTTAGAAAGGGTTGTTCAACTATTACTACTCTTTTGGAATTAACAACACTAGATAATCGGAGATTTGTTCAACGAAAACAAACACCGATATTAGTAAGATATTTGATAAGTGCAACCACAGAGAAATAATAAGGAATCTTGACCTTATGGGATTCACAAACCATTTACTTATGTGGATTAATTCACATCTTTCAAACAGAACTCAAAAAGTTCGTTTTAATAGCTATCTGGGTCTTTTTCTTGTTTTCTTTATTTATTAGTGATCAACCCAATGCCATTAAATTCTCAAACGTTCTATTATAAGCAGATGACGGAAAGATATTTTGAACATATAATCATCACGCTGATCATATTCTAAGTCCTTAGATGCATTTAATTTCTGGTGTATAATTAATCTTATGGTGTTGAACCTTAAAAAGTGCATATACATGCGTTTCTTCCGATGATGTCATACAAACGTCCCATTTATTTTAAACGGTCGCGAACTTGATAAACTGAATGTACTTTCAGATATTGGTATTTCGCTGGATCCTAAATTACATATTATATATATATATGCGTTAGCCACTAACAAAGCACGTACAGTTCTTGGATTTATAAAATGCTAGGCGAAGCAGTTTAGTAACCCATATGTCACAAAACATTTGAACACTTCTCTTGTCAGACCTATTCTAAAATATGACTTAATAATTTGGGATACAATTATAAAGTTATAGCAATAGCATAGAATCCCTTAATTCTACCATCCTGCACTAGAGTGCTTGCTCTAATAAAACTGTCAACTGTAAAAAAAAACCGAAGAATAATGATAAATGTTTGTTTTAATAATTTAATAAAGGGAAATGTCTGCTCAGATTTTTTATCAGCATAATTTTATTTAACGTTATATTTCATCCTACACACTATTTTAATCCTCTGGGGCCTGATTCTAAGAGTCAAATAGAGCGAAATAATTGCGTATCGCAATTAATTCCGATAGTTCTCAATTTTCTAATTCTATGAGTCGAAACGTAACGAATCGTTTTGTGTTTCAGTGTTGTAAAACGGAAGCAAGAAAAAATTTACCCACACTGTAAATTAACATAAACAAGAAACATATGTTTCGTGAAAAATAGAAAAAAATTATATGCAAAATTTTTAAAAATAAACAGCAATTGACTAATGGATACAATTTTGTTTTGTTTTTTCTCTTCTTCGGATTAAGAAGAGTGTAATTTAACACGCATTAGAATACAAATCCGCATAAAAAGTGATCCCTTAATATTGGCAGACTCAGAGTAAGTTAAAATATTATATCTTAATAAAAATTTTAATTCTCTCTTTTTTACAGATTTGTAAAGCGATTTCGACTAACGAAAGAAGCCTTCAATTATGTTCTAAACAAAATACAATTCAACGGAGTAATTTCAACAAGCGTACCCCCAAAAATTTAATTAAAAAATTTTCTTGATTTGTTCTTAAAAACAAAAATACCTTGTTAAAACTGCGTGATTTTATGCTTTTGTTATTAACATATTTATGTGCCATTTATTAAAATATGATGAAAAAAATTTAAATCTTATTGTTTATAAATCCTTTTTTATGCGATTTCTGGTGTATTTTAAAACATTATTTAGGTTTTATTTCTGTTTTTGGGTTTTTTTGTTGGCGCTAAACGTTTTGCGATGGCTTATTTGCTATCGAGCAAAATAGCGAAGGCTCACGTTCTTTAGCTAGATAGCTATCGACTCATAGAATACGTAATTCCGATACACTTTAAGCGATATCGACTGACAGAATACCAAAAGCACGAAATTTCGATTGTACGACTATAATTTCGAACGCTATCGACTCTCAGAATCAGGCCCCTGGTAATTAAAGTATTCAGATCATATTATGCTTTAAGGATTTGTACTAAGTTTCATAAATTTTATAAGCATATTGATTTTTCTATTATTTACTGTTTTATGATCCCTACAGACGCACAGTGGGTTAGAATAGCATGTTTTCTTGGATCAAATCAGGGAAGCTATGTTCGGATAATTTTTCCTTATTTTTCAGTTAATACCATTAAAATAAGTAAAAAAAAAATGTTTTCAAAGTATATTTGAGTATAATTTTATTAAATAATGCTAAATATCAGTGTAGCTATATAGTGCAAGGAGTACAGTATGAGAACTTAAACATTACATTTTATACATCTTAAAGTTAATCATCAACATCATCATCGTCATCACCAACATCATCAACATCATCAGCAACTTCAACATCACTGAAATAGTTCTTGTTCTGAGCTGCAGGTAAAATTAAATCAATTGCCTCCTCTGGCAAGCTTTAAACCTTCTTTGTAGGCAATTTTTGCCTGCTTGAAATAATTGGGTCAGAGGTTATCAAAAACATATTAAAAGTGTCTTGGTTTGATTTTTCGCGACTGCACTTTCGTTAATGAAACTCCCTATATTTTTTTTAATCTTTATTTCGAGCTTCTTGCGCTTCTTCTGATAACTACCCAATAGGTAAAATGGCATTTGACACAATTTCGGGTCCTTTAATAAAATACTTGTGCCAAGTGGGAGGCATATTGTACCCAGGATACGTTTCAACAAAAAGTCGTCCTGTATTGTGTGCATATATTAAAAATTTTTCATTATTAATTTCATGGCCACTGGATACAGCAATAAGCAACACGTGCATTTTTTTTATTAAATTAACATCTATTTTTGTTATTTCGGCAGATTTTTCAGCGGTTTGAAAAAAAAACGTCTTGCCTTATTCTCATCATTCATGTTTCCAACGCCAGGTTTGGGTTGGTCAACTATTAATCCCATATTCTCTTTAAATTTTTTCTGAACTTCTTTTTTTGCTTCGGCTACTGTTCTTTTTTTAGAATCAGTTCTGGCCTGCCACTTTTTTAAAGGTGTTTTATATGCCACGTGCAAAAGACATTCAAAAACCCTAATCTAGCCATGAAGAATGGAAAGGCAAAATTTTAAATTGTGTACATGTACAGTTCTTTGGATCATGGCTTCTAATATTATTAAAATCCTTACTTGTAGCGCCATATAAGTAATACTTTTGTGTTGATGTGGTTTCTGTTAAGGCATTGCAAACTTTTCCATCTACCATTGCCATAATTAATTTGTGGAAAACATGTACATGAACTTTCTCACCAATCGTGACAGTGGAAAAGGTTAAATTCTGTATTTCCTTTTCAACTCTTTTTTTTTACTAATTGACACATATGCGGTTTCTTTGGTAAATTCTGTTTTCAAGGGTCTGCAAAATCTAGTTGAAGACGACCGTGGATTTTACCACATTACCTTCTCCTCAAACATAAGCCTAAGTTGTACAATTGTGGTTAAAAAAACTGATGAATCACTAGCATCAGATCCATGAAAGGATTGTTTATATGAGTTATGGCCAGAGCTTCCATCAAAGCCCCATTTTGAACATAATACTACATTCGAGTTCGTAATACCTAATGAGTCAATAACAGTTTCTTGAAGTTCTATTAGTCGCTCCGCTGTGTGATTAAGAAGACCTTGTAAAGTTACTTCAACGGAGTCGACTGCTGTAACTCTTGTATTAAATAATGCATAGCTTCTAAAGCGCACAAAATGGCAGCGTAAAATTTTGCAATATTATAGAGATTTATATCCTTTTTAATATAATTCAAAAATTATGACATGAATGTGGACAAATAACAACTATATATCCATTTAAAATATAAAAATACTAATTTTTTGGCATTCCCAATATAAATAACTAAATCTAAAACACTTCCATACACAATTTGATACACAAATGTCAAGGAAGTATTTACAAAATAATCTGAACTTGATGGTTTCATTGAAAAATTGTTAACTCTTGCAATACTTTTTAAAATAAATAAAATTTTCAATGGGAAAGTTTTCACTTTTTTCAGTCTTTTTTGCACAAAAATTTCTATAAAGTTTGAATTTGAAGTTTCACTACAAAAACACCAGAGCACTTTTGACATTTATTTTAACGACAAGTAATGTAGAATTTTATATAATCTAACCGGGTACAAAAAATTTTGACGATACTTATAATTTTTTTTTTTTAATTTATCCAAGAAAACAGGCTATTCTAACCCTTTGTGAGACGTAGGGAAATGAACAAATAAATAATTTGTCCTTAACTTGCCAGATATTATTTCTATTCAAGTGCTAGCTAATAAGCGAAAGATTTGAATTTACAGCTGGTAATACAGCAACCCGAAACGCTATTAAAAATGAAGCATTATATGAACTCGTTGTAGTTTCTATAGATCAATAGTATTTCTAAGTTAGATGTAGAATTTATAGGCAAAATAACTTAAAGCTTTAAGGGTTATTTTTAACGATTGAGTTTAATGGTTACCAATTATTATTTTTTTTTTGTTTAATAGTAATCAAAGCACTTTAAATACAACAATACTAGCAAGATTTCACGGATTAGACATAATGAGGACATTCTCATGAGTGTAAAGCAATATAATCATTGTTATCTAAATGGATAATGAAAAATATCAGCATTAATCTCAAAAATTTTACATTATAACAATGAATAATTGTGTTTAGATAAATGGGTTTATTAAGATAACAAGAGATGAGTGGGTTAAAATGCTTAAATATTCAAATAGCATTTACCATTTTTAGGGAGTGTAATCAATTGTGATTACTTGATTGAAGAAAACTCTGGTATCAACGAATTAAATCATGGTATAAATTTTTGTAGAGCATTGGCTAGTTAGCGCGCAAAATAATAACACATCTGTGTATCGTTACTGCAATTCACGTTCATTGTCAACTTTAAGACAATTTGGACAAGATGGTTTTCGTTGCCTCTCAGCGTAACTAAGCCACCTTTACAGCAAGTCCCTTTATCACTTCTATAGCGAAAATTGCGACCACCTTCTCTGCTTAAGCCTGCAGAGCCGTTAAAGTTAAATTGAATGTTAACAAATCGCTGCAAGCGTCCAAAACGTTGTGCATACATAGACGAATCATATTCATATTCCTTTACGCTGTCGCCTTCCTACTTTTTATTAAATACTACCATTTTTTTCCATTCTGACGTGTCCTCACCTTTAGTTGACTGGCGGATGTTGTATTGTGGCTCTGCGTGTTCTTTATGAAGTGCTTTCCATTTATCGAGTGTTAATTCCTTTATATCTTCTTCTGTGCCAGTAGGCACAGAGTACCCCCCGGGGGCACATATATATGGTCTTTGGAGATAGCAACAACTTAGACCTGTGCAACTAGGGGAAAAAGGGAGCTCAGTCCCCTGAAGTCAGCAGGGGTACAACTGGAAACTCCACTTTATTTCCACGGGAATCAGTGACCCGCAGAGTTCCGTTATTTGTCTCTTTAGACACTTAACTGTTCTCTAGCTGATTATTGAGGTTGGCCCTTTATGGGAGTATCGTGGTGGTTGTGGTTTCGCGGCCTCATATCAGTCTATGGTTCTATGGTGGCCGGGTTCATTTCACCTTTAATAACACCTACCTGGTGAAATGTTCCTAGATCCAGTGAGCATGCTAGACATGTGTTGGAAAGTCTCCAACTCTTAAGCAAAGAGTGATGATTTGCAACCCTGCTCTGGAATCATCGAAGTTGCAACTAGAAAGTTCTGTTGCATAGAATTATAGCTTCGGCTTCCTAGGACGAGCATGACATTCCAAATTATTCAGTGGTTTGGTCCACCATTTGATTAAGGCTTCATGGCCAGGGGCAGATGTAAATCTAATCACACAGTAGGCACAGAGTTTGGTCATTTGACGATTCTGCCTTGTCTGTTAAAGTAGCATCAGCTTTACTTGAAAATTCATTCTTGTTTCACAGATTCTCAACTATGAGCACCAGCTCCATCTCACTTTTCTATGTTTTTAATACCTTTTAAGCAAAAAATCACATTTTGGTCAGAACGAAAATATAAATTTCCAGTCGTATGTTAGGAATGCAAATCTTAAAAGTGAATAAAGACAGTAATACATTTCGTGAAATACAAGAAATAATGAATCAATTGCATCCAAGAATTCTAAAATACGAATTTAGCTGCCAGTTTTTTATAATCAAGAAAGAACTCTACGAAGGAAGGCATAGGAACGTAACAATATTTAACTCTGGGCTTTAATTAACTATTAAAAGATGTCATGATTAAAAATATTTGATTTAATATGCATTAAAATAGAACATAAATGTTTGCTGGGCAAAAGCCGCGACCTTTTGTATGTGTGCGAAAAATTATTGTTTTTGTTTTGCTTGCATTTTTTCTCCAATTTTATATGGAGTATGTAAATAAAATGCTCTCACTTCACAGTTTTATTTTTATTTTCCTTTAGAAGAAAGTCAGTTCAAATAAAAGTATGCACACACGTACGGTTTTTTCCCGGAAAATATCTAAACAACAAAACAAATTTTTGTTGAAGAGACGAGGGATATGTTCACTATTTCGCTTTGGATGGATTTAAAGTTTAAGATTTATATTTTTCTTTTTTTATGAAGTTGATGGCTAAATATATTTAAAAATAATAATACATGTACATGTATGTATGTATGTATGTATGTATGTGTCGATGTAGTTGTAGCTATTTTAATTAAATACATTTTGCCGGTTGTGCTGATATTTTGAGTAACTTATGCTTAACTTTTTAGCGTCATATTTGCCTCTATTTTTTTTGTTTGTTTTATTTTCACATTAAATTTGTCTAAAACAAATTTCAAATTATAAAAGCAGAAATTGCAGGGAGGAAAGGGCAATAAAATGTGTTGAGAGAATAAAAGAATAAAGCTTTTTGGTAAAATTTTTTACACTTACTTTTACAACCTTAATAGCACATTTAAAATATTTTGTTTTGAAGATTAACAGCTCCCTCTTCTAAACTTTGTTAAATATTTTATGTTTTTAACATTGAATTAAATTAAAAAAACGAATAGTCGTAAAGGGATGTTTTCAATAAGAAGTTTATTTTGCAAAACAAAATAAAAGAAAAATTTTGATTGAGATGATTCAAAGAAAAATTCAGCAATTATGAGTAAAACATTATATCTGGCAAATGTCCACCACGACCAAGTTGACAGATGTCGATTTTTTCATCAAAGTTTTATTTTTTTTGTCAAAATAGCAGTCCTATTTTGAGTTTGATTTTGAGTTTTAAGGCTGAAATCAATTCAGTTGGCTCTGTTTAGACTCTGTCCTTAAGTCCCACAAAAACAATAGATTAGTGTTAAGCCACATGATCTGGCTAGCCACTTAACTACTGACTGTTGCGAAATTATGCGGTCGGAAAATTCGGTTTGTAATTAAATTTTCATTGGTTATGCGACATGTAGCACCGTCCTGTTGAAACTACATGTCATTAATATCACCAATAATAGCCCAAAATTGTATTGTTAGCATCTTTCGATAGCGTAATCCATCGACCGTTACCCCATTCCCAGCCCTATCTTCGAAAAAAAACGGCTAAATCACAATTGCAGCCGACAAAGCGCACCATACAGTAACAGATGAGCATGCAAGGGTTTCTCAATAATCGATCTAGGATTTTCAGAAGCCCAAATGCGGCTTTTTTCTTGTTGACATATCCTAACAAGTGAAAATGGGCTTCGTCTAAAAAAATTATTCTTTTTAAAAAAACCTGCCGGTTATTTCTGAAAGAATTGAACGAATATACGGCGATGTGAATGGTTGGTCGTCTTAAATACTTGCACCAGTTGAACCTTGTAAGGCTTCAAAGTCACATCCTTACGCAAAATTTGCCATGTGGTGATTTTGAATAACCACAATTATTGAGAACATCGAGGAATTGATAAATTTGGGTCTAGTTAAACTATGTGGCTTACGGCTTCTATTTTTTCAGTTGAATGACTCGCTTGAACATGCGTTGGTGTTTGCACATTTTTAATAGTTGTCTCAGAAGGACGGTTATGTTGTCCAAAAATATCACGAATTTTGCGAAATGTAATTTTAACAGAACGATCATTTTCATAGTGGATTTTAATTATTTTAATGAAATCTTGGTGCGAGTTTCAATTTATTGTAACAAATGCTTATACATCTATCACGCATACCTCAAGAAATTAAATGTCAAAACTATCATGTAGTTGGTGTTGTAACAATTGCAAAATAAACTTCTTGTTGAAAAACCCAATACAAGTACCATCATATTAATTGTGAAAAATCTGTTGTAGTTTCTACTGATAAATCCATAATAGCGTAACATGTTAAGAATAATTATGAAACTTTAATAATAGTAAATAAATTTAAATTAAGAAAAAATAATAAAATTTAAATTTAAAAAAATTCACGCAAAATCATGAAAAACTGTTGGGAAAAATGAGAATGGGATGAGAATATTGGGTTTTCTCAAAAAGCTCCGTTTTTCTTATATGATAGACATTAATAAAATTTATGTAAGCGAAATTTAATTTAATTTACCAACAAAATTTACACAACTATTATGACATTTGGCAGCTTAACACGCTTACGCTCACAGTCTAGACAAATTATTTTTGTAATAGTGAGTTTAGGAATGTAGGCTTTAATAACAATTTTTTTACGGTTGTATACTTTGTAATAAAGGTGTTTTAAAAGGCTCCAGTTAAAAAGCCGTGGGGTTAAAGCTTTAGTAGAATTCTTTCCTTTTATGCCAAACATCAATCACATTTTCATTTTGTACTAGAAGTGAAGTTCTTCGTTTTTGGTTCATTGGACAAACTCTTTTAGTGAGCCTATAAAACGAACTTACCATCTGTAATAGAAATTTCACTATCACTGTCATTTAATATTCAGATTTTTCTTTTATATGTATGCTACAATTTCTAAGAGAAATTGGAAAAGATTTCTGTTGAATTGATACTAAAATTAAGAATTATTATTCTATATTTCAAAATAGTTTTAAATGATTTTTTAATTTTTGAAATCATTAGCCTAGCTATTTATTGTTAAATATAAATAACTTTTATTTTGACTTACGTTTATATCTTATAATTTCTAATTTAATTAGCCAAACTAATATTAAATGACTATGAGTATTCGTTACAATCTTAGAAAATTAGTTAGTCAAATAGATGATGTTTACTACGTACAGAACTAAAGTAAATAAATACATGCAAATAATGTTGAGGCGAAATGTAGCTATTCAAAAAATATGCTTCTTAACAATTTTTCAAAAAATTTTCGTTTTATTAAATTTACACATTCAAATTAAACGAAAATTTAAGACGAATTAAATTACGGCCATTTCAATTTAAAACCTTTATTTTTCTTACTTTTGCCACCAAAGTGTTAAATTTAATTTCGTTAAGTGCAGCCCAATTATTTAATAAAATAACTAGACTAATTTAAATATTCATCGCTGCCGTAAGCCTTAATAAGCTTATTTTGTAAAAATTCTTGTAATCATGACTGGTGCATCGCAACAGCTTATTAAAACTTGTCGTCTAATGTGTGAAACCAACTCATAATAAGTAGTTTTCTTTTAATTTGAAAATGATTTGCATGGAATTTACTCAGCTTTAGGCCTAAACGTTGGTAGAATAACAGGATAACAGCACTTTCTCAGCAAATTAATTTCTTGTTGCATAAATTTCAACGCTTTTTAGAATATCCCTAAATATACACAAATATGGGAATAACGAAACGTAACCTTTTGCTGTCAATGTAATGTTATAGTAGAGAAATTTTTAAAAAATACAGAAAAACATTGCCAAGATCGATATAAAATTGTCATTCTGAAATTTTCATCACCTGAATTGATTTTTTATCACCACATTTGGCAACAAAGAACTGGCTCTCTATAATTATCAAAATCAGTCGCTTGAAGGCTAACAAGCTATGGAATAAAATTTTTATTTCATTCTTATGCTTTATGTTATATTTACGGCATATACATAGATGTTTTTATAATAAATAAGTATTTAATGTAACACTTATTTATTTACAAGGCTTTTTTAATAAAATATAACATTTATAAACTCAATATTTCGTTTTCCCTTGGAAAGCTTCTTTAGGAAATTAATTTTTATAAAACAAAAAATTATTAAATTATTTATTAAAGAAGAAACAAGGTCGAATAAAAAATAATAAAACAAAAACAAAATATATATTTTTATAAAAACTTATTACAATTTCTTAAGTTGTTGATAGGAAAATTAAACAACCAAGAAATCCTTTCTAGGATTTATAAGTGCTATACAATTGTTATTTGTTAATCCAAAATACTATTTATTTCCTTAATAAGCGATTATCATGTCGCGATACAACCCATTTTTACATGTTAGATTCTTGAAATAAAATAAGGTGTACTGCATAACAAACACATTAACTCGCGTAAACTTAGCATCTCAAGTAATACGTTTACCGTTTCTACCGTGATGCAACTCCTTTATCAATCAGGGAAAATAGAATCATCAAAAGCTTTAGCTTTCCTGAACACATCCGAGCATTTAACATATTTGAATGATCTCTTTGATGTTTTCAAGTCTTGCACTAATGCACTGCTTTCTACTGTTCTAATGAACCGTTGCAAATTTCAAAAGAAGGCTCAACGATTTTGAAAACCTTTAAAGTAAATCTAGGATTTATGAATCCTATTCCACTGTTAAAGTATATGATAAGATATTTCAATTAAAAGATAATCCCAAAAATATTTGTGTATTATGTTTTTTTTCTCGGGCAATCCTGTTTGTAATTGAGGAGTATAAATAAATATACGACCAACTTCATTGGCTGCCACTGGCCTACACTTCATGCACGTTGCCAACAAAAAGGTTCGTGATATATAAAAGATGCCTATTGAACTTTAAAGTTATGTTAGTTAAATCATAACACGTTTAATTTTCTTTTAAAATATATTTATATTTGCAGCAAGATTTTCTAGACATAATAAAGGGTCCGCCAAATAACTATTTTTTTGTTTTAAATGCTATAAACAAAACTACTGAATATTTTATCAAATTTCTTTTTTTATTTTAAAAGTACAATCCTTCCGATTAATAATGGAAAATAATTTCATTCAAACGGCTGGCCATGCGGTAGTCTACACGATCGGTACAACTTTTAAGCACATTATGTATTGTGTGCAGCTTTATTTCACCAATGGCTTCACGAATATTGTCCTTTAAAGCGTCGTCTCTGGCTTGTCGGCGTTACACTTATCATTGACGGCACCCCACAAATAATAGTCCAACGGTGTCAAGTCGAGGTGGCCAAACGTGGCCAATAGGGCGCAAAACATCGAGTGTAGCTTCAGCTTTATGCAAACTTCATCTCAATGATGTCTCTGAAATGTTCAATTATTGAGAACGACGGTGAATTCATGTTTATGGCGCTTCACGCACACTTTCTGCCACAGCAGCAATATTTTCGGGTGTACACACTGTTTTTTGGCTATTCACGCTTTGTTTTATCGATGAGGATGCCAGTTTCGTTCACTTTTTTCACAAGATAACGAACGTACGGAGCTGACGGTGCTTCTCTTCTTCCAAAATCCGTACACAACTTTCGCACACATTCTGCAACATTACCGTGATTTTCAAAGTAATGTCACAATATTTCCCAGCGTTGTTCAAGCGTATACACAACCATATTCCTTCAGCGGAAGGATAAAACTAATTATCTGTCAAATCAAAAATGATGTAATGTGATGTTTTAGGGTGCAGTATAAATTTGGTAACTGTGTTAAATAAGAGAATGCCATATAGCCCATATATTAATCTTTAAGCAGCTGTCTGGGGATTCAGCTTAAAAACAGGCGTTTTAGGAACAGCCCAATCTGAAGGTTTAAGATATTAAAACAAAGGCAGTTGCTGCCGTTTTGAGTTTTTCAAATTAAATCTTATTTTATTAGGGGCTTGCAGCCCTTTTTATATCTAATTTACATTTTTTACTTAGACCTTCTAACTTATTGTAACTTATTACTAATACATATCTGTCTCACTTCAATAACATGCATTATTGATTCATTGGTTCATGTGACGAATCAAATGCATGATAAAATAAAATACTCAAATGAATATGACACCTAAAATTGTGTCACTAATTTGTGTCATAGATCGAATGCATTTGAGTCGACACATGTTGTACTTTGGTAAATGGTTGTCTGGTGTGCTTATGTGTTACAGTGCAGTACACATATTGTGGTACACTACAATGATCTGTGTTACCATTCACTAAATAAGCACTAGTTGAAAAAAAAACATTAGATGGCGGACCCTTTACAATGCAATATATTGCAAACGATAGTTCTTGATGATAGTCTTAGGACTTGTAAAAGTGGATAAAAACTGTTTACAATATTGGAATCCTGGAATTTTTATACTATTTAAAATCTTTCATTTCACTTGCTTATTTAAAGGGGATTAAACAAAGGATGTCATATTTGGCAATTTTGGATATTGTACTCAGACTAAACGAGCCCAATCATGTGGAGGTGTAATAAAAAGATAAATTATTTATGAATTTATACCAGCAGTCATCTTCAATATACAATGAAATTGTATACAAATCCATAATTCTACTGTTATAAGAATTAAAGGTGTATTTTGCAATATTTACATTAATCGTTCGACAGAAAGGCGCCAAAGTTAATTCTACAAAAGACACTAATAAAGCATATTAAATAAAATCTAAAAAAATAATTTTACTTTTGCTTAACTAAATGACTTAACAATGTCAAAATACATTATTATATTTATGTAACTGAAGCAAAAGTATTGCTTTTAAAAGCTTTTATCTAACGCTTAAAGCCTTAAATGCAGTGATTAAATTTTAAATAAATAATTTCATTTTCTTTTAAATAAAGAAACGAAGAAAACACAACAAGATTTCTTTCTAATCTTTTTCAATTTTTATTTTATATATTTTTCTTGTAGTTGTTCATCTTAGAAAGAACTTTAAATAACTGGTCTCGTTCTTTTCAAACTAAATTATTTTTCTAGATGAAATTGTTTGTTTTACCAGAAAGCTTATATTAAGCCGATTATTTGGTTATTATTTTTTTTTTCTACTTCATTCTTAAATGTTGTTCTTATGTAGTTAAATCTGGCACTCTGTTGTTTTATTTCTTAACGTTAAGGGTTTTAAGCTATTTTTAATTTTACTTCGTTATTTTTAAATGACCATTTTAATAGAAATTCCCTATAGTAATAACAATTGGAAAAACATAAAATATAAATTAAAAATAGGGGAAATTGAAAAGTGTTTTAAACTATTACTTGCAATCGTATTTTAGCTTTTTATTCTTTTAGTAGTTAAGTTATTGTTATTTAAATTTTTATTTATTATAAATTTCCTTGTTATTGCTGCACCAATATTAAATATTCAAAGTGCATATAGTTTACGAAGCCCACGAATGAATATCTATAATACTTTTTTAAAGTTATACCTGAACCGACCAAAAGTCGGCAGGCTTGTTTTTGGATCACATAGCAATTAAATCACAAGCAATTAGACTCTATATATATGTTTTTCAAATTTTATAATTTTTTTTACTGAATTTCATAAATTTTTACATTTTTCACATTTCTGAATATTTATTGTTTAATGAATTTCATAATTTTTTAAAAAGAGAAAATTTTTATTTTTTGAAATTCATATTTATATTTTATAATTACATTTATTATTTGTTAATGAAATATTTGAAATTATAGTAGCCGTTAAGCAGCGCCACCTATTAACATGACGATACATCCGTAAGAAAAACATACCATTAAACACAACCCTAAACAGTCGCAAGCAGCTGTCGTTTAGTGGTGTTGATGTGTAAGTGTGCCTGGCTGAGACATATAAAAGCGATACAATTTAGTATTTGAGGAGTTGGCCACGGACAAGCAACCGGGCAAGACTTCTTGTAAGTGAGTGAGAATTTTATTCAACTTAATTAAAATAGTCTTGCGAATAGGTTCAGCTCAGTTAATCAGAGTCAGAATTTTATTCGACTTTGAATTAATTGAGTATAGCTCAGGTCTACGGCCAAGCAAGTTCTGTCGCTGCTTCACCTGGCCAGAATTTTATTTGCCCTAGCTGAGCAAGACGGACAAGATCGTTAAAAGGCTAACACCAATTTGGACGTGAAAAAGTTGTCTCAGAATCTTATTCGTGACAACCGCAACAAGTAAAAAATTGGTGAACAGGCAAACTGTTCTGCTCAGACTGGACCAGAATCTTATTCGCTCCAGTGTGAAAAGCAGTAGGCTAGCCGGCGGAGGGATTTCTTGAGAGCCACGAAGCGGTGGATCGTCGTTGGCGTGGTCAGTAGTGCTGTAGTGTAATTTTAACTTAGTTTAAGAGTGGATTATAATAAAAAATTTTATTTGATAATTTTTATAGTTTTTTAAACGAACTCTTTTATTTATCTTTAATAAATATCTTTTTTTCTTTTCTGAAGAAGCTTTCCAAAGGAAAGCGAAATATCGAAAAGAAAAAAATAATTAAAAAAATCGTTAAAAAGGAAAAAAGATATTTATTAAAAAATTTTATTAGTAAAACAAAAGTGTCTCTTGTGTTATTAGTGAAGCAAAATTTTTTTTGTAACGAACCCTGGTCGTCGCTAGCTCTATCCAAGCATAACGCGAGAACGTGTCGTTACATACCTCGCAATATTTGAGTAAGGGTGCTAATAAAATAAAGCAAGTTTTCAAACTTAAACTTGTTCTTAATTTATTATGCATAGTCTGATTTAATTTTTTTAAGTACAAAAATATTTTTAGTTAGCTTTAAAGGGATTTAACATAGTTTATTTATGCACATTGGTTAGCAAGAAATACAGAGCGTTTTGCCCAGAAAAACTATGTGATCTTTTTAAATCATTTAAAATATATTTTGGGAAGTACATCACGTTCCTTATCTATACCAACAAACTTGACACAACTTGAAATTTAAACTATAATATTAAGTGAGTTAATGGTGAAATACCGACATCAATGTAAAGAAATTGAAAGTCGGGCTTTCAGATTGCGGCATAAGCTTTTAATTTATATTAAAGCCTATTTTCTATACATTAATAAAAAAATAAAAAATAAAATAATAATAAATAAAAAAAAATATATACATATTGTTAATATAATTTAAAAAGACCTTAAAAAAGAATAAGAGATATTTATTATACATTAATAATTTTAAGACGAAGTGGTCTCTACTGACTTTGAAACAAGCTCCAAAATATCTGCCAAATTATAATTTTTACAAGAGGAAAATTAAGGAACAAGATAAGAACGAGCGAAAAGTGGCTTCAAAAAACCTCAGGGTACCGACAAATTTAGAGCCAAAAGTTGCTTTGCAATTTTTAGAAGGAGCAATTTGTAGATTCAATCAGTGAAAACATCTTCTTCCAGCTGTCTCCTTTATTAGCGAATATAATAATTTTTCTTTGGAAAACCGTTCTGATATCCGCCAAAATTTTAGCCAGAAAAATAAATAGTGACGATATAATCTTAAAGATCTAAAAGGCTGAATACGGCTATGAGGAAGAAATAATGATTTCCACCCCGACAATTTTAAAGCGTGTTACCCAATAAATACGAATAATTCATAAAAGTAATTAAAGCGATCTTTTAGATGAAATTATTTAAACTAGGTAAATAAATTATATAAATCAGGTAAATGTCGGGATTCCTAAAGGCAAAAAAAAATTTTTTTTAATATAATTCGGAACGTGATATACTTCCTAAAAATTAATCTAATCGCATAAATTTGCTGGCAAATGAACAAAATCACATTGTTAAATGCACACCTCGTCAAAATGTTTCTTGGTGTTAATCAATTCTATTCTTTTGAAATTATATGACATCAAAATTAAATTGTTATAAGGAAAGTTGGTAATCAGGTCTTTTATCGTTCATCGATGAAATTAAAGTTTTACCTATTATCGTTTTTAACAACATATGATTTTATCGGCGAAATAAACACACCGAATATTATGTTTTCTTAAATGTAATGAATTATCTGTTACGTCATGTTGGTTGCTTTCACTTCAAATGCTAGATTTTTTCTGGCAAAGTTTTATCTACATACCTCAATTTGGAAGTGATGCTTTAACATGGGTAAAATAGCAGCTGTTAAATCTCTTATGAAAACCAAAAACAGTGTTGCTAGCAGTATCATATTATTGCTTCTGTTCTCACAATTACCCCAAATACTCCATAAAGAAATAAAATTGCAAAAGATTATACTAAAAATGTTAATTAAAAATTTCATACTTGAAATAATTTAGAGTATGGCAACTTAATGCGGCATATTCTGGATGTCCAGTTTTGGGTGAAATAACAGGAGTAATGTTGTATTCAACGTAAGAATTTTTGTGCGCTCTCAACTAAAATTTTGACTTCGCTTAGGCCTAGAGGGCATTCAGCAGGTCCCCATGTCGAAATCAGTTTAGCACAGTACAATTTTTTTTAAAAATCTTATTATTCGTTATGCGTTAAGGATCTCCAACATATACGATTTAGTAATATCACCAAAAGATACACAACGGTGCATATTTCTGGACGTCTGGAATCATCCTATAGACAGTACAAGTACAAACAAAAATTTAATCAAAAGTTTAGCATAAAATAACAAAAGTTCAGCAAAACAAAAAAAAAATAACAAAACGAGTAAGAACATATTATCAAAATAAAAATATATATTAAAAATTAGTTAACACTAGCTTAAAAAGTGACAGACTATATTTCTTTTGAAATGATGTGCGTTACTAATAATTTGAGAGCTATGGGGAATCTCGTTCCAAAGTCGTATTGCATAAATATAGAATTGGAATTGAGATATAAGAGAGCTATATCTAAAACAGAGTAGTCTTTTGCCTCTATTAAGGGTTGAAAAGTTCAATCGCTCATATAAATGCTCGGGTTTTCGGGTGTATATAATTTTATGCATTAGGATTAAGACCCTTATCTTCAAGTAGTCATCAAGACACATGCCATAAAATTTATTAACATAAGAAGAAACATGATCAAATCTTCTTAAACCATATACATAACGAATAATATTATTGAAAGTCACATTTAATTTGATTTTGCTAATACTATCACAACAGGAAAAAAGTTCACACCCATATAGTAAAAGTGGCATCAAGTATGTCTTAGCGAGAAGTATGCGTATATTTAAGGCAGTGCAACGATGACTTTGCCAAAGATTTCTTAACATAGCAGATACACGATCACAAGCAAAATTAATATGGTTAGACCAAGTGAGAGTGCTGTTAAAGTAAATTCCCAGATTTTTAGCAACGTTTACAATCTCGATGAGTTGATTATTTAAGATTAAAACAGGAATATAATCAAGTTTCAATAAATTCTTCTTGATGATCAAACATTTGGATTTAGTTGGATTGATCTCTAGGCCATTAGCAGTAGCCCATTTAAAGGTGCGATAAAGTTCATCATTAAAAATCCTTACACAAGCCTCAACTGATTTAATGTTACAACTTATATAAAGCTGCACGCCATCAGCATATAATCTAACTTTACAATGTTCAAGTTTTGTTGGTAGATCATTGGCATATAGCGCAAACAGTAGGGGACCCAAGATTGAGCCCTGTGGAACACCTCGACTCAGAGGCAAAGTAGTTGATTTTGAGGTACCTGTTTCAACAAATTGACGTCTGTCAGATAGGTGAGAGAATATCAGATCGGCAGAAGTTGATGAAAACCTATGAATGGATTTTAATTTGTTTCTTAAAATGTAATGATCAACAGTGTCGAAAGCTTTCGAATGATCCAAAAGTACCAAAAAAGTAACATTGCTGCAATCAACTTGTTGTCTAATATCTTCCGAAACATCCACTAGCGCCGTTATACAGCTGTGATCTTTTCGAAAACCAGATTGGCAATTTGCAAAAATGTTATTCTTTTCAAGGTATTGAGTCACCTGATAATGAACCAACCTTTAAAAAACTTTCGAAAGGAACGGTAGGTTTGATATCGGCCTGTAATCAGAGTTAGATTTTCTCATGGGGATGATTCTTGCAAGCTTCCATATTTTTGGGTAGCAGTTGGTAGTCAAAATCTTGTTGAAAATGAACGTTATTATTGGCGCAAGTTGTGGTAAGAGAATCTTAAGAAACTTTGGATCTATTCCATCAGCTCCTATTGCATTGGATTTTACTGACAACACACTAGAAAACATATCATTACGAGTAACATTAGTGAAATAAAAGTTATTGTGTAAAGGAACATTGGAAAAGCAGTAGTAATTAGAAGTAGGTCTAACCGCACTAATATTCAAAAATTTTTCGTTCAGAGTATTTGCGTCAATGCCATAAAACTCCTGATTAATAAACTTGCCAAAAACTCGATAAAAAAAAATTTTGTTGATAATGTGCGAATCTTAAAGAAAAGTTCTTATTTAACGTTCTAATAGAGAAAAGAAGGATGAAAAATTTAATGTTAAAGAATATAAAAAAGCAATATTGATCTTGATAGGAGTTGAAGCTGAGAATTTACAGGTTATGATTGGAATTTGGCGTGTTTAGAGTGTTTAGGCCGCGGATTCCTTTATTCGTTACTGAACATGGTTAGAATTTCTACAGATCTCATTCCTTAAGCTATTTCTTAATAAATATATTACATTTATGAAAATTAATTCCGCTTTTAATTTGAATATCATTTGGAATATCCCATCAACTAAATACGAATGTAATATTGACTTGGTATTAAAGCAACACATTCTCCAATAAAAAGAAGGTCAGGTTTTAGGCAGAATTCTGTGGCAATCTTACTAAAATTTTCCTAATGAAATTTCACGGAGGCTAAGTAAAGACGTTTCTGAGTAAACTTATGGACGATCGGTCACCTAGGATAAAGGGGGCTCCTGAGGATGCCCCCAAAGTTGGATACCTCGGGCATAACATTTTTTGGAAATGTCATAAAATGATTATTTATTAATTAATAGCTGTTAAGAATTTTTGAACATAAGTAGACCTTGAAAATATCTACAAAAAATGTCTGGTACTTTTTTAGTTTAGGAGGAAATCAGACTGGAAAGAGCATTTTTGGCGTGGTATTCTTTTTTATGTTCGACTTATTATTCCTAGATATTGGCTGTATTCTTAATAAATCTTATAATAAAACAGTAGTTAGTTTGGTTCTGATAACGAGTCTCTGAACTAGAGAAATGTAAAAATGCCGTTTGTTTTAGGATTTTCACCAAACAGGTGGTATTGTTTTATTTGCTTATATAATTAAAACCTTCTTCAGTACTGGTAATTTTTTTAGAATATTTTGAACAAAAGAAAAATTGCGCCCTATCCAAATATGACCAATTTTGAAACAAAATTTATGAATTACATACAAATTCCTCGGAGCAGAAAGCACCGATCGAAAAAAAAGGAAACAGATAATTAAAGACACATATCTTGGCTACATTTTCCAAAAAGCATTTGGCAGCCCTGTAGTTAACAAAGCCAGGGTGATCAATTTCTAATAAAAAACAATTTTTAGATTATTTTTTCCCGTTTTAGGAATTAATTTTTTCAAATAAAAAAATTAAATATTTATTTTAACGTTTCATTAAAGGCTCTTTTGTATATATTGCTTCAAAATTTTGTAAGAATATCGTGTCCCGTTTCGATTTTGTGGCAATTCAAATTCTACATTTTACTTTTCAAACAACCACTTTAACGTGAAATTTATAGTTTAAAAGGTAAATAACATCTAAAAAATGCGACGCGTAATAAGGCGTTATTAAATTGTTAATCTAGAGGGCAAAAGCTTTCCACTGTTGTCATTTACTTGTATAAAGAACATATAAAAGAAGAAGAATGTAAAATCATACCCAAACATATACTTAAGTTATAGGAACCTCGCAAACCTCATCTTCTAATGAAAATTTTCTCTTATTGGGTACGGTTTTCCGTCGACTCTCGTCAAATTTTGTTTGTGAACATCCCAGTTTTGGCCATTTACCATCTTCAGTGTTCTTTTCGTACTACTTGCGTTCTCTTGTCAGCTGTGATTAAATAGTTCGTCTTGTTCGTGTTTCCCTTCGTGTTATTGCATTCGTCACTTTCTCTCCTTTTTGCCTGTATCTCTCTCTATCCTTTTTCGTTTGTCTCTTTTTACATAATTTGTCGCTCCCTTTTTCATTCGTCTTTCTTCCTAACTAAATCCTTTTACGATCATGATTGTTGTCCGTTTGTGTTTATTATTATGATCGTAAAAGGATTTAGTTAGGAAGAAAGACGAATGAAAAAGGGAGCGACAAATCCAATCCAATCCATCCAATGTTCCATTTATCAGTTTTACATGAAATGTGTATTATGACTGTGCATATATGACTTTTAGATCATCCGAAATACCTTTTCTTGGTCTCTGTGAGATTTTACTAGGATATCTTAAGTGGTTCATGAGCTACCGAATTATTTCCAAAAAAAAAACGTTTTCTAACTACTGTGCATCAGTCAGACATACTGAAGACATTTACAGTATCAGTGGTAAGTGGAAAGTTATACCACCACTTGCCACTTAAAACAGAATAAAATTCAGTGAACAAAAATTATTAACGCAATAAATTATGAATTCCTACTCGAATCAATAATATATTCACATATTAACTACGAGAGCCAGAGTTGATACACAAAAAAACAGAAAGCACTGTAAACCAATATTCCCTTTTTAAACTAAGAAAATGTTATGCATCGTTGTTATGTCCACTGCTTTAGCTTTAAATATAAAAAAACAAACCCAGGGAAAAAATGAGATTTTATATATAAAAGCTCGAAAGCAGAAATAATTTAACGTGTCATTAGAAGCAGAAATTGCAAGACAAAAAGAAAAGTTTAAGAATCCTGAAAATTACAAACTATTTTAATTTTACTGCCTTTTATGTCAAACTGTCATTTTTCAGTTCTTTTTTCCTACTGTTTTTCTATAATAACATTATTAAAAACAAAAGATTTCTTTTATTATTACAAGCAGTTGTAAGTGTCCTGAGCGGCAAAAAAAGGAAGTAATTTAATGATAAAAAAAATGAAATTAACTTATTTCCGTTGTGATCTAAAAAAATTTAAAAAAATTAAAATTTAGTTATTAATTTTAAATAATAATAAATTTAAAGGGGCACAATAAAATAAAAGCAAATTCTGCAGCTGCCACTGCAGCTTATTTAATTTGTCTTCTCTCTGATAATTCGAATATTTTTCCTTAACCATGATATCTATTATATTTTTTTCCATAAAGTTACCTTTTAGCGGCGATTTTTTTTGTGGTTTTTTAAAGTTCACAGTTTACATTCTTACGGCAAACTTTCTTGTATTCTTTATTTATTATCCTTTCCTTATACGAGTTTTACCCGATTTTAAGTTATGCACGAGAAAGCTTCTTTAACTATTAAGCGTAACTATTATTACTGATAACTGTTATTATAATTTAGTATATGCACTTACATGATTAACAATGGGAAAGTTTTAGGATACCTTCGGGACCCTCTCGAAACACGGACTAAGGAGCTTAACATATATGCAAGTTATGGGGCATTATTAAAATAACTTTTTACTGCGATTAGTTTTTAGTACCTAAGGAGTGCGTAACAACTCTCCTTCCGAAGCAACTGATGCTTAAAATGAATGGCGTAAGCATGCATGGAGCTGCCATTGGTACAGACCTTGGTGGTAGTAGCAAATAAGGAGACCTTGGACTACGGAGAAGGGTTTCGTATAAACAGTGGTTAATCACGAGTTCGGTTCTAAGTTCAAGGCGAAAGCTGAACATTTTCAAGTAATAAATTATTTTTTTACATAGTAATTAACCTCTTGAATAATTTTGAACGAAAGGGAATACGGTTCCAATTCCATAACCTGTTGAGTATCCGTTTGTTCTTAAATATGGGCCTGGCAACAGGAACGACAATCAAGAAGCCGTCGAGAGATATCGGAAGAGTTTTCTCTTCTGTTATATAATCATACTACAATGGAAGTTTTTCGAAGAGAGATGGAGTAGAAGAGCATGACATTTAAAATTTATGGCGGGGTCCTGCAAACCACTCAACAGGCTGTACCAATATCCACATTCCTAGTTGCTGTTAAAAATAAGATTTTTTTGTATCAAAATGCACGATGTTGTTTTCAACAATATAAGCTTTTGTGTCAAATTTAATTTTTATGAAAATATTACAGCGATACAAGCATCTCTAGATTAAGCGATTATAATAATACAAATATATTTTATACTATAGCCTTCTTTGAAAGACCCTCCCTGATGTAATCATTTTGAGACTGATTTGAAGCGCATTGGAAATTGGCAACACAAAATGTCTTATGCCGAAAATAAAAGCATACAATTCCATTTTTTGTGGAAAATACAGTTATATAACAACGATCGCTTTATATAAAAATTTTGCAGACATCTATTCTTAAAGATAACCGAAATGATTACGTTAATTCTATTACAAAACTTAGAGGTATAGAATTTTATAAAAAACACTAATTTAAAAAGTATTTCACTGATTAAGACATATCAAAACGATCATAGTCGTTCCTGATAATATTAAACAGCACTAAGATAATACATGTATATTCCATAACTAACAGCAAATGAATCGATCATAAGAATCTATATAAGATTTTGTGCAGATATTTTTTGGACACAGTCACAACTTGGACATAGAGAAAATTAAAAAAGGGAGACAAAACTTTTAAATTGTTTTTATTAAATTTTCCCTGTTCTCTTCTTTACGAATGTTCATATCTAGAACTGATTCACTTCACTTTTTCATTTCTCAATATATTTTCTATGATTGTGTTTAACTTGTGCTATATGTATGAGTACGTATGTGCATGTGTTGTTGCCGTTGTTGTATTTCTGTAGCATAACATTTCCGTACAATAGTCAAGAATAAAAATGCATTTGTTGGCAGATTTCTATTTTATTGTTTAAAGTTAATTTTATTTGAAATTTGGCTTTTGGAGATATAGTAGTTGGCGAATGTAAATGGTGAAAAGAACATATAAATCAATGTACTTTAGTATACTTATATGTGTGTATTTTATATATATTTTATATATCTAGTTTTTGAATCATGAGGTGACTTTTAAGGTTTTAGTTTTTATTAATTTATTTTTCATTTACGTCTGTTAAAACTTGAGAATTTTTTTGTTCTACATTTTTTTACAAACTCTATTTTATACCTGCAATATAAATATTTTCACATTTTTGCACATTTATTAATTAAATAGTTTTCAAGGATGCCAATTGCAAAATAAGCCATAGTAGTCCAATATTAAAACGAAATAAACATGAAAGTACAGAGCAATTTTCAAAGCCATGGGTTTTTTTTTTTTGGAATAAGAGACTTGAAAATAATTTATTTTAATTTCTTCCGTATTTCTAGAAATATAATTTATTTGAATTTAATTAAAAATGCTGAAATACTAAAAAATCAGTAGAGTTTGCTAATATGTAGAGTAAAAATTTTTTAATTATTTTAGAAATCTTTTATACGAAAGTAAAGAATAAAGTAATAGCTTTGCTAAACAATAAGAAAATCATAAAAAAATGCTGATAATTTTTTAAATATATGATTTCTTAGTACCACTTAAAAATATGAGCTTAAAAATTTTTTAAAAATCTAAGAAAATTATTAAATATTTTTATTCTGTTATAAAATGGTCAGAAATTTTTATTTTTTATTAAAATAATTTTGTGTTTATCGCAAAATAGCTTTAAATTAAAAAATAAACATTACACTTGTGTTAAAAGTATAATTTACATAAAGCTTGAAAGAGAAGAACTACTTTAGATTAAATAAACACTTTTACAAATTACCTGACGGACTTGGCATGGGAAGCCGATGCTGAAGATCTTGACGAAAATTTTCATGCAACATCTCGAATTACTACACATAAAGACACTAATGAAAAAACACAGAATAACTCGTATGTAGATAACATCATATGTATCCTCGAACAAGACAATGCTGAAAAAATTCTGACTTAGCACAGTCCATTATAACTTAACATATACAATGGAAAAAAACATAAATTTGCATTATCTTGACATCACAATAACACAAGGAACCGACTATTTCACATTTGACATCTACAGAAAACCAACTACGAAGGACACTACCATCCACATTACCTCGAACCACCCAACCCAATATAAACTAACAGATTTTAGACATATGATACACAAATTGAAGATGATCCCTCTTACTCCAGATAAGTACAATAAAGAACTGCATATAATTTATTCCATAGCTGAAAATAATGGCTACAAATCCACTACCATCGGCAAACTTATTAGACAATACAACTCTAAAAACAGGAATAAAGAAGACAACCGGTACAACACCATGGCACTAATTTACTTTTTCATAAAAAAGGTTGCCTCACAGCAGTAAAAACCGGCAGTAATTTGAGACATAATCTCAGGACATCGACAGAAACAACTCACAAATTTATTTCCAGAGGAGTACGTGTAAACGTTCTTTTATAGGACAAACTGGACAAACACTAAAAACAATATATACAGAATACAAACTCTCATATAAACGAAAAAGACATGATTCCAACATTGAATTACACCTTGACACTCACGGACACACACCGAGGAAAATAGATAAATATATGACATTTCTACATCCTAGCAAAAACGGGCGAAGACTAGACATTCTTGAATACATGGAAATCTACAAAATAAATACTTTTAATAGTGACATTATAAACAAATAGGTAAACAGGACCTCAGACACAATTTTCACATCACTAAAGCTACTCATACAGAGTGTGATTTGTTTTACATCCGCACCTGGCTATGTAGCCTTAATCAGATGGTGGACAAACCACTTTTGTATAATTTGGAACGTCATACATGCGTCCTAGATAGCTGAAGACATAATTCTAAGCAACAGATACCACCTAGTTGCAACTTGAATAATTCCAGGGCAGGTCTGCAAACTATCACACCTTGCTAAAGAGGTGGAGACTTTCTAACTCCTGTCCAGAACACATGTCAAGCATGCTCACTGGACTGGATCATTCACTTTGCGTGTCATTATCAGTAAGATGATCCTGGCCCCCATAAATTTCATAATTCCCTTATGGGGCCGCAAAACCACAACCACCACGATACTCCCATATAGGGGCCAACATCAATGATCAGCCAGAGAACTATTATAAGTCTAAAGAGACAAATAATGAACTCCGCGAGCCACTGATCCCCGTGGAAATAAAGTGGAGCTTCCAGTTGTCTCTCTGTCTGACTTCAGGGGACTGGGCTCCATTTTTCCCCCAGTTGCACAGATCTAGATAGCTGTTACGTACTATAAAGACCATAAATGTACCCCCGGGGGGTAGTTACTCATACACTCGAACAATCGAAAAACACCCTCGGACGGACACACTTACATACATGGGTAATAACAAAAAACGAAAATATTAAAAATTAGCCTCGCTGGCTTATTTCAGTTGGCGGGCATTCTACTTATATGAGTAGATGTGACCTTTATGAAAGAAGTGCTTAAACCGAAACACTGACTCCCCAATACAGTTTGAACACGTCTTAAGAATAATCATCACATCGAAAGCGATCATCGTTCATACCAAACAAACAGCCAGCAAAGATGGACAGGAATAATGACAACAGTAATTTAAAACTGTTGAGATGGTGAAAAAATTGTTCGGAAAAAATCATAAAATAATTTTGTATCACATCATCTGGTGCTCTTGTCATGTAAATCGGATAATCCGTTTTCGAGTTATGGTGAAATATAATACTGGGTAGAATCTGCCATGCTGTTACCAAAAACTCTGTAATATAATAATACTGCAGCAAACTGCTCACAGAATTATTTGGCAGCCCACTCTTCAAAAATATAAAATATCAAATTTACTTTGGGGAGAACCTTTTCATATTAACCAGTTTTTTGATTTAAATAGCTGCACGTCAGTTTTTATTTTACTTTTCTAAGGCACTTTTTTCTTAATTTATTTTATTTGGTAATTGTGGGTGTCAAAAGATTTGTTTCTAAAGTTTCTTATTTGTTTATAAAATATTTTTAACAAGCTCTACGCCGCTCCTTACACTATAATACTGTGTAAATACCGCGGGAATCAAACTACTGAATATCTTGTATAGCAAACATGTATCTTTAACTGGTGCAATTATTCAGAACACAAGATGATGCAGCTCCATGAGATGTAAACTCCAATTTTGTGCTTATCAGGCAGTCATTTTAATTTCCATTTTAATGCACACGAACCTTAACTGGCCTCTCTACCTTGGTTTTAAAACAACTGCTTTCTGAATCGAAACTGCAGCAGGTTTGAACTGCTGTTGTCCATTTATTCATTAATAACAAATATTAATATTTATTCTTCATGCCGCTGATTGAAGCCGAATTCATGACTTGTGATTTCTCGTTTCATAAAATGCAGATCAGAAGTTAATCTCAGCCAACCCATCCTTCGGAGTTGACAACATTTTTCTGTTATTTTATTTACGAACACCTTAATTTTTACTAGCAGAAGGAAGAATTTCTTTATCAAAAATCATGATCCAGCATTTTTTCAACAACATTAGCTTGTGTGTTTGTAGCCACTATAAACGGCGACAATACTTTATTTTTATGAAAATATTTGTACAGCGAAGTATCCATCTCTGGATTAGGCGATTATAAGAAAAAGTAACAGACAGTGAAACCAACTATAATGAAACTGAAACTTTTTCAAACAATTTAAAAACCGAAAATTCTTTATTACTTTTGAGTTTCATTTTATTTTATGATTATTGAGGTTGGCCCTTTGGGAGTATCGTGGTAGTTGTGGTTTCTAAGCCCTCGTTTGAGTTGTGTGGTTCAGATCATTCACAATAAACACAATGAATGGTCCAGCTGCAGAGAGTATGATTGCGATTGTATTCATAAATTTTATTAAGCTTCATGTGTTCTGGACCAGGAGTTTGATAGTCTCCAACTCTTCAGTAAGAAGTGAAGGATGCGGCTTGCTCTGGGGTTTTGAAGTTGCAACTAGGAGTGACTGGAGGATATACGTATCTGAAGGTCTTCTAGGGCGAGGATGATGCTACATTTCATCCACAGAGGTATGGTCCACTATCTGGTTATGACTTTCACAGCTAGGTACAGACGTAAGTCTTATCACGCATGCATAGTCTTCGTTGAGAGACCGTGCATGATTATGACATCGGTTTGAAATTCATTGGAAATCGCTACAATAAAACATCTTACGCTAAAAATAAAAGCATAAACTTGTATTCTTTGAAGAAAATACAATTATATAACTACGAACGCTTGATCTATACATTTTGCAGACATCTATTCTTAAAGATAACCGAAATGATTATTTTAACTTCTTTACATTAAGGCAAAACTTAGGTGGAGAGTTCTGTAAAAAAACAACGAAGCTGGCTTAACAACAATAATTAAAAAGATACTACATTGAAGTTGCAATGTTGTTCAGCCCAGCATATCTGTAAAATATTTTTTTAAAGAAAATTCTAACATTTAAACTCATTGAGCAATAACTCTAATTAGCTTTTAGGAAAGTTATCTTTAATGAACAACTGATAAATGCCAAAAAATCGACTGAATAAAAACGTAAATGCCAATTTTTTTATATTTTATTGCATAAATTAACTCAGCGTATGAACACTTAATATTTTTAATTTATACAAAATTTATTTCTCATGCTAACAAGTGAATGGCCAGATATTGATTATTAAAAAAAACTTGCTAGGTGCAGATATAATCTTATCAGTGTAAAAATCCTTTAAAAATCATACAAAACAGAATGCCCGTAAATAAGGTTAATATGAAAAATAAATAAAAATAAAAATCATTCTAGTGAAAAGTTGCACTCCACAAAAAAAGAAGTAGTTGAAATGGTTTGGCTTTTCCAGAATTTTTAAAATATAAATGGAACAACCATAAAGCAGTAAATAACCTGAAATAATAACAGCGAAATAAGGCTGAAGTAACTAACAGCAAGTTAAAAAGGAAAATACAAAATTTGATAAAAAAAAAATACTCTTCAGTGTAAAATGTTTCTAGTTTCTGTTAAAGTAAGAAAATTCAATTTTTCATTTATTTCCTCAATCATCCATCAGCGCTCAGAGTTATTTTTCTGAAGTCAAATTTCATAGATTATGATGGAAATTATTTGGCAATTATTGATTGTGTATATGTTTAATGGGTTTGTTGTTGTATAGTTCTGAATTTAGCACATTTCGATGTACAAATAGGAAAACGCTTTAACTGAATCAGGTATTCTATAAACTTAAACTGAATAATTTACAGCTTTTATTTATTTATAGATTTCTACAGTATTAGAGCAAGACCACATTCGAATTTTGTGTAGGCGGTTCTATATATTTTTGAATAAGCCCAGATGAAACAGCTTAACGAAATGATGTTATTCAGTACATGAAAACAAATAAAACATTTCACAAACAATATTTAATAGTTTTGTTTAAAAGCCAAACCAAAACAGATGCCCCTGAATTAAAAAAGCAGAGCATTTCCTTGAAATGCTTGTTTTGATGTATCAATAAAATCGTACAATTGCGTTATGTAGTTCGATATAAAAATATATCTTTCTTTTTAATTTCTAATGCATGCTTTACTTTAATGAGCAAATCGTTTATGAAACGTTTCTTCTAAAAACTTTTTAACTTCTGCTTCGTTATTTCTTCCTATCACTGTGTATGTTTCATCTCATGTACATGTACTGTATGATTCGATTTATATCCGCGCCTGGCCATGAAGCCTTAATCAGATGGTGGACCAAACCACTGCATAATTTTGAACATCATGCTCGTCCTAGAAAGCCGAAGCTATAATTCTATGCAACAGAACTTTGTGGTTGCAACTTCGATGATTCCAGAGCAGGGCTGCAAATCATCACTCCTTGCTTAAGAGTTGGAGACTTTCAAACTCCTGTCCAGAACATATGTCTAGCATGCTCACTGGATCTGGGAACATTTCACCAGGTAGGTGTTATTAAAGGTGAAATGAACCCGGCCACCATAGAACCATAGACTGATATGGCGCCGCGAAACCACAACCACCACGATACTCCAATATAGGGGCCAACCTCAATAATCAGTCAGAGAACAGTTAATAGCCTGTTTCCACGACAATTTGAATCTCGTGTTTCGCTCTCTGAAGCAAGTTAATGAATCATGCTGTTTACACGACTCATTTATCTGCTTCGATTTGACAGTTGTTATTAAACAGACAAACATAAGTTGAAAAACAACAACAACAGTTGAAAAACAACAGAAGATATCCTTCTTGCCGCGATAGCATTAAGTATAAATAATTTTTTTCCTATCCATTTTTTTTTAATTTTATAAAATTAAAATTAATTAACACACCCACAAAACGATTATATTTTTTAAGGTTTCACTTTTAACTTTGTTTTGTTTGTAATTTTTCTTTGTTTACAAAAATATTTAATTTTGATAACTAGTGCAGATAAACTTACGATAAAATTTAGAGAAGAGAGGATTTTTCCTTGATTCGCAGCTAGATTCAATATGAATCTACCAGCTTCGTTCTCAAAATTTTGTATGGCAAAGCAGGTTGATTCGCTTATGATTGGGGTGTGAAGCAAGAATAGAGAGCGTAGCAGGTGCCTTGGTATCAAGCTATAAGATACAAATTTGAAATGAAAAATATAATTAGAAGTTAAAATCTATTTTACTGTGAATTAGTAAAAGTCACTCTGCTTAGTGGTAAGTGAAAAAGTATTATATTTTATTTTATTTTTTATTAACTCTCGTTTGGTAAATATTCACAAACGTCATTTTATTATTGTGCATGCAACAATACATAGCTAGAGAAAGCAAAATTATTGTATCTGAATAATTTTCGATCTGATGTTTTAAGGCAGAGTGAATTTTCGTTGTTCAAATTTTTTCTTTTGGTATTTGTGAAATCTTTCGTTTACCGCTAAAAATTAAACATTTCAAGTTTTAAATAAAGAAAAAGTTAAATTAGAAATGACGTCAAATTTGCTAAATGTGGGCAAAGAGATGTTAGACAAGATAGATTATGAAATAAAATTACTTGTGTGCTACCTTGCATGGAGGCATGTGGGTCTAATACAAGCTTCCATTTCTTACATATTTTCGTTTCCTATTAGCAAAAATCTTGTGGAAAAGTGCTTTTATGTTTTTTGTTTTTGGTTTATCTATAAACCAAAGAAAAATGGTAAAAAAAAACAACAACATAAACTGTTTAATGCTTATGAAAATCTAATGAAAAATCAATTAAAATTTCAGCAATTTTCTTTTGCATCTCCTATTTTCTCCTTTCGTTCTTCCAAACACACAGGCAAATATTTAAATTTAGTGCTTGCTGTTGAAATATTAAATAAGGAAATGCGACAGACAAACTAAAATTTCAATATAATTGATTTTCAATTTAGATTTGAGATTTTCTGTATATTTTTGCAAACAAACAAACAAACAAATTAACGAGCAGAGAAAGTCAATCTGTTTCTAAAATACTAAATGGAGTTTTAAAAGATTAATGTTCGTATAGTCAAATGGAAGCAGGCAGTAAAAAGTTTAAATATTAACAGATTATATATAGAAAAGTAAAACTAAATGATTGAATATTTAAGAAATAAATGATAAATGTTGTTGACTAATGAGTCAGTTAGAGCATTTAAAATAAATCGCAAATTGATCAAGGCAGAAACTCAAAGTTATTTTTTACCCTAAACAAATTTTGTTTCCAAATATCCTTTTAGTAAAATAAACTTGTTTTGCTGTAATTACGACTTGAGACTTTATTTAATATTATATAAAATAAAAAAAAATCTTATTGTCATACGGTTTTCTAAATCTTTCTAAATAAAGACTAAATAAAGTTCGATATAACTTAGGAAACGTTAACTGCCATAATAAGTTAACGCTTTGTCTTTTGTGATCAGCTTACGCACAGTGGTTTGAAAACGTTTCATTTTTTAAATAATTCGGTGGCTCATGAACCATGAAAACCTCGTCCTCGCCTTATGAAGTTATTTTTCGTTTTTATATGTAAAAATAAAAAAATGTGTCTAAACACATTTTGTGTGAAACTGAAAAACGGAAGATTGCATTAAAAATGTGTTTATACACATATTTGACGTTTACATAAAAACTACATTAGAAGGCGAAGTTTGCGAGGCTGCTGCAACTTAAGTATAAGCTCTTTATACAAGCAGATATAACAGAAACCTTACGACCTCTAGATTAACAATTTATTAACAATTTTTCACGCGTCACATTTTTTTTAAGATGTCATTTAATGAAATGGTAAAATAAAATTTAATTTTTTTTATCTTATATATATAAAAATTAAGCCCAAAATAGGTGTTTGTTGGTTGCCAGTATTTGAAAAGATGTGCCGTCGGATTCACAGTACCTTCATAATGGTCGTTCACTGGTTTGTATCTTTGTTTCATGCGTTTACGCACAATAGTGCGTCCACAGTGCGTGTTTGAAACCGGACAAATTTTTAAAACAAATCGAATTTTTTTTTCCATTGAATACTTCGTCTCAATGTTTTGTGTCAAATGAAATGTGTGTTTTCGTTTGTACGTTGCTGTGTGTGTGTGCTTCCACAGAATGCGACGGCAATACAAATCGAAAAATGCTCATGTTAATAGCACAAATAGAAAATTTAGTTTTCCATATTCTGTTGCATTTTATGTGTGTGTTTGTGTAATTTGCGTATTCAATTGCAAAATTATCTCTCAACCCAACGTTTTTCAAAGAAATTGTTGGATATTGGGAATGGCGCAATTCCAATTGACCCCATCACAAAAATGATTACCAGATAAATTTTGCCACTTTGCTCAATCAAAACAAGAATTGGTCACAAACGTATTTCACGGTATTGCACAACATTTTAGAAACCATGATTGGCTTGGGGAAAAAGCTATCTTAGCTGCGAAAAATACAGATGTTTCGGATATCAATGTGACAATTTTGAATGACATTGCCGGGGAAATTTTTACCCACAAATCGGTCGACCCTGTTACCAATCAAGACGATGTTGTAAATTATCCAGTCGAATTTTAAAATTCGCTTGAGTTACCTGGACTGCCGCCCCACCGCCTACAAATGAAAGTTGTTGTACCAATTATTTTGCTTAGAAATATCTGCCAGCCACGACTTTGCAATGGGACACGTTTAGTAGTCAAAAAAGTTATGAAAATGTGATTGAAGCAAAAATTTTAAAACGAAAATATAAGGGCGAGGATGTGCTGCTATCACGCATTCCTATGATTCCTCTAGATTTGCTGCTTGATTTTAAACGGCTTCAGTTCCCCATATGTGTTGCTTTTGCAATGATCCCTGTTTTTCGCACGGTCAATTATATGCATCATGTTCACGTGTTAATAAACCAACTGCTTTGTTTGTCTATACCGCGAATCAAAATCAATCGAAGAATGTCGTATATATAAAAGCATTGCAATAGAATAAGGCGCATTATATAAGCCCTTAAAAATATTGAATTTTGAAAAAGATAAAATTATTAAAAAACATAAAAACGAAAAAAAAAAGAAATTGTGTTCTTTCTGATTAATTTTCTTGAATGATTGAATTTTTTGGCGCACACAAAAAGAACGCTGCAGAATAAGAAAAAACCACAAATGACTTGCAAAGCAGTCACGGGGACGCTAGTTTCAACATATAAATTCCTTAAAGGGTGAAAAATGTTTCAAAAAAATGTTGTTTTTGAAAACTCTTTACCCTGGTTTTGGTAACTACGGGCTATTAAATTCGTTTTGGAGCATATAGGCAAGAGATGAAGCTTTAAAAAACTGTTTATTTTTTTCAATCGCTGCTTTGTACTCGGAAGAATTTTTATGTAATTCATACATTTTGTTGCAAAATTTGCTATGTTTAGTTATGGCTGGAGGAGAATGGTTGCAATTTTTAAATCAATTTTTGTTCTAGTTTACGTTTGCTATAGGTTGTCTTTAAAATAGTCCAAAAAAATTTACTAGTACCGAAGTAGCTTTTAATTATATAAGCAAAAAAGTAATACCAAAATATGTAGTTTATACGTTTTCCCAATTCAGAGGCCTGTAACTTTTTAATGAAACATGCTTTCAGAACCAAATTTACTACTATTTTATTTTATGAATAATAGAGCCAATTTTTTAGAATAATAATCCGAACATAAAAAAGTACACGGCGTCAAAAATATTATTTTAATGTCGGCCAAAAATTAAAAAAAGCAAAAAAATTACTATCCTGATTTTCTCCCAAACTAAAAGATGTAACCTATATATGTAACCACATCTTTTGTAGATATTTTCAAGGTCTATGACATTTCCAAAAAATTTAATGCCCGAAGTACACAAATTTGGGGCATACCCAAAAGTCCCCCCTTGATCCTAGTGAGCCGATTGGCCGCAACTTCACTCAGAAATACCTCTTCTTGGAAATTGCTGTGTGACAAGGAGCATTATTATGATGCAACATCCAGTTGTTCCTTATGTTTGGTCTCACACGAATAATCCGTTTTTCGAAGTCGTTAAAGAACCTCTTGGTAAAAGTGTTGATTGATTTTTTGGCCCTGAGATATATACTCTTTGTAAAGAATTCCGTGGATATCGAAACAAATTAGCATGCATTTGATCTTTGACTTTGCCATCTTTGCTTTTTTGGGCCTTGGAGAGATTGAAGTGTTCCACTCCAGCCTCTGGCGCCTGGTTTCTGGGTTGTATTTAAGCATCCAAGACTCATCGCTAGTAATGACACTTTCCAGAAAATGGGGATCATTTTTAGTCAGTTAAAAAAATCAAGGCAGCTTACCTTCCTGATGGGTTTTTGGTCTTGCGAAAGGTAATTTGGAAGCATATTTGCGCAGATTTTTCTTATCGCTAATTCATTGATCAAAACGGTGGTGTGAGCCAAACTTAACTCTTTCCCGATCATTCTGATTGTCAATCGACGATCGGAATGCACAAGATACTGGATTCTGTCGACAATTTAATGGGTTCTTGAAGATGAAGACCTTCCAATTCGTGGTTCAATTTCAATCAATTCTCTTCCTTTGAGAAAGTCTTAAACCATCGAAATACCTGGGCTTTTATTAAAACAATATCTCCGTATACTGTTAGCAGGAGTTTCTATTCCACTATGCTAAAACTTGATAGCGCACCGTTGTTCGAAACGGATGTCACTCATTTTCAGAACACAGCAAGCAAAACTGTTTCACAAAAAATTCGATACTGACGACTAAATAACTTGAACGATGTCAAACCCGCATTGAAGGTAAATGACAAGTTCATCTAACGCCCCTCCAAGCCCAGCGCCTTCAGTGTTGCCAAATTCAACGTAACGTTAGCACTGTCATTACTTCATATACATATTTCTGCTTTTGCAAATCTTTTAAATTTCTGGCTATGAAAAACATAAAGTTATATATCCCTTAAATTATATTAAAAAAAATTTATGAAATTTTAAACAACTTTAAAATTATTCTTTAATTGATGAATTTTATATTAATTGTGATAAAGTACCAGTAAATAATGTATAAAATATACTCGCTAGTTAGCTATAGCCTTGCCAGCATTCTTCGAGGCTACTTCCAACTCTTAAATTGAATTGAGTACTTTCTTTACTTTCTAGTACTAATTAATAAATTTCTGTAGATATGTCAGGAGTTTTTATTAAAAACTTTATATTGACTTAAATTCAAAGAAAAAATATTTTTTTTTCCGCCTAAAACCTAAAGTGGTATGAGTAATAAAACTTAATAGCAGGATATTAAATATAACACATACGGCCCAATAACTCTTTTAATTTCTTTCCAACTTTGATGAAATAAAGTTTCATTTGTTCGCAATGCAGCTGCCAAAAAAAGTATATATAAATATATATATTTATATTATATATATAACGTTTAGGGGGCACAAACTATTGTCTAAAATAAAATTAAAGATTAAAAAGAAATTCTGACCATCTCCTTTTCTCTCTTTTAGGAAAATAAAATAAAAAAACATGGTTAATTGCTAAACAATGAATAGAAACCTACTAAAAAAGTGAAACGATAACAAAACAACATACTAAAGATATAAGTGTTAAAAAATATAGTGGAGTAGCATTGGTGGAGAAAATAGCAAGGACAAGGCAAAGGCGAAGATAGAGACAAAAAACTTAAAACATGTTACAACCAACATCATGTGGCCCGGGGCCACCGGATAAAACATTTGAATTTAATAATAATAAAAACGAAATGAAGCAAAAAAATAAAAATGAACAGCATGAAGAGTCAGTGGTTAAGATGGAAAAAGAAAATAAAAATGAAACTGAAAATAACAAAAGTAGTGAGAAGAGAGTAGTGGCTCATGACGGCTATGATGATGATGATGATTATGTTTTTGTTGGCAGAATGGGTAATGAAGGCGATTATAAAGAAAGTAAAGAATTCAACACTTACAACAACCGCACTTACTGCCATTTTAAAAATATCAAATTATATTTTAACAAAATTACAGCAATAACAAAAATCCAAACTAGAACAACAAAAAATGTGGCTGCCGCAACAACACAAACAACAGATTCTATATTAAGCAGTAGAGCAGCATCAAACTTAAATAATGCTCGCTGCTCCATTTTTGAGACAGTGGCTACTAAGGCATCAGAAACGAAATATGTTACTCCTACCGCCCCATCAACTACAACAAATTCAACTAATTCTACTTGTTCCAGTATTCGTATTTATACAACTGCTACAGCAACATTACTACCAACTACAGCTGCGGCAGAAATGGTTGTAGCAAATTTTGCCAATAACTTGAATAAGTTTTATTGTTACTTTACAACATTGACTACGGCAGCTACAACTTCTATAAAATGGATTTTAATGTTTCTAATGCTTTTTAACATTTTGGCACAAACACCGCATCAAGTGGCAGCTGAAAAGAGCAAACATTGTAAGTAGCACAAACTCCATTTTATGTTTGTTTTATTTTCGTTACAATTTTTAATGCTATTTTCACAATTGACCAATAAATATTGATTAAAGTTATTATAAGTTTTCGATAAATGTTTTCTATATTATTACGGTCGCTTTTTTTTTCTCTTTTAACATTTCAAATTTTTAACAAACAGAGAAAACAGGGTTCTACTTTTCTAAGACTGTAGGAAAACATAAGCAGAAAAACTCCACGGGTGGCAGTTTTATTATGAAAAAACATCATGTTCGCGTGTGTTGCTGGCTGTATTTTTAATTCAAAATCAGCAAGAATAGTGTTCAAGTTATTATATTTATTTTTGCTATTAAGTTGCCATTTAGTCTTCGAACTATTTTTAAAGCATTTTAAGAACGTTCACGGAAACAATTTCTTATAACTGTTAAAGTTAAATCATTTAATAAAAATTGTTAAAGAAAAAAATTATTCTTTTTTTATATTTTGCAAAATAAGTTATATTTAAAACTTATATCAAACCTCAGACCTCTTGAATAGTTTTGGATTAGGTTTAAGGTGTCCTAGTTTAGTTTAAAAAATTATTGACAAAATTAAAAAACTTGGTTTTAGAAATTGTGCTTTATAATAGATCTTGTGCAAAACATCTTAAACATTAGTGTTTATGGTAGATCTTTCAACCAATTTGTAAAAAAAACAGTTCGATCTTTTACTTCTTAAGCTTGAATGCTAAAAGAAATATAATGGCACCCATCCCTGATTTTATAGTATCTATTACGTTCTGCCTGCAAATATTTGGAATAAAGTCATCATATTCTCCTTGTATTTAGCTAAAACACATTGAGTATGACATTCTTCATTCAACAACCCTGAAGCACCCCGATTCTGATTTGGTTAGTATACGTTGTCCAGTAAAGGAATACCAAATATTTTGATGACTTACAAATTATTTTCGCAATCTTCCAATTTTAAAATTCTCTATAAGCATTGGGTGTCTTAAAAGGTCCATTGATAAACAAATACAGATTGCACAAAGATAATATTTGTTTTTCACTATAACTAAGCTATTTAGTTATATATTTAAGTAAAAATTCTATTTTTTATCCTCATAAAACTTTTCACAAGTACGTAATAAAGGATTTTTAAACTAGAAGTTTGTTATCCAAAACAAAATAAAGCAAACAATTTTGATTAAGATGATTAAAATTTTTATTGTATTACGAACAATTATGAATGAAAAATGATATCTGGCAAATATCCACCACGGTCATGCTAACAGATTCTTTCATCAACGTTTTTAATCACTTTCTTGCAAAGTAGAGATCCTATTTCGTTAATCACATCACGTATTTTGAGTTTTAAGGTTTAAATCCACACAAAAAATAATCCAGTTGTGTTAAATTACACAATCTGGCTGGCCACTTAACTGCTGATTGTAGTGAAATTATACGATCGGGAAATTTGGTTTGCAATAATCATTGGCTGTGTGGTATGTAGCACCGTGCTGTTAAAGCCATATGTCAGTGGTATCCACATCGTCAATAATAGGCCTAAATTGAGTTTGCAGCATCTCCCGATAGCGTGATCCATTGACCGTTATCGCATTTTCAACCTCATCTTAGGAAAAAAACCGCCCCATTATGCCTCCAGACCATATAGCACAACATACAGTGACACATTCAGCATATAAACGCTTCTCACACCCTGGCAAGTGACAATGAGCTTCGCTTGAAAAAATGATTTTTTCAGAAAACCCAGCCGGTTGTTCCTGAATGAATTAAAAGGATCTACGACGATATGAATTGTCATTCGGCTTCAATTCCAGGACCAGTTGAACCTTGTAAGGCTTCCAAGTCAAATCATTATGCGAAATTTGCCATGTGGCAGTTTTGGATAACCCCGATTGTTGAGAACATCGAGAAATTGACATTTTTGAATGTGCTTCAACACTCTGCCTCTCAGCCGTGATGTTGTCAGTTGAACGACCTGGTCTAACACGGGATGGTGTTAGTACATTTTGTATCGCGCCAGTCGACTCAAATTTAACGACCAAATTCTTAATAACGGTCTCAGAGGGACGAATACTTTGTCTGAAAATATCACTAAATTTACGAAATATAACTTTAACAGAACCATCATTTTTATAATGGATATTAATTATTTTAATACGATTTTCGTGCCAAATTTAATTTGTGGCAACAATTGCCAATGCATTTACTACGAATACGTACAAAAAACAAAATGTAAAAATTATCATGTTGTTGGTGTTGTCACAATTGAAAAACCCGATATTAACTTCCCTTGAAACAAACCTTATGGGGTGGAACCAGCTTAAACGTGCCAGTTTTATAAGGGTGTAATAGGCTCTGTCTATTTTGAAATCTTAAAACCAGAAATAAAACAATTGTCAATATGCCTGCGATAATACGACTCAACAGATTTTAATGAAGTTGAAAACGAAGATTGACCCTTATCTTAAAGATGTTTTATGCCATGCCCGATTTCGAAATTCGTACTCATAGTAAAGAAGAGAAGGACATTGAATATTTATTGTAGGAAATATGTATTCATACATATAGATGAATTTCAATAAATTTTTCTGTATTTCTATACACCATGGCAGAGCCTAATAGCATTGCTAGAATAGAAAAAAATAGGAGACGTATATATACATCTCATAGCTACTCTTTGTAGTTGCATTTCAGCTTTTTAGTAACAAATTCGGCAACTTTATTTATAAAACAATTCAAATACGTTGCATCATTCAAGATGCTTTCATATTATACATTGCACAAATTTCCGACACTTGGCATGGTCTGCTTTCGATCAACAACTGCCAAAATTGGCTTATTTAAGGGCATTTTAACGTAGTTGTTTGTAACAATTGTAGCTCTGGATTTCTATACGGAATATATCTTAAAGATGTTTTAAAGACGATGAAGATGAGTTATTAAGCTTTAAAAGAATAAAATTGTGAGAAAAAAATAAATAAAACAACCCAAAAATAAAAAAAACAACAGAAAACAAAAACAACGAAAATGCAGAACAAAACACACAGCCAAGCTGGCGCCTATATTTAATGATAATAACAGTAACCATATGGGGTGATGTTAAACTAGAACTAGTTACTTGTATATGCGAGACCCGCTTAAAACCACTCTATAAGCAGCACTTGCTGGGTAAATGTATTAATTCAAGTCAAGACAACGAAGTAACCACGTGTTTATTATGTGTGTACTGAAAATAAATAAATCGTTTAACTTAAAGCTGTAAAGAACTGTGCTATTTTATTGCAATAAAAGCATTCAAAATAACAAAATGTTTATTAAATGGAGTTTACGCCAAGCGGTTTGATTGTTTATTTTGGTGCTTCTAAATGGCAAATATGTTATTATGCCATAAGTTCACAGACAGTCTTTGCACATTGTAAGGATACATTTTTAAACCGCTTTGAATATATTAAGCAAGATTGACTCACAAGCGAAGAGCATATTTCGTACTATGTATGAGCCGATCTTTAATTTTAGATTTTGTTTTAATTAAGCCTGCTTAACACAGTTCAAAATATTAGAGAATGTATGCTGAAATCAAATAGCGTCCACACAGTCTACGGAAACATCCTGAAAATTCTTGTTCTTATGTTGGGATACTATTAATATTTGTTATTATACTGGCTATAATAATAAGACTTCTATAAGAATTTTAAGTGTCTTACTTTACGGTTTCAAAGATAGACGCCTGATATAAACGGTCAGAGATTGGAGTGAAAACAATATGCTGGCTACGAAACCTTAAAAATGCCCTACAGTAACGAATGTTAAGAAATCAATCAAGTTATTTAAAGTTATTCTATCTACCTTCTAATGGGATCATTTATTTTATATAAATGCAAGCTATTTCCAACTGGCAATAAGTTAAGACAATAGAATATCGATAATTATACAGATGTAATTTGATTTTTTAATGCATTTTATATTAAAATTTATTCTTCAATTTATTGTAATTTAAATTAAAAAAATAGAACTCTTGCCGACCTCAAAGTAGATTGTGTTATTTATGACAAGTTTTATTTACTTAAGTTTAAAAGTTTTATTAAAAAAAAAAAAACAAGAACAAAAATACAACAAAAAAATTATAACTTGTTTGTCACAAGTATAAATATAGTTTTATATAAAAATGTGGTATCATCTCATATTTTAAACAAATAAAAAAAGACAAAAGCATTAAAAGTAAAATTGGAAAAAGATATTAGTTGTCATGGGCTTACAATGGGTTTAAATTCATATAAAGTTATGTGTACGCACCCGTATGCAGGATAGAGTGTATTTTAATTTAAATTCTATTTTTTTATTAAACTTTTAACTGACGTAATATAACTCTGTTTGTTTATTAGAAAATATATTTTTGGTTAGGAACGCAGGAGTTGTATGGGTTGTTGAGTTAAAAACAAAAATGGGTTTTAAATTTGAATAAGAGATTAAGCAACGAACGTACTAACGAGTATTTTGTGTAAACGTCTAGATAAAATTAATTTAAACTTTTTGAAAATAATTCAAAATAGAAATAAGTAAAGAAGCACAAATATAAAGGGCTTTTCAACACGAAGTTTGTTTTCTAAAACAAAGTAAAACAAAAAACTTAGATTAACGAAATCAAATTATTATTGTATAACAAAGAAAAAATTTCAGCAAATATGAACAAAAAAGGATATCTGGCAAAAATCCATCACGACCACCCCGACAGATGTCGATTCTTTGATCAAAGTTTAGAATCACTTTTTGGAAAAATGGCGGCCCTATTTCGATTCGCTCCGTATAGACTCTGCCCTTAGCATAGGCCCACAAAAAATAACGCCGCGGTTTTAAATCACACGATGTGGCTGGCCTTTTACCTGCTGATTGTCGGGAAATTGCAGGATTGACAAATTTGGTTTGCAATAAATTGTTCATTTCATTGACCGTGTAACATGTGGCACCGTTCTTTTGAAACCAGGTCATCAATACTAGACCAAACTTGTTGTTAGTAACCCACAAAAGCGTGATCCATTTACTATTACCGCATTTCCAGCCCCATATTAAAAAAAAACGGCCCAATCATGTCTCTAGACTACATAACGCACCATACAGTGACACCTTGAGCATGCATAAGCTGCTCAATAATCGCTCTAGGATTTTCAGATGCCCAAATTTGCGGCCAATTTGCTTGTTGTCATACCCTGACAAGTGAAACTGCTCTTCGTTTGAGAAAATGATTTTTTCAGAAAAACTAGCCGGTTGTTCTTGAATGAATTGAACGAATCTACGGCGATGTAAACATTCGGTAGGCTTCAATTCCTCCACCAGTTAAATTTTGTAAGGCTTAAAAGTCAAATCCTTATGCAAAATTCGCAATGTAGTGGATTTTAATTATTGTAATTCAATTTACGTGCGAAATTAAATTCATTGTAACAATTGCTGATGTATTTACTACTACACATACGTCACAAAACTAAATGTCAAAAGTATCATTTTGTTGGCGTTGCCACAATTGAAAAACAAACTTGTTGTTGAATAAATTAGAATTGGTTCGATCTGATTCATTAGATTGATAGAGATCTGGATTTCTGTTCCACATTTGTTAAACTATTCTGTTCTTTGGGATCTTAAAGTTCTTTAGTTTCTTCTAAGTAGGCTAAGTTTATGTTTTCCTTGCAAATATTTTAAATTAGTTTAATATGAAGTAACCTATGCATTCCATCTGGAATACATTTTAACATAGAAAATTTTCCTGCATAATTTTATCGGTATATACGATAGAATTTACCATGGGCTTCTAACGCCTAATCTGAAATATTGTGTATTTTATTATATTCGAGCCATGTACAAAGATTTAATGTAAAGCAGGAAGATCTGTATGATTATCTGCGACATCTTTGCAAAATTCTTTCAATTTCTTCAAATTAATTAAGAAATAAATAAATGAACTCTCTGATTCACCGAAGAATATTCTAAACACATTCGTATGAGTTTATTTTCTTTGGATCTAGCGGGCTTAGCAGTTTGTTAGAAAGATGCAAAATTGTGTCGAGCAGACGTATCCTTGCGAAAACAATGAAAAATTTAAATCCTTATGCTTGCGCATACCCCTCCTCTTTATTTTCAAAATCGTTACAGTTTTCTATTTGCGACTCCAGCTAATGGTATGTTTGACTTCTAATAATAATTTAATTTCGTTTCCTGAAGAAATTTGATGCATGCTAACCTGTAAAAGTGCTATTGAATTAAATCTACAAAGTTTTATTCGATACCTATTGCTAGACTGTGTTCTTTAGGGCACCAATGAACTTCCAATATATTATCCCTATCATTAAAACTGTCTGCAAATTTTCTTGCTGATTTTGAGTTATTTAATTTTTTTTGTCGAAAATAATGTCCTTAAAATAAAGACAAAGTCTCAAACTATGTGACAGAGTACGCCTTGGAGATCACAATTTATTTGCTTGAATATACCCTTATTTGAATCATGTGACAACTTTCACTGCCTCTCTGTAAAGGCACCTTTCTTAAGATTTGTACTTTTAACTCCTGGCATTAGAGATTTTATTTTTAATGATGATGAATCGCTGTGATTGCTATCTTTCACTCTTGACCGCTTCTTAAATCAAAATGCTCATATGCGAAGCGATGAAATTTAGCTGCGCTTGTGTTTAAATAGAAAAAAATTTTAATTGATGGTACAATAAAAAGGCATTGTTTTTTTGTGAGAAAGTATATAGCAGAAGTATATATCCTGCCAGGAAAAATATGTTCTAAAAGATGATTCAATTTAAAAAAAATATAGATGATTTTTTTTTGTTCGAATCATCGAATCAGGATGATGCCTGCAATGCATTCTGCCAGAACTAGGAAATCAGATTATGGGGAGGAGAAAAGAGGGAGTGGTGTTTGTGGATATTCAATTTAAACTCTCCTACATTGAAAGTGACAGGAAAGACATCTGGAGGGAATTTATTCCATATACGGACTGTTCTGCTAAAAAAACGAATTTTTCCTCTAATGCGTAGTGCGATTCACTGTCCAATCAACTATAAATAGATATGCTCTCCACCAAAATCGAGTTAAATGCAAAAACGTGCGAGTAACGGGAACAAGTTCCCTAACTTCACTAGAGCACTTACCATTGTAGTAATGATAAAACAGTGAAATACAACCCCCATTGCAACGATGCTCTAGAGAATCACTAGAATTGAATGACCTAAAGTCTCCAAGATAGACTTTGGGGCGCCGGCCCATACATGAGAGTTGTATTCCATCTTTGGACGGATATAAGTGATATAAATAGTAAGGAGATCAGATGATGTGAAGTATCTCTTACATCGTTTTGGAAAACCAAGACACTTGAAAGCTTCTTTAGAAACCTAAAAAATATATTTAGTCTATCGAACATCACACAGTATTTTCATGCTAAGAACATCAAGAGCCTATTGCCTATATCACCCATAGTGAAAGAAATAGCACTTTTCTATGCGTAAGCATGCAACATTGCGTCTTATGGTCATTAAAATCGACTTTATTTACTCGACCCCATTCCGAGATTGCTGTAAGATCGTAATCAACCATATAATTCATGTTTCGGCTTTTGGTACTTAACTCCAACCAAATGAATACGAATGACAAATAGTGCTATCATCTGCGTAATAATATATAGGGTTGAAAGTTTTACAAAGAAGATCATTTAGAAAAATAAGAAATAGGTTAGGAGAAAGAACGAAACCTTGCGGTACTCCTGAATTAATCTTGAACTTGTCTGACGAAATCCCATCTATAACAACTCGTTTGGTGCGATTCCTGAGAAAACTTGATATAAATCTGTAGAAATTATCTCAGACACCAAATGCAAAAAGTTTTGACATGCCACACTCTATAAAACGCCTTACTCTTCCAGAAATGATCTATGGAGTTGCACCATTGTTGGAGATTGCAGATAAACATAGAACATTTTTTTATTTGTTGGTTCAATCCTTTAGATACTAGTTAAACATTATTTTAGACACTGTATCCTTATTTCGTCTGGCTACCTAGACTTTTAAATATTATTCAAAACTTGTTTACGCCAAGGTATTAGAAACACATTATGTAACTCTCCAAAATACGACATGGCAAAAGCAAAACAAATATAAATTTATTTCTTTGTCCATTCTTCCATTGTTTTATATAACTTTCAAAATCTATTATCCATAAATCTTTTTAATATTTATTATATGGAAACATATTTTCCATAAAAGTTTTTTATCTTATCAGCTGTAACTGTCACTGCCTAACCAACATCATAGCATTACGTAAAAACAATATTATTGTGGTAAAATATAAAAAAAATTACGTCGGGCATATATTTTTTTTACATTAAACATGTGCAAAATATGTACAACAAAAACAACAACTAATAATTTGTCGTTGTTAAGGGAAAGAGCGATACATTTATTTATCGATAAATATACCACTGCATACGGCATCTCTAAAATTAATTTATACACTGCAAAAATTTTATGAATATTTTTACGATTTAGTTTTAAATTTTATAATTATATTTTCAGAATGTGGTGGGTGGAAAAGGGGTCATTTATACTCCAAATACCGTATAATTATACAAAGTAATGAGATATTTTTACTTGAATTTTGTCTTTTCATTTTATTAACAATTTAAAAAAAAATTAAAAACTCGCTTAATGTCAATTAATAATAAAATAATAAAAAATAATAGGCAAACTGAAAGGAGTCTTTAGTAATGACCTAAAGAATATTGTCATATCTTTAAGGTGTGCATGATTTAATAGAGTTTAAAACAAGATCTAGATCAACCAGCAGAATGTTTCATAAACATGACTGTCAGAGTTTCTTAACGAAAAAAACCAAGATGTGTTTAAAACGTTTCAAAAATTTTTAAATTAAAATATTTCCGGTTTTAATTGTAAATAATAAAAGATTTTGCAGAAAAATGTTCTTGGTCTCTTTACAAAAATCTCAAGGTGTAACGAACTTACACCTAACTGAAAAATAATAATTAATTTTTTTTTTTCGAAATGTTTGAAATCTTCTATATGCTGACCACAACTCGGACAAAAAGGAGAGCTATCAAGTCCGAAATGAAGTAAATACGATACGATGAAAACAACCATTGCCCTACTCAAAAATTACGTAAGTTTACGTACACCATGCCACACTTTTATATATCCATCTCATAAGCCACTCAGGAAAGCCATTTTCTCTAGATTCGCAAAAAGTCATAGTGTGTCTTCTATTTTGCCAATAAATCATTGGTATCATCGTTGCAGCGGGTAACGTCATCGGATTTAGTCCTATATACAGAACATACTCGCAGTACCGTCTCGTGTTTGATATTATCTGGCAAAGAGCTTTGCATACATCAACTACCTTAGCTCTTACAGATGTTGTTTATAAAATAGACGGTTGTCAATAACAACATCTTAATATTTAAGGTAATTCTGAACCTTTATCACATAGTTACCAATTTGAAGGTTCATTTTCTTTACAACTACGGCTCACACTGGGGACTTTTGTATAGAGGTGAGGAAAAAAATATATTTGTCAAAAAATATAGTGGTTTCATCAGAAATTTAATTTTATTTACAAAGTAATACACAAAAGAAATCTATGCAAAGAAAGTTAGAGAAATGTAGATCGTTACCTACAATATAAAAAGCCATAACTAAAAAAAAAATTTTAATTATTTTTTAATTTTTAATTAATTTATTTTATTTTATATCTGCTTTTAATTCATTTTTCTAAAACAGCCTTAACTTCGTCGCTTATAAGACTATACTTTTTCTGGCTAAATGAAGGTGTCAAATGTGAGATCATGGGATCATACGGTGCATAATATCTTCGTTCGTAGCAATTCGACTGAATTTTCTGAAATGTCTAAAGCGATATTTTTTATAGTCTTTGTTATGACTTTCCTGAGCCTCTTCGGATAGTAAGCCTACAGGAAAAATACACTTTTAAATTATATCTATTTCATGAATCAAAATTTTGTTAGGTGTATGTGGCGTACTGTACCACCCGTACAGCAACAAACTCTTTTGCCGCCTCCAAAACAAAAGTCACCAAATTTTTTTGGATCTACTACATCGGTGATTTTTATAGCTTCGAGAATTATTAAAAACCTCTTGATTATATTTTCATCCAGTTGGTTCGATAAAACATATTAGTACTGAGGTTGAGTTAGCTATAAAAAAAACTAGCAGTGAGATCGGAGCAATTCTTTTTGATTTGATTGTATAATTTAGTCTTAAATTTCAAAATATCACTATTGACAATTTGACTTTTTTCACGAAATCCCCAGCTACCGTTTTATACTCAGCTAAAGAAAGACCTATTGTTCTAATCCATAATTTGACCAACTGAATACTACTCTCTAAAACTGTGTTAGCTTTATCCTAATGCGAGCATTACACGATTGTGTTATAAGAGATATAATCTGTTCAGCCATATATTTTGGTGTGCAACTTAGAGCTAGTCTTCCATTAATACAGAGAAGATTTGCTTAACGATTGTATTAGTTTTCCAGCAGGTCAGTTGCTGCCTGGTTAGTATAGTAGGTATATGCATAGGCATATTATCCTCTATGTCTATAGTTATGGCAGCGTAATAAATGTGAATATATATGTGACTTATCTGCTATATTATCCGATTGCAATTTCGGCAGTTTATACAAAAGCTCAAGGTTCTACTTACTTGATAGTAGCTTTTCACGGGCGTTGCCACGCCCACAATTCAAAATTCAGATATTTTGTTGTTTGAATATGTACAAAATATTCAGACACTAGATTCTGTAGTTATCTAGAGCACTATATTTTTTATCTTACTTTGGGTCAATTATTGGCTTAATAATTATATTCATATTGCAGTTTCCTAGGTAAACAATAACCTTTCATTTTTTATGACAAGTACCATGCCTGTTGTCCCAATCAAAGTTATTCCCCGAATTATGTTCAAGAGGCTTATTTTATATTTAAAAGATCTAATAACGACAGTTTCAAAGATGTACAATATAAAATATCTGTTAATAAGTAATCTTTATTCGACGAATTTGCCCCGAAATTTTAATTTTTTTAAGAATTTTTGTGTTAATTGAACGTGAACTTAAGCCAAAGTAGTATTATTAATTTGTGATAAATAGTTTTAATATTTACAAATTAAATAACAAGCAAAGCACAACATAACAGCATAACAAACAGCACCTATGTTGTGAATTACAAAAGTATGAAAGAATCCCAATTAGCATAAAACAGCACAATATGTGACAATTTATAAAAAGGTCATCTATGTGAAATTGTCGTATCAAATTAATTATTATTTGCCTAAATTGATGTGTTTAAGTCAGCTAGAATTTGTTTGGTGTTGTCTCATCCGAAGATGCAATAAGTTATTTTGAGTTTTTCTATAAGTGTTTTTACGTGTAGTAATTCGAGATGTTGCAGGAAAATTTCCATGAAGATAGCCGAAGTTCGTTTTCTCATGCCGAGTCCGTCACATAATTTATAAAAGCGGTTATTAAATCTAAAGTACTTCTGTTTTATTATTGTCTTTGCAATATCTATAATATCGATGATGTATTGGTTGTCGTATAAATTGTCTGCTGTGTCGCGTAGGATAAGTAAGATTTTTTGTGTCAAAGGAAACGATTCGCGTGGTTTCGGTTATCTTGATATCTTTCGACAAGATCTTGTGTATTACGAACCGTATATATATTTCGTAATATTTTTCTTTAAGTAAGCCGGTGAGATATTTAGCCAGGTAATATGCTGGTGGCGGTCTGTAGTTCATGGGTCTGATTGGTATACTGTCTTTCTTGTGCTTTGAATGTTGGTGATCCTGGGTGCATGTTCATTTATTTGCATACTTTTCCATCAGCAAACGCTTTGCAGCGTTTCAATAAGCTACGCCTATCTTTTTGGAAAGACTCAGTTGGGTCATTTTAAAGTTTAGTTTTGATATTTTTTGTATCAATTGTTGTGTTTTGTCTATTTAATCTTTTTTTTTACATTACTACAGTCGTGTTTTCTTTGTCCACTGTTGCAATTAGTATGTTAATTTCCCATATTTTTGCCCTTATTAGTTTCGCAATTTTTTTATTCTTTGGGATTATTCGTCTTTGTTCTATTGTGTTTTTTTTTTTTGTAATTTTTCGAGTATTTTGCTACTTTGTGTGTTATGTGTTCTTGCCGGTCGGTTGGTAACTGAATAATAGTTGCTTCCTTATCTACAATTTGTGTTTCAATTGTTCTTTGTATCTTGGTAAGCATATTATGTTTCAGTCCTTTCTCCATTAGTTTTGTTTCGTTGTTATTGAATCGTAAGTTTGTCAGGTTTTTACCGCTTGAGTGAAATTCCACTTTGATGTGACGTTGATCCATTTTATTAGTTTTGTAAATTTTCGTTCTATCTAGTCTAGTCAATATGTCAGCTTTCTCCATAAAATTTAAAGGTAACGGAACAGTTTACTTACACAAATAGATATGAATCTAATGAAAAACGATTTAAGTTTATACTAACAGACCTAATACTAAATATATAAAACGCGGCTTTATAATGATGTCATTGCATCGAAAGCGCTTGCCGATCGTACCAAATAAACAGACAGTAACGACGGTTTTCACAGAAAGGAGTGACAACAGAATTTCCTTTTTTATTTTCATAATTTATTTTTTAGTAGTTTATTATTAAGCACTAAGTCATTATTTAAAAAAAATTTTAATACTTTATTTTTTATTATTTTTCAATATTTCGCCAAATCATGATAAAAATGCTAAAAAAGGTCAAATAACTATAATTGTTATATTTTATAATTTATTTGTTATATAAGGTCAACAAAATTAAAAAGAAATATGTGGTGTGTACGGAAAGTATTACGCTATTAAAATATTTAAGCCAAATTATGGTGTGTAACCAACTACGATAAATCCAGAAGGCTGGTGTAGGCCGATATCACTTTTCGAAAAACAACCAAATAATTAAATATATTTCGTCATTTATATAGGTGTAAGTAAAACAAAATGTGCAAACTCAAAATCACTGTACAGTGTATATTTTTAAAATAAAATCAGTCATTTTTCAATTTTAAACCATTTCGATCAAAAAAATGTTTTTAAGTGTTTCATAGACTCCACATTAATTTATTCACGAATATTTATGATATTTTATAAAAACACCATTTTGTCAGTTGCTATTTTTTTTTTTATTATGAGGGTTTATATGTTTTTTGTTGTTGCTTCTATGCCGTATGCTGCACACTTTCATGGTAAATCATGTTGTAATGGCATTTTTTCACATCTGAATAAGAACAAAAAAACCAGACAAGTCCCCCTCATCGAATCAGTTCAATGTTCATGTGCCGGACATTAAATATATGGAAATGAGTAAAATTTCCAAAAATAAAAATATATATATTTTATTTAAGGCTGTTTTGTTTTTATACTTGCAACATAAAAAATGATGCTGCCTGGCAGTGCCGTTGGTACTATGAGCACAATTATTTTATATATTGACTTTTATACTTTTATATGTACGAGTACTTATTTTAAATGTGAAGAATATCCTTATTGTTGTTGTGCCGGCAGAAGTTGCTGCTAGCTGTGCTGAGCACAGTAAATAAAGGTTTAATAAATTTGCCTGAAATATGTTTTTTTTTTTTGTTAATATTTTAACAAATCGAATTTTGTGTCTGCTGCTATTAAGTGTAATACTTTAATGGCAACATAAATACTAATTTTCTTTGTGGTATATTAAATAGTTTGTTTAAAATGTAACTTGGTCAATTAAAAGCTATACAAAGCAAACTTTTGGCTCTTGATAAATACAAAAATATTTTTAAAATTTAAAAAAAATCAAAATAAGCAAAATAAATTAAAAACTCTACATAAAAACAATAAACGTTTTTTTAGCAAAAAGTTTATTTTCTAATACAAAATAAAACAAAAAATTTAGATTAAGATGATACAAATGTGATACAAGTAAAGAGAAAAAATTCGGCAATTATGAATGAAAAATTATATTTGGCAAATGACCATCAGGATTGATAGATGATAGATGTCGATTCATTCATCAAAGTTTTTAATCACACTTTGGCAAAATATCAGTCACATATTGTTAATCACATGACGGAATTTGAGTTATAAGACTGACATCGATTGGATTTGCTCCGTATAGACTGTATCCTTCACATAGCACGATATGGCTGATCACTAAACTGCTGATTGTCGTGAAATTATGGCTTTGTGATATGTGGCGCTGTGAAACCATATCTCAGTGATATTCACGTCGTCAATAATAGGGCAAAATTGAGTTGTTACCATCTCGCTATAGCGTGATACATTGAGCTTTACCATATTTCCAGCTTCATCCTAAGAAAAAGGGTCACTCCTCCAGATCATATAGCGCACCGTAGAGCGACCCATTGAGTATGCAAATATATCTTAATGCTATTGTGTAATAGTTAAATTGTTTATTGTAAACTGAAACCCTTTTTGTTCTGTGGGAAAATCTATTTCTTTGCAAAAATGCATCAGCGTCTAATGAATTTGTTGACAATTTTCGTGGGAACGAAATTGCATTTGCAACATAATCAAAAATCAAATTTAATATATAACTAATTCTTGCTTATTAGAAGAGGACGGAAAGTAATAGACAGTGAACATTTAAGAACTTAAGTTGTTATAGAACAATAAAAAACAAATTAAAATATATTATTCAAAAATAAAAAATAATTTTTTTTAACATAAATTAACAAAGACAATTTAATTTGCATAGCATAATCGCTCTAAAATTTTCAGAAGTCCAAATACAGCAATTTTACTTGTTAACATACCCCGACAAGAAAAACCAGCCGGTTGTTCCTGAATGAATTGAGCGAATCTACGGTGATGTTAATGGTCGGTCGGCTTCAATTTCTGCATCAGTTGAATCTTGTAAGGCTTTAAAGTCTAATCCTTACGCAAAATTTGCCATGAGATGGTCTTGGATATCCCCAATTGTTGAGAAAGTCGAGGAATTGACAAATTTGGATCTGCTTCAACACTATGGCTCACGGTTGCGATATTTTCAGTTAAACGACCCGGTCGAATACGCCTTGGTGTTCCCACATTTTGTATCGAGCCTGCCGATTCAAATTTAACAACCAAATTCTTAATAGCGGTCTCAGAAGAACAATTATGTTGTCCGAAAATATCACGAATTTTGCGAAATATAACTTTTTAACAGAACTACCATTTTCATAGTGAATTTGAATTATTTTAATGTGATTTTCGTGCAAAATTGAATTCAGTGTAACCATTGCTAATGCATCTTCTACGAATACGTCAAAAAACTAAATGTCAAGACTATCATATCTTTGGTATTTGCTACAATTGAAAAACAAACTTCTTGTTAAAACACCCGATATTTTCGTCATTAACCCAATTGCATATATAATTACGTCGAAAATAATGTAAATTTAATGCCACTACATTTCAATGATATGAAGGATCTATTACTTAAAATAAATATTAAAATAAAGCTGTAATATTACGGGAAGGTACTTTAGCAACTGCATAAGTAATGAGGATCGCTTTTAAATGTAAAGGTATCTTATTCTTAATTAAAATGACAAGAAAACTTGTAAACCGTTTTCCACTTACGGAAATTAAAAGGTATTCATTTAAACAATTGCGAAATCTTAAACTTTTGCATTTGCTGATATTCTTCGAAAATGTAAAATAGCAGATGTTATTTTCTTTTTCTACATTTATGTACATTACAAAAATTTTCGTTTATTGTTGAAAAATCTCAAATCCGAGTGCGTTAAGTTTTTATGGTAAGTCGTTAGATTGATACATTACTAGTGCAATCGGAAAACGTCTGTCAGTTGCTTTTTTTAGCACTTTCCAAAGTAAAAATGTATTTTTCGTATCGAACTGAGAAATTACTTAATGCGAGCGAAAGTCCTACAACGGGTAAACTGTAGACCGGTTCGAATGGTATTCAAAAATCCCAAGGCTAGTAGGTTATTTAGAAATAATAGAAATACCCTAAACTGGATAACCGTGTAAGTGACAGGTTATGGAGTTTTCAAATATCATCTCGGTAAAATAAAAATCGAAGAAGCTGATATTTCTAGACTGAGTCTGAAAAAGGCTGTGACAGTGGCGAACATTGCATATGAATGTTAAGTACTGGCTGGAGAGCAAGTAGAAGCTTATTAAATATGAATGCGTTGAGGGATCTAAGCCTTAGACTAATGCTAGCAATTTCTAAAGATTGCAGTTTAAGAAAGTACGTCGACAGCTATCAGTCGACAGTAGAAATGACTGTCAAGAGAACAGGCTAATGATAGCATGATAGACGAAAACAAGGTTTGCCTCAAATTGCAAATAGAGACCACTTAAAGAAGTATGCTTGAATTTTCCCTCTACATTAATAAATTAAATGGCTTTAAGGTCCTAAAAGCTTTTAGTGCTGACGTGAGAAAAAATAAAAAATTTAAGCCTTAAAAAATTTATTTATTCAACTAAATGCTCCACTCTTGAGTTTAAACAATTTCGATATTTAAACGTAGTATGACTTGTTTCAATCTGTGCAGCTGTTTTGAAATTATCGATTTATATCGATTTTTTTCTATATTCCTAATGGAGGGATCATTTTTATTGGCTTATGACTGGTAAGTCAATGTTATAATACTTGGACCCTCAATCGGCGTTCGCAAATAATATACTTTTCTTCCCCTTTTTCCCTCTCTACTGATCTAGTAACGCAAAGAGTAAAAGATTTGATAAGTATTAATAAAAATTACTGCAGGGTTAATCACAGTCAAACTTTATCGAACATCATTTTAAATTTGCTTGTTATTTTTATTGCATTAAAACTTAGCTGCAATGAAATACAAGGTTTATCATCAAAATAATAACATTAACAATAGAAGGGAGACGCGTAAATTATGAGCGGCAGTTACATTATTTGAGACTTAGTGCAAGAGATGGAAGTTGTTATTTATTTAATGTCCCTTCTCTGTTTTAGGGGTTAAAAGATTATTACAGAATAATCGTTGTTATTTTTTTATTCAAATTTTTCGAAAATTTATTACAGAATACAATAGATTTAGAAAAATAAAATGACTCATAAATCACTTTAATTTTCAATGCTTAAATATCTCATTGAAAATTTTGTTTTATGTTCTTTAGTTTGTTATCGTTTAACCAAATATTGTCTATATTGGCAATAATTTATGAAAGCTTTAACGTTTATAATATGGTAAAAGATAATATGAAATGAAAGAACAGAACAGAATAATCGTATATAAGCAACTATTATATTATATTAGGATAGTTTAAACCAAAATTTTGTTCAATAAATTTTACAAAAAATAATTTATATAAATTGATTATATTTAGGATTATGCTTCTTGAGAGGCAATATGAATATATAAACAGCATAAATTGTCTTATTATAATGAAAAGGAACAACGAAAACGTTGGCAGAGCTTCAGGTTTTTATTAAACAGTTATTTATCACATTTATGGCATTCATGAAATTTTTATGCTGTTATGCTGAAATAGTAGTTCGATTTATTTCTTATTATTAAATATTGAATTATTTTGTTCTTGTTCATTGCTACTAACATTGCTGCTAACATAACATGCACCTTAGAGCATAAATTTCTATGATGTTGAATTTCATTAAATTTGTTCGATATCAGCTGAATGCATCATGTTAAATGAGGTTTAGGGCAGAGGTTAAAATAACAATAAATTTCCAATTAGATTATAATACAATTTTTCCGAGCATTCCAGTAAATTTGGCAATTGAAATAATTTATAGAAAATGGGACAAAATCACAAATTACACAAAAATGGACAAGGAATTATTTTTTGACATTTTCAGGTATTGTTTAAGGGAAAATCGATATTTTAAGTATGACGACAAAATATATGAGCAATTGAAAGGAATGCCAATGGGCTCACCTGTATCGCCAGTAGTAGCAGATATTATTATGGAGAAACTGTTAGATTCGGTAGTAGAAAAATTAGAAGATAAGCCACGACTTTTGAGCAAGTATGTTGATGATATTTTTTGCATTGTTAAGAGAAAGGACACTGAAACAACGCTGGCAACCCTAAACAGTTTTCATAGACACATCCAATTTACGAAGGAAATAGAGGAGGATCATAAGTTGCCATATCTGGATACACTTATTATTAGGAATGATAACTCGATAATGATGAATTGGTATCAAAAACCGTCCGCTTCGGGTCGTCTAATTAATTTTTATTCCTGTCACCCTAGACATATTAAAATGAATACTGCTACGAACTTTGCGAAACGTGTGCTTAACATTAGCGACACGATTTTTCATAGTGACAATATTAATAAAATAAGGGAAATATTGCACAAAAATAGTTTTCCGAACTACATCTCAGAAAATATTATAACAAACGCAATAAACAATTTTGACAAAACACAAAGAGAAAAAACGAATGATAGAGTTTTTAAATCGTAGCCGCATGTCCCTGGCTTCTCTGAGAGAATTATACACTCTAACAGAGTTGGGGAACAGAATATTAAAATTGCACTGGGAAAGAATAATACCCTCAACATGCTATATTCAAATACAAAGACGAAGATGGACAAATTGGACAAATCGGAGGTGGTATATGGAATACCGTGTAATAGTGACGGATCTAACGTATGTAATAAGACATATGTTGGAACTACTGGATTAAAATTAAGCACTAGATTAACAGCACACAAATCGGACTACAAAAATAGAAATGGGACAACAGAAAACAGAACAGCACTCACAGCCCACTGTGCAGCAACTGGTCATTCGCCGAACTTGGACAGCACAATAATATTACAACAAGAGAGAAACAAAAGAAAAAGATATACAATTGAAATGCTCCACATAATAAATACTCCCGCAGAACGTAGAATTAACTTTAAAGTCGACACTGAGAATTGTGCGAATGCTTACAGACACATGAAAAGAAAATATGGAGAAATGGGACGAAAAGGAAAGGAACAAGATTAGTCAGCAATCTAACCTGAGGGTAATGTAAAGGTGATAATTAGAATGTAAGAACAACAAAAAGGGCAAAGTCCAGATTATATTTTTATTTTTGTTTTGTATTATGAATATTTTAATTTGTTTGCTATTTTTTATGTTTTCTTTTGTTATTCGATAGTGTAGTTCCTGAAGAAGGATACACCGAAGGTATCCGAAATATTGAATTTTAAATAATTAAATAAATGGAAAAAAGAAAAGAACCATAGAGTCTTTATTGGTGGGACCTAGAGCCTGGATAAAAAGAAATTAAATTATTTACAAATTTTAAATATTATATCTATTAATATTAACAACAAATTTATGATATAGTTGTTCTAGAGTCGAAAAATTAATAAGTAAATCAGTGTACTTTTATGACTATATCTTCAGAAGCTCTTTTTCCCAGGTCTGAACAAGAAACGTTTCTATTCCTAAACAATAGCTGAGACTAATTGCTAATGTTTAAAAGCTGTGCTGTAAAGATTTCCATCCCTGGTTATTAGTTTAAACTAATTGCTACTGTCCAAAGGTTTATTGTAAAGCAGTATCCTTTTACGACATATCTTCAGGTCTGAACTGTAAAGGTTTTCCATTCCTGCACAATAGCTGAGACTAATTGCTATTGTCTAAAAGTTATGCTGTAATCGTTAATGCTTTCTTCTTTAATTTTTTGATATAACAATCGTCTTACTCGGTTTTCTTTTGATCATTGTATCGTTGTTCAATTTGACTTTTTGAAATTTGAAATAAAAATGTCCAAACTGTGAAGCAAATTTTTTACACAATAAAAAATATAACATCATGAAATAAGGAAAATTCAATTCATTTTTGCTATTAAGAAACACATTAATGTTTTTTGCTTTAATTTTTCTGCAAGGTTGTGCCTAGGGCTTCTGATTCTACATTAGTATATTACCAGTACTACAAGTATACTACAGTAAACACTTTTAGGTAATCGTCCTAATTTGGCAATTTATTTAATGAAGCCTGACTATTTGTCGGATTTTTGTAATCATACTTGCGGGAACAAATTATAGTTGCTGTAAACCATATTTCAGACACAAAAACAAGTTTTATGTGAAGTAAAACCGAAAAAAAATTTTTGGAAAATAGGATAAATTTAGCAACCTATGCTATTCGTATTCGATATCACAATAACGCAGCAGATTAATGTGGACAACATGATGATATACTTTATTCCACATCGAATATCATTTTTTTAAATGGCTGGTTGGGAGTAAATATTTCTTGTTAGTTTTTATTGAGCTAATAACTCTGATATATTTTAAATATAATCGCTAAATTTATTATTAGTGATTATTATTAGTGATTAAGTCTTTACCAGCATTTTAGAAAAGCTAAAGCTGCTTATTATATTTAAAAATTGCTTGAACCAACTGAGAAGTAAATAAATAACGACGTATTTGTAGTAGACGTATTAGAAATTGTTACAATTAATTAAGTTTCGCAAGAAAATCGCATTAGAATAACTAAAATCCACTATAATTTATAGTGGTTATGTTAAAGTAACATTTTGTAAAAATTGTGATATTTTCGCTGTGTGGTGCGCTTTGTGGTCTGGAATTGGTCATTTTCATCAGGAAAATGGAATGGAAATGCGGTAACGGCCAATGGATCACGCTTTGGCGAAATGCTAACAACTCAATTTTGTCCTTATAGTGGCGACGTGGATATCACTGACAGGGGATTTTAACAGAACGGTGCCACATGTCATACAGCCAATGAAATGATCAATTTATTGCAAACCATATTTCCTGATCGCATAACTTTACGACAATCGGCAGTTAAGTGGCCAGCCAGACCGTGTGATTTAACACCACTGGATTATTTTTTGTGGGGCTATGTTATGGATATGTTAAGGAGCCAATCCAATCGATGTCAGCCTTAAAACTCAAACTCCGTAATGCTATTAAGGAAATGGGAGCGCTATTTTGCCAAAAAGTGATTAAAAACTTTGATGAAAGAATTGACATCTATTAGCGTGGTCGTGGTGGAGATTTGCCAAATATCATTTCTCATTTTTAATTGCCAAACAAACAATTTTATTTTGTTTTAGAAAACAAACTTCTTGTTGAAAACTCCTTTACATCGTTTATTCAAAAAACTTTTTGATATAATGTTTATGAGATATTCATTAGTTAGTTTAATTAATTACGAAAAAGTAAGAAAAGCGTCTTTATCCTTACTTCCCTAAAATCATGCAGCTGCTAAATTCTATATATTTTAGGTAAAAAAAAAGTAATTACTATACAGGGACACGGGTGTTATACATGTATGCCGTTTGATTTAATTCAGGTCATAAAATAAATGTTTTTAATTATCTTGTTTAATTGTAATTTGTAAAAATTAAAAATCGTTTATTTAATTTTTTATTAACGGAAAGCCATTTACCACATATTTCGTCCCCACAGCCAAAATTTTATGACAAATTTTTAGAGTTTGTTTGCATATGCTGGGTAAATCTGTATCTGGCCTTCTTTGGAAAAAGTCGCTCATCCATGACAATATGTAAGTTTGTAGCAATTTTGATTGTTTTCAATATATTTGCCCTAAACGGCTGAGACTAAAGCGAATTTGTATGTTTGTAATCTTTGACTCCTCTAATTTCTTTTGTCGAAATGAATGTAATGCAGAATCTGAGGAAAATCACGTTTGGTTTTGTACAATGTAATTTGTCCTAGTTTCTTGTTTATTGCTAAATTTAACTAATCAGTAACCTTTAAGCACATTTTAGTGATGCTAAAGCGTCTGTGATTTAAAAAAATTTTAATAATGGTAGAAATCAATAAGCATATATCTTCATATAAAGTTCACAAATAGACCCCGAAAACCCATTACATCCAAAGAAAGTGACTGTATGGTGCGATTTATTATCAAGCGACATCATAGTCCCGAATATATTTGAAAAATGAGTAAAAAAAGGTAGTCACTGTGAATACTCTGCGCTACTAAACCATGAGAACCAATTTTTTGCCAGAATTGGCTAATGTTGACATCAGTTACCTTTGGTTGCAAATATACGGTGCCACAAACAACACAGCCACCAAACAATTCAGTTATAGCATTATTGATTGCAAGAACCTCAGAAAAGGTAATAATGTCGATTTGGACAACATACAAATATCTGTCGTTATAATTCACTATTCAAAAGATGGCAAGGTGAAAATACACTTTTTTTCAATGGCTATAATAAAGTCTTTTATGCCTAAAAAAGTGTGATAACCTACTTTCATTTGAAGTAAGCAGCTGCTTAAAGCTATCGATTGTTGGTAGAAGAAAAGAGAAAAGAGTTTGTGAACGACGTTTTGCGCGACTAGAAATTGATGAATTCTGCACTGAAGACCTGGTGAGCCGAAAATTAATTTTTTAAATATCTGAATATATCTGGTTTTGCTTTTGTTAAACGCTTAATGCTGTTTGTAATAGTAAAACAAGTAACGACATCTTATCTACTTTTGTTTTTACAAGAAATTCCAAAAATGTCCCAGTTGCAATTGCATATTCAAAAAAAATTTATTTTTGAAATAATTTAAATAACTATACTTAGAGATAAAATATAATTATAAAGATTTTTTGATTAGTAAAGTTGAACAATCGAAAAAATTGCATTGGAAACTATCTTTCTTATTCATTATCAGCATCATTAAGCTTATGGAGAATACGATTTAAGAAATAAAATTAATTTTTTTACAAAAATAACTTATATGGGTATCTATTAAGATTAAGAAGATTCTGAACTGTAAACTTGTGAAGTGTCGATATCAACCTTAAGCTACTTAAGCTTAGAAGTTTCAATTATCAAAAAGGAAGTACTCAATGACTGTGGTTGTAAAACCTACGATTTATACTGCAATTTTGCTTTAATAGGTCTAGCCCGTTGGATCACTGCTACATATCAAAGAGTTTTTCAACAAGTAGCATTGTTAGCAACTCGTGATAGCGTGATCCATTGATCGTTACCGCATTTCCAGCCGTTACCGCATTTCCATTTCTTCAAAAAAACGGCCCAATCACACCTCCAGGCCACATAACGCACCATACGGTGCCACGTAGAGCATGTAAAGGCTTTTCAATAATCACTATAGCATTTTCAGAAGCGGCAAAAATTATGTTTTCAAAAAAACTAGCCGGTTGTTCCTGAATCAATGGCGCAAATCAAGGGCGCTGTGAATTGTCGGTCTACTTCAATTTCTGCACAGGTTTAACACTGAAGCCTTAGAATGTCAAATCGTTACGCAAAATTCGCCATATGATGGTTTTAGATAACCCCAATTTTAGAGAACACCAAGGATTTGACAATTTTAGAGCTGCTTCAAAACTGTGACTCACGGCTGCGATGTTTTCAGTTGAACGACCTGATCGAACTTGCGTTGGTTTTTACACAACTTGTATTGAGTCTGTCGATTCAAATTTAACATCCTAAATTCCTAATAGCAGTTTCAGAAGGACGATTATGTCTTTCGAAAATATCATTTTCGAAATATAACTTTAAGAGAACCACAATTTTCGTAGTCGATTTTAATTATATTAATGCGATATTCGTGCGAAACTGAATTCATTGTAGCAGTTGTCAATGCATCTACTACAAATATCTCAACAAATTAAATGCCAAAACTATCATGTTGTGGGTGTTGCATTAATTGAAGAGCAAACTTTTTGTTGAAAAAGCCGCTATATAATGCAAGTAAATCTTAACTATATAATTTGATCAAAGACTTTCTGGGCACACAGTGTTGCAAATAAAAACGTTTTGTCTAGTTTCCTACTTTTTTCCTTTTAACATAAATCATTTAATAATCATGGTAGCTGGCACATCTACTTGTCGTATAATTAAAATTTTTTAAAAGTATTAGAGAGATTTAAAAGATTAGAGATTCTAACTCTTTTGGACAAACGAAAGCAAAAAACGAAAACAAATCAGTACATGAAAGCAGCAGAGAACGCAAACTTTTCATAAATGTGAACAAAAAAAAAAAAGTTTTTTACGGCGTGTCTGATTACTTAAAATTGGCAACAAGAAAAATTAAAATTGAATCTCCTCCAAAAATAAAGCACAGGAAAGTAAAATTTAAACAGCCACCTTTAAATTTCAGCTCTGACTGGATACTTAAAACAAGTACTCGCACTCGCACATAAAGTACTCTTACTTCAAAAACACCACTTTTACATAACAAAAAAACACGAAAAAATGCAAAAGTTTTGTAATGTTTCTAAGAAGAAGTCAACGGCTACAATAAACTAAAGAGAACTGGGTATGTTCAAAAGCAACAACGAAGATAATATAACATTTTTAGTTTATGTTAATTTGTATGAATACATACAGACAGACAGACATCAATTTATATAAAATTAATTACAAAACTTTTATGAGATATAAAATCTGAACAAATACGTACACGCTTACGTACACGTACACATGCACATACACATACACATACTTTAGTCAACAATTTTTGTAAATTAATGAGTGTGTGCGTAATCATGTGACAGAAAATTTATTATCTATTAAACAATCGTGTTACCAGATTTGCAGATACTAAATATGGTTTTATAGTCATTTAAATTTCTTCTATATTTTTATTCCTTAAATGCTTTTGTTTTTTTATTTTTCTTTTTATTTTAATATTAAATATTTATTTATGGAATTTTTGTTTGCTGAAATATTTAAGCCATTAATTTGATTGTTATCGAATTAATAACTTAGCAGTTAAATGGAGCAAAAATTATTGTTATGATAGACTGAAAGCCTAAAAGATTTTAATTTTTATAGTATGAGTTAAAAAAATATAGTTAAAAGCAGGAAGCTACATTCCTTTTTCTTTGATAAAAGAAATGATTGATTCTGATAAAGAAGTGGGAAAAAATTATTTAAGGAACTAAGCGCAATTGAAGGATTTAATCATTTCGAAATAGAGAGGATAGAGATACGCTAAAAAAGCTTTTACTTTTAATAGGCAGTTATAATACGAAATTAAAATTTTCTTACAATAAGAAACAGCGTTACGTATGTATATTTAAGCAAAGGCAGGGCTCCGTTTGTCATCCGTTTTCATTAAAAATAGACCGAACCAGTTGGATGTGGTCTCCAAAAGGCAAAATATGAATAATATGCTCATTTACGATTTCGCACCAATCTCCAAATGAAGTCGTGTGAATAGAGTCGATTTTAATGGCCGTAATGTACGTTCGGAAATGATGCTGCATGTGTTATTATGGATGATAAAAATTCGAAAGCTCTTGAAGTCCTGAGTATGTAAATACAGTGTGATGTTCTATTGACTAAGTTCATTTTCAGGTTTCGTAAGCAGTTTCAATTGCCTGGATTTTCTAAAACGGTGAAGAAGATACTTCACTCCATCCGATCTTCGTACTATTTATTACACCAATATCCATCCAAAACTGGAATACAACTTTCATGTATATGCCGGAACATCAAAGTCTATTTTGGAACTGCTCGACCAAGTACAAGAGAGGGCCAAGAGACTCATTGGAATCAATAGAGTATCCGACACTATTGACTCTCTAGACCATCGATACAATTTGGGTTGTACTTCACTGTTTTATCGTTAGGACAATGGTAAATGCTCCAATGAAATTAAGGAACTTGTGCCCGTTTTCGCAAGTTTTTGCGTTTAATGCGCTTTTCATTGAGAGACCATCCATTTGTGGTTGATTGACCATTGAATCGCATTACGCATTGCAGGAAAAATTCGTTTAAGCAGAACAGTCTGTATGTGGAATAAACTCCCTCCAGAGGTCTTTCCTGTCACTTTCAATGTACGAAAATTTAAATCGAATGCCCACAAATACTACACCCTCTTTCCTCTTATTCATGACCTAATTTCCTAATTCTAGCACAATCCATTATATAAGTAGGAGTCATCCCCTGAGTGCTAGTTTAAAAAAAAATTATTATTGATCTCATCAAAAATTAAATAAAAAGGATATTAAATTAACTGCAATAATGTAATAACTTCTACAATTAACCCCAACACCAATAACATTTAAAATTTGTGAACTTTTTATTGCATAAATAAGTCTGATACCAGGAAGGCAGAAAATATATGCAAAAGACTAAATCTGCAAAATAAAACTAAAAAGCCTTTTTAACTAATTTTAAGCACAATTTGATTAAATTATATTTATAAAATAATGTTAGCTTAAAATACCTGTTTTAAAGCTATGTTTAATTTGAATATTTAAAAAGCTTAGGCCGTTGTTTAAACTTATTTTTTCTATATACGAGGTCTGCAAACTAAGTCTCTGTCTCATTGATTTTTTTAATTCTTTTTATTCAAATAAAATTACACTTTGGCACCGCCCAAATAACTTCTTCCTGAAGCAGCCAAGCGCTGGAAATGGTTCTCCTACTCCTAATAGCAATGCTGGTCGGTTACAGCCATTTAAATATTTTTGACTGCGCCAAAATAAGTTCCCTTGAGATGATTGTTTAACTTCGGGAATACAAAAAAAAATCACATGGACTTAAGTCAGGCAAATATGGAGGCTAAGGAGCCACAAGAATGTTTTTACTGGCTAAAAGCTTGTTTATTGAAATTGCTTTGTGACTAGGAGCATTATCGTGGTGGAACATCCAGTTGTTCTTGATGTTTGGTTTCACACGAATGAACCTTTTTTGAAGTCTTTCAAGAACCTCAAGGTAAATCTGTTAATTGACTGTTTGGTCTTCAGGTACATATTCTTTGTGAACGATTCTGAAGATATAAAATAAAGCAAATCAGCATGCATTTGATCTTTGTCTTTGCGCCATCCTTTTTTTTTGGGCCTTGTAGAGGTTGAAGTGTTCTACTCCATTCTCTGGCGCCTGGTTTCTGGGTCGTATTTACTAGGTGCCCCTGTAGGCTAGTAGGTAGTGTACTAGCTTGTAAATATGGGGGTTGTGTTTTTTTTTCACTACAAAAATAAAAATTGACTGTCGGTGGGGCTGCTCAGCGATGAAGGCATAGTCACGGGCCGCTGTGCTATCTTATATACGGCAGTTAATTTCCGACTATCCTTCTACTTTTACCACCTGTTTCATCTATTCTCTATCCTTTTCCTAAAGAATGTAGCACGGTACTTGACTAAATAGGCATTGTTGCCTACTTCTCTTAAAAAAAAAACTCAATGCACCTTTTCTTCCTGATGTCCTTTCGGTTTTGTGAAAGGTTTTTGGAAGCATTTTTGCCCAGATTTTTCTCATCCCCAATTTATTAGTTAAAACCTGATGAATGGTGGTGGGAGTCAAATTTAACTCTTCCCCAATTATTCTGACTATTAAGCGGCGATCTGAAAGCACAATGTCCGGGATTGTGACTACATTATCATAGGTTTTTGAAGCTGAAAGCATACCGCTTCGTGATTCATCTTTAATTCTGAAAATGCCTTGCCTTAAACCGAAAATCCTTGGTTCTTGGCCTGCTGACGTTTGGCAAGAGTTTCCGTTGCACTGTACCCAAGCCTGAAGCAAAACTGCTAAAACATCGTTGTTTGAAGCTGATGTAACTCATTTTTAGAGTACAACAGAAAAAAACGTTTCACAAAAAAAATCGCTACTGACGACCAAATCACTCGAGTAATGTCAAACTCGCACTGAAGGCAAATTACATGTTCATCTGCCGTCCCCTTTGAGCTCAGCGGCTCCAGTGTTGCCAGATGGAAAGCAAGATTGCCACTCTCATTACTTAATTTACAGACCTCGTACATTTAGTTGCAATACTATTTACATTAATAAGCAAGTTAATGTAAAAAATAATATATACTACTGTTTCCCATTGGAAGCAAGATTGTAAATCTAAGTAATACAATAATAAATATAAAAGTATTATATAAAAGGCAGATCTAAAACATGTTTTTTTGAAGCATTTCAATTTCGTCAGTCTCGTCACGTTATCATCGTTGCTAAGCCTATTTAGACAGTTACAGTGGTGTTTTCTAATTTTATGTTTAATAAAGTCATAATGTAAAAATTTATTAGTTATGTAAAGCGGGGCGTTCGCAATTGATCGAAAAGCTTTAAATTGAAGTCTTTGTAAGATTTCAATATTTGAGTCGCTGGCATATCTTTTTGAGATATGACGAGCTTTCTATGTTAATCTTCTATCCACGTGGAGACCCCAGTATTTTATAGTTTCTCCTCTAGTAATTTCTATGTTGTTATGATATACAGGTGGACACGTTTCTCTTCTAGCTGTAAATGTTTTATGATTAGATTTTTCATTATTATTATGTGGTTTACTACAATAATCCATTTAGTCAATCTGAGATGAAGACCATCGAGTTATACTTGAAGGGAAGGCTACATAAGCTGCCATTGTAATCATAATAGTATCATATAGTATATAAAAATGGGCCGAGAACACTGCCTTGGGTCATTTCAGCATTGATTGTTAAAATTTTTGATAAGTCGTCATTAACTTTGACATAAAAACAACGATTTTTTAAATATGAAGAAAAGATTTCATTTTATAAATTAATCCTTCGTGTCAACAACAAAGCAATAATTTTTATTTTTATTGTACTGGTGTGCCAATTTGATGGTCAGCGATAATCTTATTTTCATTAAAAAGAGGAGTTAAACATTTTAATATTAATTTTTTAAACATTTTTGAAAGAATGGAAAGAAGACTTATTGATATGTAGGGAGAACCCACTTTTAAGACACTTCCATGCAAAAGAAAAATGTTGAAGATGCAAGATATAATTACATACAAATAAATGTCATTTACATTACATATCTTGATCGTCGGCTTACATGGAAACATCATATTGACTCAAAGCTAACACAAATGAAACTTAAGCTAACACAATTACACTGGCTCATTGGCAGGAACTCGAGACTTGGCCTAGATTGCAAACTTTCTGCTACTAACTTGAATATGCCTCTAATAAAAAATCTCGCTTTTAAGAATTTTAAAATCTCGATAACAAATTCCAGCAGATACAATCAATAAAAATTAAGATGTTGAGTAAGTAAATTTAAGGAGTTTTATAGCCGTTTATACTTGACTATTATTATTATTTTCTTTATTTTTTTCGTTATTTTTTGAAAAGGTATATATTAGTAAACGCTATACACGCAAAATATTCATTAAAAAAAATATTAAAAAAAAGAAATTAAATATTCATTAACAGCCATTAGATCATATAAAAAATTAGATTTTTATAATTTTGGGTGAAATATTGGAGGTCGTTTTATTAAATATAAATATGAAAGTGACTTAATTATGCTTTACGTTTTTATAAATAAAATAAAATTTTATTTATTTTACTATAAATAAGTTTTCTAACGTTGAATTAATTAGGCTGTATTATTTAAAATAGTGGCGTAAGCAAAAATTATTATTATGTAAGTAAAAGCATATAAAACAAATTAAGACTATTCAAACCAACGCTGTTTTAATAGTAAAATATTTTTAAATAATTATAGTTAATTGACCCTTTTGAAGAACAAGGTGCTGAAAAAAAATTATTTGTAAAATATTTTTTTTAGTAAAAACAAAACTAAATTAAAAAAAAAGTATAAATTAAAAAATTATTAATGCATTCCATTCTAAATATGTTTAGATAGTCAATATTTTTTCTTCTATTATCTTAAATTAAAATTTATCGCTTATCAGGATATATTTATTACATGGTTTTGAATCCCTGCTTAAGGATTGTAGAGTATGTGAGTTACAATTAAAACTTCTAAAAAAACATTAGGTAGAGCTCAATGTAATCAATCATTGTACATAAAATATATCAGAAATCTACCATTCGTAGCTTCAAACAAATTATTTAAGAGTTTTTTTCAGTGTTGAAATAATTGATGGTTCACTTCTTATGAAAAATCTTGCATTTATACAAGTCCCACTTAAATAGTCATATATTTTTAATCTACAAAAAATTAAGCTACCTTATTTAAATATTTATAATTCTTAAGTAAAAATAAATTCTTAAACATTTTTGAAACAGTGTCTTTCATAGCAAAAACTTGCCCAAACTCTTAAAAATTAAATTTTTTTCAAATAACAATAATTTTTAATTTTTATTATACTTAGTTTCAAACGTATTGCCAATGAAAAAAAATATCGAAAAGCCTCATCTTTCTAAAAAACTCGAATTCTTAATTCGGTTATTTCTGTGCTGCTATTAAATTGTTACGAAGATGATTTGTTAAACTTAAAAAAAAAGTTAACGAAGAAATCTTATACACACAAGACAACAATATCATGCTTTTAAGAAATTCTGCGAAATAAGCTAAATAACAGAAAACAATATTACTAACATCGAAAAAAACACACACCCAAGCAACCATCTACACTAAATAATAATAACAATAAAAATATGGGGCGATGGTAAAGTGAAATATTCTTGTATATACGAGAACCGCTTAAAACAGGAAGCACCACTTAATGGAGAAATTTATTAATATAAATTCAAATATGCTTTAGTAAAGCATACTTAAGCATTACAGTGGCGAAGTTACCGTTGTGTTTATTTTTGGTGCATTGAAAGTGAATAAACTGTTTAATTTAAAATTCTAAAGTGTCGTGTAATTAATTTGTAATAAAAGAACTCAATATAACAAAACTTTTATAAAACAGGAATAAACGTAACAGTATAAAATGTTTGGATTATTTCCACTTATTCTTTTCTGTCTTTGCTGGCTGTTCGTTTGGTATGAACGGCGAGCACTTTCGATGTGAAGACATAATAATTAAGCCGTGTTATAATCTGTATTGGTGACCTTAACAATAGAACTACCTAAATCTGAACACTAAATCACTAGTACAGTTTAGAGTATGCCTTGAAAATGATGTCTTCACATCGAATGCCGTTTATACTGAACAAACAGCCAGAAAAGATAGAAAAGAATGACAACAATATGAAATGTTGTTTCAGTCTGGTCATCCGTTTGGATATCTGTGATTTATTCCTTAATTATTTTTTCTGTCGCACTAGGCTCTTTATTTTTAATATTTTTTTTTTTTCAAAATAAAAGCTTTTAAAAGATATAAGATCGAAGGGTATATCTCGGTAAGAAATGCGTATAGCCCCGTACAATTTTACTGCAAATAACAATAAATAAAGTAACCAGCGGACAAGGATTCTCAAATAACGCCTAACTGAATAATCTAGGTACTCAAATTAACTTGTGTACATAATATATATATATAGTTCTTCTGATATCACTCTTCTAGGGCAATTTATTTATTTGCCTTTTCTTTAAATTTTTCGTTTTGCTTTGGCTAGATCTTTTGCTGCTAAACAAACACATTTTGGCAACTTTTGCAGAAATTTGTGATATCCCACTATATAAATGTTTCTTCTTTTTATTCTTTTATTTTATATTCCATCATTTAAATCTGATTGTAAGAATAATGTTGGCAACTGCAGAGATATTGCTAAACTTAGCGCTGTACCTAAAGTTTTTGAGAAACTTTCCTGCTCAGCATGGTTTTAGGAAAGGTTCTTCAACTGTTACTAATCTTTTGGAATCAACAACTCTAGTCAATCGACGATATTACATTGATAAGGTCAACCACAAACTTCTAATAAGAAAGCTAGACTTTATGGGATTCACAACTTACTATGTGAATTAATTTATATCTGTCAAACAGAAGTCAAGACGATCATTTTAACAAGTTTTCTTCCAAGGAAATTTGTATTTCATCTGGCGTACTACCTGGGTTCTTTATTATTTTCCGTGTTTATTAATGATCTACCCAATGCCATTATTCTGCAAAAGGACCTAAATGCATTTAGTTCCTGGTGTAATATTAACATTATGGAATTTGAACCAAAACCGGTTCAAAAGCAGTTCCTGTTATTTTATTTTCGAGGCTTACAATGGAATCCCGTACTTTTACCAGACTTGTTCTAAAAAAGCTACCGACTCTAAAAACCCGAAGAATAATGTTACATATAACATTTGTTTTAAAAAGCAAAGGTTATATTTAACCTACGCGCTATTGGCATTTAAAGTATTCAGATCAAATCATGCTAACTCTGACCCGTTTTTAAGAATTTGTACCGAATTTAATAACTTAAGGATCTCAAAAATAATTTCATTTATTTTTTCCTTGTGAAATTTTAATGTTTATCGTAATGTTTATAAAAAAATATATAAAATACAAACAAGCAAAATTTGTAAAATCTGCACACTTGTTTTTTCCCTTTTTCCTTTTTTAATTTTGGCTTGAAACGACAAAAGTTAAATTACTAAAAATAACTTTCGTATTTTTGTGAGTGGGAGAATAAAAGGTTAAAAAATTACGTTCACATATTCAACATTTACATAAAAGAATAAAAATTATAATTGTAATATTGAGAACATCCTTAAAAATTAATAATGTGTCATATCTGTTGGATGTTTCTTCAAACTTTATAACTAAAGGTTATTTATAACTACGAACAGCTTGAAGTTAAATAAAATATATAAAATTTTCACTGTTTTGTTACATCACATTTTAAACTTGTCAAGAAACTTAATATGTACTTCAAAAATAATTTTACTTATTAAAATTAAACATTTCAACAGGGTACCTTTTAACCCTAGCTTTAATAATATACTTAAAATTTTGGCTATAAAGTGGGATAATTTACTTATTCGTTACTATATTTACGAGGGAAGAAAACCAATTGAATTATGGAGCATGCTTTAAAAACGTTTTGTTCACCATTTCACTAAGACTGTTTTAGTTCTCCAGGAATCTTTTCACCAAATTTTAGATACACTAAAGATTTTTCTCCAAACAAGTGGACTAAATTAGAACTTTAAACTGAAAAAGAAACTGTTTAAAAATGTAATCATATCGTTGTCTTATACACTGAGAGAAAAATTGTATAATGTAAAAGAAGTGTCATTCGTAAGTAAATAAAACAAAAATAAAAACGTATTATTTATTACTACAATGGTTTTATTTGTGTAATTAAACTTATTCCAAGGATCAAGTTTCTGAATTTGCATTATTTTGTTTGCGAAAAGTTAAATAAAAATTTGTTGTAGTTTTTTGAAAAAGCAAGCTATTAAAATTATTTAGTTACTTGCTACGCTGTTTCGTGCAAATATTATATCGCACTGGTTACTCTAGAAAATAGTTAAGCCAAAATTTCATTAAAGGCAAACCACTGTTTTATTTTTTAAATATTACTTTTATATCAAGAAGTATAAAAAATATGGTGTCAGATTTAAATCGTAGATAGATATTACTGTTCCACCGATTTTTTGCGAAAAGTAAAAATTTTAATTTTTGAGTTAACTCTTTTTAGAAGAAAGAGTGGGTTATATACAAGAATTTCGATTATTTTTTTTTTGGAATTTTGCCTTTGAAAAGGATGCAAAAACGATCAGCAGTTCGGTCAATTATTTTTACCTGCTTCTTGGATTCCGATATTGCATATAAACGCACGTTAAAGCTTATAGTTATTATTATCCTGTTCCTAACAACCTTGTATCTATCAACTCAAAAGGACGAAAATAAATTATAAATTTTAAATTAATAATGTAAATTTTTTCTAATTTTTCATTCAAGATGTTTTTTATTATTAATTTATTATAAATTTGAGTTATTACAATTTTAACAGAATTTTGAAAAAAGGGTTTTGCATTATTATTTCCTTTATTTATAAAGGATTTTTATAAAATTTTAAAAATTGATTGTTCTATTCGTTCTTTTTAAAATATATTAAATGATTTATTGTTAATCGAGCCGAGGTCAATCCTTTCCATTCAAATAAAACTCTGTTTTTGTTTTATTAAACATAATTTTTTTATCCCAATATTTCGAGCATCGTTGATATACTCCATTAGGAAAATTAGGTAAGGTTGTCCGCTTTTAACAAAAATGCAATAAGTACTAAGGAAGCGAATAGCCTTAGTCAATTTTTCTGATGAAGAACACCATAGGTGTTTGAAATATAGGGATAATAAAATGTAAATGCGAATTTTTTAACCGATTCCTTAAACCAGTTCATCAATAAATATTCACTGACAGATAGTGAAAAACCTAAAATGTGTTTCACTTATTAATATTTCTGCAACAGAATGAGAATTTATAAGAAACCCTATAGGCAGAATTTCAGTATATTTTTTTATTTTTTAATTGTATTTATTGTATTTAAAAGTTACTAAATTTAGTTCATTTATTTATTTACTTATTTAAAACACATTGCTTATTTATATGATTGATAGTGTATATAGCTATTTAAAAATATTTTTTAAATTATAAAAAATTATTGAAATGGTTTTAATGGTTTTTCAATTTATATTTTCATATTAATTTATTAATAATCATATGCGTAAACACTGCAGGGTATATTTTAGGTATAATTAGTTTAATTTTTAATTTTGTTTTATTATAATATTTAAAATGAAAATTTTTAGAATAATTTCAACAAGAAAGTAACTTAATTGTAACAATAAAAAATATTTTGATTAAAAAGAAAAAAATGTGCATATATTTTTATTTAACACTTAGCCTACTTTATTGCTATATCAACCGATTACCTATATATTCAATTAAATCTTAATCTTTTAAACGGTCTTTTAAATTATAACGATTTAGTTTTTCGATATTTCGCTTTCCTGTGGAACGCTTTTTCAGGAAATTAGTTTTTATTATAATATAAAAATAATATAATATAAAAAATAATTTTCTGAAGAAGCTTTCCACAGGAAAGCGAAATATCGAAAAACTAAATCGTTACAATTTAAAAGACTTTTTAAAAGATTAAGTTTAAGATTTAATAAAAATAAAAAAAGGTAAAAAAAAACTGAAAATAATAACTAAATATTCAATTAAATCGAAAGAAAAATTTTTTCGAAAATTTATAATTGACCAGAGTACAATTTTTAGTTATTAAGCAATTTTATTTATTGTGTTTTAAATCATTTGACAATTAGCTAGTGATGCCAATACTATGTATAAAGACCAAGATTTTCGTTTTAATAGCGCTTTAGTGTACGCTTTCTTTATGTTGGCTATAAATTTATAATGAAATAAGTAAAGTTCATATTATTTCAAAATTTGATTAAAAAAAATTAAGCAATAAAGCGAATTACTAGGTATGTTGTTTACGAACTGTGTGGCTTGCTAAAGAAAACTGACGGCACAACAAAAAATTTCTAGTCTCAAACTGCGTAGAAATTTTATACAGGCAAACAAAAACATGCAAGACAAAAACAAATTTCTGTTTTTACTAACTAAACGCGCAAGACAACAACAACCATGTATGCTGTTTACCATCTGCGTAGTTTTCTAAGAAAACTTATCTACACGAGACAACAACAAATATTTGGAAATAAATCCCAAGCAGAAACCTTATCAGCATAAAAACAAAAACAAAAATACACACAGACATACAGGCGCCTATACATCGAATAAACAACATACAACAACAAAACATGATACAAAGGGAGTAGATTATTAAATTTTCTAGACTTTAAATGGACAAATATAAATAGGGCAGCGTCTGAGTGGATAATCGATCAGTGTAAAATTAAATCTGGTGAAGTAAAGACGTGCATCTTAAGTAAATTGTTCTGTAGTATCAACTTTGTGTAGTTAAAGTAAATAAAATTGTTAATAATTTAAAAACTCTAAAAACTAGTGTTATTTATTTTGCAATAAAGAACTCACAACAAAACGTTTATAAAACGTAACAATATTTTTGATAGCAACTCACGCGAAATGGTTAACAGAATATGATGCATTTGAACAGAAACAACAAAATTTATTTTGTCGTATAAATTATAAGAACGAAATTTTTCCTCGATTAGTAGGCAAAGCAAGGAAACAATTAACTGAAGATGCTACGAAGTAATGAACTAAAATTCAGTATATTTATATATATTTATTTATGCAAATATGTAATTATTTCAATTATTTATTTTATTTAAAACTTAAAAAAAATTCTACTTCATAAAAATATTTTAATTAAATTTCAAGCTGACACCAAATAAAATTCTTTCCATTTATCAATAAAATTGTTTACTCTTATTACGAGAATTATAAAAGGCGTTAGTTTCAAATTTTTGTGTTCAAAAATTTTTGTCTTCAAAGATTTAAAAAATGGGTCTCAAATATTAAAAACAAGTTTTAATGGCAAACACTAACTTTCAGCTTAATTTTATTATTCCTTTTTTTGGTAAAGCATAATAATTCATTATCTGTCGAATAACCAGACAGACAGACTGACATTATAACGATCACAATATGGCTACATTTTTAGAGCCCTAAAAATAAGATTTTTAATTTCTGAGAATTCTCAAATTCATCTAAAAATAAAGTAATTAATTAATCAATGGCTATTAAAAATTAAATTATATTATTAAAAATATGAAGTTATTCCCACCATGTTTCAATATGATTTCTGCCATGTGACTTCCAAGAATGGTGTATTGGTGCTATAGTTAAAAATTATTTAAACAAAATTTTTAATTCACTAAACTTACCGTGTAGTTTATTTTTATTGAGCAACAAATCAACTACAGATGAACTAAATCTTTTCTGAATTACTAGAGAAATAAACTGAATTAAGTTTGGTAAAAAAGAGTGGTGTCTAACAACCTTAGCACAAGCGAAAAATATCAAACTGCGCTAGCAATATAATGAAGAGACTACGGCAAATCGAAGAATGTAAAGTAAGTTTGCCTTAAAAAAAGATTTGTAGACGAAAATTTAGTCCTCATGAACTAGCATCTGTTCATTTATTGTCCTGTATTAAAATTCTCCCATAATCCCATCAACCAATATCGATGACCTTGTCGTTTTGCAAACTAAAAATTATTTAAGTGATATCAATTAGTAAAATCTCTTTACTACCCATTGACATTAATCGCGGTAAATCGTTCCGAAATACCTTTAACCTCGTTAAAATCCTTTTTAGTGTCGCATTACTGAAATTTGCGTAAATTTGGTTTGCAACTTCTTCATAAGTGCTCAATTCACTAGTCATCATTTAGGCCATCAATCAGAGTTGAAATAAACGATGCCACAGAGTACTGTGAGAGTCAGGTATGATAAAAGCAAAATCTTGTGCTAACATGACATTCGAGAAATATTTGTATATAGATGTGATCATAACCAGAGGATGTTTTATAATGCTTATAAAACCATTTCTTTAAGAACATCTTCAGAATATTTCCTCTGATTATGCCAAAAAAATATGAACCTAAACACAGAGGAGTATTCGACAGTACATAAATACTCGAATGATAAAAACACACACATCTCTGAAATACATTGATCTATAGTCGATAAAAAATACTATTTTCTATAGTAAAGGTGTTATTTTGGGCCGGCCTCTCCCACCTGTTTCAGATAAGATACTTAATTAATGATGTATGATTTGAATTCACTTAGATTCTAGATGTAGTACAGTTCCCTTTTTTCTAACTCAAACTCAACTAGAGCTCGGATGCATATGGTTACACACCGTGGAATTACTTCAGCTACTTAAAATATTTTAGAGCAAATGCTACAGATACTAAATCTGAATCTAATCCATTTTAACAGGCCTTGCGTAGAATACTTTTGTAGGATACGCAGCTTAACGATGTTAACTTAACTTTTTCAATAACTGAAGATATAGTAATAAATTTATTCCAGCTTATATCCAATAGAAATCTTTATAAGGATAAAAAAACAAAACAAAATAATTAGAAAATAAATGATTTTTGTAATATTGAGATAATTAATTATTAATAAGATAATTGATTATGAGTTTTTTAATATTTATATGAAAATTAAACCATTTTTGCGTATGCAAACTGTATCTATAGTAATGGAACATACTGTACAATAAAAATATATTTTAATATAAGTATTAAATCCATAGAGGTTTAAGTAGTTTTATTTTGCTATTAGTTTTTTTTATTCCTTTTTGGTTACTGTGTTTTTTATTCATAAAAAATGATTATTTAAATTTAGCTCTGCAAATATTGCACAAAATTACCAATGATTTTGATATTTTTTGAAATTATGAGAAAAACCATAATTCATAAAATATCTCAGGGGTAATTTATTTAAAATAAAAATTTGCGTAAATTATCCAATACCTTTAGAAACTTAACTAAGTGACCAAAAAGCAAATACTATATGTGTAGTTTGTACTTATTTTTATTAAATTAAAAATAAAATTCAAAATAAAAAATTTTAAAAACTTTAAGGCCCATTATTATAATTTTCTTTACATATTAGTTAAATGTAACTTTGGTTTAACTGGGTAGCAAAGTGACCTATAACTATCAAGGACAGAAAATAACTGCTATTTTTAAAATTTTACATCAAAAAAGCACACATTAAAAATGATCGTAAAAAATTTTGGATTTTATCATTATGATACATGATTATATATATGATACATGATAGGTGATGTACCTGCAAATTTTTATACGACTTTTAAATTTGTGCTTTTTTGGATAGAAGTAAAAAAGTAACTTTTAATTTTGACTTTTATTTTTTAAGGCAAAAATTAAAAGTTATTTTTAACTTTTGTTATTTTACTCAAAAAATAAAAGTTATTTTTTAACTTTTAATATTTTAAGGCAAAAATAAAAGTCATGAAATAAATATTGCTAGTAATACGCAAGTTTTATTGCTTTCAATGCTATAAATGATAAAACATTCGTTATCACAATTTCAAGAAAAACGCTTAAATGTTGCAGCTGATTTACTAGAATATTGGGATAGTAAAAAATTTACTCTACCATGGCTGCACAAACAAGCACTTATTGTACATTCTGCACCTTCAGCACTCAAATTGATTTTGGGGAATTTGAGATACAATTTATCTGAAAAAAACTTGGAATCAATTTTAATGGTAAAATTAAACAGCTTAACAAATATAATAATAATAATTATAATAACAATAATTTCTATAGACTTCTGTAATATACATTAATTATTATTACCTATAAATTGGAGACAATAAAACTTGCGAATTACTATGCAATGTTTAATTCCTGACTTTTATTTCTGCCTTAAAAAATTAAAGTTAAAAAATAACTTTTTTTTTTCTTGACTTTTTCGATAAAAGTCATAACAGTTACGGTCATTGATAAATATTTTTCGTTATTACAATTTCCTTGTAAAATAATATTAGTCTTTTTGAAAATATAATAATGCAATTAGAAACACCGACTACTTTTGAGAAAATAAATTGTTTCTTAAAAGCGTAGTGGCAATGCCATACCTTTCATTTATTTATTTTCTTTTAACAAGAAAAATTATTATTAGTCATCATATAATTGCATTACTTATAACTAAAATGACCAAAAATAACATAATTTTGAGAATATTTATCTTCCATATGGAATTATCAACGACTGTTTTTAAAGATATTGCTGTCATGTGTTGTCATGATTCTGTCCACATTTCCATTAAATCTTGAAACAATAACTTTGTTTTCCACACTACTTAATCGTTAATAGAAAGATAACCTTTTCTGTTACGAATAAGAATATGCATGCAATCTGTAGCTGTAGAAACCAATAAAAAGGTTCGTTTTACGAAATAACTTTAAGATTTGCTTGCCGTTTAGCCTTCTACATGGTATAATTTTTTTTTATATGGAATTTTCTTTTAAATAGAATCATTTTCCTTCCGAACACTACTTTCTGAATAAAAGCAGCCTTAACCATTCCTCTGCATAGTTTTCATAACCTTATTTCTTCCAGGAAAAAAGAATTTGCCATGGCATTGCGAAATCAATATCTTTTATTTCATTTTTTTACACTTTTATTAGTGTTCAGAGGCCACAGGACGGAACATGTGTTTCTTAATAACTTTGCCAATAATCAATCAAATAACATCGTATATTTTTTTATTAATTTAATTAAAAATAATCTCTTTTGTAATAATAAGGTTATTCCCTTACCAGCTTTATTAAATTGTTATTGATATAATGAAAAATAATTAAATTATTTTATTATAAGACTCTAGAATATTCTTTATTCATATATTCTTTCTCTGACCTGGAATGTTCTTTTAACAAAGTGTAACTTTAGCTCTCATAAAAAATATTTTTATAATAAAAAGAAATCATTCCCAATTTTACTCATGTGTATGCGTATGTACCATAAATAAAATAAAAAACTTTACTCACTTATCTCCTTTCTCCTCATTTTCTTATGTTAGACTTAATAATTCGTTAGAATATAAATTACAATATGTGTTTGGTTAATTAAACATGAGAAAAAATAGGCTGCACATATTTAAGCAGAATTAAGATTCAAAAGATGGAATGACAAAAAATATCAAAGACCCTCAAAAGTAAAGCACGACTAAGAAACACAATATAGGAAAAATTTAATTTTTCTTTTCCGTATTTCCTGTGCACGATACTAGTTTCCGCCTGAGATCATAACTTCAATGTGCCCCCGTGAGGTAACCAGATTTCTTATATAACATAGCGTCACAGTATTTCACAATAAAATTAGAAACTTCAGAAAAAATAAAAATTTCTATAGAAAAAAAAAAAATAAATCAATGCGCAGACAAAAATTAAATTTCAGAACTGTCAAAATATAATAATAATAAGAAAAACTATTAAACATTACTACAATAGCGTAGTTGAAGTAGCGAAATTAAATAAAAGCTAGAACAAGTGTTTAAAATTGATTTCTGATACAAATTCCCAAATAAGTTGTTTATTTTTGTCACACATATGTGTTAATAAATCTGAATGTCGATTTGTTTGAAATATATATTGTCTAAGAGAACTGTTCCTTGGGCACTTACCTAGAACATAAGGTTGACAATTTTGCCAAAAGATGCCTGTGAAAGAAGCTAGTGCCCATTTGGCTGTTTTGCCTTCAGAATTGAAAATTTTGTGGTTGTGTTGATAATCTAATGATTTTTAATAATGTAAGTAGTTGAAGTAGATATCCTACTGGTATTAAATAAAGAGACCTATTTCGTTTCACGAAATGGCAACATGCGATAAAATCCAATTAAGTTTTATTTAATTTATGGATTAACCAAAAATATGTATGTTGGCTGTTGTTTATTAATGGGCAATAGTATTTTGACTTTGTATGAAGCATATGGATCTATCATCCATATCCATAGAAAAATCAGCCGGTTGTTCCTGAATGAATTAAACGAATCTGCGGTGACGTAAATGGTCAATCTGCCTTATAAGGCTTCACAGTCAAATCTTTGCGCAAAATTCGCCATGTGGTATTTTGGGTAACCCCAATTGTTGAACGACCCTATCGAAAACGCGTTGGTGTTCGCACATTATGTTTGAGTACAATTTAACGGCCAAAGTTTTAATAGCGGTCTCAGGAGAACGACTATGTTTCCCGAAAATATCACGAAATTTACGAAATGTTATTTTAATGTTATTTAAATCATGGTGGATTTTATTTTTTTACATAATTTTCATGAGAAATTGTGCATCTACTACGAATGCGGGAAAAAACTTAATGTCAAAACTATCATGTTGTTGTTGTTGCCCCAATTGAAAGAAACGCGTTTTGTTGAAAGGCCGTATACAATCATTTTTAAATTGCCTATTTTATTGATTTAATAAAAATTTTAATTTTTCAAAAATTACTTTTATAAGTTAATTTACTTTAATTTATGCTTAAAATTCCCTAAACATAAATATTTTATAATATTCTTATAAAATATTTATTATTCAAAAAATTTTTAAATCTAATATTGTGAATAATAATTAAATAATAATCAATTAACTAAGAAGTTATTATTGAGTTTCGTTGTCTTTTTGCTGTGTTGTTTAAATAAAATTCTTATTCAATCAATTTGGTTGTAGATATAAAACTTTTTTTTTATATAAAAATTTGTGGTTAGATCCATTGATGAGCTATATGAGAAGTAGTAAAATCGCCATATCGATATACTTTCTCTCACAGTAATAAATTAAAAATTTTTTGGATAAATAATATTTTATGATAATATCATAAAACATTTAAATTAAGCACAAATTAAAATAATTTTGTTAAAGTAACTCCAAAAACCGTTGATTGTTTTAAAAATACCTAAAAGTGAAATAATTTTATTGTTTAAGTGTAATTGTCATAAAGCATTTGCTTTGGAGTCATGCTGTCGTAGCAAGTAACACTGGCTGTATTTATAACAAAAAATTTATCAAATCTATTTATCACAAAATAATTATAATAAATTTTAGTTTGCGATTATTTATCTTAGCATTTATTTTCCGTAAAACAAAAGATGCCGGTATAACGGATTCGATTTTAGTTCCCGATGGTTTTCCCTTTTGCGAATGAGCAGTAGTGCAAGTGTTAATTATTTTTAATTAACCACCAGATTCTCTACTAAGAAATCATTTAAAAATTTAATTTAATTTGACATAAACTTTAGAAATTTTTATTATCGGCCACTACAAACACAAAGTTTCTAATAACGACTCTCCGAGTATTAAAATAATTAAATTATTTTCCAGAGCCTTGTCCTTTTTTCTGTCTGTACCGCAAGAAATATGGTAAATGCTCAGCAATAACATTGGCGAAATGGCCAATGTTATTGCAATATTAAAATCTTCATATTCAAAAACTTTAACTGCAAAACGCGGAATATCGCCTAAAGGAAGTACAATTTCTCGGTGTTCCGACAAAATTGCGTTTGACGTTAAATTTTTTCGAGCATTCTCTTCAGTATTTTCGCCCTAATATTCAATTGAAATGAAATAATTTTCAGTATATACTTACGGCTGAAGCAACCAGGTTACCAGCATTTGCGCATTAACTGAGACTCATTTTGCAAATCGTAATCGCCCATTTTTTCATAACATATTGTTATGTTTCTTCCTTTTAATAAACGCTTTGTTTTTTTGAGTTCTTTTATTGCAAAATGAAAAAACAGCACTTTAGAGCTTTAAATTAAACATTTTATTTACTTTAAATTCACAAAATAAACATGATGGTAACTTTGTTGTTTTAAATTCATTCATTTACCTAGCAAGTGGTGCTTATATAGTTGCTTTAAGTGGTTTAAGTATGTTAAGGAATTTTCTACTTTAACAGCGCCAGCTTGGCTGTGTGTTTTGCTTTGCTCTCTATAAGTTGGTTTTATTTTCTGTTGTTTATCTTATTTGGTAGAATTTCTTATAAGCATGTTGTCATTGTTTTGTGTGTATAAGATTTCTTAAAAAACTACGGAGTTTTCAAAATGCACAGTAGGTCATTTTGCTTACTTTTTTACTGATGATTATTTTCTTTTAAAGCTTAATAAATTATCTGCCTACCCATATGATGTGCTTTAAATAGGGAAAACTTTTTCCATTTACTCAAAGTAGTACGGTTCTTGAGAGCCTTATGAAAAATGTTTAGAGGGTTACTATTTTATTGCTCTAGGCGAAGAAAACCAGGCTTAAAATTTAAAAACTTTGGTTCTCACCGTTTAGCTGGCTATAGGTTCACAAAATACAAACAAGAAATGTGTAAAATTGAAATGGAAAAACATAAGAATATTAGGCATACTTTGCCGCTATGTTGAGGTTTAGAACATCTAACTGTAATTTATAGACAAGAACGTATGAGTATGAATACACATTTGATTCCTGACTTTGACATGTTCTGGCTTAATAGCAATCACAACCAAAGATGAAAGTCAAATATTACAAGAAAAAAGTCCGCCTAAAAGCCAAGCAATTTATTCTGCTTATTTTTTCAGAGCACACGCACATATTTATGTACGTTTGTCTACAAACTATTAACAATTGTTGACACAAGTCTACTTCATGTCACTGAAAAAACAAAAATACGTGAACAGGAATAACAATTGCACTCCAAAAGAAAAAAAAACAAAAAATTGGGAAATTTATTTGCACAAGGGGGAAGGAAATTAAGCAAATACTTGTAATTAGAGAAAACAAAAACTTATGCCTACAAAAATAAGCCATCATTATCCATTATATATATACACACACACACATATATATATATATATATATATTTTATATTAGTATTAAAGTTTTAGAAATTGTAAAAATTAGGTTTATTGTTCGAAATTCTTAAATAGGGAATAATTTTGTTAAATCAATCTCGTCACAAAATTTGTTATCGTTTTTAGTATCAAAAAATGCCAATTAAAAATATAAAATTATTTTTTTTAACAAAAAATGTTAAGTAATTTTTTCTCTTAACACAGAGTCCCGCGTAATTGTCAGCATGTGCATTAGACCTTGTTCCGTCATGGCAGCAATGCCCCAACATATTCCTGCCTTTAACCGTCATTCACACCCATCCTCCCATGCCTAACATTGAAACATACATCATGTCTTTTGGTTGCATTTATGTGTAACACATATCTGTCTCAACATAGTTGTTATCTTTACAATTATTAAACAGATACTAATGGCTCCCAGTGTTGCCAGTTAATTTTAGCTTTTTCACCAATGTCAAATATCGCCATTATTGCTTTTAATAAACGTTTTGTTATATTGAATTCGCAAAATAATAACACAGCACTTTCGTGTTTTAAACAAACGATTTATTTACTTATAATATACACAAAATAAACACGATGATAACTTTACCACTGTAACACCTCAAACGATGTTTTATTATTTTGTCGTCTACACTTAACAATGTCTCAACTAGAGTTAATTCGCTCAGCAGGTAATGCTTCTATACATATCTGTTTCACGTGGTTCTCGCATATACAAAAATAGTCTACTTTAACATCATGCCATATTGTTGTTGTTATCATTCAGTAAGGTGTCTGCTTGGCTGTGCATTTTGTTTGCGTTAGTTGTTTTTGTCTTCTGTTGTTTAGCTTAATTCGTGGAAATTCTTGAAAACATGTTATTGTGGTCATGTGTGCATAAGATTTCACAATAGGTGATTTCGTTTACTTTTTTAAATATTTTATATTTTTTTATTTTATATTTAAATTATTTTCTTTGAAAACTTTAACAAATCATATTCGTAACAGTATATATATATATTTAGTTGTAATAACACTTTCATTTTATTAATTCAATATTAAGTAATTAACTTTCTTTTATTATAAAACATAAGACTTACATTGCCTATGATCATTTAAAATAAAAAAAAAATAAAAATGAATAAAGAAACCTCGAGACAAAGATATCGTATCAAAGTAATAAACATAATAGCAGTTCAAAGTCACTGGGCAGACTTTGAGAGTCCTATGTCTCTTCCAGTTTGCGGTTTCCAGGCGACTAAGCCGTCTTTTATCCCCGAAAACACATGTCAAGATGGGGATGAGATCCATCAAGACTGCGTGCCCCCGGGAGGAAGTTATGGACAACAATAGATGTCGTTTTTCGTTCAATGTTATTGTAAAAAAAATGTTAAAACGAATGACCGCTTTAAACTTTCACCGCCAAAAAGAATTTTTCACCGTTACATTTGGCGAGAAATTGCAGTAATTGGCAAGCTTACCAACACCAAATCTCATTGCCATTAGCTAAACTAAATAAATATTTTATTAGACTGATTGCAGAATAAGTAATAAAATATAAAAAGAAAAAAAATGAATATATAAAATTGAAACTCTACATTTACACATACAAGTGAATACAAATTTCTGCAACCAGACAGTTTTTCATTTGACACTCAAGCAATATTTACTTTAGTATTATATTAAAAATTTACTAAAAATTTTCCTTTTCTTGCTACTACTAGTTACTATACAGATCTCTTTGCTTCTTTTTTTTTTCTTTTGACATTCTTGATATTTTGTTTTCTTACCTCAATTACCCTTTGAGAAAAGCTTTTACTCTGTCTGTATCGAAACGATATAAGACAAGGTAGTTAAAAACATAATTTTTCCATAATAATTGATTTCTTTTACTAAAAAATACAAATACCAATACACATACACATACACATTTAGATAAAAATGATTAATATACAAGCTATTATGGAAGAATCATTGTTTTCAAAAATAATGACGAGCAAAATGTTAATAGTTAATTTTTGAGAAACGTTGTTACCAGTGCACATGATTTTTAATTCGCTGTACTCACTATTTGTTATCTTAAAAACCAGAAAGTAATTGCCCACAACAAACAAATTTTACTCATCAAATTTAAGGAAATTTAATTAAACCTTGTAAAGAGAAAATTTCAGTTGGTAAAATAATCTGATTTCGATTATGAAAACTCCATTATTATTTCATTAAGTTAAAATAATAATAAAACTTTATTATTATTTTTATAAATTTCGAATTTCTTGGGGATTTTTTTATTATTATTTTAAAAAATTAATTATTTTATTTAAAAACTATTTGAAACCAAAGTTAATTTTTTATAAATTTCTTTATTGGAAATATTTGAGTAAAGCTTATTTTCTTTTTAATTTGTTTTAGTTATATTTACACTATTATATAAATTAAATGTAAAATTATTTTCAGTTTTATTCGACCTTTTTTGTTTTTATTTCTATTAAATCTTAATCTTAATCTTTTAAAAGGTCCTTTAAATTATAACAATTTATTTTTTTTTCTCCATATTTCGCCTTCCTGTGGAGAGCTTCTTCAGGAAGGCGAAATATGGAGAAAAAAATAAATTGTTATAATTTAAAGGACCTTTAAAAAGATTAACATTAAGATTTAATAAAAACTAAATGTAAAATTTATATTTCAAAAATATTAAAACAATACATAAATGTAATTTTTAATACAATTATAAATAATTAAATAATAAATAAATTTTTCGATATAAATATATATAATAGGTAACCAAGTTAAATCGATTTTTTTAGTTATAAAATACATTTATTATAATAATACTTTTCCCAACTTTCCGCCTTAAGGAAACTGTTCCGGTTTTGAGGTAAACAATGAATGAAGCTACTTTTTGATATAATTTTCTGAACTGAACCGTCTGTTTTGATTATTCTTGAAACACGCAACCGAGCAATGTGATTCTTGCTCTCTTCAGACGAATCAATTGTCTCCAACTTAAATAGCTCATAATACAAAACATCCCTCTGGTCGAATCAAATACTGAGCATTACCTTGGTATCATGGACTAATTGCATCTGAGGTTATCGTAATGTTTCTATTTATTATCACGAGTGCAAAGATCACTTCTCTTTATAGCGTTCAAGCATCATTTTCGACATACAAAATCGTTTGTTAATGCCTCTGGGCTTCAATTCATATGAGACACATTTTCTTGCTTGTGAATGAATTCCGATGCTTCTAAACATAGAGAGATGGCTTGTTGTGTGATTTCCAATGATAATGAATGTTGTTCTTGTTTCTGACAATAATCGCAGTCGAGCAAAGCTTTCAATTCCTCATCAGACGATCATCACCAGATCTCTGCTTGTCCTTTGTGTCGAAATCGTGACTTTTGAAACAGCAAAATCATCGCCCACAATTTTTTTGAATTGTGGCATGTTGACCGTAAGCCGTATACAATTAGTATATTTCAGCGGCGGCTTTCTTCGATTGAAAGAAGTTTATCTGATTTACTTGCAGGAAATTCGACATTATTATAGTGATTTATAAAAAATGTGAGTTTTTACACCTTGGCGTTTATATTTCATAACAGATGTTTATCCTATAAAATATCATGTATGTTATTATTGATACAAAGCATATGTGACAGTTATGCTAAATAAATTGGACGAACACTAAAACAAGGTTTACAGAATACATAAGCTCATACAAACAGAAAAAGAAGACTCAAACTTTGCATTACACCTTGACACTTAAGGATACACACCAAGGGAAATAGATGAATGTGTGGTATCCTTACAAAAAAGAACGAAAGTTAGACATTCTTGAAAACATGGAAATCTACAAAACAAAAACTTTTAACAGTGATATTATAAACGATCAGGTAAACACGGCATCATACACAATTTTCACGTTACTAAAGTTACTCATACGCTAGAACAAATGGAAAACACCCTCGGACGGATACCCGTACCTAGATAATAATAAAAGACGGAAATATTGAAATTTAGCCCGCATAAAAAGTCAACTGGCGGGCATTCTACCTATAGAAGTAGACGCGACCATAATGAAAGAACTCCCTATAACCGATATAATTCAATGCATGTAAGAGTGTGAAATACATTAAATAATTTTGTCAAAATATTAAAAATTTAATAAAATTTTAATCTGAAAAAATAGTATGCCGACATGAAATTTTTTCTGTGTATTCTCGAAAGTAATCACTTATAAATAAATTTTCGGTAGCGCGCTGAAGGAATTTTTTGATTTAAAAAGAAAAAAAAACAGCTAAAAGTTTTAGTAGCTGGCGGTAGTTCCTAAACTAAATGCTAAACTATATTGGGCATTAAGAAGGATGAAACAAAATCACCTAAGTAAATATAATCTGTGAGACAAAGTCAAACTTTCAAGGTAGCATAAAAAGTTTTAGACTAACACACAACCATAAACTCATACCAATTTACTCCAAAATAAAAACAAAATCAAGTTAAAAGACCGTTTAAAGTTTACTTAGAGTTTATACAGCAGACATGGTTGAATATGGCAAAAGAAAGGATCAAATGTTGTTTTTATATTAACGCTGATACTTTTCGCCAAAAAAAAGAAATAGAATAGAATAAAAAGCATAAGCCATAACATCTCCTTAGATGGAGAGTTAAAATATTCGAGTAAGTGTTAAAAACTTGAAAGGTTGATGTGAAATATAAAATCAGCTCTTATACGCAAACACGTACAACATTTCAACGAAAATACTACAATATATATGAAAGTAACAGCTGCCTTGCTATTTCAAACACACATTTCCATACATACGTTATTGAAGTATAAAGAATCTTATCCCCTAACTTTACTTAATTTATAATATAGCCATCAGTATTTAAAATAACATTGCTATCACCATCATCTTCATCATCTCCAGCAATAACAGCAACTCTATTATCATCTTCGTCAGAAAGATTGATAAACTTAAGTGTTTTATATGTTTGAAATATGGTATGGGAAATTTGACGGCCACTGTCAATTTCAGTTTAGTTTATTTCTATTTTTTGCTTCTTTGATAATAAATTCTTGAAAGTGTGTGTATTAAAAGCAAAGCTAGAAAAGTGTAAGGAATGTTAAGCTTAACTGATTTACCTACTTTCATTTCTAAGTTAGAAAATTTATTCACCATTTGATGTGCCAGTTTTCAGTGTCTTTGTGGTTACTTAGTTTGCTATTTTATAATGAACAATTATAACACATCGCTTGCAAATTGTTGAAATTTTATACTGCTGTTGACATAAATTTTCTCTATCGTTTAACAAAGAAACTCATTTTTGGCATAACGTGTAAGTAAAATCACAAAATGAACGCAATTTCACTTCAATTATTCCACTATGGAAATTATTCCACTATGCAGATCTAAAGACTTGGTGGATATTATCGAATAAGCCGGCTGCAACAGGACGGAGCTACTTTCACTACAATATTCAATAAAATTCATTTACTAAAAGGAATCTTTAAAATTTTCCATAATGGTCCCATAAATCGATCATCAAGATCATGCGACCTAAACCTTCGGTCATAACAAATTGCCATAAGGCAAACTGAAATTAAAAAATGCCCTACAAAGGCTATTTTAGATTTTCCATTAGGCCAATATATTGAAGCAGGGCTGTGTAGCTAAAATTAATGAAATATGAAACTATTTGATTAGAAAGGACGAACAAAGCAACTGTAAAGCGGAAACATGGCTAAGTGAATAAAAATATAAAATAAATTTAAGGCCTGCTTTCATATGAATTTTATATTACTTTGTGTAATGCTGTCATAATATTAAAAATTGTTCGGCGGATTTGTTCCGCCGCTGTGGATGCGATCATTTTGATTATCAAACGACTATCTGAACGCAAAATACCCAGGATTCTCCCTTCGTATCTTCGATCAATTCTCTTCCTTCTAAAAAGTACCTTAAACCTTCGCAAAACCTGGCCTCTTGATAGAACACTACCTCCATAGGCCTGCTGTAGTTTAGCAACAATTTCCATTGCACTGTACCTAAACCTGATAGCACACCGTTTTTTTTAAAGTTCTACTCTTGATACCACTTTTTAGTAATCGACCGCGTAATAGGAAATGAGGACAAATGAAAAAAGCTTGATACTTTAATAATACTTTTGAAATGCAAATTTATATTCCCAAATTAAAAAAAGCAAAACAAAAAAACGCCTCCACTTGCAAATCCAGAGGACCTATTGTGCTCTATAAGTAAAATTTTTCGAACACCTCGAATCTAATTATTGCAGAAAATAAAGCTAAAATTTCGACCAATAGGCTTTTAAAAGTTAAAATCGGTTGCTTACATAAAATATAGCTTTTATAAACGTTTTGTTGTGAGTTCTTTATAGCAAAATAAATAACATCAGTTTTTAGAGTTTTTAAATTAATTAATAGAAAACTACGCAGTTAGTAAACAGCATACCAAGTTGTTGTTGCTTGTGTGTATAAAATTACTACGCAAGTTGTAACAAGAAATTTGTTGTTATCTTGCATGCCACGCATACCCAGTAGTTTACTTTAATGCTTAATTATTTTCTTTTAAAACTTAAGCAAGACACATCCGTAACAATATATTGTTATAATGATAATATAAATTAGGCTGTTTTTATATGATAAATAAGTTTGGTTACTACGTATTTACTGCCACAATTCCCCAAATTTCGATAATATTGAAGAAACCACTTACGTGTTTGAAATAAAGACATATTTTTGCTTTACGAATACTTAAATAAAATGTAGCTATGAAGACAGCATAAAATAAATCATAATATTTGTAATACATATAATTATGTTCAGGAAGCATTTTAAATAATTTTCTCAAATAAGTAATGCTTATGATTCCTTCTTCTATAAACAGTCGTTCGTTACTTCCTCTAAGATTTTAAGTTGTTTTTAAATTTTGTATATTTATTTTTAAATAGAAACAACATTCCTTTCTCTTGTCCATATTTGCAATTTTATAAACACACATTGTCAGTAGAATGAACTGGCAGCACTTTTTTAACTCGCAGCCATTTTGTCAGCTGATTTGTTAAGTGTGGTTAGTAGTTTCAAATATACTGAGAAATGGGATTAAATCATTATTACCCTTGAAGCCGATTGTCAAAAGTGAATTTTGTTTAGCAATGAAGCACACATTTGTTTGAATGAATACGCCAATAAACAAAACTGCCGTGCTTGGAATAATGATAATCGTCAAGTGAATGTTGAGATACCGTTACATCCAGGAAAACTGACTATTTTGTATGCTTAACGGGTTGGAACATACTTCTTTAAAAACGATGCTGCTTAGAACGTTACAGTCAATGGTGACCCCTATACAGGCATTATTACTGACTTTTTCGTTCATAAATTTAACAAACATGATATGCAGGAGCTGTGGTTTCAAAAAGAGGGAGCAAAATGCCGCAAAGCTTGCGTCGAAATTGGTTAATTGAAGGTAATGCTTGGTAACCGGATAGCTTTACGTTTCGGGCTCCTGAATTTGCTTCCAAGATCGTAAGATTTAACTCCCTTAGACTATTTTTTGTGCGGATATGTGAGGACGCCAGTATACGCCGAGGACAACATTTGCCGTATTATTACCAAAAAAACCTGTGCTCTTGATTGGATCTTTAGATTGAAGTACTACCGTGGAGGTCATTTACCAGAAGTCATATTTCAACAATATGATTTCAAATAAAGTAAATTTCGTGTCAATTTAAAAAATTAATCTTTGCTTTATTTCATTCCAAAACTCTGGATCTCTATGCAAACCACCCTTCTTTAAATATTTAATTTTTAACAAAATCTCAACCGTAGAGCTGATTAATATTTCATTTAAATATATTTATATTATACTTTTTCTAAACGTATAAATTCGCATTCTTCGTTTTAATGTTTATTTATTTTATTCCCATTGCAATCAAATGCAAAAGAATTGTGCACATTCCACGGAGTATGTGACTTTCTTATCAAGTTTTTCCTATTCTTGGCACATTTCTTTATACAGCAGTGTTTTTGTATTTTTCATATTGGAGTAAAAATCGAAGTATAAAAAGTATCAACAAACTATAATTAAAATAAAAATTATAAATTAAATTTTTTTTTTATTAACGTCATGTCTAGAAAAATAAAAAATTCTGAAAAATCGATAATTTGCTTGAAGCTAATAATTCATAATGAGCTTAAAAGCTTCTAAATCAGTAGGCCAACATTTATTACTTTAATGCGTATCAAGTAATTTATGTGTGAAACTTTTATCAAATATCGCTTTAGACGAATTCATCAACGGTTAAAATTTCTCAGTATTTTTCCATTTCGCGTGCATGGTGATCTCAAAAAGCGGAAATAATTCTGTTGTTTTAAATAACAGCCCGGTTGAAACTTTTAGCAGCTCAAAAATATGTGTAGTCAGGAATTAATTCAGGTTTTTATAGAGGTTAGCGATGTTACTCCCGCCATGTCCAGCAAAGTTTTAAAAACTTCATAAATGAGATTTGTTTTTATTTTTAGCCTTTCCTTTTTTTATTTAGCATATAATAAGCTATCTAAAATTTCAATTAATTGTCCGATATGAAAGGAGATAGTAATGTCCAGAACTTTTGATTTTGTATAATCTATAAGAAAATTAAATTCATAAATTTCACGGAAAATAACAATTTCCAAAAGCCAGTAAAAACCACCCTGTAGATTAACAAAACGCGGCAACTCTCAACGATCGGTATTTTACAAAAGAAAAGTTTTATATTTTAAAGAAGTATTTGCAGCTGCATAATTTAGATATAATATTAGATACTTATACATGGGTTCATCAATTAAATGATGATGAAGAACCTTTACAAGAATCACTAAAACCGAAATATCTCTGAAACATCAAAGAAATGTTTCGCTATGAATCTAAATTTAAAAAATAAATAACAGAGGGAAAAAGTTTAGTCTGTAAAACAAAAAAATTTAATAAAGACGATTCAAATTTTTATTGTATTACGAAGAGGAAAGTTCGGCAATTATGAATGAAAGAATATATCTGGCAAATGTCTACCACGACCACGCTCACAGATGTCGATTCTTTCATCAAAGTTTTTAAACACTTTTTGGCTAAATGGCGGTCCTTTTGATGACACCACGGATTTTGAGTTTTAAGACTGAAATCAATTCGATTGACTACGTATAGACTCTCTGTAGTCAACATAGCCCTACAAAAAATAATCCAGTGGTGTTAAATCAAACAATATAGCTGACCACTTAACTGCTGACTGTCATGTTTGAAAAATTGATATCACGTCGTCTATAATAGGCCATAATTGAGTTGTTAGCATCTCGCGATAGCGTTATCCATTGACCGTTACCGCATTTCCAGCCTTTCCTTCGAAAAGAAAAAACGGCCCAATCACTCCTCCAGACCACATAACGCACCATATAGTGGCACATTAAGCATGCAAAGGATTCTTACTAATCGCTCCAGGATTTTCAGAAGCCCAAGTGAGAGAATTTTGCTTGTTGACATACCCTGGCAAGTGAAAGTAGGCTTCGTCTGAAAAAATGATTTTTTCAGTAAAACCAATCGGTCGTTCCTGAATGAATTGTGCAAACCTACGGCGTTGTGATTGCTCGGTCGGCTTCAATTCCTGCACTAGTTGAGCCTTGAAAGGCTTCAAAGTGGAATCCTTACGCAAAATTCGCCATGTGGTAGTTTTGGTCCCCCCGGGGGTACATGATAGTCTTTTTGGAACCTACTATTCCATCTAGACTGGTGTCTTGCGGGGTAAAAGGGAGCCCAGGCCCCTTAAAGGCTAGTAGAAGCCATCTAGACAATCCACATATTTCCACGGGAATCAGTACGCTCGCAGAGTTCACTATTTGTCTCTTTAGACAATTAGCTGTTCTCTCACTGATTATTGAGGTTGGCTCCTATATGGGAGTATCGTGGTGGCTGTGTGTTTTGAGACCCTCGTGATAGTTTGTGGGTCGGATCATTCATAATGAACACAATAAATGGTTCAGGTTCAGTGAGTATGAATGCCGTCGTGTTCTTAATTATATTAAGCTTCATACGTTCTGGACCAGGATTTGGAAAGTCTCCAACTCTTAAGCAAGGAGTGAAGGCTGCGACCTACTTCGAGCTTTTGAAATTTCAACTAGGAGTGACGGGAGGATATACGTATCCAAAGGCCTTCTATGGCGTTGATGGCGCTACATACCATACATAGTGGTTTGACCACCATCTGATTATGGGTAACTGCCGGTGCAGATGTAAATCAAATCACGCTCTGTGGTAGTTTTGGAAATCCCCAATAGTTGCGAACGTCGAGGAATTGACAAATTTGAAACTGCGTCAACACTGTGGCTCACGGCTGCGATGTTTTCTGTCAAACGATCCGGTTAGTGTGCGCATATTTTATATTAAACCCGTCGGCTCAAATTCGGCGACCAAATTCTTATTAGCTGTCTCAAGGATGATGAAGTTGTCTGAAAATATTACGCATTTTGCGAAATGTAACTTTAACAGAACCACCATTTGCATAGTGGAATTTATTTATTTTAATGCGATTTTAGTGCGAAATTGTAGTCATTGTAACAATTGCCAATACATCTACTATTAATACGTCAAAAAATTTAATGCCAAAACTATCGTGTTGTTGGTGTTGCCACAAACTCGATACATTTTCTTTGGAGAAGGTTAAATGTATTCGCAACAGTCTGAAGTAATCTTTACTTCACTACAACGGCAACGATTGTAGTTTCTCATACCGCTAAGACATGCTACTTGAAACCATCGCAGTGCCTTTGCTATAGGCGTGGGAAGCTTCATTTTAATTAGACTAGCTTTTCAGAAACTACGTTATTATTTTTTGTTAAGTCTCAATCATTTTGCGACTTCAAAGCTAATTCTACTTTAAGTCTAAACTGGCAACTTAAATTCAATAAAGTTAAAATGAAAAAACCCTCAGATCGACACACGTACGTAAATAATAATAAAAGACGGAAATATTTAAAAGTAGTCCTGCATAAAGGCCAGTTGGCGGCATGAGTAGATACGACCTTAATGAGAGAACTACCTAAACCCAACTGACTTACGAGTACAGTTTTGAACACGGCTTGAGAATGATGTCATCACATCGAAAGACGGATGGAAATGGCGGAAGTATTAAAATATGCTATTTAAATTCATTAAATCTCGCATAAAAGAAGGCAATTGCATTGATCTCATCCAAAAATTACTAATTTAACAACCAATACTACCCCCCGGGGGCACATATATATGGTCTTTGGAGATAGCAACAACTGAGACCTGTGCAACTGGGGGAAAAAGAGAGCCCAGTCTCCTGAAGTCAGCAGGGGTACAACTGGAAACTCCACTTTATTTCCACGGGAATCAGTGACCCTCATAGTTCCGTTATTTGTCTCTTTAGACACTTAACTGTTCTCTGGCTGATTATTGAGGTTGGCCCTTTATGGGAGTATCGTGGTGGTTGTGGTTTCGCGGCCCCATATCAGTCTATGGTTCTATGGTGGCCGGGTTCATTTCACCTTTAATAACACCTACCTGGTGAAATGTTCCCAGATCCAGTGAGCATGCTAGACATGTGTTCTGGACAGGAGTTAGAAAGTCTCCAACTCTTAAGCAAGGAGTGATGATTTGCAGCCCTGCTCTGGAATCATCGAAGTTGCAACTAGAAAGTTCTATTGCATAGAATTATAGCTTCGGCTTTCTAGGACGAGCATGACGTTCCAAAGTAGTTTGGTCCACCATCTGATTAAGGCTTCATGGCCAGGCGCGGATGTAAATCTAATCACACAGTTAACAATCAATACTAACTAATATACATCAAATCGTTTTAACATTTATAGTATTAAATTATCGTATCAGCAACAAAAATATCTAAAATAACATTCTCCAAGCTTTTTAGCTCCTACTTGAATTATTTTTATTTTTGGCTTTAGATTTCCTTTCGGCTCTTCTATCTAACAATAATATTTTTTTTTATTATTTGTGTTCCTGTTTTGATGGCGTAACAGTTAATACTTGCTTTTAATTTAAGAATAAAAGAGAATTCAACATATTGCTCTACTTGTTTATAGCGACTATAGTCAAAAGTGTTTCATTGACTTCCAAACAAATATGTAGCTGTCTACTGTTTACAAGCAGACATTAACCTAAACATGATTTTTTCAAAAAAAAACTGAAATTCTTTTTTGGAAAAGTTTTCAAGAAATAAAACAACATAAAGAACATATTTAATACATTTAAATGACAACTATCTTTCGAAAAACGTAACTGTACAAAATTGTATTTTAAACACCGGAATGTTATTTTACAACTTGTAAAAGTACAAATGCATTGTGACAGTTTAACTCCTTATTTGTTGTTGCATATATGTATGTATATTCTATTTCTCCTGTTTGCATTATTTTCTTTTTTTTTTCTTGCAAGTATATGAACATACTTGTATGTTTAACTGTAGGTATGACAACGTTAGGAAATATACATTTGGGAGTGTTTAAGTTGCAACAATTGCTGTTATACCAAACATCAAATATATTGATGCCGTAAGATATGTCTTTCACAGATACTGATGCTAGTACTGCACGGGATGTCAAAAATGAAATAAGAAAGAGAAAAATACGATGATTTGTCATGTTTGTATTAATTTTAAACTGTTGTTATTGACAAATGGAATGTCAAGTGTTTGTATTTTTAGATATTTTTATGTATGTATACATTTTAGTAAAAATAACTATTCAATGTTTAATTTAGAATATAATTTTTTAGAATTAAATAGACTCAATAAGGAAATGTATATGATAAGTTTCACGTCAACCGCTGGCCATTTGGCCTTAAGCTGACGGTGTTCTTGCCACTGAGTGTAGTAAGAGCGCCCACCAGCGCCATAATACACATACACGTCTTAGTAACAATTTTCGAGTGCACAATAGCGGGACCATACCCCCACTACTTGCTGAATAGTTGAAAACTTTTAAACTCCTTGTCCTGTTGCATGCGTAAGCGAGGGGATTAAATGTTTAGTCCGCGTTATCAACCCTTCGGAAGCTATTTAAACTATTTCCCACACATTTTAAATACATTAATATTGGTTGAAAAACGAGGAATTAAGCAACAAAATTAATATGGGATGTAAAATGAGATTTATAGATATTAAATATCGAAAGAGAACCGACATTTCTCTGTCGGATGCCTCTATAAAATTATTTACCAAAATATTGTCCAAAACACCTTGCCTTAATACCGTAATTATAATGGATGCTTCTATAATAATTGAATTATTTTGATTTAATATGCGTTAATTTTGTTTATTTGTTATTTAATTTTTTTTTGAGAAATAAAACTCAAATTTTCTAAACAAAATTTGGGGTAAAATTCACTCATGAGGTATGTAAGCAACAGTGAAATGGTTATATGGATATGCTTTTCCCCATTCAAAACATATGTTGAGCAATAAATATTATATCATAAAATGTTTATTTTCAAAGGAATCTAGCACAAATTTGCGTAGATTTATAAAAAGTGATTCAAAGAAATTAAATTGTTTCTGAAGTATTTTTATCTGTATTCATTATATTAAGGAACTTTCCGACCTAGCCCAAAACTAGTGTCACTATTTTCGCTTGCAACCCCTACAAAATTTTAGCCAGTACCATTTATATATTAAGTAGGAATTGGAGCCACAGAAAGGATTTTTCTGCATTTAATTTTTTTTTTATTAATTGTGATATCCTCTGCTCTACTGTTCAAATCAAGTAAGAACTATATACATATATGTAACTTAGGTAAAAATCTCGTTGTAGTTAATGGAAAAGAAAAAGAGAACAAAAGATCAGATCAGATCAGGACAGAATAGGTCAGATGTAAACTATGGAAATAGGTAGCTAGTAAACAAATACCGATAATACAGACATAGAGAGGGTGGGATAGAGCTTGCATTATATACTAAAAAATTTTAAATAATTTTTTTTTTTTTTTCAATAATTATTTATTGTATCTTCAAGAAACTGAACTAACAATAAGTTTTAAAATCTTAAATTCTAAAAAAAAGTTACATTTGTTCCGACCATATCAGAACTAACCTTTTGGGTAAAAAAAATTGACATTAAAAAAAAACAAAACAAATATTTCTAAGATGTGTCATCTGTAGCATTGAGGATTAAAGCTGCGGTATCCCTCTTTATTAATCAGCTATGTCCACTATAATTCAAGATATTGCGAGCAAGAGGGTTAGGATGGTCTTCAAGCTTCATTAAGTATTTGCCTGCATATTTCATGATTTCTGTAGTCACCAGCGGTATGTCTAAATCACAATGTATGTTTGAATTTCTGATGTGCCATGGAGCGGAAGTTATCAACCGTAAAATTTTATTTTGCATACGTTGGATTCTATCCACATTTGAAGCTGAGGCAGTGCCCCAAAGTTGGATTCCGTAAGACCATATTGGCTTTAAAATAGTCTTGTAAATTAGAAGCTTACAATCTAGGCTAAGTTTTGAGTTCCTGCTAATGAGCCAATGTAGTTGTGTTAGCTTAAGTTTCATTTGTGTTAGCTTTGAGTCAATATGATGTTTCCATGTAAGGCGACGGTCAAGATGTATACCAAGATATCTCACATAAGTATGGTGTGGAACAATGTGATTATTGATTCGAACGTGTGAACAATTATCTCTTCGCAGGGTGAAGGTCACATGAATGCACTTTTGAACGTTCACTTTAATTCTCCATAATTTTAACCACAACTCTAACTGAGTTATATGTTGCTGAAGATTTATGGATGCTTGATGGGAGTTTTTATGCGAACTTAGACACGCTGTATCATCAGCAAACGTAGAAGTGTGGACAGTTTCACTTACAGGCATATCGCAGGTATATATCAAGTATAAAACTGGTCCAAGAATACTACCTTGTGGTACGCCTGAGGAAATTGGTTTGGATACACTAACGAAGTCTCCTTCAACAACAGAAAATGTCCGTCCAATTATGTAGCTTTTTAATAGGTTGCTTATATTACAAAGCAAGTGAGCGGTCAGTTTCAGAAATAGACCTTCATGCCAAACTTTGTCAAAAGCCTGAGAAACATCAATAAAAATAGCTGAACAATACTTCTTCTCTTCAAAACTCCTTCTTATCACCTGAACCAATCTATGGGTTTGTTCAATTGTGCTATGTCTACTTCTAAAACCACGTTGATGATCTGGGATACACCCGCTATCCCTTAGCATCGGAGACAATTTATCCATAAGCAACTTTTCGAACTTTAAGGGTCGAGGGGGTAATCCAACTACGCTTGGCAAACTAACATCATCAGTACATATGTGTGGGGTGAATACATCTTTCAAGTAATCGGCAAATAAGTTGCCTTTTTCAGCGTCCCTTCTTGCCCAATCTCCACTGATATTACGTAGAGGTGGCTTGTACTCAACGGGCTTTTAAGGTTTTTTGTAGCACGCCATAAAGAATAATTGGAGTTTGGTGTAGCATCGAGGCCCTCCAGATATTTCTCAAAAGATGCAGTTTTTTCAAGTGCTAGTAAGTCTCTAAGTCTCTGCCTCTGCAGGGGCGATCTGTGTTGTTGCCAATCTCTTCTAGCTCTTCGTTTTTCCGCTACGAGACGTTCTATGTCTGAAGAATAGATGTAACCAAAAGTAGTCTGCGGATGTTAAGTTGTTGCAAGCTGAGCTGCTTGTTTAATATTTTCAGTAAAAGTTGCAAGGCTATACGCCACGTCCTCCTGTGTTTCTGGCAAAATATTTTCCGAACAATGACTGCTGAGATATTTTTTAAAACTCAACCAGTTGATGCGACTGATCATATTTCTATCGGGAAAAAACAAATGTCTTCTAAGCGAGTTGCAAATAGTTACAATGGTTGGAGTATGATCCGAAGACAAATCCATGGAAGATTCTATTGTGACTAAATTTATTGAAATATTTTTTGTGACAGCAAAATCTATTACATCCGGAATTTTTTGTCTGTCAGTAGGCCAGTATGTAGGCTGACCACTCGAAGCAACATCCAAATCATTACCACTAATAGCGTTGTACAATGCTCAGCCCCTAAGTGTAATTAAGCGCGAACCCCAGTAAGTGTGTTTCGCATTATAATCGCCAGCTGCCAGAAAACATGGTCCAAGACCTTTAAAAAATTGTTCAAACTGCTCCCCGGTTATTGAAAACCTGGGAGGAGAGTAGACTGATGATATTACTATATCATTAAAAAGATTTTCAACACAAATAGTTGTGGCTTGCAAATAGTTTTCATACTAGCTGTCTAAAAAATGGTGTTTCAGTCTAGACTTTATTAAAATTGCTGAGCCGCCGCATGCTCTTCCTCTCGGATCCTTTGTATCATAAAATGTGAATCCATTAATTTTAAAAATACCTCTTGTAGTCAAATGCGTTTCAGAGACTAGCATGATGTCAATGTTATTTTCCGTGAGGAAGTGTTCGAGTTCGTTTTTATGTTGGCGAATGCCATTTGCATTCCAGAAACATATTTTCAACGAATTTCATTTTTTTATACGATTGCTTGAAGCAAAGTAGTCTGCATTTGCAGCATTTGTTGCATCATGCTAGTCATACTAGTTGTGAAATTGTTTATTGTTTGCACAAGGTTGTCAATAGTAGCTTCAAGACGAGTAAAATTGAAGCTTGACTTAGCGTCTGCATTGGTATTTGCTGATGGAACATTTTTTGGTGGAACAGCGTTGATTTTTACGGCGTTGGCATACGATACATGAGTATTGATTGGTCGGACCATTTGGGGATACGAAGTAGATAAAATATGCTGATTTTGGGCTGATGTAACTTTAAAAGCCGGGGTTGCACCCTGTCTTACGAAAGAATAAACGGGGCAACCTCTGTAGTTTGCAGTGTGATTACCGCCACAACTGCTGCATTTTTTAAGATTTGTTTCCCCTTTAGGTTTGCTGCAACTAGCAGTAGCATGCAATTCTCCGCATATAACGCAAACAGATGGCAGTTTGCAGTATGACAGTTTTTACACTGTACGGGCCCTGAACGTTTGCGAGGTTCTTCTACCGTGATTTTTCTATGCAGAAGATATTGCAAATTGTAAATTGGGTGCGTTTCATTTTTCTTTAAAAAATTTTCAATAATGAAAATTATTTTTTCTTAGACAAATATCTTGCTTGCGTTAGAGAACACAAGCACTAATAACTTTTCCATAAAACTCTTAAAACTCAATTTTTAATTCTACTCTAAAAAACGAAAATCACTATTGTACGTATTTCGTAAAATCAAACAACATCTTGCAGAATAGCTAGTGTTCCATTAAAAAAAAACAAACAAACAAAAAAAGACAAAAGTAATTAGAACACATATGATAAATTACTAAAATATTGCAGTATCTGTTTGTTATCCTTTTTTCCTATTACAAATTTCTGGTTGCCAAACAAAACCTAAAAGCAAATTTTCGTATGTGAGTGAGTTGGCATTAAATTTAAAAAAAAATCGGAACAACTCTTTAGTAAGAGTTACATTATTGAGACAGCTTTTATGTCCATAAAGCAAATTAACAAAATAAATAGCAGGTAAACAAAGATATACACACTCATAAACTCACATTTTTTTTAAATAAATCTTAAGGTTCAAAACGGATATGTGTTGCAAAACAAATTTTTTCAAAATGTATATGAAGAGTATCTGTAAAATATATTTTTGCTGTATGTCAATATATTAATGTAAATATTTATGAAGAACAATAAATTCCCCGTGATCGAAAAAGGGATAAGAAAGCCTTTCAAAAGACCTCCTTACTTCCACTAGTGTTCTACACTCCTATTTTTCTTATACAAGTTGTTGTATTGTTTTTTGTTGTTTACAAACTCGCTTTTGCTAGAAAAAATTTAAAAAACCCTTCCATAAGGTCTGCTGAAATGGCTGCCATACAACAAAAACATTTTTACACCCTCTTTTCAGTAGTTTTAGTCTGAACTTTTCTTTTTAATATTTATTATTGAGAAAATATATTTCAAATGTATTATTGTAGGGGAAAGCAATCTAAATGGCCAGTTCACTACTGCTCATATAGCTCATCAGTGGATTTTACCCTAATAGAAAATTTAAGAGTCTTTCAAGCCAAATTGATTAAATGAGAGTTTTCATTGAACCAGCATAGTCAAAAAACAACAAATCTCAAAACCACTTTTACACAAAAACACAGCAAACATTTCGAAAACGAAAACATTTTTTACTTATTATGTGCTATGAGCAGAGACGATTATAATTCGAGAATAAATGACATTCTTAACGATTCTGCTAAGTACTCAATATTGAATAAGGATCCGACTACTAAACTGCAAAAAAAAACAATTTTTTAGTTGATGAACTTTTTAAAAAAGAAATCATTTCAGTAATGGAGAGAAATAGACTTAAGACTAATGTATCAAATTCTCCAAAGCTGTATGGAGTACCTAAGATCCATAAACAGAATTTTCCATTAAGGCCTATTTGCTCTTGCATTAATTCCCCGGCCTACGGACTGTGCAAGTATATAACGAATATTCTTAAGGTGATAACAGGACAATCAATATATAATATTAGAAATTCGTTGGAATTTAAGGATAAAACCAAGAGAATAAATATACAAGATAATGATAGATTGTTTTCATTTGATGTAATTTCACTTTTTCCAAGTATTCCTGTAGGTTTAGCTTTAAGTATTGTAGAGGAAAAATGGCAGATAATAGAACAAAATACGAATATTGAGAAGGAATTATTTTTACGTATTATTATTTTTATTGTTCCTTTTTTATTATTATGATAATTATTACTTTTAATTTTTAAAATTATTAGCTGAACTATTTGATATTATTTTAAAATTGAATACAATATTATTTGATAAGATTATTGCATTCATGGCCGAGCTAACAGTTATGTTATATTAAGTTTTGGTTTTGGGTGTGAACTATGTCTAATCAAAATAATATTTATTGATAATGAATATTGCTCACATTCCCGCCGCATGTGATGCTGTTTTCTTTGAAAAATATCCGCAAATATTTTTAACTAATATTTCTTCATTAAATAAACATGGTATTTAATTTATTGCAAATATAATCTTCTGGCATTAGGTGCCCCCTGTAAGCTAGCTTATATGACTCTGGGGGTTGTGGGTTCGATTCCCAACAAAGACCTTGGTTTTTTTCACTACAAATAAAAATTGACGGTCGGTGGGGCTTCTCTGTGATGAAGGCATGGTCACTGGTTATTCTGCTGTCTTATACGACAGTTAATTTCCGTAACTATCCTTCTACTTTCACCACCTCTCTCATCTCTTCTCTATCCCTTTCCTAAAGAATATAGAACGGTAGTGGACTAAATAGGCATTGTTGCCTGAAGTGCTACTTCTCTTTGAAAAAAAAAATAATTTAAACATGATTATCATTTCTTTCGGCGTAAACCGTCTTGGCTGCCTCTTTATTCGGTGTTATCGGCGAATGCTTTCAATGTGATGACAACATTATCAAGTCGTGTTCTAGTATAGAGTACGGCTTGTTAATGATGATCATACCGAACACACAGCCAGCAACGACGGTTTACACCAAGAGAAATAACCATATTATTTTATTTACTGGCGGAGCTAATCCAAATAACCCAATTGTATTTAAATATGACTTCTGGGATTAACTGCCATGACTGGAGCGGACGTACTCAAATCTAATAGTGACTGACAAATCGATTACTTCTTCCAGAGTTTGTGGCCGTGTATCGGCAATAACGTGGTAAATATTGTCCTCTAAGTAGTCATTTGTTTCAGGCTTATCGGTATAGTCTAGCGACTTCATATATCCCCAGAAAAAATAGTCTAACGACGGTTAATCGCACAACCTTGAAGATCAATTCCGGCATGCAAAACGTAAAGCTATGCGGTTAGCAAACATTTCTTTCAATGAACCAATTGTAGCACGAGCTCTGTGATATGTTGCCCTGTTTTGTTGAAACCACAGTTCCTGTGCATCATGGTTATTCAATTGATGAACGAAAAAGTCAGTAATTATCGCTATATAGTGGTCACCATTGACTGTAACATTCTAACCAGCATAGTTTTTAAAAAAGTATGAACCAATGATTCCACCAACCCATAAATCATACCAAATAGTTAATTTTTCCTGGTGTAACGGTGCCTCAGTATAAACTTAAGGATTATCATTACTTCAAGTACAGCAGTTTTGTTTAGTAAAATAACATGCATTTAAACAAAAGTTAGTTTGATCGCTAAACAAAATTCCCCTACAAAAATCAAATTCAACGCCAATTTGTTTTGGGCCTTGGTGAGGAGTTAGTCTATTTATGATGAAATGCCAAATCAAACTAAACTTAAACACTTAACAGTTGAGAAAAGTTTAAAGAATATGTATGAAGATGTTTTCATAGAGTTGTGCAAGATTCTATAAAAACACCCGATATAAAGGTCGTGTGCTTAAAAAAATAATATTTAAATGTATTTAATTATGTTATTCTCTAGAGCTTTTAAAATTTTCTTTTACGACTTCGGGCATTCGATGAGAGAGTTACACCGAGATTGCTGTAAGTAAAAAATCAAGCAGGTGTATCGTAATTTAATACTCTTTTATGACAACTTTAATTGTTGTATCAAATAGCAATAGAAAGCTCTAAATTTTCTGGGGCCCTGAGTGACATGTTTTCTGTGCAGTCAGCGCTTAGGTTTTATTTTCATATTTTAAGTATCTTCCGCTTATAATTATCTAGTCTATTTTATAACTCTTAGTGGGTCTTATTAAACTAAAAATACTTTTAAGATTAAGATACTTTTTATGGATAAACACTTGTTTACAAATTAAGTTTAAAAATATTTAAGATTTCTGGATTAACAGACAGATGCTGATCATGAAAAATGATCTTTATTTTTTGGACCATCACTTGGGGGATGGCCTCTACGCACGCAATGCCTTGCGCCACAACTAGGAAATTAGGTTACGGGGAGGAAGAAAGAGGGAGTAGTGTTTGTGGATATTCGATTTGAACTTTCCTACATTATAAATGACAGGAAACACAGGAGGCTGTTATTTCCACATACGCATTGTTCTGGCAAAAATCGAATTTTACGTAGTGCGATTCACCGGATGTGAATTAACTAAAGATGTATGAGCCCCGGAAAAACCGGGAACCAGTTTCTTAATTTGATTAGAGCACTTACCATTGTAGTAACGATAAAACAATGAAATACAACCCACATTGCGTCGATCCTAGCAAAAAGGACAATGACTAGACACCCTCAGAGGGACACACATAGCTAGATAAAATTAAAAGACGGAGGTATTGAGAGATTGGGTTTGCATAAAGTGCCAGGTGGCTGGCATTCTGTCTAGATAGATAGATACGACCTTAACAACAGAACCACCTAAACGCGAACACTGACTTACAAGTACAAATTGCATCATGGCTTGATAACAATGTTTTCACATCGAAAGAGCTCGCCATTTACGCCAAAAGAATAAGAGCAAGAAAGGACTGAGAGAACGACAACAGTATTTCATTTGCTGGCGGAAAAAAAATATAAACAACATAATACTAAATTATATCTCGTTGTAGATTGATAAATAATTTGATCAGAGAAAATATGATTGACTAGTGCCGTTGTTCATATTTGCATTTTCAATTACGGAAAATTATAATTCGTTAATTCTAATTTTGAACCAAGTTGGTTAGATTCAAAATAACTAAATTTTAACTGAATTGCTTAAGTCCGTCGAAATGAACATCTTCTTAGTCGGACTAATATTCATGTGGCCTTTATTTCTAATAAAATATTTTCAAGTCACTATCTGAATATAACTCGTTCTTATTGCTGTTCATCCTATCATATCGTATATGCTGTAAATGTTATCTGTTAAACAAACTTGCTAAGGTTTTCTTTGAAAACTGTACCACCATATACAAAATATTTTTTTTTTTAATGTAAAACACTTTCTTAAATTTAATGAAAAAGATGAATTTGGTTGTAATTTCAAATTGTAAAAATTAACTTCTTCTAAAAGCATATGTTAAGCAAATTATATTTTTTCAAAAGCTCATAAATAAATATTTTGCAAAATATGTATAACTTACTCAATAAGAGAAAGAAAAACATTGATCGCCTTTTCTATAAAACTCCCTTTATACCAACGTTTCCGCATGTGTGTGTGTAAATATATGCTCATGCTATATATGTTAAATTTATAATTTCTTAAATGCACTTGTATGTATTTGTATTAACCCTGCGAGGAAATGTGTTTCTGCATATGGGAGTTTGTCCTTCTTGTGTTACTGCCAACACTGAAGTGAAACTCCGGCAGGAAATTAAAGGATTATCATAGCAAAATAGGAAATTCATTGGTTTATTATAGACAAGTAAAATATGTTGTAAATTCTATGATTACAAATGTCATATGGTTACAATAATTTTTTATAAATTATACATTTTCATCCTAATATTATATTTTTTTCTTTCACTTTCGTTATTCCTGTGAGTTTGGCTTGTTATTATGTAAAGGATTTTTCAGCAAGAAGTTTGGTTTTCTAAAACAAAATAAAGCAAAAAATTCAAAAAATTCAAATTCGTTATTCCTGTGAGTTTGGCTTGTTATTATGTAAAGGATTTTTCAGCAAGAAGTTTGGTTTTCTAAAACAAAATAAAGCAAAAAATTCAAATTAAGATGATTTGAATTTTCATTGTATTATGAAGAGAAAAGTTCGGCAATTATGAATGAAAAATTATATCTGAGAAATTTCCACCACGACCACGCTGACAGATGTCTATTTTTCGTCAAAGTTTTTAATCCTTTTTTGCCAAAATTTCGATCCCTTTTCATTAATCACATCACGGATTTTTAGTTTTAAGGCTGAAACCGATTCGCTTAGATTCTGTCTTTAACATAGTCCCACAAAAAATAATCCAGTGGTGTTAAGTCACTCGATTTTAAGATGATCAGCAGTAGATCATCTTAAAATTATGCGATCGGGAAATTTGGTTTGCAATAAATTAATCGCAGCATTGGCTGTGTGACATGTGGCAACGTCCTGTTGTAACAACTTGCCAGTGATATCCATATCATCAATAATAGCCCAAAATTGAGTTGTTAGCATCTCGCGACAGCGTCATCCATTACTGCTACCGCCTTTTTAGCCTCATCTTCGGAAAAAAAAAACTGCTCAATCATGCTTTCAGATCATACGTTGAGCATGCCTAAATGCGGAAACAAACCCTGACAAGTGAAAATGGCCATGTGGTGGTTTTAAATAACCCCAATTGTTGAGAACATCGAAGGATTAACAAATTTGGATTTGCTTCAACACTGTGGCTCACGGCTGCGATGTTTACACTTGAGTGTATGTGCGTTAGTGTCCGCACATTTTATATTGAGCCTGTCGACTCAAATTTATCAACCAATTGCAGTCTCAGAAGGTTATGTTGTCCGAAAATATCACGAATTTTACGAAATGTAATTTAAACAGGACCGCCATTTTTTTAGTGAATTTTTATTATTTTAATGCGATTTTCGTGCGAAATTGAATTCATTGTAACAATTGCTAATGCATCTACTGCGAATATGTCAAGACACTAAATGTCAAAACTGTCATGCTGTTGGTGTTGCCACAATTGAAAAACAAAATTCTTGTTTAATAACCCTATACATATTCTTTTACTTGTGTAAATAACTGTATTTACAACACTTTAGTTTTAAAAAAATCATACTTTTTGCTCTGGGGTTTTAGGGAAATCAAAAATACACGAATGTCGATTCCACCAACTCATTTACAGCAGAAGCAATTCAATAAAAATTATTATTTCGTTCTTTACAGCTTCGATGATACTGCAGTTATCAATAACAAAAACCATATTATTAAAAATAGAGAGATAGAATAGGTGCTTGCTCCTCAAACTGAGGCATTTTAAACATGGCAGTCATATGCTAGAAGTCATATTTAAATACAATTGGGTTATTTGGATTTGCTCCGCCAGTAAATAAAATAATGTGATTATTTCTCTTGGTGTAAACCGTCGTTGCTGGCTGTATGTTCGGTATGATCTTCATTAACAAGCCGTACTCTATACTAGAACACGACTTGATAATGTTGTCATCACATTGAAAGCATTCGCCGATAACACCGAACAAAGAAGCAGCCAAGACGGTTTACGCCGAAAGAAATGATAATCATATTTAAATTATTTTTTTTTAAAGAGAAGTAGCACTTAAGGCAACAATGCCTATTTAGTCAATTACCGTGCTATATTCTTTAGGAAAGGGATTGAGAAGAGATGCGACAGGTGGTGAAAGTAGAAAGATAGTTACGGAAATTATGTATAAGGCAGCACAGCGACCAGTGACCATCACTGAGCAGCCCCACCGACAGTCAATTTTTATTTTTAGTGAAAAAACCAAGGTCTTTGCTGGGATTCGAACCCACAACCCCCAGTCTTGTAAGCTAGTATACTACTAGTATACTAGCAGCAGATTCAAGTGTAACATTAAATACTTATTATACCTTATTGTGCCACCGCTTTTGGCACTGTAGATTAGAGTTGACTTTTTTGAAGCGTAAAATACTAGTCTGACAATAAAATATCTTACTCGCTTTTACTACACTATTTAAATTTCTGTGCCGTATCAATTGCTGTCCCAACAGTAAGACTATATAGCAAAATCTGGCGTAATATTTAAATAACATTTTTGAAGAGATTTCGCTTTTAAATAAAATTATTAATAACCCCAAATAAAAATAAAGAAAACATTGATATAAATCTTCATTTTCAATAACGCTAAATTTGTTTAGTTTAAAATAGAGCTGTAATGCTTTTATGATGTTAAGTAAGTGCACATTTTATTTATTATTATCAAATGATAGTGCTCTGATATGAAAGTAAATTAATTGATATCAGAAACATTGATTTTTTTAATTGGCAAAGGCGTGGATACGGGCTTATTATTTAGGCTTTCTATTAGGAAATTCTATTCTATTCAATTTCTATTAGTAAATTAAAGATTATAAGAATTAATCTTGTACATAGACCACCAAACAAGATACAGAGGTAATAAGGGTGATTCAAAGTGTTATATTACAAGTTATATAAAATTAACTCCGCAAAAAATGATAGCTGACAGGCAATTTACCTATAGAAATAGATACATCCCTAATGAAAAAACTACCTAAGACTGACAGTATTTATACTAACACAACTCAAGTACTATCTAGAAAGCCGTTTGATAATGATGTTATCACATCGAAAGCGCTCTCCAATCATACCAACAAACAGCCAGTTATGACGGCATGACAAAAGTTTATAAAAAAAAATATTTTTTATTATGGCGCTATCTCCCAGCAATGAAGTCTTAGCGTTTATTTAGGCCATGGGCATCTGCCGATTTGCTAAGACGACAGGAACGTTGAAAAAAATGTGTATAATTTTATTAAAAACTTCCATAAATAAAAAAATTGTTGTTACTATATTTTATGCAGTCAAAACCACGCCCTCTAATAATAATTAAATTAATAATTGCTTATGTGTAAATTAAAAAGAAACACCTCTCTAGAGGAATACGCTTTATATTTTAGTTTTTTTTTCTTTGTTAAACTTATTTTTATAGCGAAGATACAAATACTTAAGTGTGAACTTAAGTATCTGCTTATAGCGCTCAAAAATAATACCATGTATGTAAAAATCACTACTTCTTTGGAACACCCTTTAATTTAGAGGTAAAACAAGTAACTTGTTGCTAAAGTGAACAACGCTCAAATGACACTGTTCTAATTTGACATATTTACCCATCAAGCTTCAAATAATAATAATAATAATTTTATTGCGGAACACCCTTTAATTTGTAATATTTACTGTTACATCAGCAATATTAATGCATTTTCCAGTTTTGTTTTTAATTTTTTATACAGCTTGTATAGCTTTAGTGTCTGCTTATTGTGGGCTAAAAACAGGACCACGTTTGTGAAAGTAATTCCCATTTTGCAATACCCTTTAATTTAGAGTTTTTGATTTTATGCTGAAATCATATTGTTGAAATTTAACACATCTGCCTACCACACTTAAAAAATAACAATACTTTTATTACGGAACACCCTTTGGTTTTTAGTATTTACAGTCATAGCGACTACAGTAATGCATCTCGTGTGAAATTTTCAACCTAATGTTACTCGAGATATATCGAGCTAAGACAGGCGGGCAGAAATTGTGGGCTACGTTTTACACTCTATATACGGAACCCTAATATAGTGCAAGTTATATAGCCAAATGACACCTTTTTTCTTTCATCTGTTAATTGTTGTTTTTATTTTTATCTTTGTTTCTTTTTTTGCTAGGAAATTCGTTTATTCTTTTGTTGACCATCTACTACAGGTTTGTGCTTAATTTGAGGTCTTTTGTAAGAGAAATTGCCAACTGTTTCAACGAAATAGTGGCCAATTGTTGATAGTTAGAGCACTTGTTATAAACACGGTGACAAACGCGACTCAATGAATAGTTCTTTTTACGTTTACCATTATTATTTATTACATTTTGTGGCAACGTAAAAAAAGACCACAAAAAACAGTAAGAGATCAAAGCAAATATTGTCAGTAATGAGGAGGAAAGCGGCAAAAATTAAAGAAAAACGGCAAAACCAAAAAATTTTAAAAGTTAAGTTGAAGTGGCAAATTAAAAAAATAAACATGCAAACGTTCAAACGTTCACTATGAAAATGGTGTTTCTGTTAAAGTGACATTTCGCAAAATTCGTGATATTTTCGGAGAATATATCGTCCTTCTAAGACCGCTATTAAGAATTTTGTCGTTAAATTTAATCGAAATCGCAGCCGTGAGCCACAGTGTTGAAGCAGATCCAAATTTCTTAATTTCTCGACGCTTGCAACAATTTTGGTTATCCAAAACCACTCTTTGGCGAATTTTGCGACGCCTTACAAGGTTCAACTGGCGTAGGAATTGAAGTCGACCGACCATTCATATTGCGTAGATTCGCTTAATTTATTCAGGAACAACTGGCTGCTTTTTCTGACAAAATTACTTTCTCAGACGAAAGCCATTTTCACTTGTCAGGATATGCCAACAAGCAAAGCTGCCACATTTGGGCTTATGAAAGCTATTATTGAGAAGCCTTTGTATGCGCAACGTGTTACTGTATGGTGCGTTTTTTGATCGTTTTTTTTTCGAAGATCAAGCTGGAAATGCAGTAACGGTCACAGGATCACGCTAAAGTGAGATGATAATAACTCAATTTTTGCCTATTATTGACGACGTAGATATCACTGACATGGAGTTTCAATAGGAAGGTGCCACATATTACACAGCCAGCGAAACGATAAATTTATTGCAAACTAAATTTCCCAATCATGTAATTTCACGACAATCAACAGTTACGTGGCCAGTTAGATGGTGCGATTTAACATCACTAGATTACATTTTGTAGTGAGTGCTATGTTAAGCGCAGAGTCTATACGGAGTCAATAGAATCGATTTCAGCCTTTAAACTCAAAGTCCGTGATGAGATTAGCGAAATAGAACCGCAATTTTGCCAAAAAGTGATTAGATTAGAATCAACATCTGTCAGCGTAGTTGTGGTGGCTGTTTGCCAGATATCATTTTTTTTTCGTAATTTTCGAACTTTTCACTTCGTAATACAATAAAACTTTGAATCATATTAATCTACATTTTTTGTTTTATTTCGGTAATTGCTTTCTTTTTACCTTTAAGTATATGAGAGAGTTTGTGCTATGCAATGATTAGCATTTCAGTCAGCAGTGACAACTAAATAACCGACAGTGTTTTGAGCTTTTTTTCTAAAATTTTTAATAAAACAAAGAAAAACAAACAAGAGTCTATAAAAACATGATAGTTACAAACTGCGTATAAGTCTTATGCAAGCAAAACAACAACAACAACTAGGAATGCTATTTACTAGCTGCGTAGTTTTCTAAGAAAAAATCGTATACACACAAGGCAACAACAACTATCTTAAAATAATTCCAGGAAGAAACTTTAACAGCATAAAAACAAAAATATACACAGACCAACAGGCGCTTATACATTGAATGAATAACATAACAACAACAAAATGTAATACAAAGGGAGTAGGAAGTTCTTAATTTTTCTAGACAAATATAATGGACAGCATCTGAATAACTATTCACTCAGACGCTGTCTTTTATAATTGTTAATGTAAAAATAAACCTCGTGAAGTAAAGACGTGCATCTTAAGTAAATTGTTAGAAGTGCCAACTTTGTGTGTAGTTAAAGTAAGTAAACTTGTAATTAATTATAAAACTCGAAAATCTGGTGTTGTTTATTTTTCAATAAAGAATTTAGTAAAAACAAAACGTTTATAAAACATATAAACGTAACAATATATACGTTATGGCTTAAAATAAGAATTTAAGTAGAATTGATGCAGCTTAAACTAAAGTTTTGTACGGCGGCTAACGTTTCTCATATTATATTGGTAATTTCGGACTATTTCTTACATAAAACTATTTGCGGTTACGAAAAAGTGTTGAGTTGTGGTCAGCAAATGTGTTAAGTTTCTTTTTTCTTTTATATTTTTACGTTATAATCTAATAAAACCAAAATAAATTTAAAATAAAGCAGAAGAAAACGGAAACGGAAGTACCTGTACGAATAAAAAGTAAAGCAAATAGTAAAAGGGAAATCGTTGCAAAATGAGCCAGATTGTTTCAAAAGACAATAAAACTAACGCAATTACAAAAAATAAGACATTTACTTACAAGGATTTATTTATACATATATACTTCACAACCCAACAGTTTTGAGTTATAAACTTCCAGCAGATAAATTTCTCTAACCTATAATAATTGAATATAATAATTGAATTCCATAGTAAATAGAGCTTTTTTTAGTTAGTTAGAATGAATGAATTTATCACGAGAACTGTAGGGCAATCAAACGTAAACGATGTCTTACATAAATGTTTATATGTATGCACCAAGAGCTAGATTCTGTAAAACGGTTGGCTTGATTGGCTGATTATTTCAACTAAAAGAAAGAAAGCATGAAAAAAAAACTATTAAATCGTAAATGAATTTTTTATTTGTAAATGTTACAATTTATTATTTAAAAATTACAATGCATTTAAACTCAATTACATCAAATTGAGTTTAGATATAATGATAAAACAAAATAAAATCAAATGTTAAAGAAATGTAAAACCTTCTACGTTCAAAAAATTACCTGATAAAAAAATTTTATTAAATTTTAAAACATTTTAAAAGATTTTAGTCAATTCGGAACGTGTAAAAAATTTTATTTAAAATATTTATGCATGGCATCAAACGGAATTAATCGTGTGGCAGTGACCTGACCTTACCGATAACCCAGAAATAAGGTTTAGTCAAAAGCCCCATAAACAGCTTTTACTTAAGATTTCTGAACATCTAGTGGATTATTTTTTCATTCCATAGTGGCGACTATTTGTCAATACTTGATTAGAATTATCTCCCTTAAAGCATTACTTTTACCTTACATTCAAACACTATTTGAGCCTACCTGCATGTATTTCTTTTCCGTCAGGAGAGACAATAATTTCTCTGGATTTGATTCCAGAACACGTATGGATCTCTGATGCTTATCTTGCATAAATGCTAAAATCTCCTTTAATAAACATTAACATTCCACTGTTTATATGGAAAGTATGAAAAAGAGCTCTTTTCTGAAAATCCTTAAAAATTCGTCTCCATTAAGCAACAGCTCAACAGTTCGATTTCAGCTACCTGAAGAAAAATAATATAATTGTTTTGCCGAATTTTCATCCACTTTTTAGCTGAAAAAAGATTAATACCAGTTTTATTTATCGTCCTCGCTTTGGTTGAACGCTGATATAGAATGTCAGCCTGCCCTCATAACAGCCGCTGTTGCTTCCCAGTAATTTTATAATTGCACTGTTCCTTTTATAAAGGATTTTTCAACAAGAAGTCTGTTTTCTAAAGCAAAATAAAATAAAAGATTTATAATGTATTAAAAAGTTTGGCAGTTATGAATGAAAATGATATCCACGATCATGCTAACAGATGCCGATTTTTTCATCAAAGTTCTTAATCACTTTTTGGCAAAATGGCGATCCTAATTCTTTAATGACGTCACGGATTTTGAGTTTTAAGGCTGAAATCAACTTGATTGGCTCCGTATACACGCTGCCCCTAGCATACACAAAAAATAACCCAATGGTTGACCACTTAACTGCTGACTCGTGAAATCAAAAAAAATTGGTTTGCAATAAATTGATCGTTTCAGTGACTATGTAACGTGTGGCACCGTCCTCGTGGAACCACTTGGCAGTGGTATCCACGTGTTCAATAAGGCCAAGATTGAGTTGTTAGCATATTGCGATAACGATTACCGCATTTCCAGCCTCATCTTCGAAAAAAACTGCCTCCAGAACACATAGCACACCATACAGTGACACGTTGAGCATGCAAATATTTTTAATAATCACTCTAGGATTTTTAGAAGTTCAAAAAAACCAAAATTACCCTGACAAGTGAAATGGGCTTTGTCTGAAAAACTTATTATTTTTTTTTTAGAAACATCCTGAATGAATTGAACGAATCTACGGCCATGTGAATGGTCGGTCGGCGTGAATTCCTGCACAAGTTGAAACTTATAAGGCTTTAAAATTAAATTCTTACCCAAAATTCGTTATGTAGTGGTGTTGGGTGCCCCCCCCCCGAGGGCACATTTATGGTCTTTATATTACGTAACAGCTATCTAGATCTGTGCAACTGGGGGTATAAAGGAAGCCCAGTCCTCTGAAGACAGGCAGGGAGTCAACTGGAAGCTCCACTTTACTTCCACGGGGATCAGCGAATCCGCAGAGTTCATTATTTGTCTCTTTAGACATTTAATAGTTCTCTGACTGATCATTGAGTTTGGCCCCTATATGGGAGTATCGTGGTGGTTGTGGTTTTGCGGCCCCATAACAGTATAATGGTTATTATGGTGGCCAGGATCATCTCACTGATAATGCCACGCAAAGTGAATGATCTAGTCCAGTGAGCATGCTAGACATGTGTTCTGGACAGGAGTAGGAAAGTCTCCAACTCTTTAGCAAGGTGTGATGGTTTGCAGCCCTGCCCTGGAATCATTAAAGTTGCAACTAGGTGGTTCTGTTGCTTAGAATTATGTCTTCGGCTTCCTAGGACGCCTGTATGACGTTCTAAATTATACAATAGTGGTTTGTCCACCATCTGATTAAGGCTACATAGCCACGTGCGGATGTAAAACGAATCACACTCTGTAGTGGTGTTGGGTAACCCCAATTGGTAGAACTTCAAGGAATTAACAAATTTTGATCTGCTGCAACACTGTGACTCACGGCTGCGATGTTGTCAGTTGAACAAAAATATTTTAAATTTTATGAAACCTAACTTTAACAGAACTACCATTTTCATGGTGAATTTTAATTACTTTGATGCAATTTGCGTGCGAAAATGAATTCACTAAACAATTGACAATGCATCTACTAGTCAAAAAACTAAATGTCAAAACTATCATGTTATTGGTGTTGCCACAACTGTAAAACTTGATACTTGGATCACATTCGGACTCCCTGAGTTTAGCACTTTAAACGTTAGTTGGTTCATTTATCTACTGAATTCTAAGCGGGGTTTTTGCATCTTAGAATCTTATAGAATCTAAGAGAATCTTACACGATCAGTGCTACCTTAACTTCAAGTATATTTGATATCAATCAATTAAGTCTTTCAAAAATTTTGGTCACAATTTATCTAAGAGAGTGACTCTATTTTCGCCCTTTCAGTTCTTCCTTGGCCTCGTGAATTCAGAATAATAATATAAATTGGATAAATAAATATAAATCGTAGCAAAACAAAAAAATAAGATTCGTAATTTTTAGAAAATTTTAGATTTTGTTTTTGGAATCGTGGATATCTGAATATAGTTTCTTCTAAATTCCTTCTCAGCTGTACCATATTCTTATTTATTTTACTATTTATCATCTATAAAAAACCATAGTCTTTGAAAATCGAAACGCTTACTTAACGGCACACATCATTTCGTACTAATTAATGCAATTATAAAATTTATTAATTATAACTAACTGAAAAAACACAAAAAAATGCAAAAAAATCTAATGAATACAAAGATTTCAAATGTATAAATTTTATAAAGTTTTGCCAGTTTAATAAACAAAAGATACTGCCAGTCATTTAACTGGCAATTTAAGTGAAAATTGTCCAACTTGCCCATGAGGCTCATTGCAGCTGTCATTTAGGCAATTAATGTTCATTGTATTTGGACTTGTTCATTCTACAATTTCATATTCATTGCCAAGAGCATTAAATTAAATTTTACTTATACAATACACAAACAACTTTTTATGAATTATAACAGCAACAACAGCAATAATAACTTTAACATCATCAAAAGATTTGCATGAAATTATTATCTTGGTTCTGTTCCAACACCGGAAAAATCATACCTTCAAGTTACATAGTTCAAAAAAGAGTAAAAGTAATAATGAGCAAAAACCATGATTGACAGAGGTGCTAGAAGTTATACTTTTCAACATTAACATAAAATTATAGTCACACTTTATTACAGAAAAAATAAAAGACAAAAAGATAAAGTTAAAAATAAGAAATTTAAATCAAAAAACTTTTCCACTTTGTTTTAACAAGTGATTGACAATTTAAGTAGGCGAATGTCAAGAGATATAGAAAATATAAAAATAAAAAATGTTAAAATGAATAGCAAAAGAAATTTTTTTCTCTAAAGTTCTCAAATAAAACTTTTAAAAGTCCATTTAATAACAGACCATCTTTGTAAAAGAGTTTATCCTAATTAATGAGTAGCAAATTTATTGAAACAAAAAGAAAATTTGTAATTTCCCCAAAGGAAAATTTTATTAATATTGATTTTAATATGTATAGTAAAGGATAGTAAAAATGAAATAAAGCAAAAGCAAACACAATAGATAAAATAAAACTAATGCTATAAAATATAATAATTTTAAAAAGCCGAAAGGCATTTTACGATTTTTAAGTAACTGAATGTACTTTTTTCCAGTATATTTGTTCCTCTATTTTTTTCCTATTTAATATTTACAACTATGCTTCGGACACAAAAAAGATATTCCGTACGGTATAACGAGATTAAACCGTGTTAAAATAATAGAAAAAGTAAACGTCCACCTTGAGCAAAAAAATTCGTAGGACATTTAAATTATTAATGCAGCCATCTTGACAAAACGAATGATGCCGATGCTTATATTTTTGGGACTACTTTTACATGCATTTCTTAGCAATTAAATTTTAACTATTTTAACTAATATTTTTTACCCTTTTCCACATACTGGAATTAAAAGCATCACGTTTCTTTTTGGAAACATGAAATACGTATTGTCACGCATGCGTATTGCTTAAGTTATAAAAGAAAATAATTAAGTAATAAAATAAACAACTGGGTATGCTGTTAACTAACTGCGTGGCTTGCTAAGAAAACTTATGCACGCAAGACAACAACAACTATCTTCAAATAAATTCCAGGAAGAAACTTTATCAGCATAAAAATAAAAATACACACAGACCTACAGGCGCCTATACATTGAATGAATAACATAACAACAACAAAATATGATACAAAGGGAGTAGAAGATTCTTAATTTTTCTAGACTTTGAATGGACAAATATAAAAGGCAGCGTCTGAGTGGATAATTAGTTAGTTAAAAAAAAAACCTCGTTAAGTGAAAACGAGCATCTTAAGTAAATTGTTCTGCAGTGTCAACTATGTGTGTAGTTAAAGTAAATAAACTTGTAATTAATCTAAAACTCTAAAATCTGGTGTTATTTTTTTTGCAATAAAGAATTCACAACAAAACGTTTTTAAAAAGCATAAAAGTAACAGTATTATAAATTATAGATAAAGCGACACAGAAATTGTGGAACATTTTTTCTACCCAAGCACAGTGGGCGTTGCTATTATGCTAGTTAAATCGAGCTTAAATTTAGATGTTATAATACTAAGTAGGAAGATGCCACAGTATTTTGAAATATAAAAGCTCGAGTGAATAGAAAACATTTGTCTATTTCTTAATCTATAGTAAATTTTAGGAATACTTAATTTTGCTTAAAGTTTAAACGAGCTGTGGCAAATTCGTAGCGCCTACCCTTTTTTCTTTACCGATTAAGCATCTAGTGTTAGAAATCCTTAATACCCATCGCTTTCCAAACTCATTCAAGGATTTTTTCACAGAGAGTATAATTTTAATTAATATTGTTACGAGGATAATTTTAAGTTTTAATTACCCACTGTGCATTTTACAAACTGTGTAGTTTTCTAAGAAACATTATACACGCAATACAACAACAACATTCTTATAAGAAACTCTACTAAATAAGATAAGCAACAGAAAACATAAACAACTAACACGGAGGAAAACAAAACACATAGCCAATCAATCAGGCGCCTACACTGAAAGATAATAACAACAATAATATAGGGTGATGTTATTGTAGAATATTCTTATATACGAGAGCCGCTTAAAACAGCTAAATAAGCACCAGTTGTTGGGCAAATTAATTAATTCAAGTTGAGTCATCAGTGAGACAACAAATTACCATCATGTTTATTTTGTGTGTATTGAAAGTAAATAAATCGTTTAACTTAATTTAAAACTCTAACATGGGCACTTGAATCCTACAAGCTTCACTAATGTCATGTACCTGTTTGGAGTCTAACCCAGACTGGTTCAAGATATATGACACAAACTCTCAGAACCATTATGTTCTCAGAAATAAGGGAACATATTCTTTCTGTAAGATATTTGGTGTAACATTAACTTAAATTAACTTACTTTTTTTTAAATTTCATTACTTTTTCATCTTGTCTTTTTATCACTTTTAACTTATTGCAACGTTTTTTTTAAAAACAACTTGAATTTTTTTCAATCTTCCGGAACTTTTACTCATAAACGCAGTAACTATTAAATGTAATGTATGGAGACTTTAAAAAGAAGTACAATGAAGTTATAAAACAAGAAAAATAATGATGAAAATGGTGATAAAAACTAAACCAATAAAAAAGTAAAAGAAAATCAATGCACAATTATTCATTCACCAAAGAAAAGTTATGTAAATAGTTTTTCTGTCGAATCTTCCGTTAAGGTCTGCTGATCGGTCTTTTGTTTGCCAGCTATATTTACCTTATACAGGTAAGAAGGTAAAACAGCTTTAAGTTAAAATTGGTAATGAAATGTTTCTTAAAGTCATAAAAATGGAAAAAACTATAAAAGTGTAATCAAAGGAACTTAATGTTTTCCTTTAAATTTCCAATAAATGTAACAAAACAGAAAATTTACTACAAAAGCTTGAAATTTTTATAGCGTTTATTTACGGTGTATAAGGACAATTCCAGAATTGCCTTTGGCAGCCAATAAATAATAGACAATTTTTATTCTAATGAAAACATTGTAAGGGTTTTTAATGACGTTTAAATTGGCGTTGGGGGAATGCAACAATACTAGGAACAAGAATAAGGATCAATGAAATTAAAGGGAAAAGCTACAAATAAGACTAAAATAAGGTTACGAAGATGATTTATTTAGTTTAAAAAAAATTAGTATCAGTAAAAAAGTAAACGAAACTACCCAGTAACCATTTTACAAACTGCGTAGTTTTCTAAGACAACACACAAGACAACAATAACATGCTTATAAAAAATTCTACCAAATAAGATAAACAACAAAAACACAGAACGAAACAAAACACACATTCAATCAGGCACCTAAACTGAATGATAATAACAACAACAATATGCGGTGATGTTAAAGTATATGCGAGAACCGTTTAAAATAAAACACCACTCGCTGAGCACCACATCAGTGAGTAAAGACAAGGAATTATTATTGCTTTTGACAACATTAATTTGAATAATTTATCGGTTAAGGCCGGGGCACATAGAATCCGTCATGCGTTATACTTTGAAGTATTCAACTGAAATCAACGTAACGACGGATGAGGTTGGCACAATGAGTACTTTGTTGACGGATAAGAAATCAGCTGTTTTTTGTTTGTCTTATTTTATATTTTTTTGCAGTAAAATTTTATTAAAGTGCACATTTGAAATGGAGTTAGACGACATCTTAGGCTTTCTATTAATGGTAATTTGTATTCCACTATTTATTCCATTATCTATTATTATTATTATTATTATTATTATTATTATTATTTATAATTTATTTTAAAAATGTTTTACTACAGTAAAGCGAAAACAAAAAAAAACAAGAAGAAGAAGAAGAAGTAAATGAAAAATGTCAAAGTAGTCACGTACTTCAAAAGTTACAAGTTGGCCAACTTTCGTACTTTGCGTTGACGGAGATGTACGGATTGTGACAACGCTGATAAGAAAACGTGTATTTCAACTTACTTGTGAGTTGAAAAATACAACGTATGACGGATTCCATGTGCCCCGGCTTTTACATAGCGATCAAAACGTCTAATCATTTTACACGCCCCCGGATCAAAGCGTTATACAAAACTTCAAGTCTTCGTATAAATCGTTATTAAAAAAAAAATATTTTGCTGCAGATAGAATATGCAAATTCTGCTTTGCACGTATTAAAATCTACTAATTTGTTAGACACTGTTAAATTTAGCGTGGGAACAATCGATTGCAGAGACAAATTTCTAGTTACAAACTGCGCTGAAATTTTATACACACAAAATAACAACAAATAGATATGCATAGTTTTTTAAAAAAAATTATGTACACAAGACAACAACAACTACCTTAAAGTAAATTCGAGGAAGAAACAATTTCAGCACAAAAACAAAAATACACACGTACATACAGGCGCCTATACATTGAATGAATAACATAACAACAAAATTTGATACAAAGGGAATGGAAGATTCTTAATTTTTCTAGACCTTTAGTGGACAAATATAAAAAGGCAGCATCTGAGCGGATAGTGTAAAGTAAAAAGTAAAGGCGTATATTTTACGATATGTGCCCAAATTTTCCGACGGGGCTAGATGCACTCTTTTTTGGGTACGGTTTTCCGTCGATTTTCGTCAAATTTGGTTTGTGAACATACCGGTTTCGGCCGTTTGCCATCTTCGAAAAGAAACGAAAAGAACACTGAAGATGGCAAACGGCCGAAACCGGTATGTTCACAAACCAAATTTGACGAGGGTCGACTGAAAACCGTACCCAAATAAGACTTATATTTTAAGTAAATTGTTCTGTAGTATCAACATTGTGTAGTTAAAGTAAATAAACTTGTAATTAATTCAAAAACTCTAAAATCTGGTGTTATTTATTTTGCAATAAAGAACTCACAACAATACTTTTATAAAAGATATAAACGTAACAATATTATGAAGAGAAAAGTTTGGCAATTATGAATGAAAAATAATATCCGGCAAATGTCCATCACGATCGCGCTGACAGATGTCGATGCATTCATCAAAGTTTTTAATCACCTTTTGGCAAAATCGCGATTTTATTTCGTTAATCACGTCGCGAGTTGTGAGTTTTAAGCCTCAAGTCGATTCGATTGGACCCGTGTAGACTCTATATTTAACATAGCCCCACATAAAATGATCCAGCAGCGTTAAATCACATGATCTGGTCGTTCACTTAATTGCTGATTGCCATGAAATTGTGCGATCGGGAAATTTGGTTTGCAATAAATTGATGCCAATTGCTTGCTACCAATTATTATTATTGGACTAGATGCTTTGTTCTAAGAGGACATAGTTGCACCAAATCTGCATGTTGTATTTTCGAATACGTCATAAACAAATTCTAGCAATAACTTAAACTTAAAGAAAATCATTTTGGATTATTTAAGGAACAATTTTTGTGGTGAATTATTCAAATGCTTGTCAAAGACAATCGATAATAACTAAGAAAATAGCTTTGACATAAGCTTTGTAATTATAGCTTTAGTTATTCCTAATATGTATTGTCCTCTGTTCTTTATACTTTTCTGTTGATATAAAAATCCTTTTATCAAATAGCAATCAGTTTTGTTGAGGATTAAGTATAGTTTTCTTGTCTTTCGAATAAGGAAAAAAAAGACAAATGTGTGTCAATTTGTTCAACCACATTTGTTATACAAAAAATTGCCAGAAATAAAAATGAGTTTACGAGTTTGAACAATTTAGAAAGATAATGGTTAAAATTATTACTACAGGATTTAAAAGTTTTTCCAAATTGATTATATATTTTAACCAAACCAACGTTATTTTTTTGCTCTTTATGTTTAATTAGCAAGTTTCAGCTCAAAGTTGATTAGAAAGTCAAGACGTATATTTTTTTAATAAATTGTTATGAAGATGCTTTTTTGTTTTAAAGGAAAATAATTATCTGTAAAAACTAAGTAAACGAAATTATCTATTGTGTCTTTTTACAAATTAGGTAATTTCTAAAAATTGTATACACACAAGCCAACAACATGGATTTTAAAACCCTATAAACAGCAAACAAAAAAAACTAACACAGAACAAAAAAACAGACAGCGAAACAGTGTAGGCGCCTGTTAATAACAACAAAATGCTAACAACAACAATATGCGATTGTGTTAAAGTAGAATTTTCTTGATAGCGTTAGGAAGACGCTTTGTTAAAGTTATTTCGTAGAACTTTTAATAAGTATGTTGTTGTTCATATTCATGGTTTGCATAAGATTTCTTAGAAACTATACAATTTGTAAAAAAGATACAAACGGTTATTTCGTTTACTCTTTTTTACTTATAATTATTTTCTTTTATAACCTAAAGCATTTTATTAACATTATGTATAAAACAAAAATATGAGACATGTATCCTAAAAGAACATCAGGTGATATGAAGTTTGTTAAACTGTACTTTGCGCTTTGCATATTTTGTACGGAAATATTTACAAATGATAAAAATTGACTTTGTTTTCAAATTTTACCAAATGTTTAAGTGATTAAGGTTTTGTTTAAAAAAAAATTTTTTTTCTTCTGTTCTAATTAAATATTTTATAACTTTAGTTACTTATATATTTATAATACTATTTCGTTTTATTTTAATTAAACACATTATGAAATCAAGGAAAAATATTTGTGTACATAAAAACCTATAAAATCTACACTATGTTATTTTTTATTCATTCGCAAATTTAGAAGTAAACCTTATCAGAAAGGTAATTTTACTAAGAACTAAGAATTGTAGGACAGAGCATACGATATTTATTTTTTCTGCTAAGTAATTAATTCTTGAAATAAGTTTTTCTAGAGATTTTAGTTCAAATTTAGTAGTGATACCATTTTTAACTAAAATTTAAAAAATTTGCTGTTTTTTACACTCATAAAGAAGTCAAACTTTTGTAACTTATTGTAAACTGCGACTATTATAGCATAAATAATGTTGTCACCGATTGTTAAAATATTAATAAACACACATTCTATTTTTATTTCTTAACTTATAAAAATTTTATTTTTATATTCCTTTTTTTCAGACTACATGCAATCGTTATGTAAAAATCATTTTCTTCAACAATTGTATCGTAAAATTGATGGTGCCGTACTTTGGTCACAGAACGAACGTAATCTCGATTGTATCATAACCTTTCAAACGCATTCGATATTACAAAGATTTATGTTACGTTTCGATATGTTGCAATTGGATTGTAATGATCACTTGTATGTGTACGATGGTGCACACGCTGTGGCAACACCAAAGGTAAGTGTACAAAAACAAAAGAAAAATACTGTAAATAAATAAAATGTTTATTTGTAACAAAACTTCATACAAAGTAAAATATTTTCAATATATAACACTTATATTGAAGTCTTTCTACCGCAAACACAAATACGTGGGTATTTTAATAGAAGTATAGAACTTTAAAGTGGAAAAATATAAAGATATTTTTTTTTAATTGGCATGGAAATTTACATTATTCAAAAGACAATCTGGCATTACAATTATACTATGACATCTGACATATGCCCACCTGCCTGGCTCGGACGTAGTCTAATTTGGATATCCAATTTTCGATGACTTTTTGCAACATCTGTGGTCACATATAGCAAACAACTTGGCAAATGTTGTTCTCTAAGCGATATCCCCGAAAAAAGTTGTCTAGCAGCAGTAAATGTCACAATCTTGGAGGTTAATTCATGGCTTCGAAGCCTGAAACTATGCGATTACCAAAAATTTCCTTCAATAAATCAGTTTTGGTAAAAGCTATACAAGAGGCCTTTATCTGACGGTGCTCTTAACGCTGAGTGTAAGAAAAATCGCGCGTCTAGCCGCATTATCTTGGAGGTCAATTTACGAATTGGAAACATGAAACTATGCGATTACCAAACATTTCCTTCACAAAATTAATTTTGGTACTAGCTGTGTGAAGTATTGCATTGTTTTGTTGAAACCAATGCTCTGGCATATCATGGTTGTTAAATTGGTGAACGAAAAACTCGGTAATCATGGCTCTATAGTTTTTTTTAATTTTTCAATACGAAATTGTACAACAAAACTTCTTTTCTGTCATTTATGCTTGGAAAGCTGTATTCAAAAAACTTCATCAAAACTTATGGCCAAAACCATAAAACAGAAGTACCAAAGTTTTATACTCATAAAAGCAAGAAAAGACTTTAAGTTGCAATATGGTTTTGGTATTCGTATTTATGCCATTGTTTATTAATGAAGAAGTCATATGGTTGAACTAAATCAACATTTTTTAAAAGTGAATCAATCAAGCACGTTGCTGCAGGGCATTACTTAGTTTTTGAGATAAAAGAGTTCATCTGCACTAAGTTTCTTTCCAGCGTTTTTGGATAAAAATAATGTTATAAAACGAACTGTGTAAAATTTATTAGAAAGTAAAATTGCCAACGGCATATAGAAAAAGAAAATTTTATACAGGTTTATCGCTGTAGTCAGCTGATCCTCTGATAAATGATATATACGTTATGCACTCTGTACTACTATATATTATGCACTCAGTATTCCGAGAGCCTTTCTAAGCTGATTTAAGAATATCAAAGCAGAGTCACTGGTCATATACGACAGTCTTATACGACAGTTAATTTCCGTAACTATTCTTCTACTTTCACCACCTGTCGCATCTCTTGTCTATCCCTTTCCTAAAAGAATGTAGCACGGTACTTCACTAAATATGCATTGTGGCCTAAAGTGCTACTTCTTTTTAGAAAAAAATTCTGGAAAATGCCTAAAGTTATTTTTGAGAGGTATGCTAACGAGGACGTCTTATATTTCATTTTCGACTGGGCGAAGGCTCTAAGAGGTATATGACTCTTTTTAGATTGCTTTCATAAAGACGGTAACTCATGGTATTTAAAAACATGCAAGTCCAAATTTTAATTTAATTTATTTTCGTTATAATTAGGTTTCCTTTACTTCCCTAATCCTTCTCCTATATGACCGTTGTTTTATTGAGGTAAATTTCAAGTGTTTAATCATTGTAGGCCACCATAAAATTCTTAACATTGCCCTTTAGAGAATCCAGGGCAATGTCGCAATAACGGCATGAGTCAAAATAAATAAATCATTATCAAATCAAAGTTGAAAATAAGCATTCTATTCTTTTCTAGGTAGAGCCAAGCCTCTACCATTATGATGCGCCCCGTGAAGCAGAGACTTTTGTGTATAAGTTTTTTCTTTATTATTTAATTTTATTTTGCGTCCAGAATATTTGGAATCCAGTGATCTTAATAATTGAACTTTGAACAGTTCCACATAATGGAATTAAATGCCTTACAGTTCTTTTAGGAGAAGTAAAATAGGTATTACAATTTATATATAACGTGCCAAAAAAAACTTTGGATAGTTTTCTACCAAAGCACTGTGGGCGTAACTGTTATGGTAGTTAAGTCGAGCCCAAATTTGTATGTTATAATACTAATCAGGAAGGTGTCACTATGTTTTGAAGTATAAAAGCTCTGGTGAATAAAAAGCATTCGTCAATTTCTTCATCTGCATCTAATTTTAGGAATATTTAATTCTGCCTAAAGTCTTTGAAGAGCTCTTAAAGAAATTATGGCTAAAACCGATTCTCTGCCTATTAAAATGCAACCTTTTTTCTTTAACGATTAGGCCTCTGGATTCAGAAGTCCTCATGACGAAACACCCATTACAATTTTAGTTTACTGTAGGCTTTCCAAACTCATTTAAGGAATTTAATACACAGGGTATAATACTGATTAATATAATATTGTTATTCATCTGGAAAATTTATTAGTATTTAACAGGGACGTAGCCCAATGCGAACTTGAGTCATACCAGCTCCACTATTCTCAATTTTCAAAATTTTATATTTATAAAAGCAAGAAAGGAGTTAAAGTTGCAATTATTTATTTCTGTGGTTTTGGTATACACATTTATGCCATTAAATTTTCAACATTTTTTAAACGTGAATAAATCAAGCACTTTGTTTCAGGGCATTATTTAGTTGTTGAGATAAAAGTTGTCATCTGCTTTAAGTTTTTTTTTCAGAGTTTTTGCATAAACATAATGTTAAAAAACGAACTGTATAACAGCATTATTCACCGTTATCGGTGAATATAATACCTGAGTTTCTTAGTAAGTTCTGTCGACGCACAGTCGTTGGCAGGCATGTCAATCACTATGGGCGTTTAATCGATGGTAGTGTTTTGGTTCGTGGTTTTAATAAATTTATAAAGCGTTATAGAAAGGATATTTTAAAGTGGATTGGAAACCATAAGTGTTGACATGGTATATCTTTTTTTTTACTCATTATCGCTGCTATTAGCACTGAGAAAAGGTAAAGTTTCAACTTTTCTGCTTTTCATCAACATTTTACATTAATTTCTGCGCAAGTAGGAAATTGTTGACATATTTTCTACAACTGGGAGTTATAACCTTCTGATACTAATAGGTTTATTCAATTGTTTATGAGAAATAATTTACCATAAAATCTAATCTAAGTCAAGTCTTCTCAAATCTATTGTTGCCTTCTGCCGTATTCGCGTAAGTATGCAATAATATGTATTAATTTTTCTTGCTTACCTGTTAATGGCTTACTGAAACCCACCATCAAAAATAACAATAATTACAATAGCTGTAGCATAATGTTAGCATTTTTCTTTTCTATAATTAACGTTAGATTGCCATTCCTGTAAACTAAGCTTAAAATTCTTTCTGTCTTTATTTTACGCTAGTTAAAGCTTAACTGCAGAATTTAATATATTTGCAGCATCTTGGTCTACATCGTTGCTGGGCGTATGTTATTTATTGAAATTAAAATGAAAATTAAATTATTTACGCAATGATACATAGGTGGTGTGATATATATGTGATAAGGTTAACGTCAGCGCCTGGCTGTGTTAAAATTAATCTTGCGGTGTTCAAATCACCGAGTGCAGGAAAAAGCCTCCACCCACTTTTTACTATGGGGAACAAGTAATTCACGACAATATGCTACCAATAGGAAATCTATCCGAAAAAATGCAAGAAAATAGAAACAAAGATTACACAGTCTTTCGCGAGCACATCACAAGAATAATTTCTAGGTTCTGTATTAATAATTGTTTTGTTGTGCACTTTAGATTCATATATATTCAATATTCGACAAAAATCGAAATCTACCTCTACTAAACTAATAATTTTAACTTGGGCTGTTTTAAAACGCGCAACTATTGCGCTAATGTGATCTAAAAATTGTACTGGAGCAAAAGTTTGGCATTTGACAAAACTTAAGTTAAAAATTTATTAATAAAAATTAATTGTAAAAAGAACATAAATACTAAGATAATATATGAAATAACTCTCTGAACATGTTTTAACACTCCGATTTTATACTAAAATTCAACTAACAATTTTAAATTTATGTTAAACTTTATAAGTTTTTGATAAAGAGTCGATTTTCATGTTTATCAGCAAAAATTAAACCCCAAAATACCTCTTATTTAACAAAACACCGCATTTCCAAATTCCCATCCTTTTAAAAGTTATGGATATTTGACCGCCTTTCCGTGAAATGGTCCACTGCGTACCGTAGAAACTACTGATTCCTTGTTTACCTCATTGTAATGCGACTACGCCATCTCCTTTATAATTTTCAAATTCTTATGAAGTTTTCCCTCTCAACATTGTCATGCAATAGCATGAGCGGGTCCTCCAATTCTTTCATAATTTTAATAGTTAATTTATAATAGTTAATAGTTAATATGCTAGATATTAAGAAATCCTGTTAAAGCTTTCGTTTATTATCAAATCATTTTACACTTTATGTTTCTTGATTAGTTTGTTAGCTTCAATGTCTAAGATTGTAACAATTCATGGATATACAAAAACCTATTCTAAAGTCAACTTAAAACTGTATTTCGAAAAAGCTCTTAAGTCCTGAATGCAAGGGTAACTGTTACAAAAATTTTCTTTTCAAAGAATATACAGACCAAAGTACATCAGATTTACAATCTTCATTTTTCCTATTTTATGCAGGGTTGTTTTCATTTTGTTATTGTATTCTTTTAACTTAATAAAAGTAACACACGTTATTACACATATTAAATTGAAGGCATTCATAAACTTCAACGTCACACTTGAAAGTGCATTCACACTTGTTATTGTTGCTAAAAGTCTCAATAACAAAAGTCGAGCAACTGTGAGTAAAATAATAGTCCTAAAAATAATTTAAAATATATTAAGTGGAAATTCTTAAATAAGGGGTTTCACCACAAGACGTTTGTTTACTAAAACAAAATAAAACAAACAATTTAGATATAATTAAAATTTTTATTTTATCACGAAGAGAAAAGTTCGGCAGTTATGAATGATAAATGCTAACACATGTCGATTCTTTCATCACTTTTTGACAAAATGGCGGTGATATTTCATTAATCCATTACCGAATTAGAGTTTTAAGGCTTTAATCGATTCGATTGGCTCTTTATAGACTCTGTCCTTAACATAACCCTATAAAAAATAATCCTGTCGACTTAACTGCTGATTGATTGTTTCATTGGCTGACTGACATTTTTTTTCTTAAGGAGAAGTAGCACTTCAGGCAACAATGCCTATTTAGTCAAGTACCGTACTACATTCTTTAGGAAAGGGATAGAGAAGACATGAAACAGGTCGTGAAAATAGAAGGATTGTCGGAAATGAACAGCCGTATAAGACAGCACAGCAACCAGTGACTCTGCCTTCATTGCTGAGCAGCCCCACCGACAGTCAATTTTTTTTTATTTTTGTAGCGAAAAAAACCAAGGTCTTCGTTGGGAATCGAACCCACAACCGCCATACTGACAAGGTAGTACACTACCTACTAGTCTACAGGTGATCACATATCAGTGATCACGAGGCAAAAATTGAATTGTTAGCATCTCGCGATAGCGTGATCCACTGACCGTTACCGCATTTCCAGCCTCATCTTCGAATAAAAACGGCCTAAGCACACCTCCAAACCTAACAGCGCAGCATATAGTGACATGTTGAGCATGCAAAGGCTTCTCAATAATCCCTCAAAGATTTTCAGAAGCCAAAATGCTTGTTGACATACCCTGACAAGTGAAAATGGGCTTCGTCTGAAATGATTGTTTCAGAAAAATCAGCTGGTTGCTCGTGAATGAGTCGAGTGAATCTGCCGCGATGTGAATGATCGATCTGCTTCAATTCCTGCATCAGTTGAACCTTGTAAGGCTTCAAAGTCAAATCCTTACGCAAAAATTGCCATATTTTAGGGTAGTCCCAATGTTTGAGAACGTCGAGGAATTGAAAAATTTGAATTTGCTGTGTGGCTCACAGCTGTGGTGTTTTCAGTTGAACGACCCGGTCGATTTAAAATTTGACGACCAAATTCTTAATAGCATTCTCAGAAGAATGACTATGTCGTCCGAAAATATCACGAATTTTACGAAATATAACTTTAACAGTGCCACCATTCTTATAGTGGATTTTAATTATTTTAATGCAATTTTCGTGCGAAATTGAATTCTTTGTAACAATCGTCATTGCATTTACTACGAAAACGTTAATGTCGCTACAATTGAAAAATAAAATTCTTGTTAAAAAACCCGATATTATCTACCAGAATTTCTTGAAAGGGTTTTGTAATAAACTTTCTGAAAAATCATACCGCTCAGTTATATTGCGTCTGTTAAATGTTACATGTTTTTTTTTTAATTAACATCAATAAATTTTTGTTTTACTGATTGTTCATTAATGAAATCATATGTCATCAAAAAATAACACATTCGAACACATAATTCAATTTTCAAGAAATTTCGAATTTTTTATTTTAGATCATTTTATTAACTCTTTAATAAAATGGAACTAACCGGATACTGTTAGACAAAAATTAATTTGTTATGCTTAATGGAATTAATATAACATCAAATTGTTATTCGGATATAACTATAGTCTTTCAGAGCTAGCGAGTTTGGATAAAGCTTAAGCATTTTAATAGAGTTTTTGCGAATTTCAGATTTCTGCTTTAAGTAGAAGCAATTTTAATTCTTTTCAAATTTCTAAAATTTTTTTATTGTCCCTAAAGCTGCAGTAATATTCATTCGTAATATTTTGTTTTGGCACCTTTGGCATCCGTTAGTTGAATATAATTTGCTTATTTATTCAAATATAGTCTATATTTTTTTTTTTTTCAAAATAATATCTGTAACAACACGTTTCCGCCCATTGCCGAGTAGGCTTAAGGTGAGTCCAAGGTTGTCAAAGAAAATCTGATAAACCTCTCCTTATAATCTTCTTTATTGTTCTATAAAGGTTGAGTACTGTCCACAATACCCTCTGCTGGTTCGAATTATAACCTAGTGTGGGAAATGTCGCCGAACTCTCCGTTTGAGATTTACGGCGGGTATTACCCGGGCAGCGGTTTCTGTTGGGAATGTCCGAGCAGTATCTTTACCCTCATGTGTGTCCAACGACACGAGCTACTGCTGAACGAGGCCCAAGTTGTTACACGGTGGCCGGTTTGCCGTGGGAATAGGCGAATGGGATCTTTGCCCGTAGATGCGTCCAACGGCACGAACTGCTACTGCCAAGTTACTGAATGATGCCCGGTTTCCTGTGGGAGTTGAAAAGCAGGATCTTATCTTGCTGATGTGTCCAACAACAAGAACCGCCCGACAATTTGCATTACTTTAGGATTATTAACGGTTGTGTCCAACTGCTAATATTGATTCAACCGTAACACGTGCTGCCAGCCAACTACCTTTTTTTTCATTTACATTTACATTATTTCGGCTTACATATCGACACACAACACGAAGGGTCGTAACAAGCAGAAATTTATAAAAGATTAATAAAGTAATTACATTTTATTTTCCGTTACGTTTGAAATTCAACTTCGCAAGATCTTATTTTAAAAAATGAAACTATTAATAATCAATATTATGCAGAAAAAGAACATAATTCATAACTAAAAACAATTAATTTACTGGCGGTCATATGAACTAATCAGCACTAACTCAAAAGTACTAATAATTACAATTTGTGTGGGCTTAAAACTAGTCGGCTACTTTGGCCGTCAAATATCACACACCAATCCAAACAGATTAAAACAGATTTTCTATAGAACTGCCCATTACATCTTTGGACCTAAATGTATATCGCATGTGCATGTACCATATGACTTTGTACACTATTAAACTTCGGCAATACAACTTTGAAAGATTCACTAAATTAAGTTTAATGCTTCAATTTTACAAGGCTCTCGAACATGGAAATCGTTAGAATTCCACAAATAGATTTAATTTTGGTCACTTTTGAGGAACTAACATCCTAATAGTACCTAGAAATGCTTCCCTTATCATGTCTAGGTCGTTTGAAGTTAAATCTTCAACACTATGGAAATCGTTTTTGTCCTGCAACAAACAACATGTGTCTAACAACTACATAAGCACCTGTTAGGCAAATGAATAAATTCAAGTTGAATCATCGTTGAGAAAAGACAACAAAGTTACCACATCGTTTATTTTGTGTGTAGTGAAAGTAATTAAATCGTTAAATTTTATTTAAAACCCCAATGTACTGTTATTATTTTGCAATACAAGAAATCAATATAAAAAAAAGTTTATATATGAAAAAAGACTTACTTTCCTGGTTTCGACAAGAGCACAAAACAAAGAAGCGAAACAAAATAACCATTGACTTTATAATTTGTAGTTCATTTCTTTGCTATTGTCATCTTATATCTATATCTTCTGATGTGGCAACAAAATTTAAAATTAAATTTAAATTTTAAAAGAAAATATCCAAGCTACTATTGCATAATAACAAAATAAATTATTTATCAAAGTATAATAAACCCTGTGATATATTAATATATTCTTTTATATAATAGTTATAGTTTTTTGACCTTTTTTAATATTTTTTAGTAGTTAATTATAAAGCACTGGGTCAATTTAATAAAAAAATTTTTAAAAAAACTTTTATTTTTTATTTTTTAAATAATAAAAAATTGACCTAGTGCTTTGTAATTAACTACTAAAAAATATATTCTTTTAACAAGACAATATTTTGGGAATATTTACAAAGCTTAATATTTTATTTTACACGCAAGACAAACATATACAAGCTTCTAAAAGTCGGTAGTTACCAGATCATAAGGAATAAATTAAATAGAGTGTCTTTTTTCTTTACAAAATTAGTTTTCTTTAAGAAATATTATTAATATTGTTATTAAATAATAATTATATTTATTTCACCTTTTTAATATTTTATAAGTAATTTATTATTCAAACACATGATATTTACATAAAAAATTAAGTCATTAAAAGAAAACAAAACTGACTGACTGACTGATTTGTTAAATTGTTTATACGCTTTTTTTCCTAATGATGCCTCCCAAAGGTGTGGCGAAAAATTTAAAACAAAAATAAAAACTAATTTAATTTTTTATATAAAAACCTTGAACAATAAATCTATATATATATATATAAAAATGGTGTAAAAATATGTATACTAATTCATAAAATAAGAACGGCTGGGCCGATTTCTGTAAATGTCAGTTATTCGTATTTTCGAGGAGCAGTTTTTACGGAAAAAATTTTTGAAAAATTTTGTGCGAAATTATTCCTTAATGGCTTTCCGAATCAAAAATAGAAAATTCTTAGTGCAAATCATGGAAAATTGCGGAGAATGCGAAATGCGGAAAATTGGAAAATCTCTTCGCAAACGTTGGAAAATTGGAAAAATTGAAAAATGATTTTATGTATGCAATTATTCCTCAATTATACATTGACTTAGACTTTGTGCAATCTGACAGGTGTAATTTTGGCATTGTAATTTTCTTTCTGCAATTTATACCAGTTTTGTGTATTATACAACTGATTCCGGATAGTCGTAAATCACACATTCACGTAAAAGCATTACAATCAATTGAAATTCAGTGCAATATTTATCAAAAAAATCGAAAATCGATTTTTTGTATGGAATTTTGTGTGGAATTATTCCTTAATGACTTTTCAAATGAAAATTGCGGAAAAATGTGAAAAAACTTAATTTTTTATTTCCCTAAGTTTTTTATTTATTGGAACTCTTTTTTTCATAAGTTTTGACCTCATTATTCGTACTGTGTTGTTTTTTCGCCGGAAAACAAATCGAAAAACATTGTTCATCAAATCGCCCTCTACTGATTCCATTTAAATAAATCACATTGAAAATTAAAATATTTGTGTTGTATTGTTACTCTAAAGTTTGTCTGAAGGCTAAAATTGGGGCGAAGCGAAATTCGCCGGGTCCGCTAGTGATTTATAAAACAAATATAAATTTTAATACAAATCCAAAAAATAATAAGAACATTAAGAAATAAAATAATAAATTAAAATATTTTAAGTGAAAACATTTTTCAGTTTTGATATTATTTTTTGTGTTTGTGTTAAAAGTTATTCAATGCGATAGCAAAAATGCTTTAAACTTAAAATACAAGATCGGAGAAAATTTAAAGTTTTTAATTAATTTAAAACGATTTTTAAATAAAGAAAATCATTAATTAATTTTATATGTATTAACTAAATTAAATATTTTAAAATAATAAATGCATAGTTAATGTTAAATTTGTTGTTTTTGTCTTACATTCTTCAGTTAAGCGTATGAACGTAAAATGAAATATTTTAAAATGAAAACAAAAATGTTATTCATACGCCAGTATGTACAACTACAACACTTGTGTGCATATCATACATTTTACATTGCTGTATTTTTTGTTTATGCCAAATAAAATGGCTTTGTGAATAAATTGAGTCAAAATAATTTGCAATATTTGTTTACAAATTGATTTTATCACAATCATCTAAGAATGTATGATGAGTTATATACTATAAAACTTACAAGCATGCTACAGGGTTTTAATTTCTTTTAAAATATAAATTATAGAAAATTAAAAAAAAAATTGTTAATTGGTAGCAAAACCCAACTGATTCTGATAGAATTATTAATTATTACTCTAAACAAAATAAAATAATTGTTATTAACACAGCCATTAATTTGATAAAAAAGATTTTAACAATAAAAGACAAAGAATTCCATAGAAAGAATAAAAAAATTTTAGTAATTTATTAACTGGGAACAATTTTTCCACCCAATGAACAAATAGCTTTATTATTTATTATAAGAAAATTTACAGAGCCCAAAATATGTAAATCTACTTGTTTTATCCAAAAGAATAGAAAAATCAAAAATAACATATTAAATAGGTTGTTTAGTAAAACTAAAGATAAAACTAAAAATTAAGTAAAGAATTCTACTAAAGTTTATGTAGGCACAACAAAAAATAAACTAAAAACTAGAATAGCAGGACCTAGCCTAGATCTAAAGTACAAGGATAGTACTAGTTCACAAAAGATTATTATAAAGTTAATCACTATTCTTACTTTAAAAATTCAATTTTAAATTTAAAAAAATATATGCAAGAAATGATACAAATAATTAAAGTACCAACAACAAAAATAACAAATTTTAAAGCAAATAAAATGCTTTAAAATGCTGCACAAAAATATAGATATTTAGTGCTTAAAACTACAAAGCATAACTCTGTATCTATTTAACACTCAAAACTAAAACTTCAGATTTTTGAAGCTTTATGTCATTAAAATTTACATTTGAATGTATATGTTAAGGGATTTTTAAAAAGAAGTTTGTTTTCTAAAACAAAATAAAACAAAAAATTTAGATTAAGAAAATTCATATTTTGATTGAAGAGAAAACTTCAGCAATTATGTATGAAAAATGATATCTGGCAAATTTCCACCACGATCACACTGACAGATGATGATTTCATCAAAGCTGTTAATCACTTTTTGGCAAAATGGCGGTCCCATTTTGTCACGGATTTTGATTTTTAAAGCTAAAATAGATTCGATTAGAATAATTCAGTGGTGTTAAATTGCACGATCTGGCTGGCCACTTAACTGCTGATTGTCGTGAAATTATGCGATCAGGAAATTTGGTTTGCTATAAATTGATCGTTTCATTGGCTGTTTCACATGTGAAACCAACCTATTGAAACCACATGACAGTGATATCCACGTCGTTAATCAAAATTGAGTTGTTAGTATTTCGCAATAGCGTGATCCATTAACCGTTACCACATTTCCAGCCTCATCTTAGGAAAAAAAAGAGTCAATCATCCTTATAGAACACACAGTGCATCATACAATGACACGCTGAGCATGCTTGTTGATATACCCTGGGCTTCTTCTGAAATAATGATTTTTTCAGAAAAACCAGCCGGTTGTTCCTGAATGACCATTCCTGCACCAGTTGAAACTTGTAAGACTTTAAAGTCAAATGCTTATGCAAAATTCGCCAGGCGGAGGTTTTGGATAACGCCCATTGTTGAGAACGTCGAGGAATTGACAAGATTTGTATCTGCTTCAACACTATAGCTTACGGCTGCATCGAGCCTATCGACTTAAATTTAGCGACAAAATTCTTAATAGCGGTCTCACTATTACGTTGTCCGAAAATATAACGAATTTTACGAAATGTAACCACCATTTTCATAGTGGTTTTTTATTATTTTAATGCGATTTTCGTACGAAATTAACTAAATGTCATGTTGTTGGTGTTCCGCAATTGAAAAACAAACTACTTGCCCGATAAGACAATATTATTTTGTTAATTTGTGATTTTCAAATTTTGAATTTATTTGAAAAGTTTTCTCAATTTTAAATTTTTATTGTGCTTGTTTAATGCATATTCTGTTTTTTGAAAAAAAAATTGATTATTTTGAATTTGTTTATCAACCAATGTTCATTTATTGGTTAAGTACGGCGAAATATCAGCATATTAATTAATTTACTTATAATAAATTTCTTTTAACTAAATGTTTGTTAACATAAATGTTTTCTTTAAAATGAAATCAACAAGTGTGGCTGTTTTTAATATATTTGCGTCGGTAAAAATTTGTCGTAACTCGTGATACGCTAACTGCAATTGTTTGAATATATGACTCGCAAACTATATCCCTATAATTATGATAGAGCCTGCGATTGTTTCTGTCCCCATTTTGAGTATCCATAATGATTGTTAAATAATTTACAAAAAGTATACACACTTTCTTTCTCTATTATCGTTCTTTATATATAAAACGAGCGTGCCCATGATTACTTTGCAAGTCATTTGTGGTTTGTTTTTATTCTGCAGCGTTAATTTTTTTTTTTTCGTTTTTATGTTTTTTTAATAATCTTATCTTTTTTAGAATTCAATATTTTTGTGTGCTCATATAATACGTTTTATTCTATTGCAATGCTTTTACATATACGACATTCTTCGATTGATTTTGGTTCGCGGTGTAGACGCTTTGTTTGTCTATACCGCGAACCGCGGGTTTATGAATACGTGAACATGATATATATAATTAACCGTGCGAAAAGCAGGGCTCATTGCAAAAGCAATACGTATGGAGAACTGAAGCCGTTTAAAATCAAACGGCAAATCTGGAGGAATCATAGGAATGCGTAGTATCAGCACATCCTCGCCCTTATATTTGCCTTTTAAAATTTTTGCTTCAATCACATTTTCATGACTTTTTTGACTACTTAACCTGTCCCATTGCAAAGTCGTGGCTGGCAGATGTTTCTAAACAAAATAATTAGTACACCAACTTTCACTTGTACGCGGTGGGGCGGCAGTCCAAATAACTCAAGCGAATTTTAAAATTTGACTGGACAATTTACAACATCGTGTTGATTAGTAAGAGAGTCAACCGATTTGTAGGTAAAAATTTCCCCGGGAACTTCATTTAAAATTATCACATTGATATCCGAAACATCAACATTTTTCGCAGCTAAAATAGTTCTTTCCGCCAACCAATCATGGTTTCCAAAATACGTTTGTGACCAATTCTTGTTTTGATTGTACAAAGTGGCAAAAATTATCTGGAAGCGTAATCATTTTTGTGGTGGGGTCAATTGGAATTGCGCCATTCTCACTATCTAATAATTTCTTTGAAAAACGTTCGGCTGATTACTAAGTGTGTGCTTAAAATAGAATTTAAGTATAGTTTACACCGTTATAAAAAGCCGAGGAACCTGAAAAATGTGCTTATTCCATCGAACATCACATTGAATTTTCAAGCCAAGAACATCAAGGGCTTTGAATTCCTTAATATTTATATCACCCATAGTAACAAATGTAGTACCATTTCCAAACGCAGGTCTATGCGTAAGCATATGAGTGTTACGGGCATTAAAATCGACTCTATTCACATGACATCATTCGGAGATTGTTAAGAGATCGCGATTGACCGTATTATTCATGTTCTACCTTTTGTAACCCACCTATTGGTGAATGAACAACAAATGGTAATGTCATCTGCGAAGTAGTATGTAGGGTTGAAAGTTTGACAAAGAAAAATAAAGAATTCTTAAATTCGTCTGACAAAATCTCGTCTACAGCAATGCGGTTTTTGAATAATCTACATCAAATTTGCAGTGTCTGTCTGAAAATTATTGTATTTTTTACCGTGCTTTTGTTTATGATTACACCTTATCCTTAGAGCCATATGTGTCAAATTAGGGCAATAAAACAGTTCACCAGATGTAGGATAATTTATGCCCACACCTAGACTTTTGCTTTACCTAATAATTAGATAATTTTTTTTTATTGTTTTATATGCAATCTATTTTACAATTAAAATAATAAGCAAATTTCATGACTTATAAATAACATACATTGAGTTTTCCTTAAAACTCAAAACAAAAGGAAGGAAAATTTTCTTTTGTAATTTAAATAGGATTTGACAAATTAGAATTTTTCTATTTTCGGAAGTGAAGGTCAAGAACATGAAGTCTTTTAAGTCTCTGCATTTCATTGCTGTCATCTAACAGGTTTATTGCTAACACATTGGAATGATTACTTAGTCTATTAAGGTATCTTTCACTGAAGTTATTGATCTCATCTTCTACCATTTAAATTCGAAGATCTCGGTGTATGTTTTTGTTGCTGATAAACCATGGCGCATTTGTTAAAAGTCTAAGTGTTTTTGACTGGTACCTCTGTAATATCTCAACGTTCGAATTACTTACCGTCCCCCAAAGTTGGACGCCGTATGTCCATATAGGTTTTAGTATTGTGTGGTATAAGAGAACCTTATTTTTTTGGGCCCAATAACCAGAACATTTTTCTTGTTTTTAATTTAAGTTGCTCACGTTTCCTTTTGATATGCTCCTTCCAAGTAAGTCATCGATCGAGATGGAGGCCTAAATATTTTACAGTGTTGCTACTCGGTATAGCTGTGCCATTTAAATAAACAGGAGAGCAATCATTTTTTCTTAGCGTAAATGTAACATGAACGGACTTTGTGTTATTAACTTTAATATTCCATTTTTGAAGCCAATCTTGAAGAAGATTTAATTGACTTTGTAGCATCTCGGAAGCTATTAACGGTGATTCGTTTGAGATTAATAAAGCAGTATCGTCTGCATATGTAGCAGTAGTTATATTTTCGACTGTTGGCATATCTGCTGTAAAAATTGTGTATAATACTGGACCCAGGACATTACCCTGTGGAATACCCGCGCTAATATAACCAAAACTTGAATAATTATCATTTATGCTTACAAAGAAGGATCTGCCTTGAATATATGTTTTTAGTATCAAATAAAATGGGGCTGGGATGAGGTTTTTCAATTTATACAGAAGGTCACTGTGCCAGACTCTGTCAAAAGCCTGTTGAACATCTAAAAATACAGCAGAACAATAAAATTTTCTTTCTAAGGCGTATGAAATGTTGTTGACAATCCTGTGACACTATTCTGGAGTTCCATGTTTATGCCTAAACCCTAACTGATAATCAGGTATAATATTCTGTTTTTCCAAGATTGGCATTAATCTCTTTAAAAAGAGCCTTTCGAAAATTTTTGAAAAACTTGACAACAAACTGATTGGTCTATAGGATGCAACATTATTTTCGGCTTTGCCAGGTTTTACTGTCATTATTATTTTCGCATATTTCCATTGCGATGGAAAATGGTTTAGCCTTAATATAGAATTGTAAATTGTCGTGAGAAAAATAAAACATCTTCTTGGCAAAGATTTTAAAACCCTGGAATCGATATTATCGTAACCAGGAGTTTTGTTATTAATAGTTATATAAATCTAAACTATGTTTAGAGAGTCTTAATATTGTAGCTGAAAAAAGTTAGCAATGTAGTTTAATAAACAGTGCAGTGTTTAAAAAAAATGTATATCTTGTAACTTTCGATCGCTAGACAGATGGATCCAAAACTTTGAAAAATTGGTTTTGTCGTAAAGCCTTTTAAACATTTTAAGATTATAAAGGAATCGAATTAAATATCCGAAAGTTTGAGTTTTCTTGTAGCCGACCGAATTTTCACATCTCCGTAGCTTCGCTCAATTCATTCAGGAATAATCGGCTGGATAATTAAAAAAAAACATTTTTTCAAACGAACCCCGTTTTCGCTTGTTAGGGTATGTCATGGATATTTACCAGGTATCAGTTGAACATTTGGTAGATAATAATTGCCAAACTTTTCTCATTATAATACAATAAAAATTTAAATCATCTTGATCTAAATATGTTGTTTTATTTTCATTAAGAAAACAAACTTCTTGTTGAAAAATTCTTTTTATGTATCAATTATACTTTTTATAATTATAAAATATTTTCTAAAATGCTCTCAAAATACAAAGTAATTTTATTGCAGCATTTAATTATTTTATGTTTTCGACATTGATATCTCGACAGTTTAAAGAATTACAAAGTTAAAATGAAAAAATGTGTTGGTATTTCTTCCATCATAAGAGTACAGAGTTAATATTTTATAGAAAATATGTAAAAAAGTATTTAGTCAAGAAAATATTTTTAAAACTTGAAACAAAAAAAAAACTAAAAACTAATATAACAAAGCCAAACCGACAATATAAACAGCACAACAGCAGCAAAATATGCAAACTTAAACAAACAAGATCTAAAATACTTAGTACTTGTGTTTGAGAGAACAAAACTAAGCCACCGAGAGTGAATAAAAATGTATGTAAAGCAGCTTAATATATGAATTTATGTATGTGTGTATTGTAGTACACAAAACTTAACTAAACATGTAAAATCACCATTTACTCATATAAACTAAAGAATAGTCACCTGTTTATATATTTTTATAGTCAAATAAAAGACATACAAAAGAAAATAATCATACATAGCACATACAATGCAATATAATGCATGTTTGTTTATGCGACACAATGGTATTAGAAATAACAGCATAATTTCAATAAAGAGTGTCCCAAAAATGTTTAAAAAATCTGCATAAATTTTAAAAGTTTCCAATCAAAATTGCATTCTTCGCTGAACTGATGACTTGTGGAAAACAGAAATGACTAATAAAGAGAACAACGAAAAAGATTTTAAATTGTGTGTGAACTTAAAAAAATTTCTCGTATTCTAAACAGAATTTGTTAAATAACTCACTCTTTATTTTAAAAAATGACTATGTGAACAATTTCTCATCTAAGTTACAAAAGTCTAGATATTTATTTTAATATTTCCAAAATTGTTTGCCAAAAAATGCAGAGCTGGAATTACAAAATGTAAATTCTCAGTCATATTTCAGTGTAATACGTGATAAGATTTACATTTGCACCTATCTGTGTAAGCCCATATCAGATGGTGGATCATTACCACCGTGGATTAAATGTAGCGTCATCCTCGCCCTAGAAGGCCATCAGATACGTATATCCTCCGGTTACTCCTAGTTGCAACTTCAAAAGCCCGAAGCAGGTCGCAGCCTTCACTCCTTGCCGAAGAGTTGGAGACTATCCAACTCCTGCTCCAGAACGCATGAAGCTTAATATAATTTAAGAATACGACAGTATTCATACTCACTGGACCTGGACCATTCATTGAGTTCATTGTGAATGATCCGACCCACAAACTCAAACTAGGGCCTCGAAAAACACAGCCACCACGATACTCCCGAAGAGTCAACCTTAATAGTCAATCAGAGAACAACTAAGAGGCTAAAAAGACAATTAGCGGAAATCTGGGGCTTTACTGATTCCTGTGGAAATATAGTGGATTGTCCAGTTGGCTCCTGCTAGCCTTGAAGGGACTGTGCTCCCTTTTACCCCCGAAGACACAAGTCCAGATGGTTGTGTGATCCATAAAAACTTATAAATATGCCCCCGGGGAGGATTTCAGAGTAATTGCTAGCATTATGCGGTCTGAATTGCTAGTCCATTTTATCCTTATACAGCGTGTCCGCCGGGAAGGTATACTATTTTGTGTAAACATTTGTCGTGAAATGAACACATGACAGATTTATTATCGAAAAATATTCGACAAAACGTGTTTTAATCGTTAAAACATTTTATTAAAATCAATCATCAATTACTGTAACGATGAGAAAGTTACGTGTTATTTTTGGGAGAAACAATGTGCCAACAAAACACTCTATTTATAGTGTAGTGAATTATTTCAAAGAAAGAGGTTCTTTAGGTGATAGGTCTGACGCTGTGCTCAGAAGCTTGGTCTTCAAAGAACAACTTAAGCAACAATTTTTCACAAGCATTTGCAGTTGTTTCCATTGAAGATTCCATTGACACAACAGCTTTTTCCACAAGACCATTTTCGACGCCGTACATATACCAATATACCAATGATAAAACCAATTTTCATGATAAAATCATAATGAATGACGAGATATATTTTTATTTGAATGAATATATCAATAAGCAGAATAGTAGCTTCTGGGGAATGAGAAATGCTCAATTTATGCAACAGTCAACTTTGCATCCATGAAAAATGACAGTCTGGTATGGAATTTGGTCAGGAGGAATCATTGGACCTTACTTCTTTAAAAATTAAAATGCCGTAACGGTAATTGTAAATGGGGAGCGACATCGTGATATGATTGAAAACTTTTTGACACCACAACATTATGATTTCGGCTTGATTAACATGTGGTATCAACAAGACAGTGCCACATCGCATACAGCCAGGTCTACAATGGAAATACTGCGAAATCTTTTTTCAAAACAAGTTGATGTTGATGGGGAGATATGTGAAAAGCTAGGTTTATACAAACAAACGCTTGAGCAACTCAAACATAATATGCCTGATGAAACTAATGAAATATGTGAGAATGTAATGAAAAATGTGCTCAAAAGGCCTCACAACTGTGATGCTAACAGAGGCGGATATCAACCTGATATTGTATTCCATACATAATTGCCGACATTGAATAAAACATTTATCAATATAAGATACATTTTCCTTCATTTAATCAAAAATTACAAACAAACAAAGTAGTATACCTTCTCGGCGGACACCCTGTATTTATTTACAAAATAAAATATGATTTTTCCATATAAACAATTAAACCAAACAAAATATTGTGTCTATTTGAAAGACGTAAAACTTTAAGAACAGCTCGTCACTTTGAATAAAAGTACAGATCAATAAAGAGGTAGACATAAGGATAGCCACATTGTGCTTACAATTCTCATTTAGTGTATAAAAAACTAACTATAATTCAAAGAGGAAAGCTTTCTCAATATTTAACCTTTAGAAAGTGATTGCACTTATTAATTAGATCTTTTTCTCTTACACAAAAAGTTAGTTTGCAAAATTTCCCCAGATTGTAGTTAACTGACGAGAACCCAAAAATTTTTCTCACCGAACTACTGTATATAACCGAGAAAGAGCCAAGAGGAACCAAATATATTATTTATAGTTTCCCGATTAAAAATAATTCATCACTTTTTAAGTATGTGCCAGCTTAAGGAAAGCAAATATATGGCATAACAGTACTAATATTCAAATTGTTTGATAATTGCGCAATTTTGCTGGGAATCTAGGTTGTGAAAAAAATTTAAATAATGCTCCAGTCTTCCTTTGTATTTTGATACCTCGTTTAAATAAGAGCAAATTATTTTGAGATCTATTTTAAAACCTTAAAAGGAAAAAACGGTTCTATTTAAAGTTATTTATTTCCCTACAGGTTTGTGTAAGATAATTTGGTAAATATTTTTTGCCAAAAATTTTAAAATATTTTATTCTCGGATTTTCTTCCATCTCAACGAAAATTATTACGATTTAAATTGTGTTTGCCTTAGCAGTAAAAATTCGTTCTTGATATAGTTACGTTTATTTCTTTTAATAAACTTTTTGTTTATATTGAGTTCTTTTATTGCAAAATAATAACACAGCACTTTGGAATTTTAAATTAAATTAAACGATTTATTTACTTTCAATACACACAAAATAAACACGATGGTAATTTTGCTGGCTTTTCTCAAAAATTATTCAACTTGAATTAATTCCTGTATATGGCTGTTTTAAGCGAATCTCGCATATACAAGAATATTCTACTTTAACATCACCCCATGATGTTGTTATTATCATTCAGTATAGGCGCCTGCCTGGCTGTGTGTTTTGTTCTGTGTTACTTGTTTTTGTTTTCTGTAATTTAGCTTAGTTCGTGGAATTTTCTAAAAGCATATTGTTGTTGTCTTGTGTAAATAACTAATAAACAGTTTGTAAATAACACAATAGGTCATTTCATTTACTTTTTACTAGTAATTATTTCCTTTTAAAACTTAAATAAAACATATTTGTAACAATATATTAAAAAAAGATTAATGCACTCATGAATAAATTCAAAAAAAGTAGAATTTATTATAACCAAATAATTAGTTTTAATCCAGTTTGAGTACACGTTAATTACATAATTGAATTATACATAATCAGTATATAATGCAGCATTTTTTACATCGTTACATCTGTCCCGTCTTAGATAATACACGTTGTAAACATCATCTATTTATCTAACCAAATTTAGAAGTTAGAGTAGGAGGAATACCATTAATCACCACATACAACCAATTGCTAAACCTTAATGCCTTTATATTCCTTAGAGAATAAAACAAAATAAAGAATAATATTAAGACTATATTTTTCAAACACAAATAGTAGATAAATGCAGCATAAGAAATATATTTAAACTTAAATGTAACAACAGAAGAAGAGTAATGCCAGTATTTAATTCCAACACTTTTATTATCGAAGAGAATCTAAGCAACTCAGATGACTTTAGATAAGTTAGTTATACTAAAAAATAATAGGTGCTTTTACCATAATTTTAAATTAAATTAAAATGAAAAAATTTTTAAAAATCGTTTCCATATTTAATTTCTTTTTATTTAAAAAGATGAATGTTGAAACAAATCCCCATTTTTTGTAGCATGCTCATGTTATGAGATGTTAAATAGCTAGTACCACAAATATTTTTTTCACTTTTGCAAAAAGAGTAACAAACGAAAGCCCAAGTACAAGAGATACTTATTGAAGAAATAACAAAACACACATTTCAAATAGCATTAAAGAATTTATAAGTAAGGCAACATGCCTTTGCTAATGCCTTAGCAAAGATAACAGCAATATGAAAGAAAATATTAAAATACTTTAAACAGCAACAGGTAAATATTCTTGGGAGTATCTTTTCATAAAAATAGAATCTATTTGTTGTTTGTTGATGTTATTTACCTGCGACGAAATAAATTACATAAAAGCATATTTTTAAAAAAGTACCAAGGCTAAAAGAAACAGTAATGATAACAACAAAAACAAAAGAGAACATAGCGAAGAAAAGCTGAAGTACTTAAAGATTTAAAATAAATAAAGAAAAGCATAAAAATTAACAATCTCATAAAGATGTCCACGCCTACATGAGTTTAAACTTTAGTTTATAAAAATGCTTTGAAAGAGCTTCGCTCTAAACGTTATACCTAAAGTACTTGTAATGTCGATTAAGATTGTTCCGCTTGTCATTGCCCGGATTTAATCTTAATGGTTTGTTAAATGCTGGTGTACTGCTTTAACCATTTTAGGATTTTTTTTCTGTCCTGTAACTTCGATCTGAACACATTTCTTGAAAAAGTAAAAATTAAAAATTATATTTCTTAAAAATCTATAGCGTCCACTCTATCTAATCTGTGACCAAAGTTACACGTACAAAAATTTTAGTAAACTTTGTTAAACGCTAGAGCAATGATTCCCAAAGTGGTCTATATCGACCCCTAGGGGTCTATGACAACCTGCAAGGGGTCTACGTCAGCCGAAAAAAATTTGGGGGTCCATGAAATGAAAATGGGGGTCCACGATAGTGGATCTCAACACATACACTGATAATACCTATTTACTTACATCATACTATCTTATAATATCAAAACATACACATTATTTATAAAAGTAATAATATAATATATAATATATGTTTATAAAATTGTGTAAGTTTTAGGATGTTGGTATTCGCTTTGTGGTCGCAATACATTTTGAACTTCTACTAAACGTTTGTACATATTGCAAAAAGGGAATTCCCTTAAATTTTTGACATTTAGAATTTCTCTGATCAGTTAATTTGCTTGAATGTATGTACAAAAAAACGATAAAGAATACAAATACATAGCTGTTTGTACGCTGTGTGTTGTGATAGTTCAAGCGGTGCTAAATCAAAAAATATTTTTAAAATACACCTGCTGGATTTTTTGTCTTATTTAGATAATTTAATTTTGCCAACAGATGACTGATACCATGCCCGAATCTAAAAAGAAATGTAGACAGTTTAAAATTTGGCTTCATTCCATCATTGCCGGACAAACCATTGCCTATGTGCCTTTTATGCAACAAAGTTTTGGGCAATGACGCTATGAAACCATCTAAACTGCAAGATCATCTGAGAAGATGCCACCCTGATAAAACATAAAAAGATTTGAAATACTTTCAAACACTCAAAGATGAACTTCAGAAGAGACCTACACTGGACAGAATGTTCGCTTCGACTTCACAAAGAAATGATGATGGTTTGCGGGCGTCTTACAATATCTCGTTACTTATAGCAAAATCCGGAAAATCGCATACTATCGGAGAGAAGTTAATTTTGCCAGCCGTTGAAGAGGTTTTAAAAACTGTTTTACAGAAACCTGCATCTGATATCATTAAAGGAATTCCCTTAAGCAACAATACTGTTGAAAGACGTATTGATGAAATGAGTTCTGATATTAAAACTTCTTATATAATTATTTGCAAACGACCCGTTTTTCTATACAACTGGACGAGTCAACTTTACCTGATAATGTAGTATTATTATTGGCATAGTTTCGTTTTATTATGAATCAAGAAATCTACGAAGAACTGCTCTTCGCAAGAACTTTGATTACCGACACTAAAGGAGAATCAATATTTCATGTTTTGAAGGATTACTTCATTGAAAAAGCAATTCCTTTATCAAATATAATATCAGTAGCTACAGATGGAGCACCTGCCATAGTTGAACGTTATCGTGGATTTATAAGCTATTTAAAAAAAATGTGTCAGGTGTGTTAGCAATACATTGCGTCATCCATCGACAACATTTAGTTGCTAAAAAATTGAGTGTTAGATTGCATGAATCACTTTATTTAGTCATTGATGCAGTAAACCGAATCCGAAGCAACGCGTTGAATATGCGGTTATTTGCACAGTTGTGTGAAGAAAATGGCGAACACTTTCATCAATTACTCCTTCACACTGAAATACGCTGGCTATTGAAAGGCTTATGTTTGACAAGATTTATCGCACTTTTTGAAATTATTTTAGAATTTCTGGATACTAAAAATAAAATTTTGATAGAAAATTTAATAAAGAGGAAAGCAGACATCGCCTATTTAACAGATTTGTTTACAAAATTTAATATGGTTAATTTGCAATTACAAGGCGATAGTTTAAATTTGATTAACACAAAGTCCATTTTATCAGCGTTTCTTGCCAGAGTTAAACTAATGAAGCAAAATATTAGACAGGGCGAATTTTCTTAGTTCCCCAATTTGTCACAGACCAGCTACCAGGAAGACGACGTTTCAACTTACGTTCAACATTTTAATGCCCTCTATTCAGATTTTGAATCTAAGTTTGAGGATATTTTGACTATGGTAATACCACCGTGGATAATTAATCCTTATGATGACATAATACAAGAGGAACTGACTGAAGTAAGTACAAACGAAGAACTTAAAGTTCAGTTTAAAAACGGATATCAGCAATTCTGGCTGCAAAACAACATACCCGTTAGTTATCCCGTATTATGGAATATAGCGAGGAAATTTTTAATTTCCTTTTCATCGTCATACCTAGTGGAAAGGGGGTTCAGCGCTGTTACCAATCTTCTAACGAAAAAAAGAAACAGACCGGACATCATTAGCCGAAGAGATTTAAGATTAACCCTTACACAATTGATAATTTATTATTAAAGCATCCGGTTCATCCTTCTCACTAACAATATTGACTTATTGGTTATGTTATTTTATTTATAGTTTATTTCATGTTTATTTAACGTTACGTATATTTTACATAACAGGTACAAAATTTTGTTTTGAGTAGTTTTAATTTAAATTCAATTAATAAATGTATAAATTAACATAAACTTCACTACAGTTAGAAATTTACAGGAAATTAATATCAGGTAAGTAGGGGGTCTACCCAACCCGGAAACACATGACAAGGGGTCTATGACACAAACAAGTTTGGGGAACTCTGTTTTAGATAAAACAAAACTAAATTGCAATATTCCACAAACGGACACCAAAAATAAGTTGTGAACATGACATGACATATGATTTACGTTCCAAACATTTTAAAGCTTACACTCTATAAAAACTGAATAAAAATTTGTATCACAAAATAATTACCGCTCAAGCGCATATAGATTCACATTAATCAAATGTACAAACGTATTTTTTAATAAGTCCACAGCGCCGTTAGGAATAATGCTAAATATGCTTTCACTAAATTTTAATTGCATTGATACTAAAGAAATGTACTATCTACACAGTTCTGAATGTCTGGCTTAAAGCTCGGCAAAACAATTGGCAACAAGTTCTCAAAATTGTAAGAAATATATATACAATATTTTTAGAAGAAATCATTAATGCTGGACACCAAATTTTCAGGATTAAGAAGTCAAATACACTAAATTAGTGAGGAATCGAAGGAGATTAAAAAAGCGATTCAAGCTATTGGATAGTAGATGTTTCTTTGATAGATCCTTGAAAATAATATGCATGCCACTAGGTCCGAAACTGTTTATTGCGTGCTTATCAGCTTCTGCTAATATTTATCAGCAACAACCATAATTTGAATCCCTTCTTCAAACTCCCTCGATTCCACAATGATTTGGGATATTTTACTGCTGATATAGCATCTTTGACAACCTCTCAATCCTTAAAATTTTGTTTTCAAGAATAACGCAATGATATGTGCTTCTTTCTCGAGACACACGCTTTAATTTCCATCTTCAATGATTTTTATTTTAGACTGCTATCTACCCGATATTTTTCATACTTCCTTTCACACAACAAAAATTGCCAAATTGTAGGCTTCAAGGCTCCAAAAATTGTACAACCTGTGATAGTAGAGAGTCAGCTCGATATGTTTCTGAAACGTTTTTGGATTGGAATATATTTGAAAAAGTTAGCCTTGTTAGCGGCTTCTTATTTAACACTATTGAAGTTATCATTGTGGGAACTTTTTTAAAGCAGATTTGGTTTTTATAATAGTGTTTTTTCCTTTTCTGATCGAACTTGAACGTCTTACTTCAATGTCTATTACTTTATGATCTCTAGCCCGCAACTGTGTAGATATAAGGTATGCCTATATAGAGCAGTTTTTAATTCTGTAAAATCGAACATCATCCAGTGCCAGGATATGATTTGGGATATTTTACTGCTGATATAGCATCTTTGACAACCTCTCAATCCTTAAAATTTTGTTTTCAAGAATAACGCAATGATATGTGCTTCTTTCTCGAGACACACGCTTTAATTTCCATCTTCAATGATTTTTATTTTAGACTGCTATCTACCCGATATTTTTCATACTTCCTTTCACACAACAAAAATTGCCAAATTGTAGGCTTCAAGGCTCCAAAAATTGTACAACCTGTGATAGTAGAGAGTCAGCTCGATATGTTTCTGAAACGTTTTTGGATTGGAATATATTTGAAAAAGTTAGCCTTGTTAGCGGCTTCTTATTTAACACTATTGAAGTTATCATTGTGGGAACTTTTTTAAAGCAGATTTGGTTTTTATAATAGTGTTTTTTCCTTTTCTGATCGAACTTGAACGTCTTACTTCAATGTCTATTACTTTATGATCTCTAGCCCGCAACTGTGTAGATATAAGGTATGCCTATATAGAGCAGTTTTTAATTCTGTAAAATCGAACATCATCCAGTGCCAGGATATATTCAATAGGTCTTACTTTGACTTGGAACGTTTTGAACAACCAGTCTCCTTATGGACTTGAATGTTTCAAGGATTATATACCCAAAAAGACAAAAACAAAACCCTATTAATATTGCTGCAGCATCTGTCGTCCTATCTTTCCTTCTGATACAGGTAACTATGAAAACATAATAGCCAGCATTTGAAGGTGTATTAGAATAAGTAATAAAATAAATATAAAAAATGCTTAACACAGGGTATAAAGCATTATGTTCGCTACAACAAATGCTTGAAATTTACAAATGCAGTTTGCATGTAAAGAGAAGTATAAAAACACAAAACTAATAACTAAACTGTGCTTCACCGAAGATGTCACTTGTACGTACAAAACTTATCTTTAGAATTGCAACAGACAGAAATCAAAACAAGTTGATGTCTTTTATAAAAAGTAAATATAAAAAATAAAATTAGTATTTACAGGGTGTCCCAATTGAGACGTTATTTTTACACACAAAGCTTTATATATATTTAAATCATGTTAAACTGAGCCAAAAAATTTTCAACAATAAGCACATACAAATTAAAAAGTGTCCTATACGTAGCTCAGGACCTTACATGTGTGAGTATAACCTGCAATTCGCTGTGTGTTTTTTTTTTTTTTTTTTTTTTTTTTTTTTTTTTTAAGAGAAGTAGCACTTCAGGCAACAATGCCTATTCAGTCAAGTACCGTGCTACCTTCTTTAGGAAAGGGATAGAGAAGAGATGAAACAGGTGGTGAAAACAGAAGGATAGTCGGAAATTAACTGCCGTATAAAGACAGCAACAGCGACCAGTGACTATGCCTTCTTCGCTGAGCAGCTCCACCGACAGTCAATTTTTATCTTTTGTAGTGAAAAAAACCAAGGTCTTCGTTGGGAATCGAACCCACAACCCCCATATTTACAAGCTAGTACACTACCTCCTAGCCTACAGGGGCACCTTGTGTTTGAAAATCTTTGGTTAATAATTTGGAGTGCGTCCTAAAAGCAATTTAGTGTTTGTTTTGTGAGATACAGTATTCCTCGCAATCTTATGTCCCTATCCTGCTTACCTCAAATGGTCTGTTGTGACTCTAAAATACTTTAATTGATGCCCAGCTAAGCATTCAAAACTTTTTCTATATATACTAGTTAAGTTGTTTTAGTTGATTTCCTCCAAACTGTATTCAACCTATATTGCAGTTGTTTTAATTTTTAAAAAAAAAATATTTTCCCTCAATTCCCATACACTTAATTCTAAAAACTGTGACTCTAAGAAGCTTAAGAAATAACTTTTAAATAAAAATATTTTTAAAGAAACCGCCATCGTTTTTAGCCTAAATAAATAACCTTCTTAAGTTTTCTTTATCATTTTCTTAATATTTTCTATATTTCTAATCGTATCAAATGTTATTAAGACCATTATTAATACTAACAGTGATACAAAACAGAATAACATCAAAAATAAATCAAAAAGTATTTCAGATCAATTTCATATTTGTTCACAATTATTACAAAACTGTTTGAGAATGTCAGAGAAGCATTCGAAGTGTTTTTAATTTGAATCGAAAAGTGAAAACTTGATAATATTTAGACGTATGTCAATATGTCAGACATATGTTTGTTATATTTGACAGTGTATGACTTAACTAGGTTTTATAGCAATATTTTTGGATATATGAAAAATGTAATTTATTTTATCGATAGTGGTCATAATTAATTATACAATTTTACCCAATAAAATGTGGTACTAAATTTAATCCTTTTTAAGAAATGAAGTGTCATTTTAAAATCTACCAGGCATCGAATTCACTTTCGGCTAGTAAATTCGCCCAGTGTAATCATACTAGTTACTAGCAGATTGCAATATTTGCCTATGAGCTTTGTAGATATAAAGATTAAAAATAGGCACAACATCGACAAGATTGGGACAAGGAAAAAAGAACAACACAAGATTTTAAATCGCCAACTCATGAGCTGCTGATGGAGTAATAAATTTAAAATTGCATTGTCATTATTATTCCTGCATACGCTCTCAATTTGGTTAGATTTATACTGACAATCTCTTGTTTACTTTAAAATATTATGCCAGAAGGACACGAAGTACTCAATGACTATTTTTGTGAATATGTGTTTTGCACCTATATGACCATACAGATAATATTATGTAACTTCAAGCAAGACTCACTTTACTTAGTATCATATTTTAGTAAAAGACATAAGATCAGGGACTTTCTACAGCGCTGCTCCGGTTACTGGTGAGGCTCCTCGGGGAGTTACTTAATGGCTGTTTATTTAATCGGTTGCTTTGAAAAAAAGGTTCCGAAGAGATGTTAATGCAGGCTTAACATCCAATGTCCTAGCTTGCACATGCAACAGAACAAGAAATGTCCTATCTTGCACATGCAACAGAACAAGAAATTGAATAGTCCCCAAATTTTCAACAAGGATTGGGGGCACAGCCCTGCCACCAAGCACCTGAAAATTGTGACTAAGACGTGTATGTCTCTTAGGGAACGGGTGGGCATTCTTCCTACACTCAGTGGGAAAGCCATAGTCTGATTAAGGCCAAACGGTCAGGTGCTGACGTGAATCTTATCACATACATATCATGTTTGACCAACTAAGCCTTCAAACTAGCTTTGAAGCCACTGCCTCACTGCTTTCTTCTTGTTTACTACACATGCAATCTAAAAATATCAAGGATAGCACCAACACATCTGTCGCCAGTACAAAACAAATATTTTCAAGGGAAACTCTACAAGTTTTGAGCTGATCCTTAACATTAGTTAATTTATTTACCATTTTGTTTTATGTTAGAGTTTGAACTTATGAGCTACTGCACAGTAAACAACCAGACACTCAACCTTACCAAGGCAGCCATTGCACCAGCTCAATATTTGTTTGCCAATTATTCTTTTCATTCTGTTACCACTTATCACCAGCAAATTTCTCATGCAATAACTGAGTTGTTTAAGTGACTATGTTACTTATTGGCGCCGTTTTTCTAAAACTAAAGGTGGCTGATATCAACAATAGCTAATAATTGTGCCCACAGAAAATTGTTTACCATGATTTGATAGCACAGAGAATTTACAGTGATAGCTTTCCTTGTTCATTTTCGAGCAAATACGGGTGATAATGCCGCCTGACATATTTTTAATGTAATAGTTTTTCAAGAACTCCTTGTAGATTTTATAATCCTAATATTTGTATGTTTACATAAAATTAAAATAAACCTCATTACTGAAAAATGTGTTGTTGTGGTTCAATTTTTCAAACAGGCATTTACAAACGTTTTCCACAAACAATAGTCATCTTAAATTTTTAAATGAGGTGGAATTTTCAAACGTAAAGATAAGGATCGCTATGCAATATGTTGGCCAAGCCGCCTCTAATAATGCGGAATTACTGAGAACGTTGCCGAGTTTTATGTTCCAGGTTTACACTCAACACTTTGCTGCATAGCAGCTATGTTTGCATCTCTATTATAAGTGAGCCTCGCAATTAGCGATTAAATTATGTATAGCGATTTCAGAAGGAGCCTGATTACGAGGTGCTCGAATTTATGAATTTTACAATTGAAATTCTTTGCTCAAGTCTGAATCGTTTCATGCTAACAATTTCCTAAGTTTTTACTAAACTAATGTTAAAAGAAAATAGCTCAACTATTGACGTTTATCATTTGACAGATTATTTATTTCCTAATTTTCCCGCCAGTTATATACTTTCCATCGGTTATTATTAGAGATAAAAAATTTATCGTGCATAAACTTTTGCAATAATAATTAAAAATAATCAACACAAATAACACAAACTTAAATTAAATTGAGCAGCAACTATCAATTGAACTTCTGCATATGTTGTACTTAATATAGATATACCTTAAGAATGACTCCGGCTTTGGCTTTCAAATATGGAAAGAATTATGGCCACCGTCTCATTGTGGCGCCTTTTCCCAAAACTCGTTGCAAAAATACAACATTTGATGACAAAATTTTGCAAAATGAATGAACACATCACATAAACAGCTTTTAACTGATCCCGATTTAGAAATATTTTTATTAATTTTTTAAAAATAAAAAAAAAGTGAAATTGAAAAAAAAATACACTTTAGAATTGAAGTGCCAGGAAAATTGCCGTTTGGTGGTTGCTTCTTTGATATTGTTCTAAAGGTATGATTATTTTTTGTCAAAAAAAGTAACGAAATGTTTATCAGAGTCCCTACTTTTTCGGCAGTTGTCGTTTCTCTCACAGCCTATATTTACGTAATTTTTACAGATAAAATAGAGCATATCTAAAAATGGCCAAAAATGGTCGCGCCTATTACTACTTTAAATAATTTAACTAAATTTGGCCACAATATTTCTTGAAATCTGAAGAAAGCTATTAGAATCTCATAGCGAAAACGCCACGAAAGGGATGTTAACGACAAAATTCACTGTTTTACTTGCAAATTAATAAAAACTGGCTTACCTTAAACCATACAACTAAAATCTTTATGGAACTCAAATTGGCTAAATAGTAAAAATTTAATTGAATATCAATACCAATTGGAGAGTTTTCAGAAAAAAGCCCAGGAATGCAAAAACAAAGACTACAAACACTTTAGATACACGAATACATGCAAGATTTCACGGACTAGACATAATCAGGACATTTTTAATATTTTGGAGGCCTCTTCACACCCACTAATTTCATAATTATAACTCGGATATATTAAGTCTGTAAGATATCGCTCCCAATGTTAATGACTATTTTAAAGAGAACTAGCAAATTAAATAAATTATACTAGATTGAAAAAAAATATATGAATTAACTTAATATCATTATATATTATATAACATTAATATTATAAATATTTCAAAAATGTATATTTGTAATTTAAATAAAAAATATAATATTAGTTAAACATGTTATCTTTAATAAATATCTTTTTTTCTTTTTTAAGATCTTTTTTATATATTTTTTCTTCTCGATATTTCGCTTTCCTTTGGGAAATTTCTTCAGGAAAAAATTTTATATTTTTGAAAACAAAAAATTTTTATAGTTTTTTAAACGATCTTTAAACAATAAATATCTTTTTTCTTTTTTAAGATCTTTTTAATATATTTTTTCTTCTCGATATTTCGCTTTCCTTTGGAAAGCTTCCTCAGGAAAAAAAATTTTTATATTTTTGAAAACAAAAAAATTATTAACAATTTGAAAACAATGTTTCAAAACATTTGACAAAAACATATAAAATATTTTTCCATTTTCCACTTAAGTGGATTCTTTCTCTAGGACAGAAATTTGCATTACCACTTGAAAAGAAAAATTTTCCTATAATGAAGGAAATTTCAAAAGGAGGTGATTTGATTCAGACCATAAAATAAAAAGAGGACCAGGAAGTAGCGCGGACAAAACTAACAATGATGATTGATAGGCACATTAGCAATATTAGACCTACAGCAAGGGATATTTTTATATTAGATAAAGTAAAAACCGCTAAAAAAATTTTGGGTACTAATAGGAACATATTAACTGTTAATGCTGATAAGGGTAATGTTACTGTTGCTATAAGCAGAGACGATTATAATTCGAGAATAAATGACATTCTTAACGATTCTGCTAAATACTCAATATTGAATAAGGATCCGACTACTAAACTGCAAAAAAACAAACAATCTTCTAGTTGATGAACTTTTTAAAAAAGAAATCATTTCAGTAATGGAGAGAAATAGACTTAAGACTAATGTATCAAATTCTCCAAAGCTGTATGGAGTACCTAAGATCCATAAACAGAATTTTCCTTTAAGGCCTATATGCTCTTGCATTAATTCCCCGGCCTATGGACTGTGCAAGTATATAACGAATATTCTTAAGGTGATAACAGGACAATCAATATATAATATTAGAAATTCGTTGGAATTTAAGGATAAAACCAAAAGAATAAATATACAAGATAATGATAGATTGTTTTCATTTGATGTAGTTTCACTCTTTCCAAGTATTCCTGTAGGTTTAGCTTTAAGTATTATAGAGGAAAAATGGCAGATAATAGAACAAAATACGAATATTGAGAAGGAATTATTTTTACGTATTCTTAAGTTTTGCATTAAAGACAATAGGTATTTTCAATTTGATAATAGGATATATCAACAGAAGGAGGGCCTCCCTATGGGCTCTCCAGCATCTCCAATTATATCTGATATTGTGATGGAGGAATTACTAAATTTATGTATTAGTAAAATGCATATTAAACCTAAGATAATCACAAAATATGTGGATGATTTATTTTGTATAACTTCAGAAGATGCAGTGGATGATATTTTGTCAGAATTGAATAGTTTCCATCCGGATATTAAATTTACGATTGAAAGAGAATTAGAATCTAGACTTCCATATTTAGATATATTGATAATAAGGAAGAAAAATAAGTTAGTATTTGATTGGTATAAGAAACCAACATCTTCTGGAAGAATTATTAATTTTTATTCAAAACATCTAAGGAAAATGATAATAAACACAGCGAAAAATATAATAGACAGAATATTGACTATAAGTAATAGAGAATTTCATTTGAAGAATAGGGATACAATAAGAGATATACTTAATGACAATGATTTTCCAGTAGAATTAACTAACAGATTAATTAGACAATATGGTAGTTATAGGCATAATTTAGGAAATTCTACGGCAAAGCCAAGAAATTATAAATCATTAACTTATGTTCCTGGAATATCAGAAAGATTAAGAAAGTGTAAAATATATGACACAGATAAATATATAATTGCACACAAACACATAACACATTAAATAAATTATTTAGCAGTATGAAGGATAAAATAGGAAAAATGGAAATATCTGATGTAGTATACAGGATACCATGTGGAGGAAATGACCAGGTGAACTGTGACGAAGTTTATATTGGGACAACAAAAAATAAACTTAAGACAAGATTAGCTGGTCACAGGTGTGACCAAAAATATAGGAATATTTCAACACAGAAGACATCCTTATCTTCACATTGTAAAAAATATAATCATTATCCAAAGTTTGATGAAACATCAGTATTAGATATAGAAAAAAAACTACAAGAGACGTTATATGTTGGAAATGTTAGAAACTGTTAATGCACCAAATGTAAGGAGAATAAATTTCAAGACAGACACAGACAATTTAGCTCAGAATTATAGGTACTTAATTAAAAAGACACATAATTTGTTATAATCATTTCATAAGAGAGAATTTGTTATTTGTTATTTATTTGTTATTTGTTATTTCCGTTTCCTTGTTTTTGTATGTTTGAATATTTGAAAATTTAAAATTTTTGTATCTATGTATGAAAAAATATTTTATATGTTTTTGTCAAATGTTTTGAAACATTTTTTCAATTTGTTAATAATTTTTTTGTTTTCAAAAATATAATTTTTTTTTCCTGAAGAAGCTTTCCAAAGGAAAGCGAAATATCGAGAAGAAAAAATATATAAAAAAGATCTTAAAAAAGAAAAAAGGTATTTATTAAAAACAAAAAATTATTAATTATTAATTATTTTTAATAATTTTTTGTTTTCAAAAATATAAAATTTTTTCCTGAAGAAGTTTTCCAAAGGAAAGCGAAATATCGAGAAGAAAAAATATATAAAAAAGATCTTAAAAAAGAAAAAAAGATATTTATTAAAGATAAATAAAAAAAGATCGTTTAAAAAAACTATAAAAATTATAAAAACATGTTATATTAAAGTGGATTTTTTCTAGACTTCCTTATGAGAATATTATTTGAAGAAAAAGAAGTTGTGATTTAAATGCTTTTTAAATTTCAAAAATAATAATTTTTGTTATCAAAAGAGTCACCCTTTACATTGCCTATTAAAATGCAAAATAGAGAACGCATTGTGAAACTAAAGGATTTAATATTTAAGTGATTTTTAAACATTAGAAATATCACCAAATATATTGCGACATTACTTTAAAGATCATGGTAAAGTTGCAGAATGTGTGCGAAAATTGCGACCGGATTTTGGAAGAAGAGAAACACCGTCAGCTCCGTATGTTCGTTATCTTGTGATAAAAGTGAAAGAAACTGGCATCCTCATCGATAAACCAAAGCGTGAAAAGCCAAAAACAGTGCTTACACCCGAGAATATTGCTGTGGCAGAAAGTGTGCGTGAAGCGCCATCGACATTAATTTACCGTCGTTCTCAACAATTAAACATTTCAGAGACATCATTGAGACGAATTTTGCATAAAGACCTTGGTATGATGCCATAGACAGTCCAATTGGTTCAGGAGTTTATAGCATTTAAAAAAGTTATTTGGAGGACTCTATACATTTTTAAAATACTTTGATTACTTTAAAACTTATGATGTTTGTAATAAAAACAGTCAAAAGCCGACACTGTTCACAGTGCCATGGCTAACGTGTGACTATGGAAATCATTTCCATTGAAGATTGAGGAGTCTTCTTTTAAATTTTTAAATATCTTTACTACTTTAAAACATGATTTTTGCAACGAAAAAAGTCAAAAAACGTGGGGTCTTTTGCGTTCGTTCAAAAGGTAACGAAGTAATAGAAATGTTTTTTATGATTTGATCAGTTAAGCCAAGAAATTAAATGTAAATGAAAAAATAACAATAATTTAAATCTAGCAGCTGATTATTTGCTTTCATAACTAACAATTTTCAAACACGCTGTTTTGAGTTCGTAGATTTTACTTCTATACGTTCTTAAACATACCAAATAGAATTTTATATATATAATGAAAGTTCTGACTATGTTTTAGAAAATATTTCTTAAAATTAAAATTTAATTTTAAATATTTATGAAGATATGCCATACTAGACGAATTACGTCAGCTATGAAAACATTTTTAACTTTATTATGCTTATACATAGTTGTGGACTGTTCTATACACATTATTTAAATTCCAAGTGTCTGTCTATAATAATGTATAAGATAAGGCCACATACATCAAATTATATCACCTGTCAGGAAACCCTTTAATTTTTAATTTTTAACTTTTTGTTTCATATTGTTGTAGAGGTCTTCAATACACATTCAGTGTAAATTTAAATCTTATGTTTAAAGCGCTTCAAAAGATTAGTAGCTAGAATAGCACAAATACATAAATGTACTCATTTTGTTTATTTTTCCAGTGTCTCACTCTGCCGGTTCAAAAGCCGAAGACCCATAAGTTCAAATTATGTGACATATGAGATTACCCTTTAATAATTATGATTATTTTTTTAGTAAATTCTATTATTATTACTTGTAATGATGCTAACTTTAACAGCATAATCTTTTAAATTTAACAACAAAATCCAGAGAGCTCAGAAATTATTTAGTAATACGGGCACATATAAAGGGTCCGCGAAATATCTTTTTTTTAAAGCTATAAACTCCTGAACCAACTGGACTTTGTATGGCGTCATACCAAGGTCGTAATGCAAAATTCGTCTCAATGATGTCTCTGAAATGTTCAATTGTTGAGAACGACGGTGTATTATTGTTGATGGCGCTTCACGCACACTTTCTGCCACAGCAGCAATATTCTCGAGTGTAAGCACTGGTTTTGGTTTTTCACCCTTTGGTTTATCGATGAGAATGTCAGTTTCTTTCACTTTTTTCACAAGATAACGAACATACGGAGCTGATGATGCTTCTCTTCTTCCAAAATCCGTACGCTATTTTCACACACATTCTGCAACATAACCATGATTTTCAAAGTAATGTCGGTATATTTCCCAGAGTTGTTCAAGCGTATACACAACCATATTCGTTCAGCGGAAGGATAAAATTACATATAAAAAAAGTATAAATAAAAAGATAGCCTTATCCTTCTTTAAATTCTGTTAAAAACAGTAACATTTCAAGTCCATTTCTTAAGTTTCCTTCTATTCAAAATGGTTTATTTTAACTTTATATAACTATCTTTCAAATATATTTTAATATTAAATAGCAATATTTTTTACTATTATATTTTAGTTATTTCTTTTTTATAAATTTCAACAAATTCTTTTAAAATTTTTTAAACATTCTTGTAAATTGGAGCTAAACCAGAGCTTAAATAATCAAGTAATGGGTCACCACCAGTCTTGTATTTAAATCCTTAAACTATGTGCTCTTTATTGCTCTTAACTTGAAAGTTGGTCCTGCATTTGGTATTTGTGTGCTAAACCAAGATAGTCGCTCACAATAAGACGTTTTCTACATATACACTTTTATACATATGTAATTACATGATGTACCAACATATAGTTGTATGTTTATGTAGAAGTAAGAGGTAGAAATTTGCTTTAATTTTTATACTATAGTATAAACCACACTTTAACAAAGCCCTTCTTTAACATTTGAACTTTTGTCGTTTGGATTTTTTTATTTCGGTTTGTGGTTGTTTTGCAGCAGTTTTTATACTGGCAATTTTGAGTTTAAATATTATAACCCACATACGAGTACACATTTTCTAAATATTTTAATGTTTTGTAAGTTCTTCTTGCGTAAGTGTGTATGCACTGTAGGACAGCAAAGTTAGTTAAGAATAAGAAAAACTTACATACGTAAATTTGAAAAGGTTTTTTCAATTAAAAATTTTCTTTAACAGAATAGTTTTTAACTATATATAACATTAATATTTGATATTTAACTATTTAAAACCTCTATAAATTTCATACGTTAACCTGTGCCTAAAGCAGATATAAATATATTACAAAGTCTGTCTCAATGTAAACGGTTTAAAAGATAACGCCATTGGGGTAAGTAAAAGAGATTCCTTTTACGACTGTCTTAATTTTTAGCTTCCATTTAGTATTTCTTTCTTTCTGCTTCTTCTTTCTAACCAATATGGTTTCATTTTTATCATTTATCGCAATATATAAAGGACATTTAAGATTAGCAATAATTACACAAAGAAATGTATTATCATCGCGAATATCCCTTTGAGGAACTGCAAATTTGCACTCATATAGATTCAATGAAAATATACAAATACAACTGAGCACACCTCGTACATAAACGATTATCGGTACTGAAATTGTTTAGATAGCCAAGTTTAAAATTCATAAACATTTTTAAGATATAGAATCCTTATTTTCTTTTATATTCTCTACCACTTTGTTGTTTTTCTTACCATACGATGCCTCAAAACTCTGCGTAGTTTTAATGCATTTCTTTTGTTTTATAGAACAGACTTTAGTTTTACAATTTTCATTTATGCTGTTGTTGTTGTTGTTGTTGTTGTTGTTATCATTGTTATTGTTGGTGTTTATATTTGGAGGAAAAACTTCAAAAAATGTAACATGCTTTGTTGTCAAAAACATACCAACAACCAAGCATTTAACAACAACTGCAGCCTAAACCCTTTAATAGTTGTAAAGAAAATGTTTGCTTTCTTTTACAGTTATTTTAAATATATATATTTTAAATATATATATATATATATATATATATATATATATATATATATATATATTTAAAATATTTTCGCACATAAATATTTTTACTAAAATATCGTACAAAAACGGAAGAATTGCAACAAAAATTTCTAAGAAAAACTTAAAAATCTTTTTCATATTTTTATCCTTGAGTACAGCTAGCATTTAAATAAGCATTTTATTAAGTGTGCAAATTCTTTAAATATTTCTATTAGCTAAAATTTTGCTAATCGTTTTCTTCATGGCAATTTACTTCTTTATTATTTTCCTTCCTTTTTTTTTGTTTTCAAAATCACAACACAAATATAAACACATGTTTTAAATTTTAATAGTTTCTGTACTTAGTGATTTACTTGATATGCGTAAAAGAATTTAAATAATCGAGCTTTTAGATTACCGTGTTTACCATGCACTCATCGTAAATACGTCTTGAATAGTAGTCTGGCTAGCAGTCAAAACATCGTTGTAGCTGTATATAGCCTATTTTGATACAAGTTTCAAGAAAGTGAATGAGTTTTGTTTAAATCGACTAAGTGCTTAAACACGGTGTTTACGCTGTTTAGGTGGATCTCTTCACCATCTTGACATGTGCTGTCGGGGGGGAGAAGGAGACACCAGTCGCCTGGGCTAGCAGGAGCTCAAAACTTTAAGAGACATAGGACTCTCAAAGTCCGACCAGTGACTTTGTTTATCCACGCTGGTACTACGGGAACCAATTTCCCGCAGCTCTTCGGCTCTGTTCTGGTTATTGGTTAGACCCCTCGAGGAGTTACGTGGTGGTTTAATCGGTTGCTTTGAAAAAAGCTTCCAAAGATATGTTAACGGAGGTTTAACATCCAAAGTCCTAGCTGAGGCATGCAAAAAGATAAGGAAATGGATAGTCTCCAACTTTTCAGCAAGGAATGCTGACACGACCATGCTACCATGACATGAAAATTGCGACTAAGGCGCGGGTGGGCGTTTTTTTACACCCAGTGGTAAGACCACCGTCAGATTAAGAGCAAGCGGTCTGGTTCCTACATTAAACTTGTCACATACATAAGTGCTTAAACAAACAGTAGAATAGGCGACAGTTACTAAAATTTGTATTGACAAAAAATTGCATAACACCATCTGTGTTACTCTCCTAGGTTAATGAGATTTTAAGAAATACAACATTGATCTGGATTGAACTTGTAATCCTTTATATTCAATAAGAAACTAATAAATGAGCTACACCGTTTTCTATTATAAGGGTTATGCTAGGTAAACGACCTGATATTCTTTTGGTCAAATACGCCTGCCCCTATAACCTTATTTTTGATATTGATTTTCCCTTATAATATTATTATCCTTATTATCCTTATTCATTTTACTGTATATTTTAGTCCCCCCAGGGGCACATAAATATGGTCTTTATAGAACTTCGACTATCTAGACACAGTGCAACTGGGGAAAAAGGGATCCCAGTCCCCTGTAGTCAGCAGGGGTACAACTGGAAACTCCACTTTATTTCCACGGGAATCAGTAAGCCACAGAGTTCATTATTTGTCTCTTTAGACATTTAATAGTTCTCTGACTGATTATTGAGGTTGGCCCTTTATGGGTGTATCGTGGTGGTTGTGGTTTCGCGGCCCCATATCAGGTCTTTTGTTTAATATGGTGGCCAGGATCATTTCGCCGTTAATGACACGCTAGGTGAATGATCCAGTCCAGTGAGCATGCTAGACATGTGTTCTGGACAGGAGTTGGAAAGTCTCAAACTCTTAAGCAAGGAGTGATGATTTGCAGCCCTGCTCTAGAATCATCGAAGTTGCAACTAGAAAGTTCTGTTGCATTGAATTATGGCTTCGGCTTCCTAGGACGAGCATGACGTTCCAAATTATGCATAGTGGCTTGACCACCATCTGATAAAGGCTTCATGGCCAGGTGCAAATGTAAATCAAATCACGTCTCTGTATATTTTAGTATTATTCTATTTCATTTTTACTTCTGTCATTCTCACTCAAACGTGTACGGCAAGCATTTATTTTAAATTGTAAATCTGAAAACAAGCAGCAAGAACACCCAAACCATTTTCTTCAATATTTTTGAAGTTTTGAGCATTACTGAACTTAAATTTTATTTTGGAGTGAGCCATAATAGGAAATCTATAATAAGAAAATTTTGGGAAGGTCAAAATTTGTTCTGGGGAGGCTGATATCTTTCTGTCAGTTTTTTTTTATGTCAAAACAAACTATTTTTAGTTCAGTTATCGACACTATCTAAAATATTACGCACTTATACCACATGAATTTTTGCCTCATTTTTGATTTAGAACTCACTTTTTTAATTATGCATATGTGAAACGATATCCCTCCTACATTGTCGTTTAACCGCAAGCATTTAAGATGTAACGGGCCAAAGAATTCAAATGTGTTTTATGCTTTATTGAAAGAAGTTTTGCATATCTAATGATTTATGATGGAGTCCAAATCACATTCATGTCGTTGTGAATGTTGGAGTTGTTCTTGTATCAGCGAGTTGCGGCAATCATTCCTAAATTTTCATATGTATGTTATGTGGTGTCCCATAACAGAGTTTCATAACGCCTTATTGTAATCTAACCTCTTATGCGAATAAGAGGAAAAAGTCACAGAATTAGGTGAAAATGTTTAAACCTTTTTAAACTTCAACAAGTCATAGCAATATTTGCCTCCTTCGAAACCTGATTTCAAGATTAATCGAAATATTATTACAATTTATTTGTTTAGTGTATTTCAATTTCGACTGAACTGAGTTAACCATTAAAACTTGCTTTAATAATATGGTATTATTTAGTTGTAAATATTTTTCTTTTTGTTTTTGGTCTACTTCTCTTTTTTATCTTAAAGTGAAAATACAATAGGTTAAAATAAACCATACAAAAAAATTGCATGCAAATTTTTGTTTTGTTGTCCTTGTTGGTTTGTTAAAACTGACAACTAGTTGTTATTGTTGTAATGTGGTCCAGATTTGTAATTAAAGTTAAAGTTACAAAGTTAAGTTACAAAAAATTGATAAATTGTGTGTAAATTTTCCTAATGGAAAATTGGCATAACATCCATAGGATATGAAAGAAGAAACTATCCGTACAATAAAAAATTTTTAAAAATATATTTAAATAATTTTCTTTAAAATTTCATTCGTAATATTTTCTAATGGTAAAGCTGATGCTCCAAAATAATAAAAACAAGTCATTGGCATATTTCTTCATTTCTAGATTATTCAGATAGCATCAGTATTTACCGATATCCAAATGCAGCCAAGTGATCACACGATTAACAAACTTAGTTAACAAAACAGCGACTGTTTGATGAGCCATTAGTGAAAAGTAGTTTAAAATTTTAAGCAGATATGCGTTAAACTCATGTTAAACCTACACTCAGTTTCCAATACTGCTCAACATTGCTTAAACATTAAATAATTTTTTTGTTTTTTAGCAGAGTTTTAATACTAACATAATCAATATTTCGGATAGCAAATATGTCTAAATAATATGTATATCTATTTAGAACCCCAACTTAAACAAGCTTAAAACGATCTGAAATTATCTTCTTGTTTAGGCATAAATATCTGACCACTTTAACCAGTTTCTTATATCTAAATGTTTGAATCAGTTTAAGCAAATGCTTGAAAAGCAATTGCTTTGAGAAGTTTGTTTTTCAATTGTGGCAACACCAACAACATGAAGTTTAGTTTTTTGACGTATTTGTAGTAGATGCATTGGTAAATATTACAATGAATTCAATTTCGCACGAATATCGCATTATAATAGTTAAATCCACTAGTTCTATTAAAGTTACATTTCGTAAAATTCGTGATATTTTCTTTCTGAGACGATCAACCATTAAGAACGTGGTCCCTAGATTTGGATCGGCAAGCTCGATACAAAATGTAGAACAACAACGCGCGTTCGACCTGGTCGTTCAACCGAAAACATCGCCACCGTAAGCTGCAGTATTGAAACAGATACGAATTTGCCAATTCCTAGACTTTCTCAGCAAGAAGGTTAAACAAAACCACCACATGGCGAATTCTACATAAGAAGATAACTTTGAAAAGTTCAATTAGTGCAAGAATTAAAGCCGTCCGACCACTCACATCGCCGTAGATGCGCTCAATTCATTTAGGAACAACCGGCTGGTTTTTCTGAAAAATTCATTTTTTCAGTCGAAGACCATTTTCACTTGTCAGGGAATGTCAACAAGACAACTTACCGCATTTGAGTATATGAAAATCCTATGGCGACTATTAAGAAGCCTTTGCATGTTCAACGTGTCGCTGTATAGTGCCCTATGTGGTCTGGAGACGTGATTAGGCCGTTTTTTTCGAAGATGAGGCTGGAAATGCAGTAACGATCAATGGATCAAGATATCCCGAGATGCTAACAACTCAATTTTGGGCTATTATTGACGACGTGGATATCACTGAGATGTGGTTTCAACAGGGTGGTGCCAAATGTCACACAGCCAAACGATTAATTTATTGCAAACCAAATTTCCAGATCGCATAATTTCACGACAGTCAGCAATAAAATGGCTAGCCAGATCATGTAATATAACACCACTGAATTATTTTTTGTGGGGCTATGTTGAGGACAGGGTCTATACGTAGCCAACCGAATCGATTTCATCCGTAAAATTCAAAATCCGTGATATTTTTAACGAAATAGAACCGGTATTTTTCCAAACTGTTTAAAAACTTAAAAGCGTTGATGAAAGAATCGAAATTTGTCACCGTGGTCATTCATAATTGCCGAACTTATCTCTTAATAATACAATAAAAATTTGATTCCTCTTAATCTAAATTTTTGTTTTAGAAACTAAATTTCTTGTTAAAAACCCTTTGTAAAGAGCTCAGAATAGTTTCTTCGTGCCTCAAAATCCTATATATATTGCAGTTTTACTCTCTTAATCTTCTTTTAAATTTCAACATTTTAACTTATATATTTTTAATTTCTAAAATTAATTGTAAAAAATTTGATTACAGTTTTACCTCTCCCTTTGATTCACTTTTAACCTAACCAATAGTACTAAAAACTCTTTAATATTATGAAGACTTTATAATATATAAATTATATTAATTTATTAATCATGGTACGCTTTGACTTCATTATTAAAAAATACTTTATCTATTAAAAAAATTGTTACGTTAATTACTTTTAATAAACGTATTGTTTTATTGAGTTTTTTTATTGCAAAATAATAACACAGAACTTTAGAGTTATAAATTAAATTAAACGATTTATTCAATACACACAAAATACACACGATGGTAACTTTGTGGTCTTTACTCAACGATGGCTCAACTTGAATTAATTCATTTGCGCATCATTTACATCACCCCATATTTTTGGTTGTTATTATCATTCATTTTAGGCGCTTGCTTCGCTATGTGTTTTGTTTTTGTTTTATGTTAGTTGTTATAGTTTTCTGTTGTTTATCTTATTTTGTAGGAGTTTTTATAAGCGTGTTGTTGTTGTCTTGCGAATATAAGATTTCTTAGGAAACTAAGCAGTTTGTAAAATGTAAAAATGGGGGTCGTTTCCTTTTTAATGATAATTATTTTCTCTTAAAAGTTAACAAATTAACAAATGTTCGTAACAATGTATAAGATATAAATTATTATATGTAAGTATATAATGGTTTCAAGAAATAAAAATCAATATTACAGAGATATACAGACATAAAAAGTCATTTATTTTTCTTGATATTGAGCTCATATAAGCTTATGCATTTACATATTATAAATTCGCCTTTTGGGGCTATTGCCGGTTTTATAAATAGTTTTTTCCGAGTTGCTATCTATTGCCTTTCCAACATTAAGAAAGCTATTGTCGTTTCATAAACATCGATATTCGATACCCCACTAAATTTTATATTTATCAAGCGTATGCCTGTAAACTTGATTTTAACAGACTTATAAAAATATATGGTTGAAGGTAAACATTTGAGTGCCGATTAGCGTTGTAAACTCCATATAAAGAAACCATTTAAGCGTCAACTAACTCTACTACTACTTACTTAATTTACCAAACTCTAGGCACTTGAAAACTATAAAAATGATAATAGTTTTGAAAAGACAACAACAACAACAAAACCTTTTTGTAGCTATCGTAGTGCTTAAATGATCGCAGTGCCAATGATTGGCCTTTTGTGATGCTCATTGACTTTTTATCTAGAGTCTTGCTTATTTTATTGCAATAAAACTAAATTAACTTTATTTATATTGTCAAGGATCTGAGGATATGATGAACTCACAATCTATATCACACAGCCGCTAAACGCAACCAACAATGAGACAAATGCCTTTCTGTTGTTTCTACTCCAAGGATCCGCTGAGACCTTAACGCACGATCTGCAATTAAAGTAAAAGCAAATAAATATTACGATTAATAAAGTGATTAATGAAGAAAGTTTTGTGTGGTATTTGGATTATTCCCTCCCTCCGGGGTGCACGCAGTCAAGATGGATCCTTTCCAAATCGGACATGTACTTTCTCAACTAAAAAACGGCATCAGTCGCCTAGGTTAGCAGGAGCCTGAGACTGCAAGGAAAATAAGTAGCCATTCAAAGTCTGACCAGCAACTGGAATACACTGGTGAACCAGTTTCCCGCAGAGCTACGGCCCTGTGCTAGTTATTGATGAAAACCTTTGGGGAGTAACGTGGTGGCTGTGGTTTAACCTAATTGTGTTCGTTTAGTATACATCTGAAGAGCTACTGCACTTGTAATAGCCTGTCGCTTACTAGGGGTGACAAGGATAGATAATGTTTACAACGTACACAACTTAAGCTAAATAGATGTGAACTTAAGTCGAACTAAAATTATAAATTGCCTACTTATATGGTTCGACTTATAATTAAAAAAACTAAAAATATAAAATTACAAAATTTATATTAATTTATTCAATAAAAATTTATGCTATTGCCCGTCATAAAATTTCAAACAAACTGTTTTCACAAAACTTAAAAATTTAATACATTTTATTACAAAATTACGATTAAAATTTATTTTAAATTAGTTGCAAATCTTAAACTAAACCAACAGATTTATATTTTTTTCCGAATAAAATAAAAATCCTTAAAAATTTTGTTTCAAACTACTTAATTATATGATTAATTGAAAATGTATGTTTCAAAAAAGAACAATAGCAAAAACAACAACAGCTGCAACAATAGCAACATCATCAGCAATTTAATACAAGATGATATAGTTGGAATAAGAAACTGTTGCAGCAGAAATAGCAACAACTACAGCTAAGAGAAAAAAACAACTTGAATTAGAAAGTATGACAAGATGATTTGAGTGTGTAATTAATTACTTTGCTGGCATTAACTATGACAAAAAGACACCAGTGCACACATACTAATTTATATACATGCCAGAACAATTGTAAACGCCTGTATGCTTTCATAGATGTATGTTGTTTATTTGTTTGTTTGTTTGAGTATTTGAATGAGTTAGATGTATTAGCATATCATGGTAAGCCATACCTTCATTATTGTATAGAAGAACGTCATGATATATGGATATAGTGATGTGCATTAAATGAAATAAAAATCGCTTAAGAAAAAATACATGTTGAAATGTTGTTGCAAATGATTTTCCTACCAATTGCAATTATCTGTGTGATAAGAAAAATATATGAAAGAAAATGAGGGATATTCATTCTACTAAAATTATATTTTTCTTAACGGTAGTGTAAGTTGTAACGTGTGTAGTAAAATAAATTTATTTAAATATTCAAATTATTATAACATGCAAATTATCTATGAACCTAAGTCAAACAAAGATGATGAATTTTGTTCTGCCATATCAGTAGATACATTAGGGACTAAGCACCATAATTAATTTTCCAACCTATAAATTACTATCTTAGGTATACTTACTTATAGCCAGACTCATATGAGAGGTATTTTAGGATTACTGCTTTGATTCTAATATCCATTTTTTTGTCGAAATCTTCCAGATAACATAACTTCTCTAAGGAGACTTCTCTAGTTGATTTAAAAGCTGCGGATAAATGTGGAATTGAGCTTGATTGACTTTTTTTTTTTTTAAGAGAAGTAGCACTTCAGGCAACAATGCCTATTTAGTCAAGTACCGTGCTACATTCTTTAGGAAAGGGATAGAGAAGAGATGAAACAGGTGGTGAAAGTAGAAGGATAGTCGGAAATTAACTGCCGTATAAAGACAGCACAGCGACCAGTGACTATGCCTTCATCGCTGAGCAGCCCCACTGACAGTCAATTTTTATTTTTGTAGTGAAAAAAACCAAGGTCTTCGTTGGGAATCGAACCCACAACCCCCATACTGACAAGCTAGTACACTACCTACTAGCCTACAGGTGCACCTACAGTTGGGACTTGTACAGTTGTGTTAGGTGTTAGGATCAACAGGTAATAGTAGGTCTATTAAGCAGATGCCACATTAGGCATTTAAGATGACTGCACAGTGATATTAATAAAGATTTAAATGAAAGCGTTCACTATCAGTGTAGTCAAAAATATATAACTTGACGTTCAAAAATCTATGCTGTAAGAAAGAATTTTCTATTTTTGGTGATTTAACTGATTTTCAGAGTTTGAACACAGTTAAATTAAAAAAAAAAATATTTTTACGAGTTGAAGTAGTTTTCTACGAAATCGTATACAAGACAACAAGAACATGCTTATAAGAAATGCTACCAAATAAATCAAGAACAGAAAATAAAAAAAACTAACACAGAACAAAACAAAATACACAGTCATGTAGGCACCGAAACCGAATGATAATGAAAATTACCATCAAGTTTATTTTATGGATCGAGATTTTAAAATATTTGACAGGTATGTATCTCAAATTATCTACGGCTAAAATAAAGATGTAGTACTTAAAACAAGCAAAACTTTAAACTGTAACGAATTTGCATAATTGTTTAATACTTATAAAAAGACAAGTATTGCAGAATCTCGCTTAAACTTAATATTTAACTATTACTTTTATTTTTATTCGACCTTTTTTTAACTTAATTAAATATGCACTAATCTTTTAAACGGTCTTTTAAATATTTTAACGATTTTATTTTTTCCGATATTTCGCTTACAAAAACAAAAAATTGTTATAATTTTTTGTTTATGTAAAATATAAAAAATAATTTCCTGAAGAAGCTTTCCACAGGAAAGCGAAATATCGGAAAAAATAAAATCGTTTAAATATTTAAAAGACCGTTTAAAAGATTCGTGCATATTTACTTAATATTTAACATGCAGAATATAAGTACCTAGGGTACCACAATGAAGATGTCTTGGGGATAAAGAAGTCCCTAAAAATTTATTTTCCAGTTTAACTATTTTTATTCTTTACATTCGCTTGCTACCACAAATACTTAATTGTAAAGTAAACTAAAACTCTAATATACGCTATTAAGTTTTCTATTTATAATTAATTAAATTATAACAAAACCGCAAGTTTCGGAAAATTACTGTGATTCCTAGAAAAGTAATTTTTGTAAAAAATATATTCTGTTTCACTTTATTATTAACCAAAGTTCGACATATGGATGTCAAACGTAAAAAGAACCAAATGAAAAATTTAAAGTGCCCAAAAGATACTCTGCTAAAATCAGTGTTTTCAGATTAAGTGTTTTGTTCGCAAAGTGGGGATATTTTTTAAACAAAACGGACATAAAATATGGTTCGTACATTGAAAATTCTCTGAGCAGATTGAAATGCTTTGCATATTTTTCGTGTATATTTTAAATTATTTTAATCATTTAGCAACTTGGTTATAACTTTACCTCATTTATTTACCAATATTTTAGCAAGGCAACATAAACATTACTTAAGATAAAATTGAATATATAATAAAAAAGACTGGCAAACATACTTGAAGAAATAAAATTAAAATCATGGTGCATGCCCTTAAATTGAATAGATTACTATTTTTATTTTGAGGAAGTTGCGACTTTGTCATTAAAAGTAAAGAGTTCCTTGCAAGAAATGTTCAAAAGTTTTCAAAACACATAAACAATCTACACCAAATTATTTGATCTACACACCAAACATGTTGAGCAAATTTTTGTAGTGTTGTGATTTCTTTCAGTGTAAACCGTCATTGTTCAGTATGATCAGCGAGAGCTTGCGAAATGACAGACGTATTTCATTTACTGGCGGAACAAATCGAAACAACTTCAATTTTTGTAGCATTAAGACCTTAAGGTCTGCAGAATTAGTGTTAAGTTTTCAATGGCTATCTACGAGAATTGCTTTTATCGAAAAATTTAGGCGATAAAATTTCGTCAATTACAGATGTCTACTTAAAAAAAAATGTGGCCACCCTGAAAAAAATCATCAATGTGCTTGTAGTTGTGGTTTCTCTGGTTCCAAATACGCGTTTTGTTTTTAAAGAGAAGTAACAATGCCTATTTAGTCAAGTACCGCGCTACATTCTTTTAGGAAAGGGATAGAGAAGAGATGAAACAGGTGGTGAAAGCAGAACGATAGTCGGAAATTAACTGCTGTATAAGACAGCACAGGGACCAGTGACTATGCCTTCATCGCTGAGCAGCCCCACCGAGAGTCAATTTTTATTTTTTGTAATGAAAAAACCAAGGTCCTCGTTGGGAATCGAACCCACATCCCCCATACTGACAAGCTAGTACACTACCTACTAGCTTACAGGGGCGTTGTTCACAATATTTAATAAATATCAAAATGCTTTGGTTTTTTTTCGTTTGTTGATGGATTATTTGACAAAACACAAGCTTTGTTGCTTTGTGAAAGCCGAAATGCCCATTTAAGTGGATGAAAAAAAATGTATGTGTACTTGAGACCTGTGCTAATACAAAAATAAAACATAAACCTATATACAGTTGTTATATATAACTGCACAATTAATTCTTAAATTAACCTATTAAGACGTGCATGCTGGTATTTAAAGTCTTTACTTTTACGTCGACAAACACAGATTCAAATTTATGCGAAAACTTTTAGGAGTTTGTTAATTGTCTCGAAGGCAATTAAAAAATAAAACCAAAATAATGTAATTATAATAATTTTTTGTACCTGTGATCATTAGTGAAAGTAATTAGATGCATGACTAAATACATAAATAAGTTAAAGTGATCTTGGAAGTTGTTTTGCGCTAAAAGAATTTTATATTAGCTAGAATGTTGTTTTTATCTACTAAGAAAAGAATTTTTGAAAGACTGCAAAAAGCTTTGTGCAAACCCTGAATAAACAATTTTTTTTATGACTATTAAAACATTTATTTCTATGAGATGAATTTAGATAAATAAAAATGATGATGACATAATTTAAATTGCTTTTACAAGAAACAGTAGTTGATATGATGGTTGTTAGGTATGCTGGTTGGCATGTTGTACCAGTTACAAAATTCACAAAAACAACAGTATCAAACCTTTAATATTTTTCCGCGTAAATGACAACCACAAATTCATGTACTTAAGACCCCACACTGGCAAGCACAGTGGCAGGCAAGCAAAGAGTCTGGCACGCACTTAAAAAAAAAGTTGCAACATAAATAACCAAGTAAACAAGCATCATTTATACGAAATTACGAATGATTTGCACTCGAACTATTCCTTAAATGTAAAGTGTTTGAAATAGATTTGAATACAATATACAAATCATTTCTTAGTAAAAAGAAAGATTTATTTTGTACGAGTATATTAGAAAAACAAAGTTACTTTCTTAACCCAAATTTTCTTTATTTGTAAATTGCAAACAAATATAGAATATAATGAAATATACATTCTTATTTATTTTTATGTTTGTAATGCTCAACTCTACTATTTCGTGGCTTAAAACATGAAGGGTCAGAGTATTAGTTTCTTTTAACCAAAAGACCCGCTGTACCGTATAATAAGTAGCCTATTTCAAAATTTTGCATACTATTCTTTAAAAAAAACCTAGATGAATTTCTTTAATGCAGTATCGAAAGGATAAATATCTTTCTTTATAGTTTGTTAGTTCTTGTATTTGCGACATAGTTCCTAGACTCTATAAAAAAATCTGAAAGTGTTAAAGCGAAAAAGAAAATAAATTCTAATCATCAAAGTAAGCAAAACTATAAATTTTTTTTTTAACTCTCAATAATTATTTATGGTATCATTTGTTACATTAATCCTGACCATGTCAGGCCTAACCTTTTGGGTAAAAAAGAAAATTGTCATAAAAAAAAAACAAAGCAAATATTTCTAAGATGTATCGTCTGTAGCATTGAGGATTAAAGCTGCGGTATCTCTCTTTTTTAATCGGCTATGTCCACTATAATCCAAGATATTGCGAGCAAGGAGGTTAGGATGGTCTTCAAGCTTCGTCAAGTATTTGCCTGCGTATTTGATGATTTCTGTAGTCACCAGCGGTATGTCTAAATCACAATGTATGTTTGAATTTCTGGTGTACCATGGGGCGGAAGTTATCAACCGTAAAATTTTATTCTGCATACGTTGGATTCTATCCACGTTTGAAGCTAAGGCAGTGCCCCAAAGTTGGATTCCGTAAGACCATATCGGTTTTAAAATAGTCTTGTAAATTAGAAGCTTACAATTTAGGCTAAGTTTTGAGTTCCTGCCAATGAGCCAATGTAGTTGTGTTAGCTTAAGTTTCATTTGTGTTAGCTTTGAGTCAATATGATGTTTCCATGTAAGGCGATGGTCAAGATGTATACCAAGATATCTCAAATAAGTATGGTGAGGAACAATGTGATTATTGATTCGAACGGGTGAACAATTATCTCTTCGCAGGGTGAAGGTCAAATGAATGCACTTTTGAACGTTCACTTTAATTCTCCATAATTTTAACCACAACTCTAACTGAGTTATATGTTGCTGAAGATTTATGGATGCTTGATGCGAGTTTTCATGCGAACTTAGACACGCTGTATCATCAGCAAACGTAGGAGTGTGGACAGTTTCACTTACAGGCATATCGCAGGTATATATCAAGTATAAAACTGGTCCCAGAATGCTACCTTGTGATACGCCTGAGGAAATTTGTTTGGATACACTAACGAAGTCTCCTTTTTAATAGGTTGCTTATATTACAAGGCAAGTGAGCGGTCAGTTTCAGAAATAGACCTTCATACCAAACTTTTTCAAAAGCCTGAAAAGCTGAACAATACTTCTTCGCTTCAAAAGTCCTTCTTATCACCTGAACTAATCTATGGGTTTGTTCAATTGTGCTATGTCTACTTCGAAAACGAATTGATGGTTAGCATTGGAGACAATTTATCCATAAGCAACTTTTCGAAGACCTTTGAAATAGTTGGTAATAGACTTATGGGCCTATATGACGGTTTTGGTCAGTCTTTACCCGGTTTTGGAATGATTTTAACTTTAGAAATCTTTCAGGATAGTATTCAAACCGTAAAATGGCATTAAAAATTAATAGCATGATTCTGACTGCAATACTGGGGAGCTCCTTCAACATTTTGTTACTTATGCCGTCCATACCAGGAGCTTTTTTCGAAATTAACTTCAGAGATTAACTTTTGTACGTCACGCAACCTAAATGGCACAACAATATTTTAATTTTTACCCAGGCTATACAAATGTAGCATTGTTTTGTTGCAACTTTATGTGGGATATATTTACATCTGTGTTACATCAGGCCCCAAACTATCTGTTTCCAAATGCAAAATTCTTTGCATATGCCGAAAACAAAATTGCCCAATTTCAAATCTACAAATTATAAATCATTTGAAAATTCTTGGTGTCGTATTCGACATAGCTTTCATATTTAAACAACACTGCCTGCAGCTAAGGAAAATCACACCAATAGATTGAATTTAATAAAATTTTTAACTTCAAGCTACTTTCAGATACATATGTCAACAATTTTTAATATAACTCATGCAATTAGCCTTTCCAAAATCGACTACGCACTTCCAATTCAATTCAAAATATTTTGGCCGGCATGAGGGCATGCCATCAGTAGAAGATCGATGTCTCTTCCTGACATTGAAATTAATTCCACAGATTTTTATATGTCAAAATAAAAATATCTATAAAATAGCTTCCAAAATTAAATTTCGTAATAGACCGTTCAAAATTAAATCCACTATGACGAGGTGTATCGAATATTTCCAAAGTTTTCCATACAACCTCAAACGTTCTTCCAAACCGCCATGACATATTGAAAAAACATCCTTTTGGATACATTATCTGTTTATTCCAAAAATTTAAAAACAGCATTAATATATAAGCAAACTTTCTAGAACACTGCTATGGTTCTACCAAATCTCGGATGGAAAATTTTATTCACCGGTAGATCAAGACCAAATAACATTACTTCCCTTGAAGCAATTACTGCTTCAATTTTACGGTTGAAGCGTTAGCTATACATACACCAGCCAAATATGTAAATCAAAACCCAAACAAATTTGTTATAGCCTCCGACGGTCTTTCGTCTATTTTGGCGATAAAGAATACCTTGTATGATTCACCTCTGATCTTCAAAATTATGTGGGTTCCATTGCATGTTGGAATAACAGATAATGAATAGGCCGACGCCGCTACTGCGCAAGCACTGTGTCCAGACTTTTAAAAATCATAATATTTAAAATTGTTCAAACTCCGAAACAAGCCTGGAGGACATGCAATAGTCCAACTACTAGCATGCCTTCAAAAATTTAAATCCAAGTAGAAAAAGACCAAACTCCCCTAAAAGATTACTCAGGAAGATTTCCAACCTTATAGTTAGAATGAGAATTGGCCCCAGCAAATTAACACATAAACATTAACTAGATAAATCCCGTTCTATTTGCTCTACCTGTAATATGCAACTTACCATTACCCATATATTAGACCAGTGTCAAACAATTCACGAAATTCTTCCAATTTATCCAACAGCTTGATAGCTGTAATCTTTTTCACAAATTGTAAAATACATTTATCTAATTTTACAAGACGAAAGCCTTAGTAGCTAATTGTCTTTTCATTTTTTATTTACTATAATTGTATTATTGTAATTAATTATTAATAAATAAATAACCAAAACCTGTACGAAATTTATGACATAATTGTACTTACATATCATAAAGAGTAGAGTAGTTATATCTGATATCACTTTTTGCTACGTTTAAAATTGAATTTTAGTTCCAATGTTATAATAATTTAAGTCACTAAAAAGACTTTGAAAAATATTTAATAAAAAAAAGGAAAAAGGATACATTTTTAACTGCTGCTGTTCACTGGGAAACAACTAAATAACATTAATTTTAATATATGTACGTTAGGTATGTGCTGATATCTTTTATGTGCGTTTTAATATAATACTGCAAACACTTATAAATACCAGCATAACTCACACTACTTTACATATATACTCTTAGTTATTTATTCAAGTGTTTACAAAAATTTTTAACATACCTTAAAAAATATAACTTATAGATCTACACAAGTAGAAGCACGGAGGTTACAGCTTCGTAACCATTAAGTGCGTGCCTCAATCAAATATCGACAATTAAGTAACGAATTAAAACATCAAATTTAACTGCAGTTTTTATGCAAGTTAATTAAGGTTAATAACTTTGGAGAAAAATTTTGTAACGGAAATAAAAACCAATACCAATACCATTGTAGCAACCAAGTTAAGAAGCTTATGTTTTCTGTTAAGAATGTTGGTTTATGCCATAATACCTGAATAAGGAATTACTTCCTTCACTAAAAGGTGTGGTGTGTGTATGCACAGAATAAAGCTAATGCATGCCTAATATACGCCGTGGCTGCATTTGTGAAGGAACAAATTTCTGCGTAGCAGCTGTGGATAAATTTTTGATAATATTGATATAATATTGATTTTTGATAATATTTTTGCAGCAATGTTTAGTTCGATTTATTATATCCATTTAATATCAGCGTTTAATTTTCTTCTTCTTCTTTTTAAATGGCCATATACAAGAGGATAGCATTCCATGCGCTTCGATCTTCTGCGCTTCTTCTCCAGTTTCTAATATTTAGGTCTGAGAGATGTCGTTGGACCTCATCTTTCCATCGAAGTTTTAGACGTCCCCTCCGCCGGACGCCTTCGGTATCATATTCAAAAATTCTCCTTACCGGAGCTTCTCTACTCATTCGCACAACATGTTCTAGCCAGCGCAGTGTTTGTAGTTTTGTGCGCCAGACAATGTCAATGTCAGCATACAGCTCATACATATGATGCAGATAGTCTCCACTTACACAAACTGGTCCGTATATTCTACCAAGGATTTTTCTCTCGAATACGCCAACTACAGCTTCATCTCCTAGCGCAAGTACCTATGCCTCTGCGCCATATTAAAGCACCGGTATAATGAATGTCTTATAGAGTGTTATTTTCGTAATTCAATAGAGGGCTCTACTTTGAAATTGCCCAAAGCAGCACATGTTTGCCAATATTATTATTCTTCGTATTTCCAGGCTGATGTTGTTATTATTATTTATGGATTACCCGAGATACACAAATTCCTCCACAACCCTTAAAAGTTATAGTTGCCGTTATGCCTTTTCAAAAATTAAATTTAAGTAATAGAGCTTTCGTTTACTGTTGATCATATGATATTCAGGGCGAAAAATATTCTTTGTGAAGACCAAATACATCGGAAGAATAAAGTAAATATTTTAATAATTCAGCAAATTTGTATATATTTGTTGTATTACGAAGAGAAAAATTAATTCAGTTGTGAGTGAAAAATGATATCTGACATATGTCCACCACTACCACACTGACAGATTCTTTTATTAAAATTTTTAATCACTTTTAGGCACAACAAACGGATTTTGTTTTTAAGCGCTGAAATCGATTCGATTGGCTCCATATAGACCCTGTTATTAGCATAGGCCCACAAAAGATAATCCAGTGGTATTAAATCCCATGATTTGGCTGGCCCCTTATCTGCTGACTATTGTGAAATTATGCAATCGGAAAATTTCGTTTGCAATAAATAATTCGTTTCATTGGCGGTGTGACATATGGCACCATCCTTTAAAACCACATGTTCACCTGCAACAATTGAAGCTTCAAAATGAAATCCTTACGCAAAATTCGCCATGTGATGGTTTGGGACAACCCCAATTATTGGAAACATCAAGAAATTGACAAATTTGGATCTGCTTCAACGCTGTGGCTCATGGCTGCGACGTTTTCAGTCGAACACTTGTTGGTATTCGCACATTTTGTAAAGCTAGATGTATAAAATTTCCTAACTTTTTACTAAATAAGAATTAAAACGTGATAGCTCAACTCTTTACATTTAATCGTTTAACAATTTACTTTCTAACCTCAAATATGCCCACTCGTTTTATATCTTGTATTTTTAAATGTTTGATTTTTTAATTTTTATTTATCAAATTGACATTATTTTCTAGTTATTGCATCTTCAAAAATATTTCAAACTAACAATAAGTATTCAGATCTTAAAACTAAAATTTTCCAATTAAATACAGCCACTGCTGGACAAAATATATATTCCACGCAGATAATTTATTTGCTTAAATTATAGGCATCTTATTCAAATTCGACCAAAGGCCAAGGTGTCTTTCCTCTTCAATCGAATGTAGCCACTTTCGTTAAGAATGTTGCGGGCAAGGAGGTTTGGATGATATCCAAGCTTGTTTCTATAAGTTAATGCGTGTTTAACATTCTCTTCTCTTACTAAGAGAACGTTGAGGTCCTTATAAATATTGGAATTTTTGATATACCATGGAGCGATTGTGATCATTCGAAGGATTTTATTTTGTCTCCTCTGTATTCTTTCTACAGTTGTCACTGAGGCAGTACCCCATAATTGAATACCATAGCACCAAAGTGGTTTCAAAATATTCTTATATATTAGAAGTTTGCAGTCCAAGCCAATGTACTTGAGCTGTTTTTAGTCTTAATTGAGTCAGTTTAGTATCTATATGGTTTTTCCAAGTCAAAATCCTATCCAGGTGAATACCGAAATATTTAACCCTCGAGTTTTGAGGTATGATTTGACCGTTAATTGTAACTGGTGCGCATGTTTGCCTACACAGGGTTAATGTTATATGAACACACTTTTGCTCATTGACTGCTATTCTCCATTTCTTTAACCATTTTTTCAACTTAAACACATGAGTCTGAAGGTTCTGTGATGCCCGTTGAGGGAATTGTGTCTGCTGAGAAAAGCCGTATCGTCAGCAAGTGTAGAAGTATGGATTCTACCATGTCAGATGTAAAAATAAGATAGATACTTCCCTGGGAACCCCTTCTTCAATTGGCTGAGGCGAACTCATAAAATCCCCCTGTCGTACGACAAACTTTTGACCGCTCAAATAGCTGTCCAACAAGTTGCTAAGGTTTATAGGCAAATTCTGTGCCATCTTGTACTTCAGCCCTTCGTGCCATACCTTATCAAAGGCCTGAGAGACGTCAATGAATAGGGCAGAACAGTATTTTTTCCTCAAATGTTTCTTTTATTACATTTGTTACTCTGTGCAAACTGATGACTCGGGATGCATTCTTTCTTATTCAGAAACTGAATTAGTCTATTTGCTTTTAGTTTTTCAAATAGTTTTGACATGTTAGGCAACAACCTAATGGGCCTATATGATTCCACCTTTGTGTGATCCTTTCCAGGCTTAGGGATCATGATGATCGCTGAGACCCTGCATTGTTGCGGAAAATACTCGAGTCTCACTATGGCATTAAAAATAAACAGAATAATTTTAACTACTGAGTGAGGAAGCTCAAGTATCATTTTGTTGCTGATATTGTCAATACCCGGAGATTTCTTGGGTTTCAATTCTTTAATGGCTGTTTGAACCTTGACGCTTAAACCTTATGCGAACAACTGATACATGATTGAACGAGATCAGATCTCAGTATCAGTATGCAATGTTCGAGGTAAATATTTTTTTCAGATGTGTGGCGAATAAATTACGTCTCTAGCTCAGTCTCCATATGAATTGCGCAAGGGAGGTTTATTTATCGTAGGTCTTTTAAGAATTCTTGTTGCGTGCCATAGTGAGTAATCCGATTGGGGAGTTTTCAAGATGCAATGGGATTTACCAAATTTTGAAATTAAATTGAAACCAAATTAATGGTTATTAAAGATATACTGTTTTTTTTTAATTTTAAACCATTTTTCACTATTATATTACACTAAAAGCACTTTGTTTAACGTGACTTCACCGAACTGAATCTAAAGTTATTATCCGAGTCAAATAGAAGTTTTGGGTAAAACTGTTGAATGTTAATGTTTCAAAGTTAAGTATTTGAAATGCTTTTAATTTAGCATTCATCAAGAATACAGCATTTCTTTGTTATCATTTTAATACCCTAAAATATTTCGTATTGTATAGACTTTTATATCGGCGTATCTATAAATTTTATTAATTTTTCATTTTGTGACTTTCGAAAAAATATTTATTGAGTCGCTATATATTTCTCGCCATTGACTTTTTGGTGGAAATAAAAAACAAATTATTTAAATAATTTTCCTGTTTACTAAATTTTTTATCCCACTACCACATACATACAACATTGTGGAATTACTAACGATGTTAGTAATTCCTCTTTATCCCACTGCCTCTCCTACAATACGGGTATACTGTTACATATTTTGTGGGAAAAAATAATCAAATAGCATCGAAATAGAAACAAAAACAACAACTGCAGTGAAAAATAAAAAAAATACATACATATGTGGTATCACACACATTTAAAAATTGTTGCTACAGTAACAGCATTCACTCGTACATTGAATTGTAATACGAATATAAACAGGCCGTGTATTATACGTATGTATGTGTTTATGTATGGTTATAGACGTTTTGTATGGGAATGACATTACTGGTTAGAAGATATCCTGTGGGGGATTTACCATTTTATCATTTGCATACAGCAAACAAATAAACAAGCATACATTGTTGCCAAAACACGCAAAAGCATCCTTTTAATGGAAAAGAAATGCTTGGGATACATACTTACATACCTACTCGCATTCATATTTAAGAACGTTTACATTAGTTTACTGCTCTATTTGCGCGAGATAATCATTATCATCATGATGGTGCTTCTGATATGCAGTTACGGTTCCCCCATCATTATATGCTGCCTTCTAAAAACTGGCAATGAAGCTGCAAATAAAAATATTGGAAATGACGATGATTACGATAAAAATTACGATTATGTTAACTTTGATGATGGTAGGGCATTGCACAAGAAGTCATATTAGTGATAGCTTTACTGATAGCGCTGGTTATATTCAGATGCTGATGACGATAATGATGCTGGCGATGATGTGCTTACATATTGCATTGCAACGATTGTCATACATTTTTAATGTTTGTTTTTCTTCTTTCTCTCTCTCTTTCTCTCTCTCTCCACTCCAATTTCAACTGAAAACTGCTGTTGATGTGTATTTAGATGACGATTAGTTTAGATTGTTGTTGCTCATGTTTTAACCATGTACTTAACTATGGTTCCTTTTTCTACCATCACCATTATCAACCACTACTGATACTATGCTGTCAGAATAACCGTAGGTGTCACAAAGTGCGTCAAATAGGAGATTTGTAGATGCAACAAAAGAACACGTTAAAACAATGCCTTAAACTTTCTTTGTCAACGGAATGTTGAAAATATTTATTTAAATTTACGAAACAGAGAATAATTTCTCATTGATATTAAATTTTCAAATAGAATTTTGTTTCAAATCAAAATTATTATTATTAAAAGAAAGATGTACTTATAGACGTCTTGATTTACTAAGATAATGCAATTTGCGAGTTAAATATTGGTAACATAAAAAAAATAGCGGAAAGTTCGAATGTTGCATAAGGGAAAAACGCATAGCACCATTTCAAAACAACTTAAACTTTGATAATCGCACTTCAAAGTTACCTAACCCTATAAGGTACAACCATACTTCGTTCGTCTCCAAAATTATTTTTGAGATTATAATTTAATGGATATTAGCAAGTGGAGACATCACCTATCTTTACTTCTTCTAAAAAGAGGATCAATATGGGGATCGATATCATTACGCTATAACAGAATTTTTTTACCCTTAGCTAAGTAGATCTAAATGACATTCACTTTTAGCTAGATGGTCACATGCCCGCAACACGATTTAGTTATGAATGAAATAATTTCTAGGCATATAATTTCATTCTTGCAATTGTATGATCTTACATAACATTTTTTTGAAATAAAAGGATCATGGCAACAAGCTTGCAATCGCATCCGTATTTAAAAATGCCACACAGCAGCAATAATAACTTTTAGCATAAACGTAAAAAAAATAAACATGGATGATGATTATAATCATATTATTTGTCCCTAATAGCCTTCGACTTACTCGACCAACCACCGCCAAATTAGGTCGATTCGATATTTTTAATAGATCAATTGTAAGTGAATTTTTTTTTCAGAAATAAAATTTTGTGAATAAAAATATTCAGTAGTATTATATTTTGTGAAAATTATAATATTATTACGAAGTAAACGAAAAGACCCACTGTGCATTTTCTAAGAAATCTTATACAAACAAGACGGCAACTACATGCTTCTAGGAAATTCAACGAAATAATGTAAACAGCAGAAAACAAAAACAACTAACACAAAAACAAAAACAAAATACACAGCCAAGTAGAAGCCCATGCTTAATGATGATAACAGCAATAATTTGGGGTGATGTTAAAATAGAATATTCTTATATGTGCGAGAACCGTTTAAAACAATAATATGAGCACCACTTGCTGGACAAATTAATTACTTTAAGTTGCATCATCATTGAGTAAAAACAACAAAGTTAGCATCGTGTTTATTTTGTGTGTATTGAAAGTAAATAAATCGTTTAATTTATAACTATAAAGTGCTGTGTTATCATTTCGCATAAAAAAATTAATATAACAAAAAGTCTAGTAGAAGAAATAAATAGTAGGTTATGCTTGTGCCTACACTTATTTCAGGGCGAATTCACAAAGGATGAATGGATTATATTACGCAGCTTACACATGATTACCTTTTTTTAATTTTTATATATAAAAATTTATCCTTTTGTATTGTGTTTGAAGACTTAAGTGGATTTTGCAAAACTGAAAAACTTTTGAAGGTAATACATATTCTTTAGGGATATGTGACGATGTTAGTGGTTCCTCTCTTCCATCCTTAAATATAAAGGATTTTTTAACAAGAAGTTTGTTTCATAAAACAAAATAAAACAAAAAATTTAGATTAAGATGATTCGAATTTGTATTGTATTACGAAGAGAAATATTGGACAATCACGAATGAAAAATGATATCTGCAAATATCCACCAGGAACACTCTGACAGATGTCGATTCTTTCATCAAAGCTTTTAATCACTTCTTCACGTTAATCGCATCACGGATTTTGACTTTGTCCTTAACGTATATCCACAAAAAATAATTAAGTAATGTTTAATCACGCGATTTCACTGGCCACATAACTGCTGATTATCGTCAAATTATCTCACCGGGAAATTTAGCTTGAAAAAATTGATAGCTTAATTGGCTCTGTGACATGTTGAAACCACATGTCATTGATATTCACGTCGTCAATAATAGGCCAAAATTGAGTTGTTAGCATTTCGCGATAGCGTGATCCATTGACCGCCACCGCATTTTCAGCCTCATCTCCGAAAAAAACGGCTCAATCACGCCCCAGAGCAACGGCTTCGCTCTACGATTTTCAGAAGCGCAAATACGGTAATTTTGTTTGTTGACAAAGCCTGACAAGTAAAAATGGGCTTCGTCTAAAAAATGATTTTTTCAGAAAAACCAGCCGGTTGTTCTTGAATGAATTGAGCAAATCTGCAGCGATGTGAATGGTCGGTCGGCTTCAATTTCTGTACCAGTTGAAACTTGGCAAGCTTCAAAGTCAAATTCTTACGCAAAATTCGCCATGTGGTAGTTTTGGATAACCCCAATTGTTGAGAACGCTGAGGATTTGACAAATTTGGACCCGCTTTAACATTGTGGCTCACAGCAGCGATGTTTTCAGTTGAGCAACCCGGTCGAACACGTGTTGATGTATGCATGTTTTGTATCGAACCTTTCGATTCAAATTCAACGACCAAATTCTTAATAGCGGTCTCAGAAGGACGATTATGTTGTCCGAAAATATCATTTTACGAAATGTAACTTTAACGAAACCCCAATTTTCATAGTGGATTTTATTTATTTTAAAGAGATTTTCGCTCGAAATTGAACTCATTGCAACAATTGCAAATTAATTTTTGGTTCTAGATGTTCTTAGGTGTTACCATAAAAAAACTTTCCCCAAACCAGTTCCAAAATGTCCTCCATGCTCCTCATAAGATTTAAGTTAACATTTAATTTGATTCATAAAAACAAGATGTTGGTTACAATAACAATTTAAGTTACTAGTTAAAATTTAAACAGTAATTAATTGCTGGCGATTATAACTTGAACACAAGCAACTATTTTTCAACGAATCTAAGTTTAATCAAAGTGATTTATTAATCAGGTTTTTCTATTTTCTTTTCCTTTTTATTTAATTGTTTTATCTCAAAAGCGAAATTAAAATTTAATTTACTTTATTTTCAAAACAATTAATTTTAAATAAAATCTTGAAAAAGCAAACAATTGCAAAAATGAAAATAAAAACAAAATAAGCAAAGCGAATTAAAAATTTGCTAAAGCAACAATAGTTGTTTGAAGAAGTGAGTGGGGGGGTGAGTGTATGAGTGCACTTTTGTGGTAACGAAAATCCTTTACTTTCTTTTAAAATCATTTATTATTTAGCAAAAATTGTTTGTTGTGGCTTTGGTATTGTGTTTTGTATATATTTGTATATGTGCATATTTGTCCTTTGTATGTATGTTAAAATAGCATTAGTATTAGTGGTGAAATACAATAGCATGGTTGATTTACAAGTAAAATATCTATAGTATTTGTTGCGCATTGGCTTCTTAACCTAAATATTTCTGTTTGGTATTTATAAAAGGAAGATCTATAAACACTAATATAACTGTTGGCGTAAACGGTCCAGTGCAGTAGAAACTAAAACATAACTAGTCTTTTTTGAATAAAATATCGGGCTTTTCAATAAGAAGTTTGTTTTTTCAATTGTGGCAATACCACCAATATGACAGTTTTGACAATTAATTTTTTGACGTATTCGTAGTAGATACATTGGCAAATGTTACAATGAATTCAATTTCGTACGAAAATCGCATTAAAATAATTAAAATCCACTATGAAAATGGTGGTTCTGTTAAAGTTACATTTAGGAAAATTGGTTTTAATTTCGGACAACATAGTCGCCCTTCTGGGACCTCTATTAAGAAGTTGTTCATTAAATTTTAGTCGACAGGCTCGATACAAAATGTGCGAACAACAACGCGGTATTCGAACGGGTCGTTCAACTGAAAACATCACAGCCCAGTGTTGAATAAATTCCACCACATGGCGAATTTTGCATTAGGATTCGACTTTGAAGCCTTACAAGATTCAACTGGTGCAGGAATAGAAGCTGACAATTCATATCGTCGTTTTTCTGAATAAATCATTTTTTCATACGAAGGCCATTTTCGCGTGTATGTCAAAAAGCAAAATTGCCGCATTTGGGCTTCTGAAAATTTTAAAGCGATTATTGAGAAAACTTTGCATGTCTCACTGTATAGTGCGCTATGCGGTCTGAGGACATGATTTGGCTGTTTTTTTTTTCGACTTAATATTGACGACGTGGATATGACTGATATATGGTTTCATCAGGATGGTGCCACATATCACACAGTCAATAAAACTATCAATTTATTGCATACCAAATTTTCCGATAACATAATTTCACGGCAATCAGCAATTATGTGGCCAGCCAAATCGTGACAACTTATTTTTTGTGGTACTATGTTGGGGACAGAGTGTACGTGGAGCCAATCGAATAGATTTCAGCCTTTAAACTCAAAATCCGTGATAATTAACAAAATAGGATCGCCATTTTGCTAAAAAGTGATTCAAAACTTTGATGAGAGAATTGACATCTGTCAGCGTGGTCGTGGTGGACATTTTCCATGTATCATTTTTCATTCATAATTGCCGAACTTTACTCTTTGTGGTACAATAAAAATTTGAATCATCTTAATCTAAATTTTTTGTTTTATTTTGTTTTAGAAAGCAAACTTCTTGTTGAAAAACCCTATATATGGTCCTGAAAATATCAATGATACCAAGGAAAGTTTTATTATATATTTATTTAAATGGTCTTTAAGCATTTCAAAATACATTAGCTTTAAATCACCGAAGGGAACTTAATAGATAATGAGGATAATAGTCTATCTTTCGCAATAATATTACACAAATATTTATGAGTTAACAGCTTCTACAGGGTTTTGCTCTGTACGCAAAAAAATCAAAACTTTAAACTTCAAATATTAAAAAAAAAACAAAACCTTAAACTTCAAATATTTAAAAAATCGTTGCATAAAATCTTTTATACTTTACTCAAGAACCACAAACACAATAGAAATAACATAAGTTGTTATTGCCCCCTGGAAAAATATTTTTTACTCCGTCTGTGAAGGGATTTATAAATTTGTAGTAAAATATTGAAACTAAAAAGCACAAATCTTATTGTTCTCGTATAACGTTGATGACCTCCTTTCTTTTTGATTTTTTCTTCTGTAATAGATACACAGGATCATTTATACTAACCGAGACTTTTAGCAACATGCATACATACAGTTCAAGAATATTTTTATTTTTGTTATCATATAAAACAGTCGTTGACAAATTATAGAAAATGGCAATGATGATTTTAGAAAAAAAAAACTTAAGGATGCCTAGAATTAATAATGAAATTGTTTCAAAGCCACAATAAAACCAATCTGATATCGTTAGAAATCTTAATGGATTTTACTGTAAAACAGTCTTCATTAATTCGGATTAAGTTACATAACATTTCATATGTTGTACATGATATTATTTTGCCCACTTCTCATTAACAAAAGTCTCTAAATCTAATTTAATTTGAGAAATACAAATCTTAATAAACTACATGAGCAGTAACAAGATGACCACATTGATTTTAATAACGACTCTTCCAGAGGGGGTGTGATGTGGGTTGAAGAAAGCGATCAAGCAGAATGGGTAATAAATTATTACGTAGCTATAGGGACAACTTTTAATTTTGTATACTTATTTTTATAGCAACGTAACATTAAATACACCGCGTACATTTATAATTACAGTTGAACAACAAAGCCCGTTGCTATCGGGACTCCCTTATTTTTACTTTAACTATAACTGTCCGCGGTTTAAAAAAAATATCGTTTATTTGTCAAGATCTAGGCCTCTATTGAACGATGTTTCAATAGAGGCCTTTTTCTCATATTTTTTTTTATTTTATTTGTAAATTCATTTCTAATGGGAAGTATAATTTTCTGTGGAAAATTCATTGGGAAATTTCATGTTCTTTAGCTAAATTATTGATACAGTTTTTAGAGAAGTTAGAAATTATTATTTATATTTTTAATGTATATAGTTTTCTGTTGTTAGGAGGTAGTTAAAAATATATTAATAAGCCAACATATTTAACAAACTCTTCGATAACATAAATTTATTGTAAAAAAAAATGTTGTGAAAACAAATCGATAGTTGGATATATACGAACTTAACAACAGAACTACCTAAAAGCGTACACTGACTCACCAGTACGAATTATATCACGGCTTGTCAATGATGTTTTCACATCAAAAGCGTTCGCCATTAAGTAGATAAGGCAGGAAATAACAACATTAACAAATCGATAACTTTAGAAATTTTATTATCGGCAAATAAATTTACTGATTCTCAAAAAAAAAGTTAATAAATTTATTGTTAAAGGAAAATATAAGAAACGATAACACAAGTGTTCTCAGTAATATAATGGTTTTTAGCGAAAAATATATCCAAATTAAGAATAGTGTTTACTGATTAAAATTGTTGGATTAATCTGAAAAAAAGAAAAACTTTCGAAAAAGATTAATTGATAACTTTAAGGAATTATCGAAAACAACTTTCAATCTTTTATTTATATATTCATATCAATCTGCGGAAAGAAAAAAGGCCACTTAGCCAGTTTCCATGAGCTAAAATATTAATTTATAAATTTATTTACTATTCAAACTAAAATAAATAAAAAAAATTATCCTCAGCAAACAAAATTTTCTCAGCAAAATTTAACGATAAGCAAGTGAATGCGTAATCTTAATTAGTAGCGGGCTGTGTATTAATGACAGTTAATGAAGTAACACTATAATGGGCTAAAGAATACATAGGCACAGCATAGGAATAAAGCAGGTCAACTAGTAAAAACTAGATTGGCTGCGAACACAGAATATCTTTGGGCAATGGCTAAATGCGAGTTCAATTCCTACAATGGTTAAAATCATTAAACCTAAAAAGCTAAAAGAAGGCTACCACATGTAGACAGGATCGAATGGTGCTCATAGAGCCCCTTGGCAGGAAGGCTATTACGCTGGCCAAAGGTTAGGAAGTAATCTGTCAAATGATTAAATGCCAAGCATTAAGTTGAAGGAGTTTGATTACGAGGAAAAGCTGCTCAATTTTGCCAAGTGATACAGTAAAATTTGTACCATTTTGATAGTAAATGTTTACAATTCTAATTTTCAAAAATGTAACGTTTCATGCATAAAGTTTTCCTAACTTTTTACTAAATAAATGACAAAGCTCAATTCTTGATATTTAACATTTGAGAGACAATTTATTTGCTAACTTTAAATTTGCCCACCCACTATAAACTGCTTACTTATTTTCCCCCATGCAAGCAATCGAAAAGTTAGAGATTTAAGACAGATTTTTTTAAGAAGAATCTGAAGTTCCAATTTACTTTGATGTAAAATTTATATCGATTTCTTAAAAATGAAGAATTAGGCAATCACCAAATTAGTATATGAACACCTGTTGCACCAGAACTGTGTCAAAAAAATTCGCCAACCAGAGGTGGTAAAAAGTATTTGGTGAAATGAATCAAGTCAAACATTTAAACAAAAAACAAATCTGCACTAAATGATATTTAGAAAAAAGAGCTAATAAAAGTATAAAAACATTGGAAAGCTATCGTAGCAATACAAATTTTCTATGCTATTTCACTGCCATCAACTAATAATTCAAGAGAAACTTAGTTCATATAGTCGAGTTTTTTGACATAGAATCCTTCAAAAGTTAAATATTAGGTGATTTTAGTGCCGAGTTTGTGGAAATTTTCTGATATTTCTTATGACTACAGTATGATTCTAATACAACATACCTTTACCGATAAGTGGGGTGATATTATCATCCTACTTGACTAGTTGTCATTAAATTTGATTGCTATTTTTGAATGAAAGCATGTCGAAAATATTTTTTAAATAGATTTTTCTACTGAAATAGAAATATTGTTTAAACAAATTTTTTCAGAATTTGTTCATAATTTATGTTAATTTAAAATATATAAAGAATTTGCTAGATGTAGAAATAGTTGCTAATATTTTGCACATTACTGTACTTTCTGTATATTCAATTAATTGTGCTTCTTTACAAACATTAAGGTTTGTATGCAAACATTTCATGATAATTTAAATCGTATTAAATTTACCATACATTTGTATTTAAATGATTAAGAAAAGTTATTTATTTAGTCAAAGCCTTGAAAATTCAAAATTTAATAAACTCATATTAGGTTTGATTTAACCGTGATGCTTTTTAATAGAGGTAGGATACCTTTTTATAGAGGTATTAAATTTCGAAATGACAAGAAATTTACTTTATTCGAAAGATAATCTCCAGGTATTATAATTTAAATATAACTTTTGGCATACGACCACTACGGCTGGCTCAAACGTAGGTCCAAATATCGATGCCTTTTTTCATTGTGGCCTTACAACGGCAATAATACGGCGAATGTTATCCTCTAAGTGGTCATTATTTTCTGACATATCGTCGACTTTACATATTCTGCACATTCTAGTTCATTTATTCTGGTTAATTTATTAACAAATTTTATCGATATGAGGAAAACCATGTAGAAAAGCATTTCTATATTTATTGTATTTATAGATTTAAATACCTTTCTATAATTAGTAAACCTATTAGTTAAAAAACGCTTTAAAAAATTCCATAACATATATTTGTTTTAGTAAATTTATTTTTAACAATTTTTCTATAAATTATGGAAGATTAGATTACTGAAAAAAGATTCATTAGCTTAAAATAATAAAGATTTCTGAAAGATACTTTCGATAGCATTTATTATTAAAAGTTTAAACAAAATATTTTTCTACTTATAAATTTTATATACTTTCTAAAGATTATTAATCGATAACTTAAAATGTACATAATTTCTCTTTCTGTCGAACGAATTCTTTTCAACTAAAATTATTTTCGACAAAATTTTAATTTATAATTGTTGTTTTGGTAAGTGAATTTTGTAAAACAAATCAATTACTTCAATTAATTTAATAAAATTCAATTTAAAGCTAAAAACTTGATTTTCTTTAGAGTGCTTGGCCAGGAACTCTTTAAGCAACTTTTATACGTTCCTTTTTTGGATTGTGCTTTATTATTGTTTATTTTTGTCGTACTTTCATATGACTTTGGCTGGGTTTTTGTTTAAAACCAATGAAAGGAAAATACAATAATAAACTACGAGGTTCAGTTAGAAAATAAGCTGTCGTTGTACCAAAGGAAGTTTAAATGTTACTCAGCATTACTCCAAATCAATTGTGAAATCTATATCTGTTTCATTCAGGAAGGGCAACAAAGGATACAACACTTAAGAGACCTTAGTTCACACGATATTATTACCTTAATCTAGAATCATGATCAATGAATCTATGAGTAAAGATTTTTGTTTTATGTAATCGAGTCTATAGTATAAAGAAAATAAAAATGTCAGTTACTTTTTGATTATACTTCGTATAGTACACACACATTCAATTAAGTACTTGTGCGGTTACATTTGAAAATGTATATATGGATATTTTGATGATACTCATAGATGATATTGGTATGCTGGCCTGTAAATTTTATATTCTCGTTAAAATAAATTCTTTTACACACACTTGCAAAGCCAGGGAAATATAAGATGTTATTGTGCTCAAAAGACAAAAGCATTACAACACATATAAATAAATATATTTTTATTTTTAGATATTCATATACATAACTACATATATATGTGTGTGTTAATGCTGCTGACAACTTCCGTTTTGAATTAATAGCAACGATATGTGGAACAAAAACAAAACAGTATACAAACAAACAAACAGATTTCTACTCTCATCCACATCTTCATAGTTAGTTTCCCACATTCGGTTCTTATATTTCTTTGATTTTCTCTTTTTCAAAAGCCAATAAACTTTGAACTGTATTTATAGAAAATACTTAAACATACAAACACTTGTACATACATGTACTATACCTTTTATGTTACAATAGACTATTGTTTACGACTACATATTATACTATTTGTTCGTATGTGTGCCATTTGTTTTATTGTCTTATTCCATTTTTAGTATGTGTATACGTACGTTTGTGCTCTTTTAAATATTTTTGGCTTTTGTATTTTAGCCTTATTTACGATTATCATTAAGTCATCTTTTTGAGGTTTTAAATAATAATTTTTATAACCTTTTTCGACAATAAAAGTTTTGTGTTTTCAGCTTAAAATTAAAATTTGTATAAAAAAACTTGTCATGGGGAAAAAATGTGAGTTAAATTATTGAAAATAATTGCATTAGCAGACTGTATGAAATTACTTTTATTTTATCATTTGAAAAAAGTCTTAAATGCATAATTAAATATTAAATTAAATATCGGATTTTTTAACAAGAAGTTTTTCAGTTGTGGCAACACCAACAACAGCATTAGCAATTGTTATAATGAATTCGATTTCGCACGAAAATTGCATTAAAATAATTAAAATCCACTATGAAATGGTGGTTCTGTTAAAATACATTTTCTAACTTTCGTAATATTTTCGGATAAAATAATCGCCCTTTGAGACCACTATTAAGAATTTGGTCGTTAAATTTGAGTCGACAGGATCGATATGCGAACGTCAACGCGTTTTCGACCGGGTCGTTCAACTGAAAATATCGCAGTCGTGAGCCGCAGTGTTGATGCAGATCCAAATTTGTCAATTCCTCGAAGTTCTCAAAAATCGAGTTATCCAGAAACACGAATTTTGTGTAAGGATTTGACTTTGAAGTCCTACAAGTTTCAACGGGTGCAGTAATCGACCGACCATTCACATTACAACAACCGACTGGGTTCTTCTGAAAAAATCATAGTTTCAGACGAGGACCATTTTCAGTTTTCAGAGTATGTCAACAAGCAAACTTGCCACATTTGGGCTTCTGAAAATCCTAGAGCGATTATTGAGAAGCATTTCCATTCTCAACGTGTCATTGTATGGTGCGCTATGTAGTCTGGAGGCGTGATTTGGCCGGTTTTTTTTTGGAAGATGAAGCTGGAAATGCGGTAACGGTGAACAGATCACGCTGTCCCAAGATACTAAAAACTCAATTTTGGCTTATTATTGACGACGTAGATATCACGAGCATGTGGTTTCAACAGGACGGTACTACATGTCATATAGCGAATGAAATCATTAATTACATGACAATCAGCAGTTAAGTAGCCAGTCAAATCGTGTGAATAAATACCACTGGATTATTTACTGTCTATAAGGAGACAATCGAATCAATTTCAGTCTTAAAACTCAAAATCCGTTATGTGATTAACAAAATATTCCAAAAACATTGACAATTCAATTGTTACAATGAATTCAATTTTGCACGAAAATCGCATTAAAGTAATTAAAATCCACTATGAAAGTTGTGGTTCTGTTAAAGTTACATTTTGTAAAATTCGAGATGTTTTTTAATAACATAATCGTCTTTCTAAGACCGCTATTAATAATTTGAAAAAATTTCCATAGAATTAATTCATTTCCCAACCATCAAAAATAATCTTTATTTATCTAAATTTTCTGATGCCACATTTGTACCACAATTTCCGGTATACAAAAATATAAAATTTACGCGCATGGGCCTACGTAACAAAATCTTCGAGCTTCTAGATTACTTATGGAAATAGTGCGATGGCTTGCCCATGCCATTCTGCAATCTCGTTAGAAAGCAAGTTTTAAGAATCTATACCTTCTTCACTTAACCAACTTTTATAGCTCCGAAATTTTAGAATAATTATAAAGAAGATAGTGTGATTTTATTGTCGATATCACTAGCTGGTATAGATTTCAAAGTAAATTAAATTAAATTAAATATACGAAAACTAATATATACTTCGCAAGGATGTTACAACTTACGTAATCTTAAACATTTTTTGATGAAAAATTATAACTTACATAGAAAAATATTTTAGCGAAAGGCGTTGTCCACATAAGTAAAATGAAGAGTTTACAAGTGAAACAACAGATGAATGTAGAGGCATCCAAGATGCACAGTTAAGAGGCAGAGTATTGCAGGCAAAAGAAACTCGTCTTAAGTAAAAGGTGTTTTTTTAAGCTAGATAGAACTTTAAATTGTAAAAAGTAACACAAAAAATGAAATTTTGATGAAACATTTTTTTTTATTTGTTTCAGTATACTCTGACAAATCATCACGAATAGACTCTCGCTTGAACAACGCTACGAAATTATCCAAATTTACTTTGAAAATCAGTCTTCGATTCGCGCAACTTATAGACGACTTCGTCATTTTTATGGCGTACATAATCGTGCATCTGAACAAGCCATTCGTCGAACTGTCGATAGATTTCGTACCACATACTCTCTAGAGGATGCAATAACACCAACACGTCGAAGTAATGTGCGTACTGAAGAGAATATCGCCGCTGTAAACGAAAGTGTGGAAGAAGATCCAAATTTATCAATTCGTCGTCGGTCGCAGGAATTGGGGCTCTGTCCGTCCACTACGTGGAAAGTTTTGCGCAAAGATCTCGGCCTACACCCGTATAAGATCCAGCTGGTGCAGGAATTGAAGCCACGAGACCATTATATGCGTCGTTCTTTCGCCGATTGGGCTCTAGAGCAGTTGGCAACTGACCCGTTGTTTTATCGCAAAATTGTGTTCAGCGATGAGGCGCATTTTTGGCTTAACGGGTTTGTTAATAAGCAAAATTGCCGCATATGAAGTGAGACCAATCCACAACAGACCCTACAGACTCCATTACATCCAGAAAAATGCACCGTTTGGTGCGGTTTTCACGCTGGTGGCATCATCGGACCTTATTTCTTCAAAAATGAGGCCGGAGCTCGCGTTACGGTCAATGGAGATCGTTACCGCACCATGATCAATGATTTTTTGTTTGAAAATATGGATGACATTGATCCGGACAAGATGTGGTTTCAACAGGATGGCGCTACGTGCCATACAGCGAACGCAACCATCGACTTATTGAAATCAAAATTTGGCGATAAGTCGATTTCGAGAAATGGACCTGTCAATTGGCCTCCAAGGTCGTGCGATTTGACACCACTCGACTATTTCCTGTGGGGCTACGTGAAGTCACTGGTTTATGCTTTGCCTTGGAGGACAGCATTGTTCGTGTTATTCGTGACATACGCCCAGCAGTGCTCGAAAAAGTGGCCCAAAATTGGACGTCCAGAATGCGCTTCGTCAAGAACAGCCGCGGTGCCCATATGCCCGAAATCATTTTCAAATATTAATGTCACGTATTGATCCTTCGAATAAAAAAGAAATTTTGATTACAATTTAATTTTTTGTGTTATTTTTTACAATTTCAAGTTCTATCGGGCTTAAAAAACACCCTTTATATACAAAATACTATTAATGTTAGCCTCCTGCCAAAAAAGTAAACACCAACGACTTTCAATTGATAAAGACTTTAATTTTCGAAATCGCGAGGCCAGCTAAATTTTTAGGAATTTGTGGATCTGCATAATTAAATGTAGAAAATCTTATTCAAGAGATGTCTATCCGATTTGATATATCAATGAACTGAGAAATTATTTTGGAAGTTAGCGAACTGGCGAAAAAATGTAAGCCCGGTTCTATTGCAGAAGTGCAGAAGAATTCCTATGAATCTAGTAGACACCTAGTCTAACAAATATTACATGCCCTAAAACTATAAAAATGATAGAAAACAACTACATTCTATGAAAAACTAAAGACGATATCGTCTGTGTTATAAGAAAATAGAGAAAAATAGTAATTTTGGGCTGTATCAGGAGGAAGCTGGGATCGCAGGACAAACGCTGTGCGAAAATCCATATATGGGTGACAGAAGATAGAAGATCACGGATAATACATATTAGCATAAATAACCTAAGCCAACTGACATCCTTAACAGTCCTCTGACGGGCATCCGTTTTCTGAAAAATCGCATTGGAATTGTAGTTAACATTACTACAATATTAAGTTAATTTTTTCTATAAATATATATTGCAACAGAACATTTTCTTTCAAATTCTTTAGCTTCAAAAATATAAGAAACTTTTTCTATGCAAAACTGTCACAAATTTATATGTCATCTAATATTTTATGCAAAATAAAATATAATGATACTATCTTGAATGCAAATAGAAATACACATGTACGCACAAATATAATCATACATATTTATGTATATAAATATGCATTATAATAAAGTATATTTTTTAGCAGTACTCGCAATAAGATCTCAAAATATCTAAACACCTTTTTTTATTTAACATTCTTTTTTCATCTGGAAACTCGTATGTATTCAAGCGAAAAATGTCATGCTCTCTTATTTTATATTAAAAAATGTTTGCACCATTTTTCTTTCTAACTATAATATACTTCATTTTTTTATAGATTAATATATCATGTCGTCAGACGAAACAAACAGTGAGTTCAATATTGACACGTACCAATTTTGTTACACTTAAATATGTGACAGACAATTGGGGCACAGATGCGAATGGTTTCAAATTGGTTATAACATCCGTAAAAGATCCAAGTAAGTTATAACAATTTTAAAGAAAAAAATATAAAAAATAATAAAACATTTATTCAGAAAATGTAAGTGCAATAAAATAAATACTGCTCTGTTAAAAGAAAAACATTTTGAAAACTTGTAAAGCAGAAGTACTAGTAGATATTTGGATAAACAAGTTTATAACGATGTTCATTTAAAAATTATCATATAAAATAACCGAATGCAATATACTCTCCAAACTAGAATTAGAACCATTTAATTTCTGTTTCTAGTAGCCACAACATTATTTTCTTTTATAAAAACACATAAAATTTTGCTGCCATCGAAAAGACCAATTTCTTAAGATTTAAATCAATTTTGTACTAAAAAAAACATTTACAAATTTCGTTTTTCATTTATATTGATCTTTAAATTTTCAAGGAAAATAGTTATCAATAAAAAAAGGAAACGAAATGGCCTATTGTGTATTTAAGAAAGTTCGAAAAAGCAAAACACACAGGCAATCACACTGACTGATAATAACAACAATATGGGGTGATGGTAAAGTAGCATATTCTTGTATATGTGAAAACCGCTTGAAACAACTATATGTATAAACACAACTTCCTGCGCAAATTAATTGATTCAAGTTGAGTCAGCAGCAGAAACTAAAAAGTTACGATCGTGTTTATTTTGTGTGTATTAAAAGTAAATAAATCGTTTAATTTCATTTAAAACTCTTAAATACTGTGTTATTGTTTTTCAATAAAAGAACTTAATAAAACAAAGCGTTTATTAAAAGAAATAAACGCAACAATATGATAACAAATGTTTAACTACAATAATTTTAATAAGAACTTTATTATTTTAAAATCGATTATAAAATAATTCATTTTATCACCGATTATACTTTAAACACTTTAACGATATTTATCCAACTACACTTTCCCTTCTGTAGTTATAGCGGATGCGAAATTTCAGGATTGATACCACTTAACTTGTTCGCTAGCCGGCACTAGTGTTATTGATAGTTTTTCGTTCCTTGCGGCGTTCCTATTTTCGTCTCTATTTCTCGAGCCTAACCTCGCTTTCTTTAAACGTAAATTTTAGCTCTTTTTAAATTGCAACCCTTAAATATTGTTACGTTTATTACTTATAATGAATGTTTTGTTATATTGAATTCTTTTATTGCAAAATAATAACACAGCACTTAAAAGTTTTAAATTAAACGATTTATTCGTTTTTAATACACACAAAATAAACACGATGGTAACTTCACCACTGTAACACCTTTAAAGATGCTTTATTATTTTGTTGTATTTTCTCAACGATGTTTCAACTTGAATTCATTTCTATTACCAGCAAGTGGTGTTCATATATCTAATTTAAACCGTTCTGGTAATTATAAGAATATTCTACTTTAACATCATTATATATTGTTGTAGTTGTTATCATCAATGTGTACGCGCCCATTTGGCGGTGTTTTGTTTTTGTTCTGTGTTAGTTGCTTTTGTTTTCTGTTATTTAGCTTCTTTCCTGGAAATAATAATAAGCATGCTGTTGTTGTTGCCTTGTATGTAAAATATTTCCTAGAAAATACGCAGTTTGTAAAAGACACAATAGATCGTTTCGTTTACTTTTTCACTGATGATTATTTTCTTTTAAAACGAAAACATCTTGGTAACAATATTTTCCATTATATTTAGTAAACTAAAATATGGTGACCAATTTACAAAATAAAAATTTTATTTTCTTTTTCCGTATCGTGAATATACGGGCCATCCAAATTAATTTTTTTTTCGTCATTAGCAAAACCTCATTGTTAAATGTGCCATATCTTTTACTTTCTTTCAAATTGTAAATGATTTTCTTTAGGGAAATTTTTCAATGGTGGATTTTCTAAGCATTATTCTTACCGTTCAAATATTTGCGGATACCAACCTTAAGAATTGATTTTCAATGCTGAAAAGCAAGAGCTTGAGATAATTTTCAAGATTTTTCTCATTTCTGTTGAAGCTGAGGCAGTTGGGATCCTTCTTTTGTAATTGTTTCCACTGTTTGTGATTTCGCATGGTTTCCGCTGGAACAAGCTAATAAACATTTACTTACGAACTATTAACACTGATTTTGTCTCTTTCATGCCTTTTTCACTTCCTATTCGTGTTCTTGGAGTAAGCTTAAGAAAATGCCCGTTTTAATGGTAGTAAAATATTATCTGTTGAAAACATTTTGGGGATGATTCTAAGCATCAGATAGAGGTCATTTTTTTATTTTCTTAAGTTAGATAGAACATTATTTCGTAAAAAATAGGTAAAAATTAAGTCTTGGGATGGGCTAAACGAGTAATTATTTCCACCTTAGCCGAATCAGGTTTCAGCTTGCCTCTACCTAATATGTACTCCAGATATCATAACTTTTTACAACAGAATTTGATTTTTGCCACATTGATAAGCAGAACTGCTTCTGTTAGACTTTTAGATAATCTAAATAGACGAAAATTCTTTCACGTAGCGCCGCGGGGATTACTTTATTCATTAAATCACATAACCTATGGGGTGCGTTAAGCAACAACTCAAAGGGCATGATTCAGCGCATTAATCTTTCGAACGTCTTTTTCTTTTCTCGCTTACCGACTAAAGTAACCGGATAGCTTCATGGTCTCTTCGGATGGCTAAATGGGCTATCGCGAGCTTCGATGACGCCAACTACAAGCATCCTATCAAGCTCTGCAAACATTAGTTTTAGGACCACCGGAGAGAAAGAAAAGTGATAATTCTTCACGGGATTACGTCACAAGTATCTATCAGGTCTGTCTAAATGTGTTCTGCCTAGATCCTTTTTCGTACAGTAGGGGATCATCAATGTGACTAAATCCAACTCCTGTCGCTGTTTAACATTTAAATAATGAGTTGCGAAATCTAGGGTATTGTCCATATCCATGCAGAGACTTACTCCATTGGTCGTAAGGCAAATAACTTAAAAATCTTCATAAAATCAAGCTCCGAGCATGCACTAAATAAAACGTTATGACCTGTGTTGTATGGTCAAACGTCACTTCAGCTGTCTTGATAACAATAGCATAATCGTGGATCTGAAGCCCTTCCTTCTCTACCAACCCAAGACAAATACGGCCTAAGCACGTTACTGTGGCACCGCTGTCTAACAGCACTACAACTTCGTGGCCTCCTTAACTAATTCAAGTGTAAATCTCTTGCATTAACCTTTTCCAAATTTTATACCACTGCCGCGCCTTTTTTCTTTATTCGAAACATCAATATACGACATGACTTGATAATGCTTTCTATTATATGACCGCCAATGTCCACTATATTGACGTAGGTCTATCCTGTTGAAAGCATATCTCAACCTCGTCCACATTATTAAAGCACAACCTCTATCGACGGTAACGCGACCTCCGGCTTAATTTTTAAAGAAATAAAGTCCAATCATCCCACTAACGTGACCTTAATCCAAGTGCGATTATCTTGTTGATTAATATAACCATTAAGGCTAAAATTAACCTCATTGCTAAATACGATCTTGCATTAAAAAGTTGAATGAAATGAATTTTGACAGTAATACTGGATAATTTGTTAGAATTGTCCAATCGTATATCTATTAATGATGATTTATTAGAGTGTCAAATCGTTTCTTTGCACAGCGCACTTTGCTTTAATTTAAAAGCCGTTTCAAGACTTAAATATTTTTCAACATAAATTATGAAAAATCACTATCATATCTTTGATAAAAGTATTTCTATTAAAACTAGATAAAAATACTTTATTAGATTTTATAACATAATAGTTCTACATTCAAGTATTTATTGACCAAATTCAAATTCCTTCTTAACTTACTTATTAAAGGGTAACATTTCAATATTTTAATATTGCTTTTACGCAGAGCTGTAAATGAAACATTCATTTTTCAATTAATTCACGAATTGTTCATGCACTGAATTAGCAAATTTTGAATGAAATCTTTTCACACATGAATTAAGAAAATTTGATTCAATTCAAATGAATTTAGAATGATTTTAGAATTCAAATGAACTAGACAAATGAATTACAATTCGTTTCCAATCCAAATGAATTGGTTAAAGTGAATTCATAAATCATATCCATTAATCATAAATCATAAAGTGAATTCATAAATCATATTAAAATCAATTCATATTCAATTCATTTAAATTGAATTGATTTTGAATTAATTCAAATTCATTACCAACCCATTTAAATTAGATTGATTGAAATTTTGTCCTGGCTACTTCATGATAAGATTTACATCTGTAGTGGTCAAACTACTGGGAATGAAAAGCAACTTCATTCAGGCCCTAGGAAGCCGAGGACTAATTCTAGCAACAGGTCATTCCTAGTGGCAATTTTAGCGTTTTCAAAGCAGGATCGCAAACCACTACTCCTTGCTGAAGAGTTGGAGACTATCTAACTCCTGGTCCAGAACACATGACTAGCATGCTCACTGAATCCGGATTATTCACCCGTTGGTGTTATTAAAGGCGAGATGATCCTGGCCCCCAAATCAAATTTATAAGGAGCCGCGAAACACACAGCCACCACGATACTCCCGAAGGGCCAACCTCAATAATCAGTCAGAGAAACAGCTAAAAGGCTAAAGAGACAATTAGCGGAACTCTGGGGCTTACCGATTCCCGTGGAAATAACATAGAGCTGCCCCTTATACCCCCGAATAGCACAAGTCTAGATGGTTGAGTAATCCATAAAGTCTGATAAATGTGCCCCCGGGGAGAATTTTTTCGTGGTCACAAAGTTTCAAAAATTATTATTTGCTTCCTGAATATTAAATGTGTTTTGTCGTTCAGCGTATTTTAAAATAAAATTCAGCTCCCCCTGAAACAAATTTCAAACAACATGTTTTCTTTGATCAGGATCTAAGACAACCCCTTCCAATATTTGTAAGGATTATCATTTTGGATAGGAGAAATTTCCATTTTTCATTCTGCCGATTTATGGTTTTGAATTTGATTGCAATTCATTCATGATTTCATTCATTTGAATTTCAATTCATTATACTAACTCTTGTGAGTGAATTCAATATCAATTCAAACGAATTGGAAATGAATCGCAATTAATTTAAATTGAAAAAGAATTCCAACTCGTTCCAAAAATTAATTTAAATAGAACACGAATGTCAAATCGTTCTAGAAATTCATTTGAATTAAAAACGAATTCCAATTCGCCCTACAAATTCATTTGAACTGAAAATGAATTCAAACTCGTTCTACAAAATTGAATTCATTCAATTCTTTTTTGTTGTGAAATAATTAATTAAAAAAAAAGAATGAATCATTTACAGCTCTGCTTGCACAACATTATTATTTCCAATGTTTTTTAAATAACTGACGCATTTATTTTGATTTAAATTTATTACTTTATCTTAAGTGTTCTTAGCCGCAACTTAAAAAAGTGTTTTTATTATTTCATCCATATTACAGAACACACATGCAAAGATTTCACCTGTGGCTCAAATGGTTTTTGTATACATCCCGATTTACTATGTGATGGCATTAATCATTGTAGCGATAATTCCGATGAATTGGTGCATAATTTATGCCAAAGTAAGTACAAGCTGAACTCCATAATAATAAAAAAAAACAAAAAACCAAAAAGAAAACAGAAAAACAGAAAATATACACTTGAATTTTACAAATAAGTGCTACAACCGATAAGTAGTGAATTGGTGAGTGAGTTAAACTAACGCATCAGTATATATTTTATTATAATCATAGAAATAGCAGTTGTTGTACAGTTGAACATATGTATGTAAAATTGTAGCTCTCAACTACTACATTAACATAAGTGCAAGAATAATGCGAGCGAGAATAGCACTTGTGTATGCTTATATATTCATTCTGGCATTTTAGCATGTATAAATTTGTTTAAATACAATTTCAGTCAGCAGTAGCAAATAGTAACAACAGCAACATTTTTTAACGTTAATTTTGTGTTTGTTTGGTGTTAAATGTTGTATAAATGAATTTATTATCATTTATAAATTTATGCAGCTCGCATAGCTGATATTTAAATTGATAAAAGCATATATTATTGTCATTGTCGCTATAACTGAATATTTGTTTTTCTTAATCAGCACAATTTTGTTTAAATTACAAATATAATTAATTATTAACCTATAGGCTGAAAGTGAATTCAGCGTTATTTTCTGTTTATATTTATGTTTCTTTTTTTATAAATGATAGCTTATTATTTCATTATTGATGTTATTTAATTTATAGCTAAAACAATGTTTTGCATACATAAAATAGTACGTTTTTTAAGTCCTACAATGGCATGGTACATTAGAGTGGTTATCAAAAATTATCATCACGCCAGGCTATTACCATCAAAAAGGCTATTTATTCCTTTAAAATATATATTTTCAGGGACCAATTTTCAAAGAAAAAGGCTATTGAAGATATTTATTTATTTACTTATTTCATTTACAGAATTAAATTCTTACAGATTACTTTACAATATTAATTATAATATTTGAATAAAAGAAGCTTGAACATATTATAACTGACATTAAAATTTAAATGTGGGTTAAAACTATTACATAAATGCAAGCATCTTGCAATCGGCTCATTAATTGCATAATTCGTTCTGAAAAGACATTCTTCAAACATGCGATTATTTCTCAAGTCCCTTGGAGGACTGTATAACGTAAAATAATTTTTAATTTCCGGGCTATCAATATTGTCAGATAGTACGATAGTACGATCCTCTAAGGATTGTAAGCCTAACATTTTCCTCCTAACATCATAAGAAGGTAGTTCATGTGGCCAAATCAATTTTAAAGCAGTCTTAATGAATATCCTCTGAATTCGTTCAATACGATTTGATGGGCCTAAATGACTAGGATTCCAAACAATGGAACAATATTCCAAGATACTTCGAATCAAGGAAATGTATAAAGACTTGAGGGTGTATGCATATTTAAAATCTCTAGAATTTCTTCTAATGAAACCAAGCATACTATAAGCTCTAGAAATAACATAGTCGATATGCTTAGAGAATGTTAATTTAGTGTCAAAAATGACTCCTAAGTCCTTAACTTCAGCTACACGTTTAAGCAGGAAACCACCAAGAGTATAATCAAAATTTATTGAACCCGAAATATAAGCATATGTGACAACACAACATTTTGAAACATTAATACGTATGCCATTTTCAAAACACCAGTCAGACAGTTTGTCAAGATCAATCTGCATCCTTTCGCAGTCACCAATATCGCCAATAGTAGAATACAATTTCAAATCATCAGCAAACAAAAGACAGCTGGAAAACTTAAAATTCAATGGTAAATCTTTAATAAAAATTATAAAAAGTAACGGACCAATATGCGTTCCCTGAGGAATACCTGAATAGGCATCAATTATATCAGAAGAGAATGAATTACCAATTTTAACCTTAAGATTTATATTGGTCAAGAAACTATGAAGGAATGCCAAAATATTTTTCGAAAATCCAAATGTACAAAGCTTGAGCAGTAACAGATGATGGCTAACTGTATCAAATGCCTTAGCAAAGTCAGTGTATATAACATCGCATTGGCGCTTACTCATCATAGCAGATACAATATCACGGCTTAATAAAAGTAAGTTAGTCGTTGTAGACCTATTCGGCATAAAACCGTGTTGCCGGTCGGAAATAAAGCTCTTAACATGCTCCTATGGGCCTCCCTATGGGCTCTCCAGCCACACCAATTATAGCTGATATTGTGATGAAGGAATTACTTGATTCATATATGTATAAGTAAAATACATATAAAACCGAAGATTTTCACAAAATATGTAGATGATTTATTTTGTATGAGTTCGGAAGATGCAGTGGATGATATTTTGTCAAATTTAATAGTTTTCATCTGTATATTAAATTTACAATTGAAAGAGAGTTGGAATCTAAACTTCCATATTTAGATATATTGATAATAAGAAAGGAAAATATGTTAGTGTTTGATGGATAGAAGAAACCAACATCTTCTGGAAGAATTATTAATTTTTATTCCAAACATTCGAGAAAATTGATTATAAACAAGGCGAAAAATATGATGGACAGAATATTGACTATAAGTAATAGAGAATTTCATTTAATTTCATTTAAATAAGGAGATAATAAGAGATATACTGAATGACAATGATTTTCCAGTAGAATTTACTAACCGATTAATTAGACAAAATGGTAATCATAGACATAATTTAGGAAATACTACTGCAGAAACAAGAATTTATAAATCATTAACCTGTGTTCCTGGAATATCAGAAAGATTAAGAAAGTCTAAAATATATGACACTGATAGATATATGATTGCACGCAAAACATATAACACTTTAAATAAATAACTTAGCAGTATGGAGGATAAAATAGGAAAAATGGAAATATCTGATGTAGTATACAGGATACCATGTGGAGGAAATAACCAGGTGAATTGTGACAAAGTTTATATTGGGACAACAAAAAATAAACTTAAAACAAGATTAGCTGGTCACAGGTGTGACGAAAAATATAGGAATATTTCAACACAGAAGATATCCTTATCTTCATATTGTAAGAAATATAATTATTATCCAAATTTTGAGGAAGCGTCAATATTAGATATAGAAAAAAACTATAAGAGACGTTATATGTCAGAAATGTTAGAAATTGTTAATGTACCAAATGTAAGGAGAATAAATTTCAAAACAGACACAGACAATTTAGCGCAGAATTATAGGTACTTAATTAAAAAGACACATAATTTGTTATAATTATTTCATAAGAGAGAATTTGTTATTTAATTTCTGTTTCCTTGCTTTTGTATGTTTAAATATTTGCGGCTGTATGCATAAAAACTTAAAGTAGGTTTAACTGCCGTTGTTAAGCACAATTTCCTAAAGTTGTATTCAAAAAACGCTTTTTCCTTAAAATACCTTTGTTAACTTTAAAGTAGGAAAAACCTACGTTAAACCTACAATAAATTGACAGTTCAATTTTATTATTGAAAATTCAAAAACAAAACAAATTTTGTTTACAATAAACTGAGCCGTTTATTTTAAAAGTGGCATAAGTTACTTTGTTACTGTCATCTTTTTATTTTAAATTAGTTTATAAAATATTTTAATTTTTAGCCATTTCAACTAGTCTGTATTTAGTTTTCTTTCTGACACGGATTTTTCTAATGATTAAGTTGAAATAAAATCTTTTTTCTCCATGTTGTGTACTGTGAAGGATTTTTTTGACAGGGCGCTATTATTACTATTACTATTTTGTCCTTTACATATGGAAGTCACTATGTGCAATAATATGCTTTTGAGTTGTGACATTCTTAGATATTTTATACAACACGAAGCAACCGCCTGAGAATAAAAAAATTACAAAATAATGCTAATTATGTGTAGTATATTAGATATCACTATAATATAGTTCAGTAAACTGCACTATTCTTTCGAATTAATAAAAATAAGTCCAATAATCACAACAATACTTCAGATACACTTATTACATGTTTCCATTTCTTTCACACTAAGCTCCGTAATTAATTTCCTAAGTACAGCGACTAACGCCATTTTCAAAATAAGCATTTTTGTTACACCGTTTATTATCAACACTCCTCTCAAACAAATCTCAATACTTCTTAACTTATTAATATCAAATTTATTAAAAATGAAAAAAAAAATGTTCAGTTGTGACTTATGCCACTTTCAATGTAAACGGCTCAATTTACAATTTGATATTCCAAAAATTTTTTAAAATGTTTGTTAAAACAAATTGTAGTATACAAATAATAATAAAAACTAAAATATAACATGCCATTGAATATAAAACATTTTTACATCTTTATTTTATATTTTACAAAAATATAATTATAATTAATTATTTTAAACAAAAGTTTTATTGATGTACATATAATCAAAACAAAGCTCGTTATCCGAATAATTATTTTTTTAATATGAACAAATTTTTGTAAGTTCTTCGTAAGCCTTGCAAATTAACCATTTTGGGTGCTTTGCTTTTTATTAAAAAGATTAATAAAAAAAACAAAAAAAAATATGTTCATTTTGCTGAAAACAATTTTTTATGGATCTAACTACCCGGATAAATAATATTCATTTTTATACATCGTTAACTACAACGTAACAACTGAAAATAGTGGCATTGCCAGAATCAAAATACTAATTTTACTAAAGCATACATTAGCTAAAGTACTGTTTATGAATACCATTTTTTAACAAACGTCTGTTAACCTTAAAGTGTTTGTTAACTAACGTGTACTTTAAAGCTCAAGTAAGCATAAAATGCATACAGCCGTTGAAATTTAAATTTTGTATACATATATGTATGTATGAAGAAAATTATTTTTTATTGTCTTTTGTCAATTGTTTTCAAAATTTGTTTGGAAATAGTTAATAATTTTTGTTTTATAAAAATTTATTTCCTGAAGAAGCTTTCCAAGGGAAAGCTAAATATTGAATATATATGTGTTAAATTGAGTTAAAAACACCTTTCTAAAAATTAATACTTATTTATTAAATTATAATTAATAAAATTTATTTTAACACTATTCACCAATTCTACTAAGCTAAATGTTACACTATCATGTTTTTGGTGTTGCCACAATTGAAATACAAAAATCTTGTTGAAAACCTCGATAAAAAAATAAATAAATTTTATAATTATACTATTAATTTTATTTAACATTTGCAAGCTTTGTTTTATTGAAATACTCTCCTTCCATATGTTTGAGTTTATAGAAAGTCCATTTAAGACTATTATGAAACTTGAAGACTGATTTATTTTATGGACCTTCTGATTTATAATTGTGTTCAGAGTTAGCCACCTTGTTCACCTTGTAAACCATGCTATTCGAATATTTATTTTTAAAAGAGAAATTAAGTGTTTGTACAATTTAAAGCAGCTGAATTACAAAAGCAAAGTTTTTTAGGAATTTATGTGATTTATTAACATTTTTTTTTTAATTTTGCAGGTGAGACTTCTAGTACTGTATTTGGCATGGACATGACATGGTTCGTCATGATTGTGGTTAGTATCCTGCTGATATTAAGCGCAGCCATAGTAGGTATAACAATATGCGTGTGTCGACGACAAGAGGAAACCATCAACCAACAAAATACTGCCATACAATGTTAGTTAGTTTACACTACACTTTTTACATAAAATAATTTTTTATTTTTATTTATTGTTTTACTTTTTACAGTACATCACAATTTGGCTGAGACAAATGGCTCGTCTAAACATTTACATTATACGCATGGCGGTACGTTGACAAGAGAACATACACAATTACCGAACGCGTCGGGAAACTGGCATCACCCTGCGGGACCATACACCGGGTACCACCGCATGCAACGCAATTACTTGAAGATGGCCACCAAAGTCCGTCCCATCTTGTGCTTGGCAAATTTCGTCAATTAGGTCAAGATCTAAATACAAATTCAGTTAGTAACCTTGGATTATCACAAACCAATATTGCCCTTAATAATGCGGCTGGTCAAAATGCTGCCAATGCCGTGGGCACGGCTCAAAAAGATGAATGGTTTGTTTGAGAACATGCTCCATTAAACTGAATTCCTATAAAGATTTTGAATTGAAAAACAACAAACCAAAGACAAAAAAAAACTATTGAAACAAATTTATAATTATTTTTGTTGAACAAAATTTGCACAGCATTAAATGAAGTGAGTATGATTAAAATATAAAATTTCAATCAAGAAATATTTGTTTTAAATTTTTATTTATTCTATTCTAGGACTGTTTAAAAAACTTTCAAATAACAACAATTATTAAGTTTTGGTGGACATCACCCAGCAGGGTGTGTTATTAAGAGATTTAAAGTACCCAAATCTCTTTGGCAAAAACAAAAAATAAAAATACAAAAACTAAAAAAATATACAAAAAAATTAAATAATTTTCTAACTAGTGAAAAAATAATTTTTTTAATTTATGGTGTAAATAATTTATTAATAATAATTTTTTTTATTTTATTTTATTAACACATGAAAAAGTAAAAGAAATGTTTAGAAAAAAACTTTGCTCATTCGAAGAAATAATTTATCGATAGCTACGTATATTAATTTAAGTAAAATCGGCAACTTGCTTCTTTCTTTAATAAAGTTTTCCATTTTAATAAAATCAATTATCGATAGCATTTAATTACCATACAAAAAACAAATAAAACAAAATCAATTTTTTAGTACAATTTCAAAATCCATTTAACATAATTAAGTTTAAACAGAAAAAGGGGTTTTTCAATTAAAACAGCAACTTCAAATGACGAAAAGTAAAATTCTGGTAAACAATTTCAATTTTTTCATTTCGTTTTAAATTTGTTTTTTAAATAAATGAAATCCTCTTAAATTTTTTTTTGCTGATTGATAAATTCATAACCAATAAAAATTTTTAAAAATGTATTAATAAAAAAATATATATATATTATAAGTTTAAGTTTAAAATTCGAAAAATTATTTTTTAAAACAAAAATACAATATTAAAAATAAAATATTAAATAATAAACTATAAAAGCTTAAAATATTTTTTTTTTTCAAATAAAAAACAAATGCATTTTACTTAAAAAAAAACAAACTCAGAATAAAAAGAAATTAAATTCTAAGTTCAAATATGTAATTATGTTTCTGTAAATGAATAAATCGTATATAAAAAAAATAAATAAAAATTCCGATAAAATAAATCCAAACAAAACAGAGAAAAAAGCAGTATTGAAGCTCAACTATTGAAAATAAATTTAAATTCAAATAAAACTAAACGTAAACCTTAAAAACTTCCATATTTAAAAGTAAGAACTACCAAATTGAACAAAAATAAAAACTGATTGCAGAAACAAAAAAGAATTTTAATAATGAAATATTAAATAAAACATGAAAACCTTCCTCCCCTCCAAAAAACATTTAAACAATTTTAAAGTAAGAAACATATTTTTCAAATAAATTAACTTAAAGAACAATATTAAATGTCAAATAAGCCTTAAAGTGGAAGGGTCGTTAATTTTTTATCGCTTTATGCAAAAGTAAAAAGAGTACTTCCCAACCACCGTTACCTCGAGTTGTATAAATGCTATTCGCATGAACGATATATATATATACTCTCATTTGTTGTTATTTATTTTGGAGTGTTGTCCTAAACCTAGATCACCAATATGTCAACTAACTGATTCGTAAGTATATAATCGTATAAAAAATCCAGCTATAAATATAGTAGCATATTCGACCAGATGTGTAAATTTCGTTATACAAAACTTTGATTCGTCTTATTATAATAAACGGATGCTCTATCTGGTTTAATATTTCTCCTTCCTATTAATTATACGATTTCTTTTAACAAAACATTTTATAAAGTTGCAAGCATAACTCAAATTGATAACTTTATGATTAAACTCATTAAAAATCAGATATATACTGAATGTATATTTTATAACTATATTTAAGCGTTCAGTAGAGTATGATGACGATTCCTTTATTTAAATAAAAATCGATACATACAAAATTGTTTTAAAATTCCGATCTACACAAGAATTAAGAAGATTATAATAAGGCATATTATTCGTAATGACTTAAAGTCAAACTGGGAGATGCCAACTTAAGATCCCACTTCGTAACTCAGTGGCTACGACGACTGGTTGTTGAATATTAGGATGCTATCTATACAAGTAGAATATCCATTCTTAGCAATTGTTTTTACTGAAATAAATTTTGCGGATTGATACATTTCCTTTTTATTTTTCTATTAAACAAGCGTCTTGATCTTCTGATATATTTAATTAGGCCCGGATGGGATCGATTTCTCCATTAGAAGTAGTGGTTGCTTCGGATTATATGGCTTGGAAATGTACATTTTTTTATCTTTGCTAAATTATATTATTAAGAGGCTTATTCTTTCCCGCATACAATATTACACAAAATATTAAATGGATACTAATTTAGAAAAAGATCTCATAGAGTAGATTTGTTAAGATCCGCTTAAATCCTAAAATATGGGCTTTTTTAAGCATATGTATATGATGCAGACGCTTCTTTTACAAATCTGCTTCTCATTTAAACTAGAATATCATGAATTAGCATTTTGTTACCTCTCAGTTTTCCTACTTCAGAACAAGTCAATAGCTTCTCTTTTAAGAAAGGAAAACTTTCTACTTTCTATATCAACAAGAGAGAGGAAGAACATTTCACTGTCTGGAAGTTTTTAGTATACTAAAGTTTTGCACCAGACAAAGCGAACAACCAGAGTAGCATACATTAGTATACTACATTTTTTAAAATTTTTGCTTTAAGCTCAGAGTTTTTTAATCAAATTTCTTCTTAAACTTTTAAAGCACCTTAATGGAAACGTTCTTCTTAATGAGAAAATCGTTAAGAGTTTAAAGCATAATAAAGTTTTAGATGCCTTGGTCTTTTTTTCATAACCTAAAATTCACCACACCCTTCACCCACTTTTTCACAAAAAATTAGTATAATAAAATTAATAATTATTACCAGTTTTTATAAGGAGCATTTTAATAGTTTTTTATGTTGCTTACCTATTGCCCACAACAAAAACGAGAAGCCATTAAATACTCTTTGTCCTTTTGCATACAACAACAAAAAATGAAATTGGCCTTTAACTTTAAGGAACATCTTAAGTTTGTCTATTTAATACAAAACATTTTTGGCCTGTAAAGTGTTTAAGCTACCAAAATTCGATACAAATAATAAACAATATAAACAAAATATTTAAATATAATCATTAATAAAACAAGAAAAAAATGTCATAAAAGTTAGAGCTTTTTTCAACTAATTTTTCTTGAATTTAACTCTAACACAGATTTTAAGAAAATAGAAAACCAAAAAATTTTAACACAAAAAAAGAAACAATTAAGCGAAAATAAAATACTAAAAAGACAAGGGATGTAAATAGTTGACAATACAACAATTTTTGAAAATCATCATAAAATCGTTTTACAGAAGCGACAAAAATCGTTGTGCATATGACATCTGTCATTAAAACTATATATTTCAGAATATTCATCTACATTTCATTCTCGCTTATATACATACTTACATTTATTATCATTTGAATTTTAATTGTTAAAAAAATATATATTATTATGTATATTTGTACATTATTTCAAGAAGTTAAAATATGTTGTCGCCCAAAGTTACGCTTGTACATATATATTTCTGTGTGGTTAGAATATAAAAAAAATACCCAACTAAAAAGTGCTTAGCCGGGAGCAATGCCTCCATCAAGAGTATCCCTACCGAATTGTTTGGCTTGAAGATGTACTTTCTTTGATCTTTAACTGCCAAACCAAAATATTTGGGAGTTACTCTTTCCCACAAATAATATTCGTACACTAAATGACAAAAGGTTATAAAGTTATCAATAAAAAAAAACCTTTTACTTTTTTAATTGTTTTTTTCATTTAAAATCTATAACTTAATACAAGTCGTAAACTAAATGTTATTAAGCTTACGAATATTATTTAACTTTCTTTATAAAATAAATTAATAACTGCTTTTGTAATTATTTAATTAATTAATAAATTTAATTTTTTATTTAATAAATTTCCAGTATATTCCCTGTTGGATTTTCTAAATTTTCTTTCTTAAAACAACATTTTTTCCAAAACGGACCTCTCTGAAAATTAAAATGGAATAGAAAAAGTACCTTTTCAAGCAAAGGTAAATTGAAGAAATACAATCTCTAGATTATTATAAATGAAGTTCATAAGAGTTGCATCCAGGAGCCACAAAAGTAACATTAAATAAAGAAGTAAAAGTATAGCAATTCAAAAAAATTTCTTATCTGAACTCATAGGAGTAGTTTTATGTTTGTACGAGTTATTTTATGTAGTGGAGGTGCAAATTGTAACTATTAATCCGCCTTTGTAAATTATTCGGCCATCAAATCTGAATGTCGATGTTGTTAATCTTAAAAGATCCAGCTATAAAAGATCATGCTATAAGCAAGATTTTGTTTTCCAGTTCGACCCTTATTCTAACCATTTTTAGAACGTTATTCTTTGATATATTAAGTCTCAAAAAGCTTCTTCTCAGCACAGAATATAATATGCGCATCATTGTAGCAGAACATAGAAAATCTACTAAATTATCCAAAAATCCTTGCAGGTATCAACTATTCCTGGTTTATTCTGTTATAGCGTAAAAGCCTTATGGCCTTAATAGCACACAAAAAAGATGAAACTGGGATAATCTTTGGGATAATATATGAGAAAAAAAATGTAAAATAACAGAGTTGACTTGTTGAAAATACTCTCAATCTCAAACAACGGAAACACGTCTTCATATGATGTCACGAAATTTCATAAATATCTGACAGATATTCAATAAACTAATTCTTTTGTTTAAGTTACAGTGAATGTCCAGAGTTATCTAATTTGTATCTATTTCTATTTAACATATACATTTTTTACATCTTAAAAAGCAAAATAAATTCTTCAATAACTTTTTCTGTTATTGTGTATGTTCAATTGGCAGCCGATTTCTTATTGAATTTGACTTTTGTTGTTAATATAAACATCCTAGATCTCTTTTCAATGTAGTCAGTAGGCGATGCCATGTTCAGACGCCAAAATGAGCACTTGTTCATACGACATGTTTATTATTTCGTTTTGACGTTCACTTACATGCACATACAACAAAATATTTTGCGCGAATTTTGTTTCGTTTTAATATGATGTTGAATACTAATTGACGAAACTTCAGAGAAATATTTGATATATAAATATTTCGAAATTCCGATTAAGCAAAATCCATATTAAAACTAAAAATCTAAAATAATAAATTTATTTCAAAAAATGTGTTTTTTGACAAATAGCACAGGTACACAAACAATAACTTGTCAAAATTAGAGAATTGTGTATCTTATCGTGGTTCGCAGCGAGATTCAAAATGGAACTACTAAATTCGCTTCGCTCTCATATTTTTGTATGGCGGACTATGCTGTTTTAATTAAAATTCGATTGCGACCCACGAATTTGAGAACGAGCCTCGATAATTGCTGCCAGTGTGAACATGGTATAAGTAGAATTTTGCATCTTAGCACGCTTAAATGAAAAACAGTATAGTACTTGAGTAACAGTACTTATTGCTTTGTTTTTTTTCCATCAACACATGTGGTTCGCTTGAGTAATTATGAATAAACCAAAAAAAAAAGAACGAGAAAAAAATTACGAAAATAAAAAAATATCAAATATCAAAATTAAAATCTAAGAGCTAACAGCAGGAATTACACTTTCGTATACGCTACTTGTAAGAAAGCTAGAGACTTTCAATATAATTGAAAAATGAGCAGAAAATCTCTCAGAGTTTTAATAATAAAAATAATCAGGCAAACCCTTAAAAAACAGACTCAGCAACTGAGGATGCTATTCCCGATTTTAATTAGCAGTACCGACAAAGTTAAAATGCTTATTCCGTTATATTCTAGTATTTGTGAAAATTTATTAGTATGTGTTACATGACATGATGTAATACACATTATGATATACATAAGTGTTGTTTTCTTTTTTCCGGCACACGTCAGTGAGTGTGATAATCGGTATTTTGATCAAAACGAGCTTTTATTCAAAAAGCAATTTTTGCATTGCAGATCATGATAGAAATGTTTTTACTATCGTTACACATATGCTTTGTTTTGATATGAATAGCACTGTTAATCTGAAGTGAAACTTGACCTTACACGAATATTCTCTAGCATTCTTCGTTTAACATTTTCTTGGTTATAGAAATATAAAATAAAATGTGGTTAAAGAAATGTTTAAAAGGGCTTAAAAAAATTTAGGAGAACAACGAAACATAGAGCATTATTTTGCAACTTATTATTTTTCACCACAATTTAGTGGTGTCCATCATCATGGCTTCTTTATTTAGAATGATTACCCTCTAAACTAAATGGTCTACCATTTCTTGATCTTTTATCCCAATCGTTTTTACAAGTGTTTTTATAAGAATTGGGTGTTTTGCGGTAAAATCACCTTTTTACATTGAGTGTTACATCTTTGCGATAACCCACACTAGCTACTCCTTTGAGAATATAACACATTACAATATGTAATCTTTTGGGTATACTTTCAAAAGGACAAGAAACAAAGGATATTTTTCATTTCTTATAATTAAGACGCTTTTTTAAGGAAATGTTTTCAAGCCCATAGGGGCAGTAAATAAAAATATAATAAAGTCACTAAAAATTAACCCTTTGACGGCTAATGACGATTATTTTGCGTCTAGATAATGCTTGGATTAATTATTTAAAAGTCTTTGAATTGTGTAGTGCAGGGGGCACTGGACACTACACAAGGCTAATACTAAAAACAAAACAGGTAATATACTAGCCTTTTCGACGATAAATGTGTTAGTTGTAGTTCTAAATGAAGAAAAATATAAAAACAGCACGCCCAATTCGCAACCCGAGTGTACTTCAACGGAGGTCCAATTCTGCTTTTGTATAGATGTCGGCTTTTGTATACAGTAATTGGGTACTGAAAAAAGAGCGAAAATATGGAAACTAAAAAATATTCTTGCATTGTTTTCAATTTCTGAATATTTTAAGACATTTTTAATTATTTGCGCTCTCCAAATAAATTAAGATTCAATTTTCTCTTTCTTTCTTTGTACCATCACTCAGGGGATGACCGCTACATATTCAATGCATTTGTCAGAACGAGGAAATTTGGTTTAAAATTGAAAAATGACTGATTTTATTTTAAAAATATACACTGTACAGTGATTTTGAGTTTGAACATTTTGTTTTACTTACACCTATAAAAATGACGAAATATATTTAATTATTTGGTTGTTTTTCGAAACGTGATATCTGCCTACACCAGCCTTCTGGATTTATCGTAGTTGGTTTCAGACCATAATTTAGCTTAAATATTTTAATAGCGTAATACTTTCCGTACACACCAAATATTTCTTTTTAATTTTGTTGACCTTATATAACAAATAAATTATTAAATATAACAATTATAGTTATTTGACCTTTTTTAACATTTTTATCATGGTTTGGCGAAATATTGAAAAATAATAAAGAATAAAGTATTAAATTTTTTTTAAATAATGACCTAGTGCTTAATAATAAACTACTGAAAAATAAATTATGAAAATAAAAAAGGAAATTCTGTTGTCATTCCTTTCTGTGAAAACCGTCGCTACTGTCTGTTTATTTGGTACGATCAGCAAGCGCTTTCGATGCAACGACATCATTATTAAGCCGCGTTTTATATATTTAGTATTAGGTCTGTTAGTATAAACAGTGTTGGACTTAAGTCGTTTTTCATATATATTTGTGTAGGTAAACTGTTCCGTTACCTTAGAATTTCATGGAGAAAGCTGACATATTGACTAGACTAGAGGAAAGAGGGAGGAGTGTTTGTGAACATTCGATTTGAACTTTCCTACATTGAAAGTCACAGGAAAGACCGCTGGAGGGAGTTTATTCCACATATGGACTATTCTGCTAAAAAATGAATTTTCCCTGGAATTCGTAGTGCGATTCTCTGGCCAATTAACCAGCCCCAGCTAGCAAGTAGTGTACTAGCTTGTCAGTCTGGGGATTGTGGGTTCGATTCCCAACGAAGACTTTGATTTTTTTCACTACAAAAATAAAAATTGACTGTCGGGGGGCTGCTCAGCGATGAAGGCATAGTCACTGGTCGCTGTGCTCTCTGTCTTATACGGCAGTTAATTGCCGACTATCCTTCTACTTTCACCACCTGTTTCATCTCTTCTCTATCCCTTTCCTAAAGAATGTAGCACGGTACTTGACTAAATAGGCATTGCCTGAAGTGCTACTTCTCTAAAAAAAAAATGGATGCGCTCTCAACCAAAGACGAGTTAAGCTTAAAAACGTGCGAGTAACGGGAACAAGTTCCCTAATTTTATTAGATCACTTACTATTGCAGTAACGATAAAACACATTGCGTCGATGCTATAGAGAATCAATAGATTTGGATACTGTACTGTCCCCAACTAACCTCTTGGCTCTTTCCTGCGATCGAGCAACCCAAAAATAGATTTAGGGGCCCCATCTCAAACAAAAGTGTTTAACTTTCTTGAACGGATAGTACGAAGATCGCATGGAGTGAAGTATCTCTAACACCGTTTAGACCACCGAGGCACTTGAAAGCTTCTTTAGAAATCTAAAAAATGTGCTTAGTCCATCGAACATCACACTGAATTTGCATGCTAAAAACATGCAACATTGCATCTTACGCGCATTAAAATCGACTCTATTCATATGATCCCATTCTGAGATCGTTGCGAGATCATGAGGGAGCGTATTATTCATGTCCCACCTTGTGGAACTCACCTCTAATAGCCTGTTTCCACGACAATTTGAATCTCGTGTTTCGCTCTCTGAGGCAAGTTTATGAATCATGCTGTTTACACGACTCATTTATCTGCTTCGATTTGACAGTTGTTATTAAACAGAAAAACATAAGTTAAAAAAAAAACAACAACAGTTGAAAAACAACAGAAGATATCCTTCTCGCCGCGATAGCATTAAGTATAATTTTTTTCCACAAAACAATTATATTTTTTAAGTTTTCACTTTTAACTTTGTTTTGTTTGTAATTTTTCTTTGTTTACAAAAATATTTAATTTTGATAACTAGTGCAGATAAACTTACGATAAAAATTAGAGAAGAGAGGATTTTTTCTTGATTCGCAGCTAGATTCAATATGAATCTACCAGCTTCGTTCTCAAAATTTTGTATGCCGAAGCAGGTTGATTCACTTATGATTGGGGTGTGAAGCAAGAATAGAGAGCGAAACAGGTGCCGTATAAACAAGCTATAATTGATTCAGTGTATTACTAAATGAATACGAACAACATATGGTGCTGTCATCTGCGAAAGAGCATATCGGGTTCACAGTTTGACAAAGAAAGTTATTTAGAAAAATAAGATTTTCAATTTCAATGGTTAAAGGGATTAAAAAAAAACTTCTTGCTTTAAAGGAAAATTCTAAAAGTTTTGTATTTTGTTCATTAAATACATATGTTCACTTCATTAAACACACCTCGCGCTCATATATTTTCACCTCAATATCATTTTAAAATAGCAAATTATTACACCGAAAGAAATTAAGTTGATTGATACTAAAAACATAAATTAAGTCAATGCAAGTCAATTAAAGAAATTAAAGAAATAAGGGTGTGCAGATAATTTGATAACAACCTTGACAATTGCATAGACAAAACAACATATACTACTTTTACATACATATACAAAGGTTAAATTTATATACATAGAAAAAGAAAACTAACAGCAATTATTAAGAAACACATTATGACAATACAAAAATACAATTTATTAAAACCAATCCAAAACAAAAACTTCAAAAATAAAAAAATTCTTGTTTATTTTCTACTTTTTAAACCAAAAAATTTACGATTAATCTATAAAAAAAAAGCAAATAAACTAACATACAGACATACATTTTTTTTATAAAATATTAACAAATAACAACTACTTAAAAACGTTTATGAATTGCTTATACCTTTTATATGAAAATTAAAATAATGAAAACTTATTTAAAGAAAGAAAAAAAACATATAAAATTTTATAGATCTTAAAGAAAATCTATAAAAATTAACAAAATTTAAAATAATTCATGTAAGTTTAAAACAAATAAAATTAGTTTTCTTTTTCTCTCTACTTTTTTTTACATAATTAAACAATGAAAATTAGTACTACCCGCCGTTTATGATTAAAAAAATTTAATAACAATAAATAAAAACATATTTCAAATTTAAAAAGAAACCATTATTATAAGTACTAAATACTACTATGTCACGTTTACACAGAAAGAAAAAATTGTTGGTTGAACGATGCGAAAAATTTTAATGCTTTTAATAAAGTTTTTTTAAAACAACTTCGTGGATCTACTTATGATTAAGAAAATAAATTCTTAAACATCTTTCTATGTTAGTAAGTTAACTTATTATAAAGAAAATTTAATTTTTCTGCAATATATCTTTTGTCATTAAATTATTTATTAATTTATAATGAATTTCAGGACCGTAATTAGCATTTCTATTTTCTATTCGTTTAAGATTGTCTCACTGTTTCGAATGAGGAAAATAGAATAGTGTAAGAGTATAAACGTATAACGGCCCAATGCATAAAAAAGTCTTACTTGAGCGTTAAAGTACACATTAGTTAACAAACATTTCAAGGCTAACAAACCTTTGTTAAAAAATGTTATGCAAAAACAGTACTTAACCTAATGTTATATTAGTTAATGCTTTAGTAAAAATAGTATTTCAATTCTGGCAATGCCACTGTTTTCAGTTGTCACTTTGTAGTTAATGATGTATAAAAATGAATATTATTTATCCGAGTAGTTAGATCCATAATAAATGTTTTAATAAGAAAAAAAATCCAAAAAAGGTTAATTTGCAAGGCTTAAGAAGAACTTACAAAGAATTTGTTCATTCAAATATTAAATAAAGATGTAAAAATGTTTTATTATTGAATGGCATGTTATGTTTTAGCTTTTATTACTATTTGTATACTACAATTTGTTTTTATTAAATATTTTTAAGAGTTTTTGGAATAACAAACTACAACTGTGAATTGAGCCGTTTATATTGAAAGTGAAATAAGTCACAACTGAACAGTTTTTTCTTCATTTTTAAAAAATTTGCAATTAGTAAGCTGACAACTAATAAGATTTGTTTGAGAGAAGGGTTGGTCATTAACGGTATAACAAAAATGTTTTTTTTGAAAGTGGCGTAAGTCGCTGTACTAAGGAAATTAATTACGGAGATTTGTGTAAAAGAAATGGAAACATGTAATAAGTATATGAGAAGTATTTTTGTCATCATTGGACTTATTTTTATAATTACGAAAAAATAGTGCAGTTTTCTGAACTATATTATAGTAATATCTAATGTAGTATACATAATTAGCATTATTTTATTTTTTTTTTTTTTATTCTCAGAAAGTTGCTTCATGTTGTATAAAAGAATGTAATAATGTCACAACTTATAAGCTTAATATTGCATAAAGTGACTTATGTACAGCAAAAAATAGTAACACAAAACTGGCATTAACTTAGATGAAAATTGTTCAGTCTTCAGAAAACGATATCGAAATTCTGGATCACAAATTTTTAATTTCGGGTCATTTATCAATGATCATCACTTTGGTGTGATAGAGACGGTCTTGAAGAAACAAATGTTTAATAAATTCTAAATTATTACTATAGCGAAATTACCTCTTGTCGAAAAAATCCTTCATAGTGCACAGCATTAAGGAAAACGAATTTATTTGAAAAGTTAATACAAACCAAAACAAAGTGAATTGGCTGAAAATTCAATGTATTCGATTATACCATGATATTCCCCTATTTTTAGATAAAAAAGATGACTTAAAAGCAAAGTGACTTATGCCACTTTTAAAACAAACGACTCAATTTAGGTTCAAAGTAGGTTTTTTCCTACCTTAAAGTTAACAAAGTTTTAACGAAGGTATTTTAAGGTAAAAACGCTTTTTTAATACAACTTTAGGAAATTCTACTTAACAACGGCAGTTTAACCTGCTTTAATTTTTTATTTATACGGCTGTAAATGTCTTAACTGTAAGCAATCATATATATGTTTATCTGACTTTATTATAAAATGAAATGATTGAAAAACCGAACCGAATTTTATTCTACTTTTGCTTTTACAATATGAATAAAATGTAAAAAAATACTGATAACAATTTAAACTGGCTCACAATACAAAAAGAGCAGGAATGAAATCAAAAGAAAATACATTTAAGAACTACATAGTTGCACGTTTTTAGAATAATAGAAATCAACGCTGAATTACCACACCTAGCTTATGTTCCACAAGTTCGGTCCCAAACTGGACCACGAAAATTTTCTCCCACTGATCTTAGAATGTCTGGCAACCTAAGACTATTAAAGGCATTTTTTACATTTGTTGCAAGTACCACTGGCCTCAGCTTTACCTTGGCGCCTTGCTCTGGTATACCTCCGCCTGTGCCGAAAGCAATATTGCCGCGCGTTTGTGATTTCGGCATTCCACCAGTGGTTTTCTCCTTTATCGTAGCTATCTATCTCTGCCATTAGGCCAGATCTATCCAGTTTTGCTACATTTCATTTACGTGTACTGACTCTTTAGCGTAGTTTTAGTTATCTTGTAGGGTATTTTTAGTGATCAAGAATAACAATTGAGAGACTTACTAATTAAATTAAATTTTAAAAGTTTTTATAAAAATATTAAATTTTTATTAATGCATAATTAACAGAATGATTTTATAAGTGTTCTAAAAAAAACACTCTAAAAGAGCAAAAACTACAGTACAGAACATTAACCTTGCGTTCTTTAGTGTTTTTTTTTCGAACACTTGTTCTAAGGGTAAAATATGGCAATAACTGGGATAATCTAAAACTTAAAATTTATCTGGTATTCATGCAATAAATTAATCCAATTCTCATAATAAATCATCTTTTTCAGTTTTTTAAAACTTTCGCTTTTCAAAAAGCAAGAAGAAAATATGCATTTCATGAAAATTTATGATATCTCTCGTGAATTAATATCACGGCCCTGCATAATAATTTAAAAAAATATTTGTGGTATACAAATTGACTTATGTTAAAATAAATAACCCAATTCCTTAAACTTTTTTAATATTTAATATTTATTTATTTAAAAATTAAAGTGGAAACATAATCTCCTCTATATGCACTATAGCTCATACTCTACTAGCAGCATTTATGTTTACACAACTATGATATATTACCCGCAATAATTTTTGAATAAATTACCTGCCGCGAAATTCATAAAATACTTAATACTTAATTATTAACATATCACTAATCAATAACAGGCTAAATACCAAGAACATTTTTTAAATATTTCTACGTATAGTGCTTAAATCAAGATTTAATAATAATAAAAAGGTAATGCGAAGCACATTTTGTAATTTATCGTAAAAATTTAGATTTCTAACAAGATCCTAAATTACAAGCTCAAGAATGCCTATAGCAACAACCATAGTTAGCGAGATCTTACATGCAGCTGATATATTTGTGATAAACGAATACAAGCTGTTTAATTCAGTAACAAGGCTAAACAATGACACTTTATAACAAACGACTGCATTACCTTCAAAAGTATTTCGGCTTTACAAAATCCAGTTAATGCGTCAAAAACAATACAGAATATATATATATATATATATATATATATATATATATATATATATATTGAATTCTATTTGTGAATTCACCCTGGAGATCAATTAACTGAAATAAGTGTAGGCACAAGTATAACGTTTATTGGGTTTTAATAAACGTTTTGTTATATTGAGTTCATTTATTGCAAAATATCAGCATAGAACTTTAGACTTTTAAATTAAACGATTTATTCACTTTCAATGCACACAAAATAAACACGATGGTAACTTCACGACTGTAACGCCTAAAAGATGCTTTATTTTTTTTTTTTGTTATCTTTTCTCAACGATGTTTCAACTTGAATTCAACTTATTTGCCAGCAAGTGGCTCTTGTATAGCTATTTTAAGCGATACTCGCATATACAAGAATATTCAATATTATCATATCATTCATTGTAGGCGACTGTTTGGCTTTGTGTTTAGTTTTCGTTCCGTATTAGTGGTTTTTGTTTTCTGTTATTTATTGGCTTTCCTGGAATTTATAATAAGTTTGTAGTTGGTGTCTTGTGTGTATAATAATCTTAAACAACTACGCAACTTGTAAAACACACAATAGGTAATTTCGTATACTTTTCGTACTAATAATTATTTTCTTTTAAAACAAATCAACAAATCATCTTCGTAACAATATATTTTATTGCCTAATGTATTTATGTTTATCAGAGCAAAATAAACGTGTTTTACTTGTTGGCAATACTCTTTCTTTGTTAAGTATGCAATGTCTAAAGAGAACTCCTATAAAAGGGGGTTCTTGTAGAAGTAGACATATTTTTTATTTTTAAACTTTTCTTCAGTGTGGCATGTTCTGCGTTCTCTTTAAGCAATAAGATATTTACGTACATACACTATTTTCTACATGAATAGAACCCCCAAACAAATTTTTTTCGAGAGACTGTAACTTCTACAAAAAAATGTTTAGAACTTAGGTATTGCTTCCGTTTAACGGTTATTTAGTTTCCATTAAATACTACAAAAATTTATTCAATACAGGCACATTTTTATTTTTTATTAACAATTTTGGAAAATAATGCATTTAACATTTGCGTCATTTAAATAGGACCTTACTATTAAAAAACAGCTTATGTATAATTTACAATAAAAGTTTTTAACTTTATTTATATTTAATGAAAATTTTTTACATTTTAAAGTCTTTTTTAACCATTGTTTTGTAAATTCGACTGAGAGTGATTCACATATAATGATTTTATGTAATCGAGCGAAATGATCAACCACTTTTATGCCTTCAATAAGTTCTTCTTTGTTACTGTATTGCTTTGCGGAGACATAGACTTTACAAACTAGCTATTCCCACGCATTTTCAATGATGTTAAGCTCCAGAGGCCCCTTTAGGCCAGTCGAGCATATAAGCATTTTCAACGCTTGGGCCATATGAATTGTTACATTGCCATGCTGGAATGTCCACTGCAAGCTACCAAAAATATTCTGAAAGTGAGAAAATGCTTATATATATAACACCCCAATAACGCAACTAGCGTCCACGGTGCTAAATCGTCCATGGAGATCGTAAAAGTAGTAATTTTAGCCGTCAGGTTCTTCTAAATTTTTTTAATTTTTTGTCCTCGTCATTCCATGTTATGTGAGTTTTAGAGCATCGTAAAGTGGTGGTTTTTTTAAGTTTAAGTCACTTCAAATGATCTGCCATCGAAATTACACGCTTCACTGTTTTTTAAGCTTGCCGAAATACCAGTTTTAGCTTTCATTTGTGCCGACGAGTCGTAAGAATTTGATGCTACTCTGAGAATGGCACGTATATCAGTTGCCGAAAGTGCACTTTTAATACGACCTTTCATATTGTTACCGCAGGTCCCCGCGGGAGCACATTGATATGTTTTGACGGAAACTCACCGTCATTACATGGCTTACTGTAGTTAAAAACGAGCCCAGTCCCCTAAAAGGCTGGCAGGAGCTAACTGGAGCGTGATTTGCTTTACATCTGCACCGACTATATAGTTATAATCAGATGGTAGTCAAACCACTTGGTTGATTGGACATCACCAACGCCCTAGAAGGCCATCGAATACGTATATCCTCCGGTCACTTCTAGTAGCAATTTCGAAAGCCCGAAGTAGGCCGCAGCCTTCACTCCTTGCTAAAGAGTTGGAGACTTTCCAACTCCTGGTCCAGAACGCATGAAGCTTTTTTTTATCAAGAACACGACAGCATTCATACTCACTGAACCTGAACCATTCATTGTGTTAATTTGAATGATCTGACCCACAAACTCTCACGAGGGTCCGAAACCACAACCACCACGATACTCCCATATAGGGGCCAACCTCAATAACCAGTTAGAGAACATCTTTGCCTAAAGAGGCAAATAGTGAACTCTGCGAGCGTACTGATTCTCGTGGAAATATGTGGATTGTCTAGGTGACTCCTACTAGCCTTTGAGGGGCCTGGGCTCCCTTTTACCCCGCAAGACACCAGTCTAAATGGAATAGTAGGTTCCAAAAAGGCTATCATGTGCCCCCGGGGGGAAAAAGGAGCTAACTGGACAACACCACTTTATTTCCACGGGTATCAGTAAGCCCCAGAGTTCAGCTTTTTAGCCTTTTAGCTGTTCTCTGGCTGATGTGATTCGCCGCCCTCGTTTGAGTTGTGTGGGTTGGATCATTCACAATAAACACAATGAAGGGTCCTGGTTTAGTAAGCATGCTTGTGGTTCTGAAATTTTATTAAGCCTGCATGTGCTCTGGACCAGGAGTTGGATAGTCTCCAACTCTTCAGCAAGGAGTGAGAGCTGCGGCCTGCTCCGAACTCTCGGAGTTGCGATCGGGAGTGGACTGGAGGATAGACATATCAGAAAGCTTCTTGGGGCGTAGGTGACGCTAAAATTCATCTACAGTGATATGATCCACCGTCAGGTTATGGCTTACACAGCTAGGTACTGACGTAAATCTTATCACGCATGTTACAGTAGCTTCACTAATTCCGTAAACATTTAGTTACCACATTTCTGCTTCTTTTGATTTGTTCAGCAATTATCTGGATCGATTCTTAAGATTCCTTATAAATTTTGATTTTAATTTTTTTAGCTTCAGTTAATGCTTTTCCTTGCTTAAGAAAACTAAAGTTAATGCGGGGGTCCTAATCAAGTGACGTCAAAAATGCAGTCAATTTTGGTCAATCACAAAACAAAATATGAAAAAATATTATAACGGGACTTTTCCAGAATACAAATTTGTTCTTAGAGCAAATAAAAAGAGACACCTTTAAAACACAAAACAAACCACCGATAATTGATTGCAAATATCTGAGCGAATTGCAGTGTTCATGTGGTAAGAAGTGTATTTGTAAATAAAGGAATTTTTAAAATATCAGAAAGTGAGAATGATGACTTTTGACATCATTAGAATCAATTAAACTTCTATGTGGCTTTTCAATATTAATTGTCTTGTCTCAAGATGCCATGTTGTTTAACTTGTTGAATAACTTTCGGTTATTTAGTCAAACATGTTAAGCAACAACATGTTTGTGCATTTATTTGAATTTTGCATTATTTCAACCACATATTCAAATATAAGGGATGACTGATCTTTTGTGAATGCTTAGAACAGCTTTGGTTAGAAGAAATGTGGATGTATGAACTCAATAGCTAGGTGGCATTTACAAATCTTATTCTTGCACTAATTATTAAATTAATTTTTCGTTTCCTATAAAAATGTTTAAAATGTTCAAGGTTAAATTTTCTAATTGTTTTGCTATTTTGACAGGATTACTTAATATTAAAACAAAATGACGGTGTATAATTTTTATATGATAATTTGTTTAAATGGCATTAGTTTTTCAGTAATATTCATTTCTTTTTCTTTTGTTTTATAATTATAAATAAAAGAATGTAATTGTACTTGAGAATTGTAATTGAATAATGAATGTATATTTAAAGTAAAGAAAATGGATTTGGATTGCATTTGTATAAAAAGGATATAAAACAATTTCAACTTTAATTTAAGGTCTTTTATATGATATCAAAATTAGAAAACAATGTAGATTTGTGGAAAGAAATTAGTAGAATTAAAAATAATTTATTTAACAAAAATTGTATATTTTAAAAATTTTACATATATTTTTCAATACAAAATATTTTTATTAAAAAAAATAAGCTGAAAACTATTTTTAAGTTTTGAAATATTTAAGTTAAATTATCAACAAAACTGTTGTTGAAACTCCATAGTAAAAAAAATAAAATGGAAAGAAGATATTACAGAAGAACCTCAATCAATTTATCTTTGATACCAACAATAAATTCTGACAACAGCAAAAATTCAATTAATCAACAATATGTATTAAAAAAAAAACTAAAATATAATAATTAATAGGAAATGGTATTTAAAATGGAGCAGTTACAATAGTAAAAAATAGTGAAAATCTAATTAAACCCCAAAAAAAGGCGAACAAAATATTTTTAATTAACTGAAATGAAAGATAAAATTATAGTTAATAATAAACCAAATAATGCACTAAAAGCAAAGTAAAGTAGTGAAAAAAATATTAGAAAAGTAAACATTTTCGGTATAATGTAAAAAAACAAAAGAAGTAAAAAAATATCTGGCAACAATTTAAATAAATGAAATCTATAATTTAGCAGGCATTTTATTTATTTAAAGTGGTATTTTCTATTATTTGAAATATTTAAAAATGCATTTTTAAAATTTTGAGTAATTTTCACTTTATATGTACTAAAAATGACATTAAGCGGTACCCAGAATAAATGTGCAGATAACACTGCCGGTTTTTTTATTTTTCACTTTTACAAAGTATAAAGTATTGCGTCGGTGTTTAACATGCTCAGCTTAGATATTGTGATGCAGCCACAGTGGTAGGCAACAATATTCTAACAATACTTCTCCCTAGGACATGATATCTAGCTGTTATCCACCCGCTAACAAACTGCTATATAGTAAAGTGTTTCCGAGACTTGCTGAAAAGGTGACCATGTAACAAAAATAGAATCTAATCCTATCATATTAAAAGTCCCTACCCTGTAACTGCCTAAGGTAAATAGCGAAGCAACTGTTTGTTTCCCCATTCTTGCTTCATCATATAAACGTGATTTGCAATAAAAAATATACTCACTCTATTAATGGGCTACCTATGTTCCAAAAACTTGACTTGAACCTTATCCTGTACTGCAATATCCTAAGAATCGCAAGAAAAGATTTCGCGAGTCTTGTCTACGGGCAAACACAGAAATATAACTACAGCCCGTTCGAATAGTTTTGAATTCAGCCAATATTTTATTATAAGGGTTATAAAGGACTGAGCTTATATAACTAAATGAGCTTCGACTCGGTGATGCAATAAAGCTATTGTTATTTTCTCCAAGTTACACATACTCTGTCATTAACATTTCCCCCTAATACCCATCACCTAGCCACCTGGTTTCTTTGATAAGATAGGCAACATCTAGTTTGCACATTTAGACTCGCTGCCATCGTGAATATTTCGCCTTGCCATATATACTTGTGCCAGTGTGCATAATGGGCATAATGTTATTTACGCTGTTGTCGTTTCTTTCGGTGAAAACTGTCTGGTTTGATCGGCTAGCGCTTTCGATATGATGATATCATTATCATGCCGTATTCTAGACTATACTATTTAGCTCTAGCATCCTACCATTAACGCGATAGTAGGCAGCCCTCCTTACTTTCATGGGCAATTATCCCGCCTATTTCTATTACTCTCTGTCTTACAAGTTCGCCGGCAATTTCGTTATCTTCAACATTTCACTGAACCGGTAAGATCTCTCTAGAAAGGAGCTTTTTACATTTGGTGGCTTTATTATTTCCCTGCTCTTAAATCAGCTGCTCCCAAGCATAAATACGGCTCTATTCTGTAGGTACTGAACTGTAAAGAAGCGGGTGAATTCCACAACTCTGAGATGTTCTTATTATTTCTAAAATGGCTTTTTGCCCACTTAAAACTAAGCTGTAATGCGGAGGCACTTTTAACGCGTTTTCTGTACCAATCTGCGCTTTTATTCATTTCTCTTCCTCACACAAAAATCACCTTTACTGGCTATAGAAACGTTTGTCACTCGTTAAATACTTCTTAAGTCTTCATGATCTTTAAAGTCTTAAATAATTTTTAAGCCTTCATTATTTGGAGAGAATTTTTGTTATGAATTGACATTTTACACCGAGAATAACATTATAATGTGATGCGAAGATTCTCAAATTTTTTGCAAAAAAGTGTATGCTATTCTTAACAGGCTAGCCGACATCAGCATATCAATCGTAGTGTTACTTAACGCCTAGGTTTACCATTGAGATAACATACTTAAAAAAGAAGTTTAACATTGTTTTATAAGCAGTAATAGTAATTTATCGCCTTAAATAAAGCTTAATAAATGAAAATAGGAGGAAAGTCACTACATCAAAATGAATGTTAGTTAATTGACCAACGATTTCTAGAAGCCAGCTATATTAACTTAGATTAAAAAACGTTGAAGCTCTCACATTTGGTTTACTTAGCATACGATGAGCTGCGTATACATTTCACATGAGCATATAATTAAGGGGATGTCTTCTACTCATGCAACGCATTATGACAGAACTAGAAAATTAGGTTGTAGAAAGGAGGATAGAGTGTTTGTAGACACTCGATTTAAATCATTGTTACATTTATTTCATTTCTTTTCACTCCATCTACGAAAACTTCGTGTAATGCATACTTAATACGGTTCTTAGGCCGTAAGTAATTTTTTATGGAACGGCAGCAGAAATCTGTATGTTATTTCTTCTGTAAGTGTGCCAACTCTAAACAACTTAGTACGTATGCATGTATGGATGTATACACAAACTGTAAATTTAATTCTTCTTTTTAGTGTATTTTTACTTAAAACTTGGTATTTAAATTAAAAAATAAATAAATTTGTATCTATTAATTACTACATTTAAAAATACCATTGAGAATTTTTTTATTATTAAAACTGAACCTTTATAAAAGAAAACATATTATAATTAATAATAAATAATATTAAAGTAAGGATGATGCTTTAGCTTTGTGTTAAATTTGCTGTTAAATGTAAAACTCAAAATTATAACAAATAAATAAATTTAAAAGAAGTAAAATGAATTATTAAAATAATGGTACTATATGTTAAATATTAACAAATTGACATTTATTAATGTAATACAAAATGATTTAACAGATAAATTAAAGGCATTAAAATAACAGTATGTTTAAATAATTTAAAATCGAATCAGTAACTAACTACATAATAATTTTAAATAAATGACAAATTATACAAAACAAAAGACAAGAAATGAATAACTAAATAAATAAAATTGAAATAAAATTAAAAGTAAAAATGGATTTTTAATTAAATCATATTAATAATATAAATTTAAACGTTAAAATACAGTCTCAGTCACATTACTTTTTAGGCATTTAGAGTTTGTCAGATCTTAAAATAATTCTTAGTTTCAAGGAAAAAGAAAAATATTAATCTAACTTCACCAGAAATTAATCAACAGTTGACATAAATAAAAAATATCAATGCCACCAATGATTTTTTGAGTAAAGGTTTCCAAATATCAATCAGTCGTCATATATTAATTTTCGCAAGATATAAATTTCGGGTAAAAAGATGGAGATTTCCACAAAAAAAAAAAAAACAATTTTACCAAAAACACTAATCTTCACCAAATATAAAATATAGCACTTCAGGCAATAATGCCTATTGAGTCAAGTACCGTGCTACATTCTTTTACGAAAGGGATAGAGAAGAGATGAGACAGGTGGTGAAAGTAAAAAGATAGTTACGGAAATTAACTGTCGTATAAGACAGCACAGCGACCAGTGACCATGCTTTTATCACTTAGCAGCCCCACCGACAGTCAAATTTTATTTTGTAGTGAAAAACAGCCAAGGTCTTGACTGACAAGATAGTACACCACCTACTAGCCTACAGGGGCGCTTTGAAATTTTATCATTACATTAACTCAAAATAAATGAAGCGAATTTCAAATTCAACCCTGTTTAACATTACAAATATGAAAAATCATCAATAACGTTAATGATCGGAAATATAAGTGTATTTGTATATGCCACACCATAATCCCATAACCGTGACAATCAACACATTTACTACCATCGATTAGTGGTATAAACAAAAAAGCTTTTAATATTGCCATTTCCCGTCTTATCTGGCTGGTTTTTATCCGATGGCGAGCGCTTTCGATGCGAGTGAATCATTTTCAAGCCGTGGTTTAGTTTGCACTGGTGAGTCAGTGTTGGGGTTCAGGCAGTTTTGTTATTAGGTTCGTAAATATTCAGGTAGGCAGAATACCAGCCACCTGGCGTTTGTATGCAAAGTGAATTTAACGATGCCTCCGTCTTTTACTATTATGTAGGTACGTGTGTCCGTCTGAGGGTGTTTTTCGTTTGCCCGTTTGCATGAGTAGTTTCAATGGTGTGGAAATTGTGTCTGAGGTCGTGTTTACCTGTTCGTTTATAATGTCGTTTTTGAATGTTTTTGTTTTGTAGATTTCCATATTTTCAAAAATGTCTAGTCTTCGTCCTTTTTTGCTAGGATGTAATAAAGTCATACATTCATTTATTTCCCTTGGTGTGTGTCCGTGAGTGTCAAGATGTAATGCAAAGTTTGAATCTTCTCTTTTCCGTTTGTATGAGCGTATGTGTTCTGTAAACCTTGTTTTTAGTGTTCGTCCAGTTTGCCTTATATAGGTTCGTTTGCAGGTACAGGTAAGTCTGTATACCCCGCTGGAATTAAAATTGTCAGTTGTTTCTGTCGTTGTTCTGAGATGGTGTCTGAGGGTGTTTCCACTTTTTAATGCTGTTAGTATTCCTTCTTTGTGAAAAAGGTTAGTTAGTCGGTATATTTCTGGTCCTGTGTAAGTAAAGGTGTGCCGTCGTGTTGTATCGGCTGTCTCCTTGTCTTCGCTATTTCTGTTCTTAGTGTTGTATTGTCTAAGTAGTTTATCGATGGTAGTGGTTTTGTAGCCGTTATTCATAGCTATGGCGTAGATTGTGTCGAGTTCCCTCCTGTACTTATCTGGAGTAAGTGGAATTATCCCAAGCCTATGTATCATATGTCTAAACGCTGCTAGTTTGTGTTGGGTAGGGTGGTTTGAGGTGTTGTGGATGGTAGTGTCCATTGTTGTTGGTTTTCTATAGATGTCGAATGTTAAATAGTCAGTTCCTCGTGTTATGGTGATATCAAGATAATGTAAATTTCTGTCTTGTTCTTTTTCCATTGTGTATGTAATCTTATCATGAATTGTGTTTAAGTTTTTTAGAATTTGTTCGCCGTTGTCTTGCTCGAGGATGCATTTAATGTCATCTACGTATCTATAGTAATGAGTTATTTTGTGTTTTTCCATGAGTGATTTTACGTGTAGTGATTCGAGATGTTGCATGAAAATTTCCATGAAGATTGCAGAAGTTGCGTTTCCCATACCGAGTCCGTCAGGTAATTTGTAAAAGTTGTTATTGAATCTAAAGTAGTTCTGTTTTATTTAATTATCTAAAGCAAAGAACAAAAATATATTATTAGTTAAAAAAGACAATAAATATTACTAAAAAAAAAGTAAATGAAATGACTTATTGTGTGTATTTACAAATAAAAAAATTTTTAAGAAATCTTTTGAATCTAAGACAGCAACAATATGATATATTAAAATTCCAGGAACCTGAATAATGATAACAACAACTATATGTGATAATGTTAAATTAAAATTTTCTTGTATATGCAAGAACTGCTGAAAACAAAATAATAAGCTTTATCTATTGGGCAAGAAAGCAGTTGAAGCGTAAACGTTGTCGAATAAAGACTTAAAAATAATAAAGGCGTAAAATGTCAAAGTTACATATCGTGTATTTTTGTGTATATACAGTTAATAACTCGTCTTAATATATCAGGTAATTCCATTTAAAACTCCCAAGAACTATGTATAATTATTTTGCAATAAAAGAACCCTTAAATCAAAACGTTTATTAATATCAAAGTGATAACAAAAAAAACAAAAAGTTTGATTGATTATAGCTTGTTTCCACGGCACCTGCTTCGCTCTCTATTCTTGCTTCACACCCCAATCATAAGCGAATCAACCTGCTTCGCCATACAAAATTTTGAGAGCGAAGCTGGTAGATTCATATTGAATCTAGCTGCGAAGCAAGTAAAAATCTTCTCTTCTCTAATTTTTATCGTAAGTTTATCTGCACTAGTTATCAAAATTAAACGTTTTTGTAAACAAAGAAAATTTACAAACAAAACAAAGTTAAAAGTGAAAACTTAAAAAATATAATTGTTTTGTGGGTGTGTTAATTATGTTTAATTTTATAAAATTAAAAAAAAATGGATAGGAAAAAAATTTTTCCTTAATGCTATCGCGGCAAGAAGGATATCTTCTGTTGTTTTTCAACTGTTGTTGTTGTTTTTCAACTGTTGTTGTTGCTTTTCAACTTATGTTTTTCTGTTTAATAACAACTGCCAAATCGAAGCAGATCAATGAGTCGTGTAAACAGCATGATTCACAAACTTGCTTCAGAGAGCGAAACACGAGATTCAAATTGTCGTGGAAACAGGCTATTACCTACTATTTAAAATAACGAACGTTATGTTTGCTGTCATTTTATTTTCTTGCAGTGCACATACATCTACTGAACATACCTCATATTTCGCATTTGTTAAAAACAGCTGTTACTCTAATAGAACAATCGCAGCAATACATTTGTGAAAAACAACAATCGAACCTCGCGAAATATATTTTTGTTTTAATTTGAAAAGAAAGTTGAATAAAACCAAATAATTTTTAAACATTAAATTAATATCGAATATAGCAACCAGTGCATATTAAAATAAAAAATGAAAAACAACTTGGATAAGCGTGACTTTCGGCCATTTATTTTTGGTGGTTTGGCATCAATAACAGCAGAATTTGGTAAATTTGTGTAACAAATATATTGCCATTAAACTATAAGGATTTTAAGAACAAAATTGTTAACTATTTTTAAAAATAACATAAAAACACATGACGCAATAAGAAACAATAATTGTGCTTAAGTGGAATAATTGAAAATAATAAACAGCAATAATGTCATATTTTATAATATATGTAAAAATAATCTTATTCGACTACGTTGGGGGGCTAAAGAAATATTTATATCAGGTAGCAGTTCATTGATTCGGGTCTAAGTAAGTAGTATATAATTACACATTGATGGTGAAAATGTTAGCATTGTATATACATAAATCGCGTTGAAGTGTAAATTTTCTAGTCAAGATAATTTTTGTTTTGTTGTTCGCTTTTAATGGATTTGATTCGTCTTTGAGTTCAAGCTTATTTGTTTATTTTCAAGTATTGAACTTTTTTGGCATTTAGGTTTAATAATCTTTTAAACATTAAATGTGTTAATTTTAGACTAATTAATGACGTACGTTTTGCAATAACTCGCATGCACTTATTCGAATAAAAACCGGTCCTAGGAGGTTTTTTACTTCTTTGCAAGTCGTCGATGAGCAACTTACTCTAGACACAACTAGAAAACATAACTGCAATAGCACAGTCTATTTATTACTAATACTGTGATTTGGACCGATCCACTACAGCATGAACAAACACCAGCAAGTTTTAAAAACTTGAGGGTTATACATAGTTTCGATTTTTTAAGCTTAATCTCATACCCCCAATTTTATTTATTTACTTTCATTTACAATATAATCGAGTCCAATTATGGCCATATTTGTTTAATAAAATGTAATGTATTATTAATTTTCAGTTAGGCTTAGATTCGTTAGGAACGATAAAATAAACAGTAAAAGTTAGCTACAAGCAGAAGGAAATAAAAAGCCGCAAATGCCGACAGTAGCAAAAAAAATTCAGTTAACATTAGCGCTATATTTATACAACATATTTCTGATTTATTAAAGCTTTTCTACGCAAAATTTCTTTATTAAAATATCGGTCACCAGTAACTATTACGTCTTATATAAAAAATATAATAATTGAATTATTTATAATTATATTAAATTTAAGTAGGATAATCACATGTAATAAATATACGTAAGCAACTTAAATAATTATAAATAAATATAAATTTTACAGAATTTAGTACATTTTTAAGAATGTTAACTAGCGGAAAAAAGTGGAGCAAATTAATAGCAATGCCTACACAAACGTAAATGCAATATAAGTATTCCATTAATTAATTAAAACATGTATGTTTTACTATATAACTTTATACAATATTAAAATGTAATTGAAGCCGACCGATTCGAAAATCATCGGTTTTAAAGGATGTGATGGGGCCCAATTGATTTTGAAACACAATTTCGTAATTTTGTTTTTGTGTTTCTAACTATTTTTTAAACAAAATTCTAAATAAGCAAAATTTAAAATTATCTCTATAATATTTTTCACTAGCACTAAAATCTCACTGACGTTACTTGAAATAAATAATGACCAAAATCTTAACTACAATTTATAATTACTATTTACAATTAGGAAAAAATTAAGTTTTTTATGAAGCACCTTTAAGGATGGCAAAAACATTGAAACCGTTATGACTGTATTTGTATTTGTTAATTTCATTAATATAACAATTCCAAGGTAAACTGGTCTAAAAGTTAATATCTAGCTAGCAGTTCTTATTACTTCCAGGAAAGCAAAAATATCTTCCCATAGTATCTCTTTTTTCCTGAAAATGTTAAAACATATGTTTTTCAACAATTTTTTGTAATAAAAATGATATTTTAGAATATGTTATACTAGACCATGCTATTAAATTAGTGTGCCAGGACAGGGAATGACGTTTAGCAATGGCAATGCGTTGAAACTAATGATAAAAGTTAATTAATAATGAAAACTTTTCATCAAAAATCATAACCATTATTGAAAATAAAATGAGTTAACATTATTTAATATCAATACTTCGGTCCATTCATGAAGTTAATTTTGAACTTTTAACTCAAATTTAATAACTGAAACGAAAATTTTAGCGTGCAAACACACGAGATATATCTGCTAGACATTTATAAATCTAAATATTTTGTTTAGTGTATGTGTACGTAACATTTCCTAATGCAATTATTTATTTAGTTGTCCGTATCAGTTTTATTAACGTCAGTCTTGTTGGTTTGATTGCTTACATTATAATCTTAATGTTAAATGGTTGTTTAATGCAATATTTATATTTGGATTTTATTTTCTTTATTTATTTATTTATTTATTATATTTTTACTGTCTTTGATAAATAGGCACCTTTCCAATTGATACGACGAAAACCCGCCTCCAGATTCAAGGCCAAAAAATTGATCAGTCATTTTCACAATTGCGATATCGTGGCATGACAGACGCATTTATAAAAATTAGCAACGAAGAGGGTTTGAAAGCACTATATTCAGGGTAAGTGAATTTATGAAATTTTAAACATTTTTCTTTATGCGTCGATGGTTTTTAAACATGTATATTGTTACTGTTGCTTCAAATATTCTAAAGTGTTCTCTTCTTTAGACTATTTAAGTTAGATTTTCAAAATTACCTCAAAATGGCATTAATAAAATTGTTAATTGGCATAGCTTGATGTAGACAGGTGTCTGAGTTGCGGAAGTAATTCAAATTCTATAGTTAAAAACAATTGAACCTTTTTGTTGTTTACTTTAATCATTCTACGAAAACGTAGGAAATATACAACCGCATACTAAGCACCACAAATTGACAGCCTTGTAGTGCCTAGTATGTGGTTGTATATTTCTTACTTACTTCTCACATCCGATTTCAAATCCGTATTATTTTTTATTTCGAAAATTATAAACTTACTTAGAATTTGGCCAGCAGTTATTAGACAAGCAACTTATGGCACCATTAAATTTGGCAGTTATTATACATTAAAAAGTTTAGCTAGCGAATATGGGCTTCTTATCGATCCTGATACGGGGACAGAAAGAGTATGGGGTAATGTACTGTGCGCAGCCGCAGCTGGTGCGATATCATCCGCCATAGCGAATCCCACCGATGTGTTGAAAGTTCGCATGCAGGTGCATGGGAAAGGCTCAATGCAGAAAAGTGTTTGGTCCTGCTTCTACGATATTTACAAATATGAAGGTATGAAAGGTCTGTGGCGTGGAGTGGGTCCAACAGCACAAAGAGCTGTGGTAATAGCATCGGTAGAATTGCCAGTCTATGATTTTTGTAAACTACAATTATTAGATTATTTTGGAGATCATGTGTCTAATCACTTTCTGTAAGTTGAAATGTGGTATTTCTATTACAAACTTTTCTAAAATGATTGATATTTAAAAATTTTTTTAGCTCCAGTTTTATAGCCAGTTTAGGCAGTGCAATTGCCTCTACGCCTATAGATGTTATAAGAACCCGCCTTATGAATCAACGGCATGTTACGATAGTCAATGGTATGGCTACAGCAACGTCTACTAAAATTTACAATGGTAGTTTAGATTGCGCCATACAGGTAGTTAATTATTTATACTTTTATCTTGATCTTAAATATGCAAATTTATTTCTCAATTATAGACTGTACGAAATGAGGGAATTTTTGCTTTATATAAAGGATTTATACCAACTTGGGTACGCATGGGACCTTGGAATGTTATATTCTTTATAACATATGAACAACTTAAACAATTCTGAAACGCTCAATTTAAATGTAAATTGTTATATGGCTGTTAGTTTATCAAAAACAAACATATTAATTTAACTAAAATATTTAGTACAAGCTTTAACAAAAACACCTCATTAGTTATATCAAAAGATTTTTAATTGTCAAATTACATAATCTCTGCATTCGCTAACTTTCTATTGCTCATCCTGCAATTTTTTTTTATAAAAGTGAAAATATAATTTATGAATATGTGAAAAGGTGAACATTTATTATTTTTTATAAATACATACTTAAATTTAAGACTTTATATTGTACAATTTTAATGCTTTAAAGTTTTGCTTTCCTAATTAAGTTTGTTTTAAGTGATATAGTTTTTTTATTTCCATTCCTCAATTTCTTATCATTTGGAAGTCATTACTATTGTATTTGTTTAAAGGAAAAAATGCATTTTCTTTTTACTCTTTTTAATTTTTGTACTAAATAAAACCTAAATTGGTATTCAAAAATTATTGAAAAGCCTTTTTTATTAATTACATTTAATGTTCGTTAAAGATCTTAATTATGTCTAATTATATCTTAATTATGTTTAAAGTATGTTACAGTCTTTTGAGGATCATTTAAATATTACCAATTGTACCATAATTAACTCAAGATTTGAATTTCTTGTGAACAATTTTATAGGTGATTTCTTTATTCGATTTGAGCGTTATCACATTAAAAGTTTTCTATCACTTTCTACAGAATTTTCTTTGATTCACTGATCCCACACTTCATCATGGATTAGCATTCCGAAAAAGTTAGACACCCTACGTTATCCGATGATTTCGTACACAATCGTTGAGCTCTATAATATATTTAAAAGTACCTGTCGATTTAATATACACACTTATGTACTATCGTTACTACAATGGTAAGTGCTCTAATAAAATTAGGGAACTTGTTCCCGATACTCGCACGTTTTTGCGTTTAACACGATTTTCGTTGAGAGTGCATCCATTTGTGGTTGACTGGCCAGTGAATCGCACTACGCATTACAGGGAAAATTCGTTTTTTTAGCAGAACAGTCCGTATGTGGAATAAGATCCCTGCGCAGGTCTTTCCTGTCACTTTCAATCTGGGAAAATTCAAACTGAATGTCCACAGACACTACCCCCTCTTTCCTTCTTTCCGTAACCTAATTTCCTAGTTCTGGCACAGTTTGTCCAACCAGATATTAAAATTAATTTTCTAAGTCAAAAATATACAGAGTTCTGATTCAATAATTTTGATATCATGTATAATTGCGATATAACTAAGGCAAGACTGCGCTAAATGTGTTTAGAACTATGTGCTGTACTTCGCCCTACTGCCAGCCGTTATATTTAAGTGTAAACATAAATAATAAAACATAAGTCTCAAGCATCACTCTAGTTGTCTTTTTTTTTGCTCTGATTTAGCTTTCTTTTATTTCAACATTGGTCTACTGCATTTTTTCTATTCTTCAATATTTTTATCGTAAGGCGAAACCAAATAAGTAGAGCGTACTATGCGTGATTTGATTTACATCTGCACCGACTATATAGTCATAATCAGATGGTGGTCAAACCACTTAGTTGATTGGACACCAACTACGCCCTAGAAGGCCTTCGGATACGTATATCCTCCAGTCACTCCTAGTAGCAATTTAGAAAGTCCGGAGTAGGCCGTGCCCTCACTCCTTGCTGAGGAGTTTGAGACTTTCCAACTCCTGGTCCAGAACGCATGAAGCTCTTATTTATCAAGAACACGCCAGCATTCATACTCACTGGACCTGAACCATTCATTGTGTTAATTTGAATGGTCCGACCCACAAACTCTCACGAGGGTCCGAAACCACAACCACCACGATACTCCCATATAGGGGCCAACCTCAATAACCAGTCAGAGCACATCATTGTCTAAAGAGAACAAATAGTGTACTCTGAGGCAACTGATTTCCCGTGGAAATATGTGGATTGTCCAGGTGACTCCTACTAGCCTTTGAGGGGCCTGGGCTCCCTTTTACCCCGCAAGACACAAATCTAAATGGAATAGTAGGTTCCAAAAAGACTATAATGTGCCCCCGGGGGGAGTAGAGCGTACTATATGCAAACTATTTTAAAGTAAATGAAATGCTTATAATATGCTTCTGTATGCTTGAGCAGCTCTATAACATGATTATTGGAACTCGCCGAAATATTGGCATAATAGAGTTGTTAATTCCTTTTGTTTCAAGTCAAACGTCAATAATGAAGAATGAAGATCATTTATTAAGTTTTAAAAGAAAAAAATAAAAGTAAAGAAAAGTAAGCGAAACGGCCACCTCTGCATTTTACAAACTGCGTGGTATAAAAACACGCAAGACAACAACAATATACTTATAAGGAATTCTACTAAATAAGATACACAACAGAAAACGAAAATAACTAACACAGAACACAACACACAGCCAAGCAGGCGCCTAAGCTGAACAATAACAACAATATCGGGACCATTTAAAAGAACTATATAAGCACCACTTGCTAGGCAAATAAAGTAATTGAAGTTGAGTCATCAGTGGGTAAAGACAACAAAGTTACCATCCTGTTTACTTTGTGTGTACTGAAATTACATAAATCGTTTAATTTAATTTTAAACTCTCAAATTCCTGTGTTATTATTTTGCAATCAAAGAACTCAAAATAACAAAACGTTTATTAAAACGAATAACCGTGACAATATTTATATTTTTATATGCTTTGAAAAGAATAAGATTTGATGGGAATCTTATGAATGGGTTCTTACTTAAGATAATTTACTCTAACAGCAAGAACCATAATTGAAACTTTATTTCTACGTTAAGCAATGTTTTTGTTGGCATTCAAAACATTTTTAGATTAAACTAGCAAACCCGGCGAAGTCCGTTTCGCCACCAGATGGCTTCGTTTTTGTTTTATATTTGAAAAGGAAAAATTTTATTTCATTGCATAACAGTAATGAATTCATTTCGATCACAAAAATGAAGTGAACTTCTCTAAGTAAAAAATGAAAGTGAATCCAAAGTAAGTACTGAATAGAAGCATCCGCAAATTATTCGTTTCATTGGAGTGCTTTTTGGTAAATCACATTTTTTGTTTTTTGATCTGAAGTTAACACAAACAAAGCGGATGGTTTCCCAACTCGTGAACACGCAACGTATAGCTGTACATGTGAAAATCAATGATTTTCTAAATTTATCCCGCAAACACTAAGCGATTGGCCTTGGGAGTTATTAGTTGTCATTGCGAACGCAAGGCGAACCGGAAATTGTAATCGTTTGAAGTCAAACCAAAAATCAGTCGGAATCATTGGTATGCGAGTAATACATATATTTTCACCTGCGTACTTTCCGTTAATAATGGTTGCCTTAGTCAAATTCGGCATAAGTCTTTTCACCGCAAGTCGAGTACCGTTGCAAAGTCGCGGTGGAATTAAATTACGCAATATCATAATAACTGAACCAACTTTGAGTTGCAAGTTATGTGGTAGAAATCCTGGTAGCTCCAGAGAGTTCAAAAACTCCGTTGGATAATTTACTGCATCTTGGGGATTTGTTATGGAATCAACAAATTTGTATGTCACCAAATCGCCATCGATTTTTGATTGAATGGTGAAATTCAGTGCATGTACAATATCGTTATTCTTTGCGACGAGAATTGCTCGTTGACTTACCACGCATAATTCTGTTAATTCTCACTAATGTTTGGGAAGACATTTTCAATAAGAGCTAATTGAGAGTCTACAAATCGGCAAAAGTCGTTGGTAAGAGTAATTAATCCAGCTGTCGCATCAAAACCGTGGAAATCGGTTCGTGCGTTCTGGAGTTATAGCGTCAGGGAGGAAATCCTGACTTATTTTTACATATATAATGTTGAAAATCCCCGTTTTAAAATTTTCTTCAGAGATACCACTAACACAATTATCCCCATTTCGTTAAAAAATGCTTCACTTCGGGGCCAAATTCGTTAATCTGACAACACTGTTTTACATTAATAAAATCTTCAAGCTTTATTTTACTCATCCTTAAAGTATGCTTCTTTTTCTATCAAATCTTGCTTTTAAAAAAGTAACTAAACAATTTCAATTACAAAAACAACGGCATTAAGAAGTCGGTCGAATGGCTTATAAAAATATTTAACAATATTATTATTTTATTTATTCATCATCTTTAAAATTAAAGTATAATAAAATTACTTATACTTACATTGTTGATCATTTAATTTAAAAAGTATTGCTGCATATATCACATTTTTTAGTTAATAATAGCTAACTTATAAAAATATATACATTTCAAAGAAAACGACAGGAAAACCCATTTTAGTGTTTAAAGAAATATCCAACTCTCACTCTTAAATCGATTCCATTTCTGAAGCTGATGAAGTTTGTAAGGTTACAAACTTCTTAATATAATATGGTTTGAAGATCTATAACGAACTTTGAAGATCTATTACGATCCTTGACTTATTTTACTCATTACCATTGAGAGCATATCTTGTTTGAACACTTCTATGTAAAAGTTTCGTTACCGTCTCGGTAATTACAAATAATTTTTCGGTTTTTATTTTGAGATGTGTTTAAGCTATTTTTGTTGCATATTTGACACCCGTACGTCTACATTTTGTAGAGTAGTATCTTAGTTTTAAGGTTGGGGGTCGACTTAAGGCCGTGTCAGATAAAACTTTGTTGCTTTGCGTGACATTTGAAACTTTAAAGCAAAAGCGTAAATCAAGTGGTGTATGTCACAATAAACTTTGAAAACACTCATGAATTTTTTGTTTACGCCCACACACAAATACACAAACACAAATAATAAAAGCCAGGTGTTTGTCAAAGCGCGCAAAAAGTTGAATGTTGGTTAACTTTTTGCTTTGCTTTGCGTCAGAAGTGCTTTATGTGGCAACTTTCATACATTTACGTACATTTTAACTCAAATGTCAAAGCGAAACTCTGACGCAACGCAAAGCAAAAGTTTTATCTGACACGGCCTTTACCGTTAAGCAGTGGAAATAACCACATTTTATAGCTTTATCCACGTTTGAAACGATTTTTTGCACTTGTTTATTTATTGGATTTTCATTAAAATAGGAACGAACAATAAGTATTGAAGCTGCAATTAGCGTTCATCTCACTTCTTAAGTACGGCTTACGGCAATAGGCTATTTATTTTGGATGAATTTCTAGCTTGTTTATGTGTGACGTCACATATTTTAAAATTTCTGTTTTTACCATAAGCACTATTAGATCGCTGTAAATGTGAGAATTTTCGACATACCACGGAGCAGCTGTAATCTTGCAGAGAATACAGGCTAAAGCAGTGCCCCACAACTGAACACCATATTGGTTTTAAGATGAAATTGTATATTAGTAGTTTGCAGTCTAATTTAAGAGTAGAGTTCCTACAAATTAGCAAATATGTATGATTCACTTTTAATTTCATTTGGGGACTTCCATCAAGATATATACTTAGGTATTTTACTACGGTCTGTTGGTTATTAATTTGAATCGTGGGGCGATTCTTTGCGTACTGAGAAAGTAATACGGACGAAAATGCTTTCATTCACCTTGATATTCTATTACTGAACCCAGCTTTCTATCCTTGTTATGTGGTCTTTATAATCGTCGGGAAGCTTCCTACGAACTGTTTTGGATGCTTAGAAAAGCTGTATCGCCTACGAATGTTGACGTGTGAATGTTATTATTATAAAGGGGTTTGTTTTCTAAACCAAAATGAAATAAAAAATTTAGATTAGGATGATTAAAAATTTTTTTTCGGTTTACGAAAAGAAAAGTTCGGCAATTATGAATGAAAAATGATATCTGACAAATGTCTGCTAACAGATGTCCATTCTTTCATCAAAGTTTTTAATCACCTTTTGGGAAAATGGCGGTCTTATTTCATTAATCACATCACGGAATTTGAGTTTTAAGGCTGAAATCTATTCGATTGGCTCCGTATAGACCCTGTCCTTAACTGTGCCCCACAATAAATAATCCAGATCGCGATAGCGTGATTCATTCACCGTTACGGTATTTCCAGCCACATAACGCACCATATAGTGACACGTTGAGCATGCAAAGGCTTCTCAATAATAGCTCTGGGATTTTCAGAAGTCCAAACGCGGCTTGTTAACATACTCTAATAAGTGAAAATGGGCTTCGTCTGAAAAAATTATTTTTTCAGAAAAACCAACTGGTTGTTTATGAATGAATGGAGCGAATCTACGGCGATGTGAATGGTCGTCCGACTTCAATTTCTACACCAGTTGGAACTTGTAAGGATTCAAAGTCAAATCCTTACGCAAAATTCGCCATGTGGTGGTTTTGGATAACCCCAATTATTGAGAACGTCGAGTAATTGACAAATTTGATATGTGTCTTACGGCTGCAATGTTTTTAGTTGAATGATCCGGTCGAACACGCACATGTTTTAATATACTCTGTCGAATCAAATTTAACGATGAAATTCTTAATAGCAGTCTCAGAAGGACAATTATTTTGTCCGAAAATATCAGGAATTTCCCAAAACGTTACTTTAACAGCACCACCATTTTCATAGTGGATTTTAATTATTTTAATGCGGTTTTTGTGCGAAATTGAATTCATTTTAATAATTGCCAATGCATCTACCACGAATACGACAAAAAATTAAATGTCAAAACTATCGTATTGTTGGTGTTGCCACAATTGAAAAACAAACTTCTTGTTAAAAAACCTCGCACGATTTTTTGCGTAATGAGAAAGTATTATGGAGGTATTTTCTTTCATTAACCTTGATTTTCCATTGCACAACCCACCTCTCTAGCCTTGTTATATGGTTTTGTAACTGTCTGGATGCTTGTGGATGCTTAGAAAAGCTGTATCCTTTGCAAATGTTGACGTGTTAAAAGCAAAATTTCGTTTTTTATGAAGCTTTGCCAATTACTTTTTTAATTCAATTTTAACATAAGTTTCTTATTACCAAAGGATTATCTACGAAGCACTATCTATTATAAAGAGTATAATCACAAATAAATATATAAAATGCAGTATCCTCTCCTCCAAAAGGCACTTCCTTAAGCGGATACCTTGTACATATGGACGCTTTCCTTGTACATTTGAATTACATTTTGTTTACTTTACTCTAATTTTATATTTTTTTCTTTTTATGTAAAAATATAAAAGAAAATTCTATTTATTGGGCCAGTTCACATTGGATTAATATTTGTTTTGTACAACTTTAGTTCTTTCCAAAACACACTACACTAATTATTTTAGCACAAAATTCTATACGTATACACATCTTTGTGTGTATTAGTGTTTTTTATTCATTTCATGTTTGTTTTTCGTTCGGTATACACCACAGTATACGCATTACAAAATAAATATGGCTGTAAGTGATGATGAAAAGTTTGTTTCTAATTTTATTTTCTGTAAAATTATTTTTATTCTTATTCGACCTTTTTTATTTTAATTAAATAAAAAAATTTTTTTCAATTTGTTAATAATTTTTGTTATTAAAAATTAATTTTTCCTGAAGAAGCTTTCCATAGGAAAGCAAAATATTGAAAAAATATATCGTTAAAATTTAATTAAAAATACCGTTTAAAAGATTAACACATATTTAATTTTCTGTAAAATATAAAAATATTATAACAAAAACTTGAATTCAATAATAATAAAATCGCAAGTATTTAATTTTCATGTGATTTGTTTAGGTTACAGGTAAAAATGATAAAAACAAATAGCATAAACAACGCCACTTGTTGTCTATACAGATTTATCAACTTTAATGTTAGTTGCCGCGACCAACCACCTTCTACTTTTGCATTCATACTTAAATGACAAGGCAATAGCCAACTGAAGACTAAAAATCGCTCTGCAAAAAAAAACACACAAGACCTGTGTTTTCATAAATGCATGTGTATTAGTTTTGTTTTCGTTGTGCGGCTTTGAAGCTGCTAGAAAAATTGTTTCAACCAAAAACTACCCCCCTCACCGAAAATGACAACAAACTGCCAGCACAACTAATCCAATGTGAACTGGCTCATTCAGTATTATCTTTATATATGTAAATCACAGTTGTAAATGAATTCTTTCTTTTATTAATTTGCGAATAATTCATGATTGAATTAGCAAATTTTGAATTGATTCATTTCAGACAAAAAAAATTAATTGAATGAAATTTGAGTCAATTCAAATGAATTTGGTGCAAATGAATTGCAGTTCATATACAATTCATTTGAATTGAATTGGTTTATTTATTTATTTATTTTATTTATTGAAGTAATTCATTACCAACTCATTTGAATTGAATTGATTAAAATTTGAATTGATTTTGTAAGTAAACTTGCAACGCTTGCTAAACTTTAGGAGATAATGTTTTATCAAGATTCCAGATTTTTCGATGGTTTAAGGCATTTTCAGAGGGAAGAGAATTACTTAAAAATTAACCATGAAGCGGAAGGCCTTTATTTTCAAAAACCTACGAAAATGTCGAGAGAATCCGGTATCTTGTGAGTTTAGTTCGTCGGCTGACAGTCAGAATGGTTGGAAAAAGAGTTAAATTTAACTTACACCAACGTTCATCAGATTTTGACCAATGAATTGGGGATGAAAAAAATTTGTGCAAAAAGGTTCCAAAAAACCTTTCAGGAAGAAAAGGTGCCTTGAGTTTTTCAATTCAATTGAAAATGACCCCCATTTCTGGAGTGTCTCATTACTGGTGACGAGTCTTGGGTGTTTGAATATGACCCTGGAACTAAGCGCAAGAGCATAAAGTGGCGCACTTCAACCTCTCAAGGTGCAAAAAACAAGGAAGGCCAAAGATCAAATGCATGCCGATTTGTTATTCGATATCCACGGAATCTTTCACAAAGAGTATGTACCTCAAGGCCAAACAGTCAATCATCTTTTTTACCGGAAGGTTCTTGAAAGACTTCAGAATAGGGTAATTCGTGTGAGACCAAACATGAAAAACATCTGGGTGTTGCAACACGATAATGCTTCTTGTTGCATAGCCATTTCAATAAACGAGTTTTTGGCCACTTAAAACATTCCTGTAGCTCCTTAGCCTCACCAGACTTAAGTCCTAAGTCCATGTGATTTTTTCCTCTTCCTGAAGTTGAAAAATCATCTCAAAGGAACTCATTTTGGGACAATCGAAAACACTTAAATGGCCAACGGCTATTCCAGTATCGGAGTTCCAGCACTGCTATGAGGAGTGAAAGAACCGTCTCCAGCGCTATATGGCTTCAGAATTAAATTATTTTGAGGATGACAATATAAAATTGTAATGTTATTTGAATAAAAAGAATTTAAATAATCATTTTCATTACCTAATTTACAGACCTTGTAACCAAGCACACAAACCACAAGCACAGAACCACTCTTCTTGTGGTTCTCGCATAAACGGACACTGGAGGACAAGCCAGTCAGCCACTTAGGCGTCCGCTGAAGAGTGTGTACACTGTATGTGAAGCTATACGTCGTGTTTCTTTAGGCCTTATAATAGAAGTGAATATAAGAACTGTTTCAAATTGCAGCTTATAAAACGGTGAATTCATGTTTTTAAATTCTGCAAAAGATACATATCTTCTTTATAGTCACCAATAACAAAATAAAAATCAAACCAATTGTCTGAAACAAAACAATCAGGGAAATCCCCACTATCCACCACGATCAAAAACTGAAGAACAACAAAAGTCGGTATTATTAAATTAGTGGCATTCCTTTAAACATTTTTTATGGAAAAACAAAACAAAATAGTTTATGGCTTTAAAATTATGGCAAAATATTTGTAGCTAATTTAAAAACGAGAGATTAATACATTTTGTTGTTTTCAAATGCAAATTTTATAACAAATTATTAGCTTTTGCTATTATTTCTTTTTTGTCTGGCGTCGTTGTGACGCCAAATGTGTGTCTATTTTGATGTTGATGTTAAGATAGTGTGTAAAAGTGTGTTAATTTTTAAAATGTTTTTAATTTTTAACCTGTTTAATTGACCTTTTTTGGGGGTTAAACCCATTTTTTATTATAAACAATAAGAAAACTAATACGGTAAGTCTGATTAACATGCGTTCAATTTTCAATAAATCATAACTTCTAAAATATTAAACATATGCATAACAGGTTATTCAACTATTAGTTAATTGTTTTAAGAAAATATTAAAATAATTAAAACTATTTTAAATTACTTAATACAATTTAAAAAAAATAACAAAAGAAAGAAAGATTTTAAATATTCGTATTATAAGAAAAAGAGAGTGATATGGAAAGATATAAATGAGAAAAAGAATGGGGTATGAAGGGCGAAAATTAGAAAGAGGTGTATTTCTGATGATGAGATGCAAATCGAACGGCTCGGGATCGGCAATATTGAAAGCCTATCAATGATACATAAGCCAAAGTGCCTATAGCGCCTGTATTGCATAGACTCTTTCTACTTTTCCTTAATATGACCCTAAGATTTCTCAAATGTTTACATTAGTCCATTTGATATGAAATAAAATAACCTCATGACTCTGAACTTAGGTTTATTTAACCGTTTAATTGGAACGATTGAAGGCGGGAACCGTAACACACCAGTTTAAGCGTATTACGATCAGAATGTTGGGATCTATAAGTCCTGTATATAGTGCATCCACCAACAACAAGTTTGTTTTTCAATTATGGCAACACCAACAACATGATAGTTTTAACATTTAGTTTTTTGACGTGTTCGTAGTAGATCCATTAGCAATTGTTACAATGAATCACATTTCGCACGAAAATCGCATTAAAATAATTAAAATCCGCTGTGAAAATGGTAGTTCGGTGAAAGTTACATTTCGCGAAATTCGTGATATTTTCGGAAAACATAATCGCTTTTCTGAGACCGCTATTAAGAATTTGGTCGTTAAATTTGAGTCGACAGGCTCAATAGAAAATGTGCGAACACCAACGCAGCCGTGAGCAACAGTGTTGAAGCAAATCCAAATTTGTTAATTCCTCGACGTTCTTAATAATTGAGGTTATTCAAAACCACCACATGGCAAATTTTGCGTAAGGATTTCAGCCTTAAAACTCGAAATTCGTGATGTGATTGACGAAATAGGACCGCCAACTTTGATGAAAGAATTGACATCTATTAGCGGATATTTGCCAGATATCATTTTTCATTCATAATTGCCGAACTTTTCTTTTCGTAGTATAATAAAAATTTGAATAATCTTAATCTAAATTTTAATGTTTTATTTTGTTTTAGAAAACAAACTTCTTGTTGAAAAACCTTTTATTATTTTTTTTTAGATTTAGCATTTTTTCTTTCGCCTTGAGGTTCTGCCCTCCTACCAAAAGAAAAAGCCTGCATTCTGGTGTCTCTTGTAATGGTTCTCTATACAAATTAAAGCGGACAGACGGGTATCAGTAAATTGATGCGTCCATGTATAAATATCTAATATTATATCTAAATTATGAAGTCTCAAATACTTTTTTAAAATTTCAAAGTTTTGTTTTGTGAAATATCGAATTTTATTAATCTAGGATTTGTTTTTCTGAATTTCTGTTTTTCGAAAAATAGATTTTTCCGTGAAATTTAAAGCTCTGGGAATTACTATGACCTTTCTTACCATGCAATTGCAATTTTTCCCGTGTGCTTGCCGGAAAGGTATACTACTTTTTTTTGCCGCCATTTGGGTAAACATTAATCTTGACAGCTCATATTTGACAGTCGTGGCAAATTTATTATAGAAAATTTTTCGTTAAACCAACATTTTAACATACTGTTACAGATATGTCTTGCTTATGTTTAAAATAAAATAAAACAATTAAGCAATATGGAAAACTACTGGTTACAAACTGCGTAGAAGTTTATAGACACACACACACACACACAACTACAATTTGATATGCCGCTTACCCTTGCCTGGCATGCTGCTTATCATTTAAAGGCGCAAGACAAAAAAAAACTAATTTTACAACAATGAATATACAGTTGTTTATCATCGGCGTAGTTTTCTAAGAAACCCCTTTTTACAAAAGCAACAACAAATGTATTGAAATAAATCCCAAGCAGAAACCTTATCAGCATAAAAACAAAAACAACTATACACACAGGCAAGCAGGCGCATATAAAATGAATAAACAACCTACAACAACAAAATACACACAAGGAGAGTAGAAAATTCTTACATCTTCTAGAATCTAATTGGACAAGTATAAATAGGGGAAGCGTCTGAGTGGATAATCAATCAGTAAATTAAACCTCATAGTGTGAAGACGTGCGTTTTAAGTGAATTGTAAAGTAGTGCCAACTTTGTGTAGTTTAAAGTAAATAAAATTGTTATAAATTTAAAAGCTGGTGTTAATTATTTTGCAATAAAGAACTCACAACAAAACGTTTATAAAAGGTATAAACGTAACAATACATTTTATCAAAATCAATCATCGATTACTGTGGCGATGAGAAAGTTACGTAAAATTTTTGGGAGAAACAACGTGCCAAGAAAACACACTATTTATCGTGTAGTGAACGATTTCCAAGCATGGATCACAACGTACCGCAAGATCGACTGAAAACATTATTCAAAATAATCCATAAACCTCAATTTGAAGCTGTGCTCAGGAGCTTGGTCCTTTGCATTTGTTTCCATATAAGATTCAGTTGACGCAAGAGCTTCTTCCAGAAGACCATTTGCTTCGCCATACATACGTATACCAACTGGATGTTACAACTCGTTCATCCCCGATTTTCGTTTAAAATTCATAATTCGTGACGAGGTATATTTTCATTTGAATGGACCCACTTCTTTGAAAATGAAAACGGCGTAACGGTAACTGTGAATGGGGAATGTATCATGATATGATTGAAAACTTTTTAATACCACAACTGCATGCTTTAGGCCTGATTAATATGTGGTATAAACAAGACGGTGCCACATCGCATACAGCCAAGATTACAATGGAATTACTGCGAGACCTCTTTCCACAATAAGTTATTTCAAGAAATGGTGGTGTTGATTTGCATCCACGGTCGCCTGATTTGGCTTCTCTATGTGGATATATCTGAAAAGCAAGGCTTATGCATAAAAACCAGAAACGATTGAGCTACTCAATCAAAATATTCGTTTTAGAAAATAAACTTCTTGATGGAAAACTCTCCCCCCCCCCGGGGGCACATTTATGGTCTTTATAGTGCGTAACCAGCTATCTAGATCTGTGCAACTGGGGGAAAAAGGGAGCCCAGTCCGCTGAAGACAGACAGGGAGTCAACTGGAAGCTCTACTTTATTTCCACGGGGATCAGTGAGCCGCAGAGTTCATTACTTGTCTCTTTAAACATTTAATAGTTCTCTGACTGATCATTGAGGTTGGCCCCTATATGGGAGTATCGTGGTGGTTGTGGTTTTGCGGCCCCATAACAGTATAATGGTTATTATGGTGGCCAGAATCATCTCACTGATAATGACACGCAAAGTGAATGATCCAGTCCAGTGAGCATGCTAGGCATGTGTTCTGGACAGGAGTAGGAAAGTCTCCAACTCTTTAGCAAGGTGTGATGGTTTGCAGCCCTGCCCTGGAATCATTAAAATTGCAACTAGGTGGTTCTGTTGCTTAGAATTATGTCTTCGGCTTCCTAGGATGCCTGTATGACGTTCCAAATTATACAATAGTGGTTTGTTCACCATCTGATTAAGGCTACATAGCCAGGTGCGGATGTAAAACGAATCACACTCTGATGGAAAACTCTTTACATATTGGCCAAATGTATCGTGCCTACATGGTACTTATATTCGAATGTATCGCATCAGATTTTTGAATGTCCAGCATTCCCAGATTAAGCTAGATGGTATATGAAAAATTATTAAGGGTTTGATTGCAATCTGGCTGTCTGTAATACTACTAATATTTCTGTCTAATATTTTCTAACTTTAAAGCCAATTCGTATTTCAATTCGTCACTTAATATTATTTAATATTTTCTGTTTTGGTGATACAATATATAAAAAAATAACTAACATAAGCGCCTGTACTTTATTATATCCAATGTTTGGGCCAACACTTTGTAAATAATCTCTACTCATACAATGTACTAAGACGAAACTAGGAAAATGAGCTATAAGAAAGGGGTTACAGCGATAGTGTTTGATTTTAGAGCGTGTTTGATTTGAAATAAACTCAACTAATGAACAGCTTAGCTTGAAAATGTATTTTCTCAGTAATGCATTATACGGTAGTAAATAGAATTATAAAATATGCAAATAAAATCTGTAAATAGGAAGGCGATCTGATCTGAAGTGAAGTACCTCTTACACATTAAAAAAAAGCCAAAGCATTTAAAAACCTCCTGTTAAACATGAAAAATCTGTTTGCTTTATCGAACTTCATTATCCATTACTACATAAGAAATGTCATGCTCGGTTGCATGCCTGTGCGAGACAACAGTAGCGGTATCAAGGCGCATCATACAATTTGACACTAAAAATAGTTAAAGAATATAGTTAAGGCTCACGACAACAATCTTCAATAGTTTTAAGTGCCTAGCAGTATGATAAAACATAATATTTATGCCATGTTGTCATGCTATTATTTTTTTGTTATGCTCATAGCCGTTGATTTATTTTGAACACGCTTAAAAAGATTCAATCTATAATAATTCATATAGGTCAATCCCTGATAAAACTACATATAAATGAAAAGCAGTTATTAACAACGCTTCAACCTGACTGGTCCATTAAAGCCACTTATTTAATTAGAATTTAATAACTAATTTTAATTAAATCACACATTTTTATATAAGAAAAGCTAAACGAATCTAAAACGAAATTAATCGGGGAAATCATCAAACCGCCTTCACAAATATCATACATCAAATTGCTTACCTATGAGACACCCTTTAGTTTATAATTTTAACTATTGAAACTGCTGCTATAGTGGACATAGAAGTATATATTATGTTGAATTTTCTAGTGTTGACTTTAACGGTTAAAAGATATACTTATATTATATTGGATATAAGTCGAACTGTGCCAGCTATGAGTGCACCCTTTAGTTTTTTATATCGTAATTGTAGACGTAGTATGAAACATGTTTTTTGACTTTTAAACTTCTATATATAAAAGTTTAAAACATAAGGCTATATGTATTAAATACCTTATTGTTATATCAGAAGTATACATTATATTAAGTTTGTGTTGACTTTAAAAGTTTATTTTTTAACTTTTATCTTTTAACTTTACATCAAATTATGTCTACTATGGGAACACCCTTTTATATTTAAGTTTATGTTTTTATTATTTTCCGTTTTTTTATGGGTGTCTGTTACGGTTCAATTAAATAATTTAAAATATTATGAAGCTTGGTATTAGGTTATTTGGATTTGTTCCGCCATTAAATAAAATACTGTTGTCATTCCTTTCCGTCTTTGCTGGCTGTTTAATCCACCCTACCCAACATAAACTAGCAGCATTTAGACACATGATACACAGATTTAACCTCACTTACTTCTAATAAGTACAACAAAGCATTCGACACAATTTACAACATAGCTAAAAATAAAGGCTACAATCGGCAAACTTCTTAGACAATGCATCACTAAAAACAGGAATAAAGAAGACAACAAGTCAAGCGATATAACACGATGGCACACTTTTACTTACATAGATCCAGAAATATATAGATTAAGTAACCTTTTTCACAAAAAACAACACTCTGAGACATAATCTCGGAATACCGACAGAAACAATTGACTAATTAAGTTCCAGCGGAATATACAGACTTACTTGCACCTGGAAATATACTTATATAAGACAAACTGGACGAACACTCAAAACAAGATTTACAGTACACATACGCTCATACAAACGAAAAAGAGAAGCCTCCAACTTTGCATTACAACTTGACACTCATGAAAACACGCCAATGGAAATAGATAAATGTGTGAAGTTACTACATCTAAGCAAAAAAGGACGAAGACTAGACATTCTTGAAAACATGGAAATCTACAAAATAAAAACTTTTTACAGCGATATTATAAACAAATAGGTAAACACGACTTCAAACACAATTTTCACAACCACTAAAACTACTCACACTACTTGAACAAGCGAAAAAGACCCTCAGATGGACACACCTATCTGGATAATAATAAAAGACGGAAATAAGTAATTTATTATTATTCGGAAACATTTTTAATATAAACAATTTTATTTCGTGCTTTAAATAAACATTTATTTCCTTTAAATAAATATTTCATGATATTCTCACAAAATATTTATTACAAAAAATTTTTATTAAAAAATAAACATCTTATGATACTTTCATAAAACATTTATTCAAATAAAAATAAAAATAGTGTGAAATTGCAATATGGATGTGCTCTCCCCCATTACAATACATTTCAAAAGACGGAAATATTAAAAATTAGCCTCGCATAAAATGGCAAGTGGTGTACATTCTATCTAAATGAGTAGATACGACTTTAATGAAAGAGCTACCTAAACCGGAACACTGACTGACCAGCACAGTTTAGAACACGGCTTGAGAATGATGTCATCATATCGAAAGCGCTCGCCTTTTATACCGAACAAACAGCCAGCAAAGATGGAACGAAATGGCAGCAATATTATGAAGCTTTTACTCTATGAAAGCATCGATTCGGAAATAATTGAGTCCTGCGGACACCAAAATAAAAAATAAAAAAATACAGATGAATTGATACTTTTTTTTGAAGCCGGTTAAAAATAGAAGCAAAATATAATTGACATATTGGCAACAGTATGAATTAACACAACTCTGAAATATATACGCACCAACCTATAGCAAACGAAGGACCGAATTGCGCTTTTTAACCTCTAATTGTTACATAAATGATTTTTTAAATTTAGAATTTTAAAAATCTTTCCTAAAAGAGCTTTTAAATTTGATACTTTATTTAATATTAAAATGCATATAACTATATTAATTATCGACTTTTCCAAAAGGGGTGTGGTATGATCCTTTTGTTATAAGCAAACATTTTGTGCACGGTGAAAAATCTACTATTGTGCAAGGTTCCCAATTTTTTTTAATCGAATCCCTAAATTGAACGTTTTAACACCCAAAAACCGTTAGCCATTATTTTCTTTCAATCATGACCTAAATTTATTCAATCTAAAGACACGAATTATAAATAAAATTTTATCGCAAAGCTCATTATTTATACATTTTTATCTTAAGCAATTTTTGAGCCCAAACTCAAAAACTTGTTGATAAAAGAAGTAAACAATTGGACTGATAATTTAATAATGTTTAAAATAATGTTAAATTAAATTCCCAAAACTCTACCAAACAAAATTCGTTATCCCTATAAAAGATTTTTTATCCCCATTTCTAAGCGAAAATCCTAATTATAAATATAAATCCCCTAGTCTCGAGTTTAAGCCAGATTAATAATCTCTATGTTTTTTTTTTTTTTCTAAAGAGAAGTAGCACTTCAGGCAACAATGCCTATTTAGTCAAGTACCATGCTACCTTCTTTAGAAAAGGGATAGAAACAGGTGGTGAAAGTAGAAGGATAGTCGGAAATTAACTGCCGTATAGAGACAGCACAGCGACCAGTGACTATGCCTTCATCGCTGAGCAGTCCCACCGACAGCCAATTTTTAATTTTGTAGTGAAAAAACCAAGGTTTTCGTTGGGAATCGAACCCACAACTCCCATACTGACAAGCTAGTACACTACCTACTAGCCTACAGGGGCACCTAATGTGAACAAAGTACTAGAGGACTTTCAATAGCGTTTAACGAAAGATGACAAGAAGGAAATAAATAAATAATAAGGGCAAAATACTCTTTGTTGCCCGAAATCGGTATTAGTTTAATGCTGATCAGCTCTTATTTTTTAGTTTTCAAAATATTTGTGTTCATAAGAATACGCACTTGTTCAATGTCAGCTACATCCGATATACCCTCGAAAAGCAATTATTAATTTTATTACCAAATTTTCTAATTAACAACTATTCAGAAATTAGTATGCGTTATGTGGCTGCTAACTACTGTGCATGTCGCCTAATATGAAATGGAGAACGACTGTTCGCCTAACGTTTAATCCAGAAAATGATTGTCTGGTGTATCCCTTAATATGCCACTCTATCAATGTTGCGACTAAATTTAATTATATAACGGAGCATAATCTAAAAAAGTATAAGTTGAATACTGCATTAGACAGATTTATACGTTCGATCTGTCAAAAAATGCTTGTTTGTTGAAAGTAGAGTAGCGAAGTATTCACTCACTGTTCATACATGTATGTATATGTACATTTCATTTTTTAGCCGCTTCTTCTCATACATGTGTGAGAGACTACAAATTATTTTGTGTTTTCTCATTTGTGAATGCGACGATTTATTTAATTTCTTTCTATCCATAAGTGAAAAAATGAGAAACACACAAGTGTTCATTTTCGAATATTTACAATTTTGATAATTTTTCATAAATGAAAAGGTCGTAAAAATATGTGCGTTAAGCATTCGCGTACATAAACGCACATATTTGATAATGGGCAATTGTCGGCCTATGCAGGAAAAAAAATGTTTTTTTTATTTCTTTTAGAATATATTGCAATATTGTATTTTGAGTTAATATGTACCCATGTGTTTTTACTACATTTTACGGTAAACTGCGATCGTAGGTAGAAAATTTTGTCACGTTCATTTATGAGAAATTTTATAAAATTTCAACGTTCATAAATGAACATGTACATTTATGAAAAATAACATTAATGAGAAGTTGTTCGTTTATGAGTGTGAAAAATAAACATAAAATTTTAGATTTCTCATTTATGAAAAATATCATGAATGTTGATTTTTGAATGTTCATAAATGAAAAATTCTGAACCCTGGTTGAAAGTATACATACGCCTTCACACTGAAGTATGTATGTATGATTTATTGACAGGTCGGCTAGACCTTATCTTTATAAAAAAAAAGCAGAAATCATTACGCATTATGTGGCTGCTTACTACTGTGCATGTCGCCTAATATGACATATACGAAAGAGAGAATGATAGTTCGCTTCACGTTTAATTGAGAAAACATTTGTCTGGCTATTGTGGATTCTCCTGTACAATTACTATTTCATTAGTTTGGCAACTAAATAATAAATAATCGACCGCGACGCACAACTAAATTAGATTAGCGGTAAAAACCAAAGTCTTTATAATTACAAATTTTTATAATTTTTTACCTTTTTTTGGAAGCTTTAGTTATTTTTTTATAGTTTAATTAAAAGTTATGTAATAATATTTAATATAACTTAATTTACAACAGTAATAATATTTAAAAACTTATGGAATTTCTATCAATTTTGGTTATACAAAAAGTATTTAACATAAAATAAAAATAATTCGTCCTCAAGTTACACATTTTGCGTTTTAAGATAAGATGATTAATGACACTCAATTAAAATGTAAAATATACGTTTGAAGATTCCATAAATTATTTTTTAATGACATTGATTTATTTAATTGCTAGACAAATGCTTGTGTTGATTTATTTTTCCAAAAAGAATTGAACACGAATTACTTAGAACCAACACACCTACACACTATACCGTTATAATAGGCATTAAAAAATAAATATTTTAATTATTATAGCAACAAAACATACGTTTCTTTCTTTACAGAAAACTTATTTTATATAGAGAAGAACTACTCAGCAGTAACGCCTTCCAATAAATTATGTTACCTTCTTTGGAAGTGGTAACAAAGTACAGCACAAAAAAATAATACATAACAACGAACTTAATTACATATGTATTTATTTTTTGACCCAATACTGGTTATTTATAAAAACAAAAAAAGAAACTAGTATACCCGCCATTACTTTATTAGTTTGGTTGTTTGAGCCAGAATCGGTTAATTACCTCTATTTGTACAATGTACTAGTAGACTTTCAATAAGATTTAAGAAAGATGACAAGCCGGAAATAAGTAACACGAGGGTTAAGTAAGTATAAGTTTTATGCTGATCAGCCCTTCTTGCCATAAACAATTTACTTTTGAGTTTTCAAAATGAAGAACAGCCGGCTAGTTTTTCTGGAAAAAAACATTGTCAGGGTAAGCCAACAAGCAAAATTACTGCATTTGGGTTTCTGAAATCATAGAGCGATTATTGAGAAGCCTTTGCATGTTCAACGTGTCACTATATGGTGCGCTATGTAGTCTGGAGGCGTGATTGGGCTGTTTTTTTTTCTCTCAAAGATAAGGCTGAAAATGCGGTAACGGTCAATGGATCATGCTATCGTGAGATGCTAACAACTAAATTTTGACCAATTATTGACGACGTGGATATCACTGACAAGTGGTTTCAACAGGACAGTGCCACATGTCACACAGCCAAATAAGCGATCAATTAATTGCAAACTAAATTTCCCAATTGCATAATTTTACAACAATCGGCAGTTAAGTGGCCAGTCAAACCGTATAAATTAACACCACTGGATTATTTTTTGTGGTGCTATGTTAAGAACAGGGTCTATATGAAACCAATCGAATCGATTTCAATTTTAAAACTCAAAATCCGTAATGGGATTAACAAAATAGGATTGCCATTTTGCCAAAAAGTGAATCAAAACTTTGATGAAAGCATCGATATCTGATAGCGTGGTCGTGGTGGATATTTGCCAGATACATGTTACACTCACAGTTATCGAATTTTTCTCTTAGTGATACGATAAAAATTTAAATCATCTGAATCAAAATTTTTTGTTTTATTTTTTTTTAGAAAACAATCTTCTTGTTAAAAAAACCCTTTACAAATAAACTTTTGTATATATAACAGCTCTTAAATGTAAACCCTTTATAGTTTATTTCATTTATGCGGGAGTTTTAATCTATATAGAAATTAGCATAACATTTATTTAGTAACATACTCGCAGTAGAACAAAAAGCAACAGTATTAAAACCTATAAATAAAAAAGTACCGCAATTATTTGCATGCTCAAATATAGTTCGAGTAGTTTTAAATAAAAAGAAACCATATTTGGTTAAATTTTTTGACAAAATTAAAATAAAAAATAATTTGTTAAATATGTGTTTTTAAAGCATTAAGCAAAACGAATCGACATAAAAGGGAACGCTAAGCGTATACGAAATTTTCGATATGTTTTTTTTTCTCAACAACAAATTCATTTATTTTTAAAATTAGATTCGATTCAGTCTAATGATTTTTTTTTATTAAAAATCATTAGTCATCAAACCTAAATAAGATTTGCTCTATAACGCACACACGTCTTGTTTTTCAACGGAAATTCCAAAATGATAAATAATCAAGTGTTCAAAGTTTAAAAATTTTTAATTTCGATTTTATTTGTAACAAACAAAATAATATTGTTTCAAATTTATGATAATATTTAAATAAGCAAAACCAGAAAAATGTTAAAATGCTATAAGCTAAAGCAAAAAACTTCTATCGGTAACTTCGTTAATGAATGTGTCTCAACAATATAGCTGTCACTGTTGGTTTTAACAATTACAAGAATTTTTGAAAAAAAAATACAGCATCATGCTAACAGGTTGAGGAACTGCAAATAACATGCGTTTAACTTTTTTATTGAGAGCAATTAAGTATGTAAAATTTTGAAATAGGACATGGGTTGGGGCATGGCTAAGACGCAAGCATTCCCAAAATTTTGCATAATCATTTGCACAATTGGGCCTTGAAGTACACTTACACTTTTTTCAAGCTGATAAATAATCAATCTGTCTATATTTGTATTTTGTGATGTGCTTCCTTCCGGCTTTAGTATATTAAAAATAAGGATGGCAAGAATAATTGGAAAGTATTACTATGGCTACTTAAGATTTAAGGATTAAATTCAATTGTAAAGCAAAGTAAGGTAGAAAATTTTATTAAAATTTATATTTTAAAAGTTTTTAGAAAATTATAAAACATCGCAGCCAAGAATAACTTGAATGTTATTGATATAACTTACGGTTTATTATTACCACAACAAGTATAAAAGGCGTTGAAGTGTTTTAAAAGCCAGCAAATCTTCAAAACAGTATTCAACTTTGTGTGGCAATTTTTAAACTCAGCGAAAGTAGAGTGAAAATATGAATGCTTGGCTTAAATAAAAGTTATAGCGTTTAGTTAAAAAGGAATTAAACTAAAGGAAATTCTAAAATTTTATTAATGCTTTACGAATTTGTTTGAAGGTTTAAGCTAAGGTCGATAAGGCAACAATAAACAATTCTGCACAAAGAGATTGGCAAATATAGCCCATCATCTTAATAAACAATTATCCAAACGTTTCTACTCACGTTAACAAGGCGTAAATTTGACGGAAACTATCTAATTCAATTTGGGTAATTTTTCGTAATCAAACATTTCTATTCACGATAAGAGCACGAAAATTTGGTGCAAATTATACATTTAAATTTAGGAAATTGAAATGTGGGGATATTTAAAAATATCCCCACTCTCTTAAAACTTTAGATGCTTTTTACATTTTGCATAACTAAAAGTCACCCAAAAAAATTCAAATTTTTTTCGAAAAATAAGATGGTGCTCAGTTATATCTGTTATATCTGTTTTAAAAACTAAAAGTTTAAATAAATTGTGAAAAAATAAAAATCTAGTAAAAGCATAATTTTTAAATATCCAGCTCATTATATTCAAATTTCTTTCATCTAATTAAGGCAATATGAAGCATCAGTTATAGCTATTGCTTAATAAATATTATTTTTAAGAAAGCCTATGGCTCATTTAATTGATTGCTTAGGCTGCGGTTCTTCTGTTTTTTTAACTTTCACATGTGGTTCTCACAATCTATTTAATTATCCTTAAATAAATTATTTTTATATCCTTAAATAAGTTATTTATTTTATTTATTTATTTATTTATTTATTTATTAACAGCAAATAAATTTACAAATTAATAATTATAATTATAGGAACTGGCTACAGTGGCCTTCGTCCTTACATATGTACTTATATATATTTTAGTGTTTTTTACATATGGAAAAAAATTAAAATATATATGTGCATATTTATGTATTCGTATGCATTTGTTTACAGATTTTTAAGAATTTCAGAAGGTATATATTTTTTTAATATGCTTAAAGTCTAATGTTTGAATCGCTTCTAACAAGCTCTGTGAGAGCGTTGTATTATTAAAACAAGATATTAGATGAGACATCGTGAGTTGGTTATTGCATTTTGGGCACAAAGGTTGATTTTCTTTTTTCAAAATATGTTGATATGTAAGTTTACTATGGCCAAGTCTTAAACGTGTTAATTAATTTTCTGTTGATATTTTGGCATTCCTGTTGCATATTTTATATTTTGGTATTTTGGGTTTATTGTTTTGTAATATCCGTTTGGGGAAAGTAGTACTGATTGTTGGTTTTGATCTATTATCTGTTTGTGTATGTGCCTTTTAATATCTTTTTTGGTATAGTTATTAAGCAATATTGTTGGAGTAAAGCTGCTTTGTTAGCACTTTTGGCAGCTAATTCATTACCTGTAATTTCTATATGGCCTGGTGTGTACAGAAATTTGTTGTTTCTATGTTTTTAATAGGGATTTACGGACTTTATTCATTAGTGGTTCATTGTTAGTTGTATTTTTAAGGGATTTTATTGATGATAACCTGTCCGAACATATAACAACTTTTTCCTTAATTGGTTTGATTTTCAATGCTTCTTGGATAGCCGTGATTTCAGATATAAAGATTGAGGTATAGTATGGTAATAAACCCTTTTTGATTATGAGACCGCTGTCTTCAACTATCGCAAATCCATTCCCTGCTTCCGACTTCGAGCCATCGCAGAACCAAAAAGTCCATTAAATAAGTTATTATTTATTGATGATCAAGAAACAATTAAATAAATTATTTCCGTATTTATTTGCAGTCATCAGACTTAATTTTTATGCATTATATTTGGTGAGTTAACATTACCGAATGCTACTTAAAAATTAAAATACTTTACCATTAAAATAATTCTTTGTTCTTTGTGTAAATCACATACACACCTTAAAAACTTATTCGATATTTTTATTTGAACATTCAGTGTATGCTTCAAAATCGACGAATTTAAATTAACGTTTCTCTTAATAATTTTATAAAATTTGTTAAAAAATCTGCTATTTTTAAATATTGGCTAATGTTTTATCATTCTTATCCTTAATTTTCAACTGATTTTTTATAAGAAGCTGGAAGCAAATTGATATATACTGAATAAACTTTTGTCACCCTTTACATAACTCATATGCATTGGCTTATGTAATAAAGTTCAAAAAACCCTAAAATGAAATTCCTGAAATAGGATAGAAAATTTAATATTGAGAACTAGATGGTAATTAAAATTAAACAACCCTCAGTGCTCAATAAATTTATCTGAAAGTCATTGTCTAGAAATCTTTTTCTGCATTTGACCATTTTCACAATTTTTAAATTGATTGTTTGATTTAACTGAAGTTAGTAAAATTCAAATTCACATCAAGCCAACTTCTTTATTTTATTAAATTTTTGCATTTCTTAAAACTTGAATTTAGTTTTATAGCCGAATCCGCCATTAAATATATATATTTTCTTAGCACCGTTACTTCCTGATCACAGATTTAAATATGAATCTTTTACTTTGAGTGTACGTTTTTATACTGCAATACATTCGTGACTTTGCTAAAATGTTGCTTTTATTAAATATTTTTGCAAAACAAAACAAAAAACCAAAATTATTTACTGTTTGTAATATTTATAAATAAATTGTGAAAGTTAGAAACTAAACAATACTGCTGTGAATTGATATATTTTTTTAATTTATGGAGGATAAGTTGGGGTTTCCCTCTTAAACAATCAAATTAAGCATGTAAGAAGTAGGTAAATTTAAAAATTTAGAGCCACTCTAAAAGATGTACAAAACTTTTTTTATTTCTATTAAAATTTTTGTTTTAAAGTTCGTGTCTTAAGTTTTTTGTTTTGGCATATACATTAAAAATAATCAAATACAAAAAGATGTTAGTCACGAATCTTGAATAAACTACATACTAAATGAAATTTATTGGGAATTTTCTAGATACAAAGTTTCAATGATTATAAAATGATTAAATTATATTAATTTTGATGCAATACAAAAGATCTATTTTTAAGCATGAACACTTTGCTATTTTATTTATTAAAAGTTTTTGTTACTCATTGCAGATAACTTAAATACAGTTCATGAGAATGGTCATGACACAATATATATGTATATATGTATGAATGTGTGTCATGTTATCGATTTGGAAATAAAAAGTTAGTATTTGAAGAGCAATAATTAAAAAATTATATTTCATTAAGATTTTATTTTAGACAGTAAGTGCCTTTTACAATGTGCAGAAATTATTTTAAGGAAAATTCTAAGGAAACATGTTCTGAATGAGAGAAAAAGTTCAGATAATAAACTACTTTTTGTGGCAAAAAAAGGCCCATGAAAATCCACACTCGATACTTCAAATACAAAGCAGTGTTGATTAACTTTCGTAATATTAAATGAGACGAGACAGAATTCTGTACTGTCAAAAACTTAAAATCCAGTTTTCTTTGTGCGATCCGCAAAAAATGTCTATAGCTAGCACGAACACATTTCAATGTAGTGACCATAAAACAAATTTTACTGCCCCCCTATGCAGCGATGCTACATAGAGTCAATACAGGAGAATATTAATTTTTTCACCGGTGTGTAAGTCTTCACCGTCTACACACATTTGTAAATTTTCATAAAAAAACTCTGAACCACACAGAAGTATTGTATTCGATTTTGGCTGGACATTACTTAAGAAATCGGAATAGATCAGATGTGATGAGAAATTCTTTTTTTGGTACTTACAAAATATGTTAAGGCTGACATTGAATTTACATGCCAACAACATCGAGAAATTTGGGTTTTTTAGTGTCATAATTTCACCAACCTATTCATATACGATAGGATGTATAGATTGTTATAAAATTAGAGATTTTTTACTCTGTAATTACAGTTTACATGTCTTTTAGCTAATTATTGAGTAAATACGACTGTTGTATGATTTTGTCAACCGCATCAGAATAAACAGAATGAAAATATACAATAAAAGTCATTAAGGGTAGTGAAAAGTACAATAGGAACAATAACGGGTTCTTGTGATATTCATGAATAACACTTGTGCTACTTTAATCAGATCTCATATATAACAATTTAGGTAGTTAAGTATATATGGGATAATAATAATAATAATTTTTTTCTCGGCTGTGTGTATGGCCACTCTATTAAATAAATACCTTAGACATATCTGAGGTTAAGACATTGCTTACAACGAAATACAAAAAAAAATGATTATAATAATTGTGAAATGAAGGCTTCAAGTTATTCTGTATAGTACTGCCTGTTAATATACCTAACAAGACAAATGTTTATTATTGTTCTTGTTTCATGCATCTATTGATAGTTGGGTAGTTATTTTCTCTTTTTTGAGTGCAAACATATGTGAAATAACTTTCTTTTCTTTAGCACTGGCTTAAATAATTATTATATTATTAGTACAATTATTTTGAAGATTCAATAAATAATTTGGCAAAACAAAAATTATACAATATGTTAAAGAAATTAGAGAAAGAGTGCGCTAATGTAAGAGAACTCTACTATACAGAGTGTACACAATTTAATCTTGGGGATAACATGTAAGAGAACGCTGGCAGAATCGATTTATTGAAATTAACCTCAATAAATTGGTTATCTTTATCATAATAAATTTAATATAGCATTTTTTGCAGTTTTAAAATAGTGTTGCCATTTAAATAAATAAAATAAACATTGCTATTTTATTTAATATGTTTAAGGAATTTTACGGAGATTTGTATTTTTATTTTGTTTTAAACGTTATTGGAATTCCAATTATTTATTGTAGAAGTTAAGGATAGTACGAGTTATTATCTTTTATACGATTTCGAATAAGATACTTTTTGTGGTCGAAAATTGATTTCCTTTTATTTTTTATGACATTAATTTATTTTAATCTAATAAATATTTTATGAGAAAATCAGTGGTGAAATCCACTGAAAAGCTAAAGAAGCGGTAGTAAAAGGGCCATATGCTTTCCCCGCAGCAATACAATTCAAATATATTTTTTGAATAATAAATATTTTATAAGATTAAGTAATTTATAATTATTCGGAATCATTTTCAATATAAACAATTTTATTTCGTGCTTGATTCCTTTAAATAAATATTTCATGATATTCTCACAAAATATTTATTACAAAAATTTTGTGAGAATATCATGAAATATTTATTTAAAGGAATCAAGCACGAAATAAAATTGCTTATATTTTATTAGATTATCATATACAGCTGCGGTAAATATAATATCACCAGTTGCAATATTCTGATTCGAAAGATGTAAAAGATGTACCTATTTACTATATTATTTTTTTGAGTATAAAAAACAGTTAATCAGTTATAAAAGATCTAAAAGATCTTTTGTCAACACTTAACATTTCGTGCAGTTAATAAAATAGCACCAGTAGGCTCTTTTACATTTGTTTTGCAAAATTTTGTGAAAAAAAAATAAAACTAGGAGGTAATAAAATTTTTTTAATGTGCTTTCTATAAAATCATGTAATAATTTTATAAAAATTGTATAGGTATGGGTTGCGGAGAGCATTGTTCCCCTGAAAAACGTGAACTAATAAAAAAAATTCATCCGAGGGTAAATCGTATTCCCAAATAAGATAATTGCTGGGCTGTTCCAATAAAATGATAATAAATGCCTTAAGATATGAACAAAAAGTTGAGTCCCGTGATAGAAAGCGAGTTTTGTCACTTTTAATAGTAAAACTGTTAGTACGGACGACTAAAGCAAATCCCTTTGTGACAGTTACGGAGCTCAAAAAAACCTTTGATGTCCCAGCAATCGTGGAAACTATTCGCCGCAGGCTTCGAGACAATAGCCTCAATGTTGTTGTGCTCTAAAAGTGCCGCTCCTTTCCTCTAAGCATGTTGCTAAACGGATTTTTTTGCTAAAACACATCTAAATTGCCGGAAGGAAAAGTGGAGAAATGTGCTATGAACTAACGTATCTAAAATTGTTCTTTTTGATGGAAAGGGTTCTAAATGTTTTATTCGTAGGCCACTCAACAGCGAATATAAGCCACAATTCACAGCAAAAACTATCAATCATGAAGGTCATAGTATTATGGCATGGGTTTGCTTCTCGGATCAAGGTGTGGGTCCTACATATTGCATCAAAATCGTTATGGAATCATCGGTTTATGTAAAAATCCTTGATGAAATTATGCTGCCGTCTTCCAGCAAGACAATGACCCCAAACACACCAGCAAAATGGCAAAAAAAATGGTTCAACGATAACTCTATCAATGTATTGGAGTGGCCTGCACAGTCCCCAAATTTAAATCCTATCGAAAATCTGTGAACGGACATAAAGAAGGGTGTATCTACACTGAAACCAACGAGCGTTGAAGGGCTCTGGGAGGCTGTGCAGAAAATTTTGAGTTCCATTAAAAGAAGCCAGCATTTAGTAAATTCCATGGAAAGGCCTTGTGCCGCGGTAATAGTAAACAAAGGGCACGTGACAAAGTATTGAAACCATACAATTCATTTATCTAAGACACATCTGAGTGAAATTTTTGTTAAAAATGAACTGAAGTGCTATTATTTTGACTGTGCAGTTATTAAGTTTTTTGTTTAAATTAATTAACGTATTATAAACTTATGAAAAAAATGAAATAATTTTCTTATGATAATAAATCATTAACATCAAAGAATTTATTATTATGTTTTGAGTTGAATCGGCTCAAAAGTTAAACAGATGTAAACGGATTCAGCATAAATTTGTGCGTGGTGCTATTATATTGACCGCAGCTGTATACATGATTTATTCATATAATATTTACGGCTGTATGCATAAAAAACGCTTACTTAAGCTTTAAAGTACACGTTAGTTAACAAACACTTTAAGGCTAACAGACGTTTGTTAAAAAATGATATTCATAAACAGTACTTTAGCTAATGTATGCTTTAGTAAAATTAGTATTTTGATTCTGGCAATGCCACTATTTTCAGTTGTCACGTTGTAGTTAACGATGTATAAAAATGAATATATTTATCCGGGTATTTAGATCCATAAAAAATGTTTTTATTGTTTTCAGCAAAATCAACATATTTTTTTTTTTGTTTTTTTATCAATCTTTTTAATGAAAAGCAAAGAACCCAAAAAAGGTCAATTTGCAAGGCTTACGAAGAACTTCCAAAGAATTTGTTCATATTAAAAAAAAATTATTATTCGGATAACGAGCTTTGTTTTGATTATATATACATCAATAAAACTTTTGTTTAAAATAATTAATTATAATTATATTTTTGTACAATATAAAATAATGATGTAAAAATGTTTTATATTGAATGGCGTGTTATATTTTAGTTTTTAATATTATTTGTATACTACAATTTGTTTTTAATAAACATTTTTAAACATTTTTGGAATAACAAAGTAAAACTGTCAATTGAGCCGTTTACATTGAAAGTGGCATAAGTCACAACTGAACAGTTTTTTTTTAATTTTTAGTAAATTTGAAATTAATAAGTTCAGAAGTATTGAGATTTGTTTGAGAGGAGTATTTATTATTAACGGTATAACAAAAATGTTTATTTTGAAAGCGGCGTAAGTCGCTGTACTCAGGAAATTAATAACGGAGCTTAGTGTGAAAGAAATGAAAACATGTAATAAGTGTGTATGAAGTATTGTTGTGAATATTGGACTTATTTTTATTAGTACGAAAGAATAGTGCAGTTTACTGAACTATATTATAGTGGTATCTAATATTCTACACATAATTAGCATTATTTTTATTATTCTCAGGATGTTGCTTCGTGTTGTATAAAATATCTAAGAATGTCACAACTCAAAAGGATATTATTGAACATTTTTTTTTTTTTTTTTTTTAAAGAGAAGTAGCACTTCAGGCAACAATGCCTATTTAGTCAAGTACCGTGCTACCTTCTTTAGGAAAGGGATAGAGAAGAGATGAAACAGGTGGTAAAAGTAGATGGATAGTCGGAAATTAACTGCCGTATAAAGACAGCACAGCGACCAGTGACTATGCCTTCATCGCTGAGCAGCCCCACCGACAGTCAACTTTTATTTTTGTAGTGAAAAAAACCAAGGTCTTCGTTGGGAATCGAACCCACAACCCCCATACTGACAAGCTAGTACACTACCTACTAGCCTACAGTGGCACCTAAAAGGATATTATTGAACATAGACTTATGTGAAGGATAAAATAGTAATAGTAGCCCCCTGTCGAAAAAATCCTTCACGTTGCACAACATGGAGAAAAAAGATTTTATTTCAACACAATCATTAGAAAAATCCGTTTCAGAAAGAAAACTAAATACAGACTAGTTAAAAAAGCTAAAAATTAAAATGTTTTATAAACTAATTTAAATTAAAAAAGATGACAATAACAAAGTAACTTATGCCACTTTTAAAATAAACGGCTCAGTTTATTGTAAACAAAATTTGTTTTGTTTTTGAACTTTCAATAATAAAATTGAACTGTCAATTTATTGTAGCTTTAACGTAGGTTTTACCTACTTTAAAGTTAACAAAGGTATGTTAAGATAAAAACGTTTTATGAATAAAACTTTAGGAAATTGTGCTTAACAACGGCAGTTAAACCTACTCTAAATTTTTATGCATACAGCCGTTATTCTTTATTTTATTACATGATAATCTTATAAAATATTTATTATTAAAAAATATTCGTAATGTATTACTGCGGGGAAATCATATCCATATGGCCATTTTACTACTGCTCAATTAGGTTATCAGTGGATATCACCCCAAATTTTGTATCTGATGTTATCTAGTTTCTACTGATTTCTTTACAATTACTTGCATTTAATCACGATTATAAGTCCATCTAATCAATTATGATATAATAATAATATTATTTATGCAAACATATACATATATATAAATGCACTTATTTATGTATAAAATTATTATATTACATTTGTTCTTTACTTAGCTTACTTTTCCAATAGGCGTCATTTTAAATTTTTTGCGCAAAATAAATATTTAAAATTGATTTTTTATACAAAACATACACATAATAAAAATTATTTTTTGGAAATAATTACAATGGAAAACCTTATCGAAATACTCATAGCCATTTCACATAATACCATTGATGTCACATTGCATATTCTCCTTAATACTGGATGAGTATAGGCATCTTGGTATATATATTTAAATCCAAAAACACTATGAACGAGCAACCAGGATTTTTTTATCATATTAATAAATGGAAAATAATAATAACTACGAAATAATTTAATAAAAAGTAATAATAGTCTTGTTTAAGTTTAGCAATAAAAAGCGGAATTATATAAAGTGTTTAGTAAAGTTTAAGTACTTAGTAAAGTGTACTTTAAAGCTTCATTTGCTAAATAATTTCTCTTTACACAATGTGTCATACAAAGTCGTTATAAATCTTTTAAAATTTATATCTTTAATAATGTGATAAGTAAATAAACACATCAAATAGCTGCCGTGGTTTGACATATTAAGCCGATAATCATAAAATCGTGTGAAATTTCTGATTCCGAACAAGCTTTAACAAAACAAAAAACAAAAAACACACCCACATTCAAAACAAAAATGTGCACAGGCGTCTCTAGCTGTTGCTTACGTTTTTAAATATACATTTTAATTGAATATCACCATAAAAAGTCATTCACTGTTCAATAAACTTAAATGCAAAAATACACCTCAAAATGTACTCGTCATTTGAATATTTTTAAATCGAACATTCAACTTGTACACCATATTACAATAGTTATTAAAGTTAAGAGATAGAAAATAATAATATTAATTAATTTATTAATTAAAATATTCGTAAACGTAAGTCAAACTTAAATTATTCATTTAGTTATAAAATAACAAAAATATGATATTGTTTTCATTTATTTAAAAGCTTGTAAAGATTCAATGTCTAATAATAAAATATATGAGAAGATTAAATGACTAGGGAAAATGGTGTATTTTTAATATGACTAGGTTAACATGTAAACTAATGCGGTAAAAAATGAAATAAGTTGTGCTAAGATCTAGTGATTAAATCTTAACACAACATAAGTTTGAATTAATTTTTCTCATTTTTTAAAATAAAAATCAAAGATTGTTCAATACGAAGTTCCTTTTCTAAAACACAATAAATTTTAAAAACTTAAATTAAGATGATTAAAATTTTTATTGTATTACGAAGAGAAAAGTTCAGTAATTATGAATGAAAAATAATATCTGGCAAATATCCACCATGACCGCGCTGACAGATGTCGATTCTTTCATCAAAGACATTTTGGTTAAACGGCGGTATTATTTCGTTAATCATATCAGAGCTTTTGAGGATAAAATTGATTTGATTGACTTCGCTGTCCTTAACATAGTCCCAGAAATAATAATCCAGTGATGTTAAATCACACGATTTTGTTAACCCTTAACTGCTGATTGTCATGAAATTATGCGATCTGGAAATTTAGTTTGTAATAAATTGATCGTTTCATTGGCTGTGTGACATGTGGCACCATCCTATTGAAACCACATGTCACTAATATTCACATCATCAATAATAAGCGAAGATTGAGTTGTTAAAATCTCGAAATAATGCGATCCATCCTCATCTTGGAAAAAACCGGCCCAATAACGCCTTCAGACCAAATAGCGTACCATACTGTGGCACGTTGAGCATGCAAAGGCTCTCAATAATCGGTCTAAGGTGTTCAGAATCCCAAATGCGGCAATTCTGCTTGTTAACATATCCTGGCAAGTGAAAATGAGCTTCGTTTGAAAAAATGATTTTTTCAGAAAAACCAGCCTGAATGAATTGAGCGATATGAACAGTCAGTCGTCTTCAATTCGTGCACAACCTTGTAAGGCTGCGAGGTCAAATCCTTACGCAAAATTCGCGATCAGTGGTTGTTAAGAATGTCGAGGAATTCACAAAATTTGTATCTGCTTCAACACTGTGGCTCACGACGGCGATGTTTTCAGTTGAAGATTCCGGTCGAACACGCGTTGGTATTCGCACATTTTGTATCGGGCCTTTCGACTCAAATTTACCGACCAAATTTTTAATAGCGGTCTCAGAAGGACGAATATATTTTTTGAAAATATGACGAATTTTACGAAATATAACTTTAACAGAACCACCATTTTCAATGTGGACTTTAATTATTTTTATGCTATTTCCGTCCAAAATTAAATTTATTGTACCATTGCCAATGCATTTACTACGAGTACGTCAAAAAAAAACTAAATGTCAAAATTGTTGTTGATGTTACCACAATTGAAAAACAGAATTCTTGTTGAAAAACTTACTTCGGTACTAATAAACTTTTTTGGACTATTTTAAAGACGACCTATAGCAAACGTGAATAAAAGAAAAATTGCGTCAAAACTTGTAACGGTTCACCCTCCACTCCTATCAAAACATAGCCAACGTTGAAACAAAATTTATGAATTAAATCAAAATTCCTCGAACACCTATTGAAAAAAGTAAACAGATTATTACTCCAAAAAGAATTTGACAACCCCGTGTTTAACAAAACCAGGGTGACCAATTTTTTGGAACATTTTTCCCCGTTTAAGGAATTTATATGTTAAAATAAAAAAAACTATTATTTCATTTTATTATTTGATTAAATGCTCTCTTACACATATTGCTTCTTGGCCTCTTTTAAATTTTATTTAAAAAAAAAACACGTTTTCAAACCACTGTGCAACGTATAACTAATTTATTTAATTTGAACGATACGAGTAGTTAATATTATTTTGTTTTAAATGACTTTATTGGCATTTTAAACTTATTGACAAATCATAATTATATCAAGATTAGGAATTATCTAAAAAATATTATTTTAAGTTCAAAGGGCCATAAAACGTGTTTATTTTTATTTTCGAGCAATAATTTTATATTTTTTATTGATTCAAAAAAACTACGCATTTACAATACTGAGGTAAAAGATTTTTTGTAATGAAAAAAATGTAATCCAAGGTTCTAAATATTTTTGGTTGGTAAAAACAAAGCATGTAAATCTATAACAAAAATATCATTTGTTTTAAAAGATTTGTAATTGTTTTGGGCTATTCGTTTCCGTAAAAAGTGTTTTTCTTTTCTTACTCCATTTAAATATTTAAAATCTGGTATAATACAAAATAACACAAAAGTAATAATGAAATATAACATGTTGCACATTTGAATTGTGATTAGAAAAACATTTAACCAAGTTGGCTATTAGTAGATTAAAGTTTTGTTGTGCTAACCGCGAAATAACAATAAGCCCTGAGAACAGAAGCATGATATGGTAACGAAGGAAGTCGTGACGAATTCGCATTGCGTAGACCAAATGTCTTTCGTTTCTTAGCAGTAGCTAATTTGAGCAATACGTATTGACTCAAATAGATTTGAGTCTATATGTGGCCGTGCGACCTTAACCTGACGGTGGACTTATTACTAGGTGAGTACAATATAACTACAAAAGTTCCCGAGGCGAATCAGCTCACCCTGCGAGTAAGGGGAATAAGCTCCCTAATTTTATAAGAGCACTTACCTCTTGGACCTCTCTTGTACGCAGTCGAGATAATCCAATATAGACTTTTGGGCACCGGCTCATACAAGGGCTGCTATTTATATTTGTGGCCTAAGGATGAAAACACAGGCATTTAAAGACAAAATCGAATTTATTGTTTTTCAAAATGTTCTCCATGAAGATTTATACACTTTTGCATGCGTTGGAGCCAATTTTCAAAGCACTTTTTCCACTCCGATTTAGGTACTTCTAAAACATGGGTTTTGAATGCAGAAACTGCTTCTTCAGGTGTAGAAAACCGTTGTCCACGTAGTTTTTTCTTGATGTTCGGAAACAAAAAGAAGTCAGCCAAGTCAGGGCTGTACGGCAGATGACCCATCAATTCAATGTTTTGCCCTGTCAAAAACTCCATTGTTTCAGCCGATCAGTGACAGCTCGCATTGTCGTGATGCAGAATAATGCGTCTTTTCTTTGACTTTTCCCGAAGTTTCTCAAAGACTTCTGGCAAAGAAATAGCGGTGTACCATGCCGAATTAACCGTCTTACGTTGCTCTAATGGCACAGTCGCCACATGACCGCTAAGGCCGAAGAAACAGGCAACCATTTGCTTTGATGTGCTTCTTCCACGAACAACTTTGGTGAGATTTCGCTCGTCTTGTAAGACCCATACGGTGGATTGCTGTTATGTTCCAGGATCATATGAGTATATCCATGATTCGTCACCTGTGCAGATATTATAAACTGCTTTTGATGCACTTTGAGCGAATTTCTGCAACATTTTCTTGCACCAATCAACACGAGCACCCTTTTGTGCGTTTGTCAGGTTATGCGGTATCCAACGTGAACAAACATTTTTCACATGCAAATGTTCATGATGTGATTTGATTTACATCTGCACCGGCTAGGTACTCATAATCAGATGGTGGTCAAACCACTTGAATGATTTGCAAACGTCATTCACGCCCTAGGAAGCCATCGAATACGTATATCCTCCGGTCACTCCTAGTAGCAATTTCGAAAGCCCGAAGTAGGCCGCAGCCTTCACACCTTGCTAAAGAGTTGGAGACTTTCCAACTCCTGGTCCAAAACGAATGAAGCTTAATATAATTAGGAACACGACGGCATTCATACTCACTAAACCTGAACCATTCATTGTGTTCATTTTGAATAATCCGACCCACAAACTCTCACGGGGGTCTCGAAACCACAACCACCACGATACTTCCATATAGGGGCCAACCTCAATAACCAGTCAGAGAACAGCTAATTGTCTCAAGAGACAAAAAGTGAACTCTGCGAGCGTACTGATTCCCGTGGAAATATGTGGATTGCCCAGGTGACTCCTACTAGCCTTTGAAGAGCCTGGGCTCCCTTTTACCCCGCAAGACACCAGTCTAAATGGAATAGTAGGTTCCAAAAAGACTATCATGTCCCCCCGGGGGGATGCAAATGTTCATGCAAGATCTTATTGATGCTTGTCATACTAATCCCTACAGATGCCTCAATCTCGCGATATGTTACATGACGATCATGCTTTATCAGCTCATGCACAGCTGCGATGTTTTCTGGCACAACAACCGTGGTTGACGACTTTTACGGTCACCAAAATTCGGAACAAGGAGCGTAGCCCTTGTAGGATACTTATAGGTACGTCACTAATCGGATTTCGAAAGTCTTTATCTCCAAGTTTTAGGCTCCTGCTAGCCTAGCTGCCGCGTTTTACACCCAGAGATTACAATATTAAAATGTGCAAGGTGGTCACCAAGACTGCGTGCATAATGAAATTTAACACCATTTCCAAAGTAAGACACTCATTCACATTATAGCATTGACAATTGATTGGTTGTCTGGATTTGACAATATACAATTTAACAATATATATTATCCTGATATATATTAAGGTTTTACACAATAGTTGTATATAACTCCATTTATCTGCAGATTTAATTAAATCGTCAAGAATAAAATGTACCTACTTAATGCTGATACACTATTCTTTAAAAGTAACGTAACGTACAATTACAGGGCGACCACCCAAATCGAAGGAAGCATTAATGAGGGCGGCTAAGGCGTGGGTTTAATTACTTAACTGAAATTTAAGATATAAACAAACTCATCTTCCCCATCAAAATAGCTGGTGTCTCTTCAAAACAGCAATTTTATACAGATCTTACGGTGCAGATAATGGGTTACTAATAAATAAACCGATTCATAGAAATAAAATGTAGATTATGCTCAATATCTCAGCTCGCAATTTATGTGTTAAAAAGTTATGTGTTAAAGTACCACAAAATAGGCTCTACGAGATTGTTTTTTTAAGAAGTTCCTAGATCGAATTTAAATCTTGATTCGAACAATATTGGGTATAGATATAACCAGCTATTAAGTACCTCATTTTTCAACTTTTTTAACTTGTTTATAACCATTTAAAAATTAATTGCCCTAGGTTACACAATTTCTACTTTTTAATACCATAAAAATTTCTTTTGAAGTTTATTAAAATAAAGGATAATGATATTAAGTTATTTTGAGTTGTTCAGCCGGTAAATGAAATACTATTGTCATTCCTTTTGATGAAAACCGTCTTTACTGGCTGTTTATTTGGTATAATCGAGAAGTACTTTCAATGCGATGATATCGTTATCAATCCTCGTTTAGATCTAGTACTAACTTTCCAGTGCTATCTGAATCTTTGCGGTATAAACCATCGCATCTGGCTGTTTGTTCGGTATGATTGGCGAGCGCTTTCAATGCTATGATACTATTTTCAAGCCGCGTTTATGGAGAGTTAGTATCATGTCTATTAGTATAAGTAGTGTTGGGTTATGTTTTTCTTTTAATGCCACCGTCGATGGTGGCATTAAAAGATGGCGGTCTGATGGTGTTTTTCATTTGTTAGAGTACATGACTAGCTTCAGCAGTGTAATAATTCTGTTTTTGTTTTGTAGATTTCCATGTTTTCAAGAATGTCTAGTCTTCGTCCACGTAATGTCATACATTCATCTATTTCCCTTGGTGCGTGTCCATGGGTTTCACGGTGTAATGCAAAGTTGAAATCTTCTCTTTATCATTTGTACGAATGTACGTGTTCTGTAAATCTTGTTTTTATATATATATATACTCCGCTGGAATTAAATTTGTCAGTTGTTTCTGTCGAGGTCTTAAGATTATGTCTCAGGTTTGCTGGTTTTTCATGCTGTTAGTAAACCTTCTTTGTGAAAAAGGTTAGTTAATCTGTATATTTCTGGTCCAGTGTGAGTGAATTATCTCTTTGTCCTTTTTATTCCTGTTTTTATTATTGTATTGCCTAAGCGGTTTGTCGATAGTAGTGGGTTTGTAGCTGTTGTTTTTAGCTGTGGTGTAAACTGTTCTTTATTGTACTTTTCTAGAGCAAGTGGTATTATTTTAACTCTGTGTATTCTATGTTTAAACGTTGCAAGTTTATGTTGGGTATGGTCGTACGAGGAAATATGGATGGTAACGTCCGTCGTAGTAAGGTTTCTATAAATATCAAAGGTTAATTGTTGTCTTGTTTTTTTTCCATTGTGTATGCTATGTTATTATGGATTGTGTTTAAGTCTGTTAGCATTTGTTCGGCGTTGTCTTGTTCGAGGATGTATATGATGTCATCCACGTATCTAAACTAATGACTTATTTTGTGTTTTTCCATTATTGTTTTTTTGTGTAGTAATTCGAGGCACTCCCCGGGGGCACATATATGGTCTTAATGGAGAGCTACTATGTAGACCTTTGCAATTGGGGGAAAAAGAGAGCCCAGTCCCCTGAAGACAGCAGGGGTATAACTGGAAACTCCACTTTATTTCCACGGGAATCAGTAAGCCGCAGAGTTCGTTATTTGTCTCTTTTGACATTTAACTGTTCTCTGACTGATTATGGTTTGGCGGCCCCATAACAGTCTATGGTTATATGGTGGCCGGGTTCATTTCACCTTTAATAACACCTACCTGGTGAAATGTTCTCAGATCCAGTAAGCATGCTACACATGAGTTCTGGAGAGGAGTTGGAAATTCTCCAACTCTTAAGCAAGGAGTGATGATTGCAGCCCTGCTGTGGAATCATCGAAGTTGCAACTAGAAAGTTCTGTTGCATAGAATTATAGCTTCGGCTTCCTAGGACGAGTATGACGTTCCAAGTTATGTAGTGGTTTGGTCCACCATTTGATTAAGGCTTCATGGCCAGGCGCAGATGCAAATCTAATCACACAGTTGTAGTAATTCGAGGTGTTGTATGAAAATTTCCATGAAGATTGCGGAAGCTCTATGCCAACTCCGTCAGGTAATTTATAGAAGTGTTAGTTAAATCTAAAGTAGTTCTTTTTTATTATCGTCTTTGCAATAGCGGTTGCTGTATAAATTGTTTAGTGTGTTGCGTAGGATAACTAAGGTTTCTTGTGTTGGTATTGAGATATATAGATCCTTAATGTCAAAAGAAACGAGTCGCGTGTTTTCGGTTATCATTTTAAATTATTTTTTTTTTTATATTTTTATTTCTTGTGGGTTTTTATATAAAATTCTGAATATGCATTTTCGGAGAAATTTAGATTTTTTATTAAGTTAAATTTTTCGGCAGACTAATAATTTCTTTAGAAAATTATATTAAAGATAGATTTGCTAATTAGGTATTATTCGATTTTTAAACGTTTTTAAACAGCAATATCAAGCTCATTCGTGGACTTAAAACAAGACATGAAATTTTTAATTCTATCAAACTCAATTCCCACAGGGATAATAACGGAACACGACTAGCCTTCTCATGAAGATTAAAATCCTGAAGCAAGAAAAAATTAGGGATTACAAAGAACTTGTACACCATTTTAAAATGTGGTTAAGAATGCAAAAAATTAACTTAAAAAATGTTTTTTCTATAACTAGCTGATTGCCTCCAGAAAATTTATTAGGTTTTCTATCAAACCATAAAATTCCATATATTATTTATCTCTTATTTTTAATATTTCTTTTTATGGCTTTTTCTTTTGAAAAGTCCCTAATTTTTTTATTTCTTTTGTTGTAAGTTTACACCTACTTTTATGTTTTTATTTAAATCACTTTAAGATAACTTTTTAGGAATTTCGTAAACAACTTTAAAAACTTTTGGTGGTCTTGAAAAATTTTTATTTATTTACTTAATTTTTGTTAAAGGTAAAAGTTTTTTGTGGAGAAAGAAAAATGATGATAATAGTTTTAAAATATTTATGATATTTCTTTTTTTGTAAACGATCATTGAATAATAATAAGATAACTGGCGCCAAAGAAATTTGCAATAATAAATCAAAAAAACTTAGAAGCAAAAGAAATGGAATAAATAGCACATGTTCCAAATATTCGTAGTTAATTAGAAATAGACAAATCAATTTTATGAAAAAGATAAACACATTCACAACAAAAAGAATACAAATTTTTTTTGTGTACTAAAAAGGAAGAATTTGTTTAAGGGAAGCCTAATTTCTGCTCATTTACAAAATGGGTTGTTAATGTTTCCATTTATAACCTCGTGTATGATTAACTAAAGGATTTTTCAACGAGAAGTTTGTTTTCTAAAATAAAAAGTTTAGATTCAGAATTTTAATTGGATTACGAAAAGAAAAGTTTGACAATTATGAATGAAAAATGATATCTGGCAAATGTCCGCCACGACCACGTTTACAAATGTCCATTCCTTCGTTAATCACATCACGAATTTTGAGTTTTAAAGCTGAAATCGATTCATTTGGCTTTGTATAGACTCTGTCTTTAACATAGCCCCACAAAAAATAGTGGTGTTAAATCAAACGATGTTGCTGGCCAATTAACTGCTGATTGTCATGAAATTATGCGATCGGGAAACTTGATTCGCAATAAACTAGTTGTTTTATTGGCCGTGTGAAACTACATGTTGGTGATATCCATGCAATCTATAATAGGTTAAAATTAAATTCTTCTTTGTTATGGTTGAAAGTATTTTGGAAAACAATTTTAAACATAAACTAGAAGATTTTTACCTAAGTGTTAAAATTTATGTCTTTTATAATGCTCATTAATGTTAATACATTGATTGTTTCATGGACTAATTTATCGAAAAGTAATGTATCAAATATATCACTGAAATATCCATTGTCATATTGCCCAAGAAAGAAATAGCTTTAGTGTAATGGAAAGTTTAACTGACGAAAGGAAAGGTGTGATTTATAGTTGCTTAAGCCAGATTTTGGCAACACAAACGTAATTTGCAAAACGTAATTTGCAAAGCCGAAATATCCTGCTAATTTTTCCAAATGGCTCTCTTTGTCAATCTTTTAACCCTATAAACTCTTTCGCAGATGACTTGCAACTTTTGTCATTTAGTAATAGACCGGACCAGTTGGAGGTGGGTTTTGGCAGATATGAAAATACGTTTAATCACGATCTCGTAACATGATCTCTCCCAATGTTGCAAGCTTACGCATAGATCTGTCTTCGGAAATAATGCTGCTTCTGTTACTATGAGTGATATAAGTATTAAGGAATTGGAAGCGCTCGATGTACTTAGCATGAAAATTCAGTGTGATGTTCTGTCGACTAAGTACATTTTTCAGATTTCTAAAACGATGTAAGAGATGCTTTACTCCATCCCACCTTCGAGAGGGCCAAGAGGCTCATTAGGACCAGTGGATATATATATATGTATATATATGTAGCGAAGTTTTCAGATTTTATTCAAAAATTATTTTTTTATAAAATCATTTAACATTAGTCTGGAAGAACTAACAAATTTACTATTATTAATGCAGCGACTCACAGTGGTAGCACAGCATCTACGCAATGTAAATTGTATTTCAATGCTTTATCGTCACAACAATGATAAGTGCTCTAAATAAATTAGGGAAATTGTTTCCGCATTTTTCACACGTTTTTGTGTTTAACTCGATTTTCGTTGAGAGCGCATCCATTTGTGGATGATTGGCCAGTGAATCGCACTACGTATTACAGGGAAATTTTGTTTTTGAGCAAAATGGTTCATATGTGGAATGAACCCCCTCCAGAGCAATCTTAACGCCCTGCTCAATTTTGTACCTAAGAAATGACAAAAAACTTGACTTGAAGGTGCGACATAATTAATTGAAAAGTATTAAAAATAAGCTGATGAATTGAATTCTTTTAAATGGATACACGAAAAAACGAACTTCTGTTAGCATTGCGTATCGGTGCATTAATAATAATAAATTTGTTAGTTCTTTTAGATTAATATTAGATAATTTTAAAAATAAATCCTTTTTGAATAAAATATGAAAACTTCGGTACTTGTAGTCTTTGTCAAATAGTCAAATTTGATTGATTAACAGCTGTAGCTTACACTTAAAGATCGGACCTTAATCTCACTGATATTTCTTATTCCAGTATTATAAACAAAGGTACAATTACGAGAAAACTAACAAATTATATCTCAAAATCTTTAAAAAATTTACTGGCCTTACCAATGAAATAGCTGACCAGTACAAAACAATGACAACTTTTTCTTAAATATGCTATCGTGTTCAGTATATTATTCGAAACTAAATCTTTCGAAAATTTCAAAAGATTGTTTAAAAATTTATTTGCGTCTTGATTTAGAGTGTAAATTTAAGTTTAATTAATTCTCCGATGAAAGATTTCTAGAAATAATGAATATGAAAGAAACAAATTGGAGCAATTGTTTTTAATAGAGAGAAATCTTAATTTTATCATAAAATATAAAAATGTTTGTTTTTTTTTAAATAAAAGATTATAAAATTGTTTTTATTTCAAAATCATTCTAAATATATACTTGAGACCGGTTTACAATTTTTTAGAAGTCTAGAGCTGAAACCAGTTTTTGTAAAACCACAATTCGAAAGTTAGGCAGACAAATTGTCGGTGTTTCAAAAATTACACGTAAAAAGGGCAGGAATAAAATAAATAAAAAATTTGTTGTTAATTTGAATTAAATAATTGTTGCTTAGCAATATAACGGGTATCCCAAAATATACATTAGATTTAGATAACATTAAAAATAAAATTTTTATTGTTTATAGATTTTTTTAAATTGAATTGATAACTGCATAGGAAAAATCGACTTTCCACATATTTATCCCTTTCTTTCATTATTATTTTACATAAATGTATTATTAATATATACCTTTGAAAAAAATCCCCTTGTAATAAATCTCACAACACAGATCACCGATCAGAGAAATATATGAGCTAGAAATATCTCATGTAATGATTGCTTTAATTTTTATCCACTATATCACCTACATTAGACTTGAGGAACTTTGTCAGCATGTCGTATTTAAAAACTAGAACACATTTCTCATTCATGGTAAATTTTTAATGGCATAAAGCAGTGATGGGCGAACTACGGCCAGCGGGCCACATCCGGCCCGCCGAGCGTTTTTCAAAAAAAAATTAATCACCTATTAAAAAATTATGCCCAAAAAATAAATTTACATTATGTTTTAAAAAAGATATAAACTGACAATTTTAGCAAAAAAATGCGATTATTTCATATTATATTGTGTACAAACTGCGTAGTTTTCTGGGAAATATTGTAAACACAAGACAAAAACAACATTCTTATACAATATTCCAAGAAGAAACTTAAAAAGCATGAAACAAAAACAACTAACATAGATCTATTGTATTGTGTCCAAACTGCGTAGTTTTCTAGGAAATATTATACACACAAGAGAACAACAACTTTCTGATGCAATATTCCAAGAAGAAACATAAACATCATAAAACACTAACAACTAATATAGAAAACTGAACGTATAACATAACAACAACTATTATATGTGAGATCTAGAAGATTCTTGATTATTCGAGACAACATGCTCAACAAATATAAAAGGGCCAGCGATGGATTAATCAGCAATCAGTAAAAGTGTAAATCTCGTGACGTAAAGAATAAATTGTGAAGTAAAATTATAAAGTTGCCAACGTACAGTTTTATTTGTGTATTGTAAATATAAGTGCAATAGTAAAATAGTCTAAGTTTTTTACCCCCATAAATGTCAATCGAAAATAGAAAGAGAAGAATTGATTCGGAATGTCGAGTATTTCAAGAAGAGTGGACATGGAAGCACTTCTTTATGGAATATAACCAAAAACCTATTTGTCTTATCTGTCAAGAACCGGTAGCTGTACTAAAATATTATAATCTCGCTAGGCACTTTAATTCAAAACATCTTGGGTCGAAGTACTATAAAATGGCAGATGAAGACAAGAAAGTTCATTCAGAGGAATTGAAAAGAAAAATAGCTAGTCAGCAAATGTTTTTTAAAAATCAAAGAAGTGTCCAGCAAGTGTCCTCCACGTTAGCTGGTCACATTGTTGCCTATAAAATAGCAAAAAGTAACAAACCGTTTTCTGAAGGAGAATTTATTAAGGATGTGTTAATTAACATTGGAAAAGTATTATGCCCAGAAAAGGTAAAAGATTTCGAATCTATTGGGCTGTCACGTAGAACGGTCACAAAAAGAATTGAAGCGATTTCTTCTAATTTAACCAATCAACTCGTATTTTTCAGTCACTATGGACGAGAGTGTTGACAGGAGTGATACAGCCCAACTTCTAATTTTTATTAGAGGAGTCGATGAAAACTTTGTAATAACCGAAGAACTTGCTTGTTTGAGATCTTTGAAAGGAAAGACGACAGAAAAAATAATTTATGATGAATTTAGAGAGGGGATGGAAACTCTTAATGCCCTAATTTCCAAATTAATTAATTTAACAACTGATGGGGCACCTAACATGGTGGGAAAAAATACAGGGTTTGCAGGAGTTTATAAAAGTCAGAATCCTGAAAGCGAAACAATTTTTTTACATTGTATAATCCACCAAGATGTTCTTTGCAAGGCTGCCTCGGATATTAATCACGTACTTAATATTATTTTAAAATTAATTAATACCATTCGAGCCCGTGGTTTGTAACATCGACAATTTCAAGAGTTTTTATCGGAAGTTGATGCAGAATTTTCAGATGTACTTTATTACACAAAGATCAGGTGGCTGAGTTGTGGGCATGCCTTCTCGAGAGTTTAAAGTCTTCTCAAAGAAATTAAAGTTTTTCTAAAAACCAAAACTGAAATTTGGGATGAGTGGGAAATATTGGAGGATAAGAATTGGTGCATCGGGTTTACTTTTTTCACGGATTTACTCGAGCACTATAATAAACTGAACAAGAAATTACAGGGAAAAAATTAATTTATAGATGAAACTTGGGGCAGTTAAGGGTCTTTTAAAACTCAATTGTTTATATTTTCTAAATGTTTGGGAAAAAATGATTTGACTCATTTTCCAAGACTTAATTCTTTAAGGCCTGTGAGTAAAGAAAAGTTAAAAGTATTTTCACAATCTTTATTAAAACTGTATTCAGAATTTGAGGCCAGATTTGCTGACTTTAAAAAAATCCAACCATGTTTAGATATTTTTTCAATGCCTTTTAATGTTAATCCTGAGAATGTTCCATCTGATCTACAATTGGAAATTATAGAATTTCAATGTAATAATAATTTAAAACAGCTGTTTTTAAATGCAAATTAGCTTAATTTCTATAAATCTTTACTAAAAGATGAATTTCCAAAGCTAATTAATCATGCGCAGAAAATTATGGCAACGTTTACTTCCTCATATTTATGTGAACAGGCCTTTTCAGTAATGAAATGCAGAAAAAATTCAAAAAGAAACCGATTGTCAGTCGAGAGTCTATTTAATTTATTAAAAGTCGCATCCTCCCACCTGGAACCAGATTTTGAGGAAATTATGTCAAGTCAGAAACAGATCCATGCTTCCCATACATCTGGAAAATCTTAAAGTCATAATAAACCTTATCTTGTAAAATTTTTATGTTGTTTTAAAATATTACGTAATATAACTAATAAATATATAGCTTAAACCGAACTTTTAATTGAACAGCAACCCCATAATTTTTTATAAATGGCGCTCTATGTTTTTTTTTTAATTTAATAGCCCGCCGCAAGATTTTTTTTAATTTATTGGCCCGCCACCCAAAAAGTTCGCCCATCACTGGCATAAAGCCTTTTTACTTTCTGAGCTCTTAGTGCTGTAACTTTTTCAGTAGAGCCTTTAAACATGAAGTGCCGCATTTTTACCCAAATTCGAATTATTTTTAAAATTTCATAATATAATAGAATTAGTCTCTTCATTTTTAGTAAGATCCAACAAATACGCGAATTTCGCGACATCCTATGTACAATGAATGAGAATAAATTTAATTTTTTTTTTGATCTTTTTACTTAATCAATCCCATTGGAAATACACATTGTACGTCGCATTTAAACTAGAATATTGTTTTATTTCTATTTTGATAACCCTTAGGTTATCATGTATTCAGAATATTTGTAATTGTTGTTATTGGTTTCACATATATATTTTTTTTTTAATATTTCGAAGGCTATTTACAAGTTATTGCCCGATTATTTTATTAATTTTACCTTTCATTAAAATTTCTGTTCTATTAATATTTACATCAATTTTGCTTATGTAAATTTTTGTTTACAAGTTAAAAATTTATAAAAAATCTTTATACCCTTCCGTTTGGCATAAGAAATATTTGGCCAAGCTTTAAAAAAAATGCTTTAAACTCAAAACATGAAAAATTTTTATAATTTCTCTGGATTTCGTTTTCTAATTTAATAAGGAAAGATATGCAGCATAACTGTTCCTTTAAATAGTGTAATAAAAGCGAATTTTGCGTATAGAATATGTATTATTTGTACGTTTTTTTATCTTGACCAACATGCGCACAGCCTTATGTACTTATTCGCTGCCAATTTGTCAAGCAATTGACTGAACTCCGAGCTACCACTTATCTGATGTGTAAACTTTAATTTCTTTTTGCTTTTAAAGATTATATAACTGATGTATCAAAAAGGTTAAAATGTCAGATTTTTGGTCTGCATTTCGTGATAAGATTTACATCTGCACCTGGCTGTAAGCCTTAATCAGGTGGTGGTCGAACCACTGGAATGAAAAGCAACGTAATTCACGTTCTAGGAAGCCGAGGACTAATTCTAGCAACAGGTCATTCCTAGTTGCAATTTCAGCGGTTCCAAAGCAGGGTGCAAACCACTACTCCTTGCTAAAGAGCTGGAGATTATCCAACTCCTGGTCCAGAACACATGACTAGCATACTCACTGGATCCGGATCATTTACCCGTTGGTGTTATTAAAGGCGAGATGATCCTGGCCTACTTTAATCAGTTCATGCTGGGGCCGCAAAATCACAACCCCCACGATTCTCCCGAAGGGCCAACCTCAATAATCAATCAGAGAACAGCTAAAAGTCTAAAGAGACAATTAGCGGAACTCTGGGGCTTGATTCACGTGCAAATAACGTGGAGCTTCCAGTTAACACCCTGTTTACCTTCAGGGGACTGGGCTCCCTTATACTCCCAGCAGCTCAGGTCTAGATGGTTAAGTAATCCATAAAGACCGATAAATGTGCGCCCCCGGGTACAAGAGTAGCACAACTTGCATTATTCTATCACGTTAACTGCACTCGTCTATTTCTTATTTTGAATTTTATAACAATTATTGCCGCTGAATCGGGTTTGCGACGTTTTAAAGGAAATATTTTTGTCGGTTATTGAAAATTATCGGCTCCAGTTCTAAACGAAATTGAAGGCATAGATGTTAGTCTTCCATCATCATCATTAAGCAAGAAACCATCATTTGTCTTACCCTTATTACCCATCATAACTTGATGGATTTTGTTTTTATTGAACATCACCACAACGATAAACATCTGAGAGTTAAGGGAGTACTACTACTGCGATAAATAATCAGAATTCAACCGTTAGAACTATTGTTTTTCAACAAGAAGTTTGATTTTTAACACCAACAAAATAATAATTTTGACATTTATTTTTTGTCTATTCGTAGTAGATGCATTGGCAATTGTTACACCGAATTCAATTTCGCACGAAAATCGCATTAAAATAATTAAAAATGAATAAACAAAGACAAATCAAGCATTGAAATAATAGTATTTCCCATCTTCAATTTCCCACAAATTGTTTTTCAAAAATATAGTATTTTTGAAATATTTACTTTAGTTATTTACAATAAATTTTATATATGTATTACAATGTCAAGCCTTCAGCATTTTTATTCTCAGCACATTTTACAGAATTTAAGCATTTTTCGTATTAAGTTGTTTGGATTTGTTTCGCCAGTAAATTAAATACTGTTGTATTCCTTTCCGTCTTTGCTGGCAGTTTGTTCGGTATGACATAACAATAACACGAGGAGCTGACTATTTAACATTTGACATCTATAGAAAACCAACTATCCACATCACCTCGAACCACCCTAACCAGCATAAAGTAGCAGCATTTAGACATATGATACATAGACTTAAGATAATACCACTTACTACAGAAAGAACTCGACATAATTTACACCATAGTTAAAAATAACAGCTGCAAACCCACTACTATCGACAAACATATTAGACATTAAAACTAAAAACAGGTGCAAAGAAGCCAAATATACAACGGATACTACATGACAGCACAACACTCCGAGACATAATCCCAAGATATCGACAGAAATAACTGACAAATTTAGTTCCAGCTGATTGTACAGACTTACTTGTACCTAGAGATATACTTATATAGGACAAACTAGGCGAACACAACAAACAAGATATTTAGAACACATACGCTCATACTAACGAAAAAGAGAAGACACCAACTTTGCATTACACCTTGACACTCACGGACACACACCGAGGTAAATAAAAGAATGTATGACATTACTATATCCTGGCAAAAAAGGACGAAGACTAGACACTCTTGAAAACATGGAAATCTACAAAACAAACACTTTTAACAGTGTTATTATAAACGAACAATTAATCACGACCTCAGACACACAGACACAATTTTCACAACACTAAAACTTCTCATACTCTCAAACAAACAAAAAACACCCTCAGGCGGACACATATACCTGGATAATAATAAAAGATGAAAATATTTAAAATTAACCCCGTATAAAATAACAGGTAGCGGGCGTGATAATGTACCTAGTGTGTGTATGCCATAACTTGACGGTGGTCAAACCACTTGGTCGATATGATGCGTGCGCCTCGCCCTAGAAAGCTGAAGACTAATTTCTAGCAACAGGTTATTCCTAGTAACAATTTCGGAGGTTTCGAAGCAGGGCCGCCAACCCCCACACCTTGCTGAAGAGTTGGAGGCTATCCAACTCAAGGTGCAAAACACGTGGCAAGCATGATAACTGGATCCGGATCATTCACCCATAAAGGTGAGATGATCCTGGGCTCCCGTCCCCCCCCCCCCGTTGACACAATGTAATGATGGTGGATTTCCATCAAAACCTATCAATGTGCCCCCGGGGGGACAGGTGGCGGGTATTATAACTGTAGTAGATACGACCTAACTAACTAGGACAGTTTGGAAACACTGCTTGAGAATGATGTCTGTAGCGATTATAGACGGAAAGGAATGACAGCAGCAAAAGAGTTTTGGTTATACAATGAAAATCAAAGGAATTTAATTTTACAAATATATTTACCCGGCTTCCAGTATGGATATATACATCTTATATTAATGCATAATATTATTGAATGTTCAGGGTTGGTAATACATTTTTTTCTCGTATTTTTCTATTACTAGCAATTGATTAAATATTTTTAAAAGCATTTGATGAGATTCAGTAAGACTAAATAAGACTAAAAACAAATTTCAAAATAAGAAAAATTATTTGAATAAATTTTTAAATAATTTAAATAGGCTGTTCACACCACTGTTAGTGCTTTGACCACTAAAGCATTTCTATATCTTCCTGTTGCGATTTCTCCAGCAAAATAAAAACAAAATTAGCAAAAAAACTAAAAAAAAAATACAAATTAAAAACTTGTTTACCATAATCAAGCTTAAGAATTTATTTACATCATCGGTACCTAAAGTGTACAATGATGTACACGCAATCCCAATAATGTATGCATGTAATTTCTTGCAGTAATGACGTCAATATATTTTGCTATGATTTTATCCTGATCATGTTTTTTTTTCTCAAATTTTATATTAAAATTATTGCATACCTGCTGTTATTAAAAGAAAGGAAAAAAATCAGTGTATGTGACTTGGAAAAATTTTGGCGTGCGTGCTTGGGTCTAAAGTCTTTTGTTTTTTCATGTATTTTATGATTAAGCCAAGAATTTAAATTTAAAAAACGGCCAAAAATTATTAAATTATTTTTTTGGCTTAAATTTTGCGAGGATAAAGTTTTAAAATGAAATTTATTGATATTTTTGGTTTATTTGCATCACGCAGGCCTCCTTTATCTCTTTCGTTTTACATTTTTTGTGCTTCCTCTAACTGTAATACACTTACAAAAAAACTGTATTTAATGCTTTTTTATGGTTATTCTAAAGCAAACGTATTGGTAATGAATTAGGAAACTGCAAATTAAAATCCATTTCTTTGTATTGTAAAACAAAATATGAAAATAGTTTCATTTTTTAAGCTCGTCCTGAAATCGGATATCCTCCTACCTTGCTGATCGACTTCAAATAGTGCGCTAATATTTAAAGTGATTGATTATTGTTGTATTTTATTAGAAAACAAAATTATTTTTTTTAACTCTAATTAAAAGCCATAACCAAATGCAGAATATGAGTAAAAACTGCTTTATAATTATTGAATTTTTAATAATTTCATAAATCCACATTTTTCAGAATATGTTTCAAAAGCCGTACAACACCTTTATTTATTTTAATTTTGGCCAACAAAAAATATTACCTGCACTTGTTTCATATAAATAACGGGTCCGCAATCTAACGTTTTTTTTTCAACTAGTGCTTATTTCGTGAATGGTAACACTTTGCTCATGTTTGATTTGACAGAACGAATATGGCTGTGTATACGCCTGAACAACGCTTCGCTAAGTGGGCCTACGATCGACTTACAGAAGATGCCAATTTTGCAAAATAAATCATCTTTTCAGATGAAGCTCATTGATCTTGGCGGGTATGTAAACAAGCAAAATTGTCGCATTTGGGGCACAGAAAACCTGCACGCATACAGCCGCCGCAACCAAAACGAGTCACTGTTTAGTGCAGATTTTGGTCCAGAGGTATAATTGGGCCATTTTTCAGGAGTGGCCGCTACAGTCAATGGCGATCGTTATCGGGCCATGTTGAACGAATTTTTTTTCACAAAAATTGAAGAGGAGGATATTGGAAACATTTGGTTTCAACAGGACGGCGCTACGTGCCACACAGCCGAAACTGTGTAGCATTAAAAAAAATTGTTATTTGGCGGACCCTATATCTTTATTTCCAAAACTTGAAACACTGAAAAAAAAAATTTTAAGGTACAAGATATTTTATTACTAATTAAAAGAGATAAAATTTAGATTACAATTTTCTAACGAATGACGTCCAGCTTTGTTTTAGGTGGTAGAATTAAACTAAACTAGTTTTAATTTAAAGACGAATAGAAGATTGTTGAATTTTTCTTTGATGCAGTACAACACTCGATTTTGGTAAAAAAAAAATATGAAAATAATTTTATTTTCAAAGCTCGGCCTGGAATTTCGCGTCCTCCTATCTTGCTAACCGATCCCAGAAACTGTGTATTAATGATAGAAAATCTGATTGGCTTAAAGTTAACAGAGGAATACCGCTGACATCTATTATGGGATCACTCTTTCATGTATTTACATAAACCACTTACTCAATGTTTCTATCAGCCGTAAAATCCATATGTATGCTGCTGAAGTGCATGTTTATAATTGTAGTAACGTAAATTATGTTTCCATCAGTGTGGGGAGAATAAACAATGATTTAAATATGATCAACTGCTGGGCAATGAATAATGGCTTGTACATCAACCCTTTAAAGTCGAAAGGTATTCTTCTCTCGAAAGCTAGCAGAACTCTTGGTAATATTCATGTGCAAGTTAGCAGCAATATAATTGATTTTGTGAACTCTGGATTTAATTTAGATGCGATTTTTAATGATAGACTATTAATAATAGCAACATCCTTAATGATAGCCATGCAGGCAATATGATTGATTTTGTGAACTCTGCGTCTTACTTACATGTGACTTTTAATAATAGACTAATCTGGAGTGTTTAAATCAACAATGTTGTTGACAGGGAAATCAACACTGTAGTTGACAGCGTTTACAGTAAGCTATGTGCGATAAGGATTCTACTCCGTTTGCTATACCCTTGCTCTTGCCAAAAGCTTATTTGATGGTGCTATACAACATCGCTTGCTTTATATTTCAGAAGGACCGTGGCGATCATATCTTATCATTATTAAAGCTAATTTTTAATTATGATCACATTCGAAGATCTCTTAAAAGAGAAGCGCTCAGGATTATGATTTCTTAACAACGGTAATATTTATATAATAGAATAATTTTTGGAAAATCATAACCTGGCAGAAATTTAATCCAGAGAAATATAAGAGTCTGTTATCTCAACGCCACTATGTCATTTTTATAACTAATTTTTGGAACACTTTGCCAGACGATATTCAGAAACTTGGCAAGGCTTATTTGTTTAAAAAGGATCATCTAAATTAATTAAATAAATAATGATTTTTACCTTAATATATTCACTAACTATGAAAAGAATAAGTTATTCATTATTTTTATTATATTACGATATATTTTTGTTGTTAATTTTAGTTAATTTTGCATTATCTATTCTATTATTATTTATCGTAATTATTGGTATTCTATATTATTATGTCCCTATTAATTAAAAAATAGGACGTTTTTACTAAATAATAACAGATTTTACAATTTTACTAGCACTATTATTTAAAATTATTATTGTTCCAGTTAACTAATAAATAAACAAATAAAAAATAAATAAAATAAATATAATCTTATTTTATCCTTTTTTTTAATAGGACCGTAGTGTATCGGATATTAGAAAAATACATCCGCACATCGATTACAGTCTAAAAATTATTCTTATATAGTCTATGGTTTATTTCTTATGTTTTTATATTTTTACTTGTTTAGGTCAATGCAAAAAATTTGCATTTCCTTCGAACAAGTCACAATACAAGATTAATGTTTAGGTTTATTTATTAAGATTCTCACCTTCAAAAGCGTTTTTTTTAATCAAAAATCCTGTGTTCTCGAAAATAATTCTTAGCTTCAAATTAATCTTTATTTTCAGTTACTTATAAGGCTACTGAAGAAATAAGTCGGATGAGGAGACCCTTTAAAATAATACCCTAATCCAAGGTGAACGCAAGGCATGCATTTATAGTAGAATGTTTCTCTACATTAAGCACCAATCGACTTAAAGTTTAAATACTTAATATCTGTAAGATAGCCGATGCCCACAAAGCATCTAATATGAAACCATATTATAAATTTTACTTCCACGTATTTAAGAGGTACTCTAATTTCTCAAGTAATATTTGATTTCGATGGGATCTCATAAATTAAAGGTTAATAATAAATTGAAGGTTGATTTAGGAGATCCCACCGGTAAAAGCCGGTAGCAATCAAGAGCCACAGTCCGGGAACAGGCCCTTCGAGTGGTAATGTTTAGACAGTCTCAAGTTTTTCAATAAAAAGTAAGAGCATGATTGTGTCAATTGCTGGCTTATAAACAAAATACACACTCTCATCCTACTCCTGTCACACCTACTCTTCCTTCAACAAGTAACAAAGCAGATAAACCACAAAATTATATTATGCTATGATAAGATATGACGATTTTATTAATTATAAAAAATAAATATGTATTTAATAACTTTTATTTAAAAACAAAATATTTGAAATATTTAAATAACAATTAACAAAATTAAGATTTAATAAAAATAGAATTTTCTAGCCAAATACCAAACAACTTAAACACTATGTCTTAGTTAAATATTTAATTAAACATCAAAAATAAAAACTCCAGCAAAAATATAAACAATTTTAACCGGTCTTTTTCGTAAGCAATTAAAAAACAACAATTTTTAAAGAAAAAAACCAAATAAAACAAATAGGAGAACATAAGAAGAGAAAATTAAAACACATGGAGAGTTATTTCAATGGAAGTGAGACATATTTTTTTTTGCAAAGTCGTTTAAATATGAGCGTTGCAATAGAGACTTAATCAGTTGAAAATACAAGCTCAAAGTGTGACCAGCAAAAATAAGCTTACAGTTAAATAAAGCTATATTTGATTTATAAAATAATACTATACAAAATACTTTAACAAAATATTGAGAAAAAGCTGAATAGTTAAAAAAAGAGATTTTCACAAAACATTTTGAGTTAAAGAGTTTTTAATATTGTAAAAAATTAAGTTTAACAATAAAATTCTATTTAAAAATTATAAATAAAATAGCAAGAAAAAAATGTCTTATACAAAATTAAATTATTTATCCATGCTATTTGTGGCTTTATTTGTTTTATACACAATTTTAACTACTTGTACAACGGAAGCAGCTGTCTATTCTCAACGTGCCTTTTTCCATCCTGGTTAGTATTTAATGTTAATTAAAAATATTATTAAAATTAATTAAAATATATTGCTGTTAATACTTGTTTTACTGATAAGCGATTGATGATTATGCATATTTAATTAAGTAAAACTTGCAAATTAATTAGTTAGAAATTGAAAGGAAGGGTTTAAATATTCTAATACGAAATTAAGTTTTAAGAAAAATAATAGCTCATTAACTCCTTAATGATACTTTTTAATATATTTTTAAAAATTTTAAATTTTTAAAATTTTAAGTTTACTTTTAATCCGTAGGGGGGAGACTTTATAGTTAATAAAATTAAAAGTTGTGTATTTTGTTATAATCAGTATAAAATATTGCTGCTTGAACAAAAAGTTTAAAAATGTCTCAAAACTAAGAAAGACAAAATTCTTCAGTTCCTGCCAAAATTAAAGAGATAAAGAAACCAATTATGTGGATCATATTTAGTTGTTCAGAAAATATATTGTACACACAAGAAATTACATTTCTTTTCAACTTATAAGTTTAATTAAGAATTTCAAAACATAATATACGACAAGCGTTTTCTAGTCGGTCTATTATTGTTTCTCTTTTGAAGTAAGATAAAAGGTTCAAATTAAAAACCCATTAAAAGTTAATGGGAATTCATGGGAAAACCTAATTGATGATTGCAGTTGACAGTACGTTTGAATGTTCATTTCACTTACTTACACCTTTGGAAAAGTTCATATAAACTGACTAAAGTAGAATAAGAAAATGAAAAATTTCAGAGCAAAAAAAATGTTAAACATAACAACAATTACCACAGAATGATTTAGCATTTATTAAAGAACACTAGATTTATTGTTTATCTACCAAGCCTTAACCATATTTAGTTTTTACTGTAGAGTTAGAGTATTTAGAAAGAAACTTTATATTTCTTGAAAATTTTAATTTATAAACGCATTGTCATGACATGACTACTTGCCACTTCCTCTATATTTTCTGTAAACAACAAATTTAAGGTATTTCATTGTATACGTTAAGTTTAAGATAAAGTTAAGGAATCTGAGAAGTAGATTTTATTAAAAGATGGATTTAACAAAGTTTATGATATCATAAGAAAAATTACTCCATATGCCTACAACGACTTTAAAACTGACTCAGAATTTTAAATTCTTGATTATTTAATCTTGGTTTAGATATGGAATTAATCTAACCAAGATCAGAATAAGAAAACAAAATTGTTTAAGTGCTAAATTATTATTTTATTACATATTATTAACTGTTCAAGTAATGGCACCCACCTTAACTAGCCAAATTAATTATTAGACTGAAGATTTGCTTCCAAAAACTAATGCTAAATGTAGGCAAGAAATTAAGACCTGCAAAAACCTGCTAGACTAAGTGAAATTTTTAATAAAATAATTCCGAAAATATTAAATTTCATTTGTCTTCACAAAATGGCCCCATAAAATTTACGAAATTTTTCAACAAAAATATAAAATTTTAAACCTCCTTTTTTGTGTAAATATTCAGCCGACTTATGTGTAAGTAGTTAATGTTATTCCATTAAGAATCAGAAGCAGTATTTAATTTTTTAATAGGAATGTATATCAAAGCAATATATTTTGTCTATCCAGAGTTATTCTTAAGCTTTTTATGATATGATTATAGATATAGTGGGACAGCCACATCTTAAATAAGACATTAACAATGCTGATTAATTTAAAAATCATTCGATATCTGTCTGTATTACATTACTCCTCTTGAAATCATTTTAAAGACTCACAGAAAAAATATATTTTGAAACAACAATTCAAGAAATATAAAATTAAGCAAAGAATACATATATTAAAAAGTCTTAAGTTCATAAGTACACAAATTATTTGTAATAATTTTCTTTTGATTTCAATAAAATTCCAGTTGTTATTTTTTAATAAAGGCTTCTTAATCTTTAATTTGTTTGTAGCTATCTATTATAACCTGGTATAAATTTAATTAAAATTCTTTGCAAGGCCTTTGACTCTTATAAACAATAGATAATTACGTACAATAACCTTGACCAAAAGTAACATTGTTTAGCTTTATAAGAAATTTATAAAAATTTTTGTTGTAATTTTCTTTGTTAATGTTTTTCATTCATTTAACGCATGACTTGAATTTCAGTTCTGTGTATGACACACAGTTTTGTGTCTTTCGATTATTTTTTGTGTTTAATGAAGCAATTGTTGTAAATAATTTGTTAGTTATTTCAATGCCTTTTGTTATAAATTTATTATTATCATTATGGAGTTATTTATAGTTAACATAAAAATTTAGCTTTGATTAATATGAAATCATTTACAAGTGTTGCTAGTAGCAAAAAAATTACTAAAACTACTTGATGTCATTCTATTACTCAATATTACTGTCCTCAAGGATTTTATTGAAATTTATTTGTTTAATTTATTTTAAATCTATGAGCTACTCGAAAAGTATTAAGCAGCTGTATCTTTACATTATCTATATTAATTCTTTAAGTTATTTTAAAATCTGACTGCAATGGCCGAAAGTATCACAGAATAAAAACTAACGCAAGCTAGTATCTTAGCTCTTTTGATTGTTATTTATAACCAATGTAGTCAACTTACGTTTTTAAAGATTTGTTGTAAAGTATGAGAATTTTTTGGTTTTGCTCAAATGTTCCCCTCTTAAGTCTTTCATTTTGTTATTTAAGTAAATTTTAAAAGTTAAAGTTATAAAACTATAGCTTTGGAATCTTTTAAAATATTTTCAAGAAAGTTGATAACAATTTAGTGGGCTAAAGAACTTTAGAATAATGTCCATAATATTTGTTGGCGATTTCACGGTTGGTTGATTGCTGAATTTCTTTAAAACCTTGCTGTACCTGTGTAAATAACAATATTTTTTTTAGCAATAGCTAGGCAATAATCGTTTTTTGAGCAACTTTAGACGCCATTTAAAAAAAAATAAGTCATAAAAAATATATTCTGCTCTTTAATTTATAATTTTAAATGAATTCCTAATTTAGTATTATGATACTCCTAATTTAATATATTATTAAAAGATATAATTTTTTGACCTTTTTTTAATATTTTTTAGTAATTAATTTTAAGCACTAGGACTTATTTAATAAAAAATAATTTAATTACTAAAAAATATTATTAAAAGTTTTATAATCTTTAATTAAAATAAAATGGTTTATTGCAATAAAGAATCAAAATTCGTTTTAGTATATAAATATAAAATATTTTTCTGTCATCCTTAATAAAAGCATCTTTGAGTTCTGTTATTTTTATAAAACAACACTATATGAGTTAAGCTTAAAATTTATACCAATAAGATTTAATATTTTCGAGAGTTTAAAATTATTAAGCATGAATAAGTTCATAAAGCGTATGATTATTTAAGAATAATCTTATAGTATACCACCATTCAAGTTTTTATCCCCTAAACCATTTTTAAGCCCAGTTGTACTTTATTTTAATAGTTAGGGCTTTGATATAATATGTTGATATATTTCAAGTCTTTAGAAAGTACATTCTTTCACCATTACATTATTTTGTTCTAAAGACTCTTTGTTTCAGGAATAGTGTGGTTTTTTTAAAAATCAACAAACTTTATTTTTTACAAAAATGTGTATTTAATTAAATCAAAAAAATCTGAACAGACATTTCCTTTTATTAAATATAAAACAAGCATTTAACATTATTCTTCGACTTTTTAGGGTTGTCAGCTTTATTAGAGCAAATTTACTAGTGTACGATGATAGAATTAAAGGCTTCCATTGTAAGCCGATTTTATGTTTCCCCACATAAAAATGTGATCCGTCTCTTGTTTTAAGTTCAGTTAATTGGATGGGAGAAAATATTTAGAAAAACTGGTTTATTATTTATTTTGAAAAGTATTATTTTTAATATGCAATTAACACTAAAGCCAAGTCTAGCTTTTACAAATGAAAAATAATTTTATGTATTAAACTATAACTTGTCATTTCACTAAAAGCAGATTAAAATCTGAATGAGGAAATGCAACTATATCTCCCTATTTGTTTGTTATTTTATTTAAACACTGTTTAAGTTTACAAAATTCAAAATTAGAGCTGAATATTTTAGGGTTCTCTTTTAGACAGGAAGTAAAATGTTAAACATTTCTTCCATCTGGCAACTATATTATTATATCTCTAAATCATATCTCGCAACTCTGATTTCAGCCTGTTGGCGCATGTAAATTGTTAATTTTTTAAATCGTTCTTCAGGCTCAAAATACACGGTCTACATAATCGTGCATTTTATTAATTGTGATTTATTTTAACACTAGCATATTCTAAATCTTATTAGCCCTTGTCCAAGATCTCACCGTAGATGATTTTTAAAATAATACCAGTCTAAAAACCTTTAAAATTGAGCTGGTAAAAGAGTTAAATTTTAAAGAGCACCATTTGAATCGTAACTTAAATCAATGAGCTGAAAATAAACTGAAAAGCATTTGATATTGGAATCGCAATAGTCAACGTTTTACTATTATACTGTTACTGCAATAAAACTACGAAGCTTGTTGCCGATACCCGTACATTCCTACATACCCACTATGCTTAATAGGGAAGAGGTTTTCTGTAAACTTAAAAGCCAATAATTTTTAATGAAACCTTTAACACAATGGCTTCTATCCTTCTTAGATGATAAATAGGTATTTCAATAAAACCAATTGCCTTAGCAGAAAAATTACAAAAAATGCTCCCAGCAGTTCCACATCGAAGCATATTATTTATTAGTCTGAAGGGTGTTAGCAGTTAGCAGGCCTGGCTTTGTTAAAAATAAACACTTATTTGGATGTTAACCTTATCTTTTCTTGAACACCTCCTCGGAACTTTCTTCAAAGCCCGATTAAACCACAGCTACCACGTTGCTCTTCGGATTATTTTGTGTACGACTATGTTAAGGACAGAGTCTATACGGAACCAATCAAATCGATTTCAGCGTTGAAACTCAAAATTAGTAATGTGATTAACGAAACAGGACTGTCATTTTGCCAAAAAGTGATTAAAAACTTTGATAAAAGAAGCGACATCTGTCAGCGAGGTCGTGGTGGACATTTCCCAGATATCATTTTTCATTTATAATTGTCGAACTTTTCTCTTCGTAAAACAATCAAAATTTGTATCGTCTTAATATAAATTTTTTGTTTTATTTTGTTTTAGAAAAATCCTTTAAATAAACTTTTCTTTACCACAATGAGTTCTATCCTCCTAAGTAGGCATTTCAATAAAACAAATTGCAGAAAAATTACGAAAGATTATCCTAGCAATTCTACATTCAAAAAATATAATTTAATAGTATGAACGGTGTTAGCAGGCCTGGCTTTTTAAAAAATAAAGGCAGCACGGTAAAAGTTTTTTAATTAAAAAAATTAAGAACTAAAACCAAAAAAAATATATAATTGATTACTTTTTGCTATTGTTTACTTTTATTTCTTTTGACTTATCATAACAATCATCTCTGCATGTAAGAAACATGTATTTATATTTTTATTGTTTGTATTTACTTCTTACTGCAACATTCAAGCGACGAATAATTACAATTATATTAATGGCTTTTAGGCATGTATACAACAACAACAAATCTAAGTATAAAAGTACCAAATAACCTCTCTTGTCAACTAATAAATTAATAAATAACAAAAAAAATGTTAGCAGCTTTGACAGATAAGCCAATTAATTTGCAAGTATGGGTCATTGCAAATTTTTAATTGTTATTTGTTTGCCTGACAACATCTATTTAAGTCATTAAGCATATTTAATTATATAAGAAAAAAGTAAAAATTTTAAACAAAACAAAATTGGTATGAGTAATTAAAAAAATAAATATAAGATTTTTACAGCAGTGACTCATTAACTGCTGCACAGAACAAATCCCACAAATATTTTTAATTGTATTTGATTATTTATTTTTTTTTCTTTAAAGGAAAGAAAGTATAACACTTTCTTCAATTAAATAAATGTAAATTCTTCAATTTTAAATATTTTTTATTAAAAATAATATCTATAAGACGCAAATTTTCAGAAAACAAAATCAAGCTATCCACACTCTTCTCACACGTCAATGTTTAACTTTTAATCGATCTTAACTAAAATAAATGTCAGGTTTTTTTTAGATTTTTTTAAAAACAACAAGTTTAACTTCTTACTCACAAATGAGGCTGCAAAAAGAAGAATTTATTATTGACGTCAACTAAAACTTAATTTAAAACAAGCATAACAACTTTAAAGAATGAAAGAAATACCCCAAGTAAATAAAACACAACATATAAATCTACATACTTACGTAGTACAATGAACTGGAAAGAGTTTTCTGCACAATTTTTACTTAAATACAAAAGATAACACAAAAAAATTAATTAATTAACTTTGCAATGCGGATTTTTGGGAAGGTCGTTTTATTATTTTGTCAAAAATTTTTTAAGCTATTTTTTATAACCTTTGTTATTATTGTTGCTAGTTTTGTGGTAATAAATTCCAAAAATGTATTGTTATTATTTTTATTTGTGTGTGTGTGTGTTTAATATTTGGGTTTTTTTGTTTATTAAGTTTTAACAAAACGCTAAATATTTGATGTTATTTAAATTAATTTAATGCTCTGTTTTAAATATTTGAGTTTCTTTTTCGCTGTTTGTTAATTAATAGTTAATCAATTTTATTGAGATAAAAATAATACAAAAATAATAAAGTCAATTTTTTGTGTTAAAAACAAAGTATTTTTCTAATTGTCAATTAAATTTAAAGAAAAGCACATCTTCAAAAGTTGTGAAAATTAAATTTTTTGGTTTTTATATTTTAGCATTGCTTTTAGAACGAGTTTTTCCAGTTCTGTTCTATTATTCAAGTTTTTGGATTTCGATTTTGCTCCGCAGTCAATTCACCATCTCCAAGAGTTTGCCCTAAATCTTTGAAATTTTTCTCATTATAAAAAAAAGTTTGCAACTCAAATTTTATAATTTAGAGGAAAGAAGAGATTACTCTTCGAGCTTGACCAGAAAAATGTTCATGTTCTAAATCTTTAAATAAAACAAGTTCTCATTTTAAGTCTTTAATATTCTCTAGGGAAACAATCTCATGTACAGTTTCAGTTAAGAAAATGGAAGCAAAATCGGACGGAGAGGTTAACCTAAAGATGCATTGGTTGCATTACAAGCAAACTATCGAGTTGGCATGGTGAAGCATAAATATATTATTTAATTTGACATCGTGCTATATAGAGGGTTTTTCAACAAGAAATTTATTTTCTAAAACAAAATAAAACTAATAACTTGGATTAAGATGATACAAATTTTTATTGTAATACGAAGAAAAAGGTGCGGCAATTATGAATGAAAAATTGTATCTGGCAAATGTCTACCACGACCACGCTGACAGGTGTCGATTCTTTTATTAAAGTTTTTAATTTCGCAAAATGGCGAAATAATTTAATTTAATAATTTAATAATTTAATTTTAAGTTTTAAGGCTGAAATCGTTTCGATTGGCTCGGTATAGACTCTATCCTTAACATAGTCCCTCAAACAATAATCCAGTGATGTTAAATCACATGATCTGGCTGGCCACTTAACTTTTGATTATCGTGAAATTATGCGATCGGGAAATTTGATCGTTTCATTGGCTATGTGACATGTAGCACCGTCCTGTTAAAACCATATGTCACTGATAACCACGTTGTCAATAATAGGCTAAAATTGAGTTGTTAGCATCTCGCGAAAGCGTGATCCATTGACCGTTCCCGAATTTCCAGCCTCATCTTCAAAAAAAACGACACAATCACGCCTCCAAACTACAAAGCGCGCCATACAGTGACACGTTAAGCATGCAAAGGCTTCTCAATAATCGCTCTAGGATTTTCAGAAGCCCAAATGCAACAATTTTGCTTGTTGACATAATGATTTTTTTCAAAAAAACCTGCCAGTTGTTCCAGAATGAATTGAGCAAATCTACGACAATGTGAATGGTCAATCAGCTTCAATTCCTATATCAATTGAACCTTGTAAGGCTTCAAACTCAAATCATTACGCAAAATTCGCCACGTGGTGGTTTTTTGTTTTTTTTTTTTTTAAGAGAATTAGCACTTTAGAAAACAATGCCTATTTACTCAAGTACCGTGCTACATTCTGTAGGAAAGGGATAGAGAAGAGATAAAACAGGTGCTGAAAGTAGAAGGATAGTCGGAAATTAACTGCCGTATCATGCCGTATCTGCTTCAACACTGTGGCTCATGGCTGCGATGTTGTCAGTGGTTGGTGTTCGCACATTTTGTATCGAGCCTGCTTACTCAAATTTAATAAACAAATTCTTAATAGCGGTATTAGAAGGACGACTTTGTTGCCCGAAAGTATCACGAATTCACTTTAACGTAGTGAATTTTTATTATTTTAATGCGATTATCATGAGAAATTGAATTCATTGCAACAATAATAGCCAATGTATCTACTATACATCAAAAAACTAAATGTCAAAACTAGCATGTTGTTGTTGTTGCCACAATTGAAAAACCAACTTCCTGTTGAAAAATCCGATATCTTTAATTAAGTAAAATATGTTTTCAATCATTTCAACACTTTTTTTGAGGGTGCCTCTGAATTTAAGTGAAAATTAGAAATAAAAGAGAAAATTAATAAAACTTTCCAAGCCGCTATTTATTGTTTTGTTTATGAGCTGTTTTACTAGAAACAACAAATTATGCATAGTTTTTAATATAAAGCTTTACTTCCTTATTAATATTACTTTATAACATTAGCACAAAGGCTAGCATTATATTCTCTTTTTTAAGTAAAAATGTAATTAACTTTAATTTATTTGCACATAAATAATTTCCTTTTATTCATTTCCTCTTTATTAACTGCTTGCTTTTGTTTATTTTTAGCACATCCCGGCAAATGTTTTGATAAATTTACAAGACGTGCCATGTTGCCGCATAAGGAATATAAACCTAAGGGCATTTGTGCTGCCTTATCGTGTGATATTGAGTCACAAACAATAAATATTGAAACCTGTCCCAGTATTGAAATGCCTGAATGTGAAGAATTGCCAGCAAATCCTTCATGGACATTCCCCAAATGTTGTCCGCAATTTAAATGTACTGATTTTAAAACTGGCAAGGAATTTGTGGTCTCAGTGTAGTTTCATAAATTAGTTACAACCAGCTGCATTATCACATCAGCATTAAATAACAAAAAAAAATACTATAACCTTAAGAAAAAAAGTATCAAGAAAACTACGTGATTTTTATTTTATTTAAATAATAAAATATTATATTAATATCTCTTGTAAATGTATATATTTTTTATTTAAATTTTATAATTATATTCTTTTGTATGTATCGTTCATTACTTTTGTTTTATACACCATTTTGTATATCTTTTCGCTGTTTTGCTCTATTCCTACTTGAAATTATTTATTGAACATTGTATTTTCCTTTTCCATAATTTATTTTATTTTTATGTTTAAAAAATGTATATACATACATATTTCAGTTTATGTCATGAGTGCGTGTGTAAAATATGTGTTTGTTATTATTTAATTTTTAGTTTTTTTTAAATGTTTTTAAAATCTTTTATTATTAATTATTTAATTAATTAATTAGTTGATGATCTTTGTGTGCGTTTTTAGCATACCTTTATTATTTTGTAAAAATGTACATAGCTTTGTAAGCTTTTTATTTTGATAAAAATTAAATTAAAATTATTAAATAAAATACAAATTTGAAAAAAAAATACTTTTTGTAGTTTAGTTTCTAAAACAGCATTTGCGACTTCTCTGCATTAATTGGTATTATTGGAAAAATCTAATTGCTACCACTTTGGTCACGTTAAAAAGCTTTAATTTGATAGTCAAGATAATTTAATCGTTAAAGTCTTATAAAGGATAAGAAAGGTTGAGGTTGAGAAAAAATTTAACTTGAAACACACCTTTTGCAACAACTTCACTTGTGCTGATACCAATGTCAAGTACAAGTATGGGAATTAATAATGGAATCTAATGTCGGACGAATAGCCATCTCTAGCACTTCGAGGCGTTGTTCACGTGAACCTGGCCTTTCAATAACTGAATTATTTGAGAGGCTGTGTGGCTTGTGGCTCCGTCTTGCTGAAACCAAAAGTTACTGATACCAACGGTAGATAATTGATGCTACAAAAAAATTGGTTATTATGGTTTGGTAACGCAGAGAATTCACGGTGACGGCGTTTTCTTATTTATTTTCGAAGAAATATGACCGATGAGGCCGCCTATACACAAACCGCACCATCGAGGAAAATTTTTTTTGTTTACATAACCGCCTAATTAAAAATCAGCCTCATCACTCAAGATGATTTTGTTGAAAAATGTTTTGTTTTCGTTCAGTTTTTGAAACAGCAAAGTCACAAATGTTCGATGCAAACAGTGGTCGTTCGGCTTTAACTATTGAACGTAAAACTTTATCAGCAAGAAGGTAAAGATCTTTATGCAAAATATTGCGCAAATTGCCTCTAGGGATGTACAATTGTTACGAACGTCGACAAGTTGATGTCTCAAGCTCATTCAACAATTTGCTATACAGCGGCCACGATCGCATCACTACAGCCACTACAAACGTAATGTTAGGAACGTCGACGAATTGTTGTTCCAGGCTCATTCGCAACAATTTTCTATACATCGGCTATGTTTGCATCACTACGGCCACTACAAGTGTCATACTGTCAACAACAATACCGTGAGCACGATTAGTAGCAAAAGCTTTAACACAAATTTCGGCCGAGATTTTAATGAAACGCTAGCTCCTGCTTGTGGTTGAAATTAATCTTGACGTATATCAACAGGATTTTATGACTGCAGGACTTCTCAGAAAAATCCTAGCTTAGCACGAACAAAACATATTGATATCCTGCACTATTTTTAAAGAAAAGCGGTAGAAATGCCTGCTGATTTTTTAACAAAAGTTGTACCAGCAATTAAATTTAATAATTGCATAAATAAAGTTTGTTTAGAAGACATAGATAATTTTAATTAAACATAAAATTTAATATTAAATAATTTGTGTTTTAGCTTAAGGGAAAGTGTTGGAAATATTTCAATCTAACAACTCCCACTGAAATTCAATTGTTCTCTTATAAAACATTTGCGTAATTTACTATAAATTGGCCCTATTCTGAGGATTTCTATTTTTACGTTTTCAAAAGAACCAATTTACAAATTTAAAATGGTTTAAACTTACCAGCACAAAACATGAAAATTTTATTTATTAATTTTCACGGTCTTAACTCAAATTAAGAAAATAGTTTTTGAATATTTTAATGAAATTCCGAGGAAATATACGACAAAACGTAAATTTGCTAATAGCTAAAATAGATCAAATTTAATTTTTCAAAACCATTTTAACTCATTTGTCTTCGGAAAATAAGTTTAACAACTGCTTGTATCGCCATTGTCATAGACATTACTGCAATTTAAAATGTAATAATAAAACTATTAAACTAATAATAAAATAATATTTAATAGTAATGTTATATCAAAATATTCGTTATTAAAATTTTATTATTTTTTTAGTTATTTATTTATTAGTATTAATAATACTCTAATATTCCATTCTTATCTTATATTAAAATTATTCCGTAACCTTATGTTTACATAGTTTTTATAAAAATTATACATTTTCTCCTAAATATAATATCATTTGCCTCATTTCTAATCCTAATTGATAGTGAGTTATATAACTTAAATCCTTTATAGAAAAGAGATCTTTGCATCGCTGTTGTTGTTGTTCTTTGAAGCCTAAAATTTTCCGCATCTCTAAGTCCATATGGTTGTATTTCGCCAACGTATCTGATTTGATCGCGTAGATATTGTGGAGCATTTCCATTTTCATTTTTCTAATAAAAATTAGGGTGTTGAGTGCCAATCATCCATCTGAGCGTGTCTAACATTATCCGTACCGGTGTATATCTATTGCATTTTAAAATCGATCGCATTGCTTTATTCTGTAGTTTTTGTGGCCTTTCTAGTTGTGCTTCGGTGCAGCATGTATATAATATGGTTAAACCAAATTCGAAGTGAGGTTTTATTATCGTATTGTATATATGTTCATCGCCGTCATTATAGAAATTTTATTTGTGATACGTTTAAAAAATCCTATCTTTTTCCCGATTTTTCTGCACATATATTCTATATGTTCTTTAAATCTTTATTTACTGTCGATTATAAAACCCAGATATTTAATATGTTTTACTTTTTCTATTACGTTATCATTAATTTTAATTATAGTTTCAATAGTCTCATTTATTTCTACAACTTTCGTTTTATTTTCATTCAATTTAAGTTTATTCATCTTTAGCCATATATTAATTTGTAACATTTTGTTGTGACATTCTTCACTAGTATCACCTTCTGCGTATATAAGAGTATCGTCTGCGTATAATACTATTTCACATATCGTTTATATATGTATATTAAAAATAATAACGCACCCAAAATAGATCCCTGTGGAACTCCAAAATCATTATTAATTACACTTGATTTAACACCGTTAACTTTAGTAATTTGTTTTCTATTTGTCAAATACGACTTAAACCTTTCTAGTTCCTTATCCTTTGTGCCATACATATATAATTTCTGAATCAGTATATCTCTGTCAATCGTCTCAAATGCTCTTTTAAAATCTAGAAACATTGTCATAAATACTCTGTTTTTTTCTATATTTTTCCACCGATTTATCACAAAATTCACAGCAGTTTCACATGAAAATATTTTACTAAAACCCGATTGATATTCTGATATTAGGTTATTCTGTTCCATATATTTTTCTAATTGTACCTTGACGACTCTCTCCAGTATTTTTTCAAATGTTTTCAATGTATTAGTAGGACGGTATTCTTCACATTTTTTGGTTTTTGCCACTTTTTCAATAGGTGTTACCCTAGTTTCCTTCCAATTCTCTGGAAACTCTCCTGTGTTTAATTATCTATTTATTATACCTAGAAGAATTTTGCCCATTAAATGCCAATTATCTATAATAATTTTTGTTGATTTTTATTTTCTTTACTATATTTTTAAGTTCTAAAATTGTTATTGCACTGAATTCGAATTTCGATTTAACCATTTGTATTTTATTTGCATATTGCACATCTTCTATTGATTGTCTATGTAAACAGTGTTAACACTGTTTACAAAATATTCATTAAATTTATTAGATATTTGGTTGTTATCCCTACATTCTACATTGTTAAATATCACATTTTTTATCACAGATGGATTTTTCCTAATAACTAAGTCTTTGATTTCCTTCCACATTTCCTGTTGGTCCATTGCATTATTAATTCTTCCGTTTATGTATTTATATTTCTCATTTTCAATTTTAACTTTATACACATTTCTAATTGATCGATTATTCGTAAAATAACAGTAAAAGACAAAATAGTAAATAAATTACATTTAAAAATATATAATAAAATAAATATAACTTAGAATATTAGTGCGGTTTTACACACATCAACTTTTGTTGCTCAACTTTTGTTGTTTCCATTAGAAAGAAAGAGAAGGGATATAAAGTTGATGTGTGTAAAACCGCACTTATAAAGCAAATTGCTTAAAGAGGCAAATACCATTAATGTAAATAAAACTAAATTTAACGGCTTTAAGCCAAAGAAAAAAAGTGCCAAAACTAAAGCCGTTACTACATTATAACGGCGCTAACAAATAAATCCGCCAACTTTGTATAACTCGAAACGAATTCCAAAGTAAAGTTTCGGCTGCAAAGAAAATTTTAAACTACGCCCATAATTTGTAGTGTTTATTTTTTATATTTTTTTAATTATTTCCTTAAAATAATAATCTCTAATTTTTCATTTGTTTTCACGAAGCATTCAAATCAGAAACATGATAAAATTACTCTGTGTATTACTCTTAATTCTTGGTTTAACACTGAAAGAAAGTAAGTTAAAGTCAGCAACAAGTAAACAAAAGCTTGTAGTGTTCAATGTTGGATACTCGAATATGTTTTCCGTATTGTAATTTCAGGTATGGCTATATGGTGCTACCGCTGTACTTCGGCAACGCCAGGTTGCGCCGAAGAATTCAATTGGCGTGGTATAGGATTTTGGGGAGAAAAATGCCCTGAAAGTAATGATATATGCGTAAAAATCACAGAAAAACGTGGAGGTTAGTGTTTTGTTAATAAATGTTAAATTTTTTCTTAATTGCTTAATATTTTTCATTTTGTTAAGCCCAAAGAACCATCATTCGTGATTGCTTAAGTTCTTTAAGTTTTAGAACCGATATACCTGCAGATAAATATGAAGGTTGCCGTCCGGCTGCCAAAGATGTACATTTAGCTAACTATGTCAATCATACTATTAAGGAGCATGATGTAAAACGTGATTATTTTAATGACGTCCAATTTTGCTTTTGTTTTCTGGATCATCGCTGTAATTCCGCCGACCACTTATTAAGGTCCATTTCACTATTAAAATTTAGCGTGCTAAGTATAGTGTTGTTAGGCATAAACAACCTCTTATTTAACGTTTAGTTTTTATGTTCATGCTGGTTTTATAAAAGTGTATATATACTTTTCCTGTTCTTTCTTTCCGTCCGTTAGTTTCTAAGATATTAAATTTGTCTGTCCATTAAAATCTCTATTGATTCCAATATAAGCGATAATTTTTAAGTTAATAACAGAGCCTTTATTGCAATAGTCATACATAAAATTTGTTCTATTAAAATATTGTATGAACTTGTAAAATGTACAGGGTATATCACAAAGAAAACTTTATTGTCACTTCAAAAATTCTCTATATATTGAACATTTCATATGTAAATAAATAAAAAGTTTACAAATTAGTTTCCAACATCTTTAGATTAGGAAACAACTCAACACATTCTGTTACATCATTAAATTTAAGAAAAAACTGTTTTGAAATTTTATGACAAAAAATAACAAGAATAACTAACATACAATCGTTTAGAACAAAGCGATCATATTTTTAATGTAATTTATAAACGACCCTTGTTAAAAACAAATATAACATCAAAATACACGGAACTCTTAGTATCTTATTTTAACTTTTATCAGCTTTGAAGCAAGTTAATTTTTTATCAAGTTTTTTGTATGTATTTTAAGGTGTATCTTTTCGTTTTTTAACAGAGTTTTATGGTATTCCATACTTTTGTGATTTATACACAAATATACTATTTTATACAAATAAAGAATATTTTATTAAACGAAACATGAAAGTGAATAAATCATTGTAATAACCCAAAATTATTATACTTCAAAATTACTTGCAAGTTTTTTAGGAGCTCGAAAATCATATAAAGCAATATCAGGATTTTTATCAATATATTCTTTATAAACCGTGGCCAATCTTATGCATTCATCAACCGACAGTTCAAACGGTCTAAGAGTGTCTTCCACATCTGCCAGCTTGAATAATTTAAGGCATATTTCGTCACGTTCTTCGGGAGGAAAAAGTGTACCATAACCACGGCGGCAATATTTTTGACGCATATTAAAAATGTGACGTACTACCTTCTCCACCAAAGAAAAAGGCAAATCAGTTTTTGGATGTTTAAGTGGGACTAGTTTTACAACACCAACGTCAACATCTGGTTTAGGAACAAACGCTTTTCCGGGTATAGTAAATTTCAGTATTGGCTGAGTCCAAATTTGTGACATAATAGAAAGGCGGCATCTTTGTTCATGACCTAGAGGAGCGCAGATACGATCTGCTACCTCTTTCTGAAAAGTTAATGTCATACAGGTGTCAATGCGACGAAAAGCTTGACGTCTTAAAGATAAATCTTCGAACCAGTTAATAAGCAATCTGGTGGAAATAGAAAATGGAAGATTGCCTATTAAATGCAAGCGGTGAGATGTATCAATATATTTCTCGACATCAAAACGTAAAATGTCATTAACAAATATGTCCACTTGTAGATTTAATGGTTTAGCGCAGTCACGTAAAAGTTCTAAAGTTGGTAGAAATCTAGCATCTTTTTCTACTAATACCAAACGCTTTGGTTGCCTTCGTAATATAGAACGTGTAATGCCGCCTGGACCAGGGCCAACTTCTAAAACTGTATCTCTCGAATCTATACGTCCAGCATTTTTAACAATTTTATCTGTTAAACGTTCATCCATTAAAAAATTTTGTGATAGTTGTTTTAAGGCTTGCAATTTATACAATTTTACTAAATCTCTGAGAGTAGGCAAGGGTGGCAAACGCATGCCTGTTTTTAGTACACGTACAGCAGCTTCCGACATGTTTCTGTTATAAAAAGTTTTTGATTAGTTTCATATGTAAACTTACTTACTTACGTTACTTACCTTAATAAATTTTGTGACGACTGCAAAAATAATCCAAAGAACTCCCTTACAACTCTATAAAAATAAGTTACACAACAATTTGTTCGCTTGCAATCTTAACAAATCTTAAACTACTGAAATAGAAAATACAATTCCTTAGTTAGAAACTTTTGCAGGCTCCTCAAAGTCATCCAAGAAGTTTTCTTGTTTAATCGACAATATAGAATAAGCATAAATGCCCAAGACGCAGCTTGCCAAAGCACCTGCCGTTATCAAATTGTTACGTCTTATGCGTTGTAATTTTCCAACTCTCTCAAAGTTTTGCTGTTCAACCAATTTCATAAATTCTAGTTGAGTCTTGTTAATTTTTGGTGCGTTTTCGCCGTATTTAAGTAGAGGTGTTTTCTTGTCAGCGCACATAGTTTTTTATTTTAAATAATATTCTTAATTATTTCAAAAGCACATTGGTTAGTACAAATTGTATAGTTTGTGGTACAAATTCAACCAGAAATGTATGAAATTTTTATCTAAATTTTATTTATTACTCCAAGTTTTAGTAGTCTTTTTTCACAGGGTGATTGAAAAAGAAATAAAATGTAAAGAAGTTGTGCTTACATGATAATGCAGTGTGCAAAATATGTAAATATGTAATTTTACATAATATAAGTATGCTACGTCTATGCTATGCAATTTTAATTGCCCAAGTTTTTTATACCAATTTTTAACTCTAATTTAGCTAGTACATGGTCCACCATTTCCAATTCTTCTTTATTTATTTTTTATTTTCTTACTGTGTATAACACGGTGTCTACAATTGAAATAAACTTTGGTTTAATTTGTTAGAAAACATGGACAGAGTAGAAGAGCTTCTTTGTTAAAATTATTTCGTTTCAAGGGGAATACGTTATCCAATTCTCTTCCGTTCAAAGAAATTAATTAATTAACAATTAATTTAATATCTTAATTAAATCTTTTACGACTTTGGACTTTAAAAAAATATAAAATAAAATTGTCATTAGAAGTTGTTCGTAAGTTTGTGTGTTTAATTAACAGAATTACAGAACATAGCATTGCAATGCAATGTAAGAAAAGTAACCGTGAAATTGAATTTGGAATTTGTTGAAATAAATATCCCAAATCTTATCCTGAGTGCAAACCGTATGTAACAAACATAATCAAGCTTAACTTGATTTTTACGTATGGTACTTTTTTTTTAAAACGGGTTAAATGTTTTTGAATAATTTAAAGAGATTATGTCCCCATACATTATAATTATAGTTTTTTACAAATTAGCTTTTTTTTCAACTCGCCGGAAATGTTTAATGTTAGTTTAGTTCTTAAATTGTAAATTCATTTATTCATACATATTTGCAAAATCATTATTTAATTTCATTTGTTATGTTTTTAAAAATTAATGTCTATACCATATTGTTTCATTCTCTATAATATGAGCATTATATTTTACCTCAGTTAAGAAGTGAACATGTCAATTTATTTTATAACAAAGAATAAGTATATATAATATTTTAAAAGCTTTGGATGCGTTAGCATTCAAAGGTATTTCTTGTTTCATTTTGTTTTATTACACGAAAAAATTAGTGTTTTTTGTGGTATTCAGTATATTGAAAATTTTCCATTGTCGGTGTTGTTTTGTTGTTTTCAGTCAGTTGTGTCTCAAACGCGAACGCGTGTAGTTGTGTGAATTGAAGGAGGAACATTGAGAAATTGAAGAAGTACTAAAATATAAACGAAAGAATAAGCAAAACAAAAACCAATAACGACAGAAGAACGCGGTTTTTACACAACTCTTCAAAGAGCACTCGTGAAAAAAGTAAATAAATTCGATTTTTTCTGTGAGTTTGTGACTTTAAAATAACTAAAACCACATAATGTATTTTTAACGGGTAACGTCACTTTATTTTTAAATTAAACAAGCGTGTTTTTGATAAGGCAAAAAGTAATTGAAATGTGCTAAATAAAAAGAGCTATAGAAAACAAAAACCTATTGTGTACACACATATATGTTTCTAATTTAAAACAAGAGCAAGGAAAACTATTTTACAAATATTAGGGGGAGTTAATTCACAGTGTGTTTCATTTAACAAAAAGTGTTGGGTTTTTTGTTGGCTTTTCATGTGAATTGTCTTTAAGATGTAGCGGTAGAGTAGAAGCAGTAAAACAAAGAAAAAAAATACACGTTTTTATTTAAAAGTATATTCAACTTATATTTAATTTTTCTTTTGTTTGGTTTCATTTAAATGCAGTATTTTTTTAACAAAACCAACAAATTCTGAAACGCAACAAAGTACAGTCCAATAACAAACAACTGTGGAAACTTGTATACAGCAATAACAAAATCAACTTTTATACTTTATTACCTTAAGCAACAATCAACTTGCAGCTTTAAAAAATTACTACTAGAATGGTTTTAACAAATATTGAATTATGGGCTGCTGATGGCACATCTGGCTCCGATATGCCTTTGGATTTTGGATCTAACAATCCCCATACACGACATTTAAATCCTTTTGATCCACGTGTTGTTCCACAATTAAGCTCAAATTTAAACCATTTATCATCAAATGGTTATTATGGATACTCATATGTAAATGCTGCACATGATATAGTGTTAAATAATAACAACAATAATAATGTTAGCAACATAAATCGCAACATAAACAATAATAGTACGACATATAATTTAATAGCAAATGATGTCAATGGCATGTATGATACATTCACAACTACTACAATAACATCTACACAACAAACACATGCTTCCACAGTTAACTGCGACAGCGCTGCTTACGTAGATGGTCATGTCAGAGTACCGCGTTGTAAAAAACGTTTTTTTGTTATGAATGATAATGATGTGTCCAATTGTACAGTAGCAAACGGTAAAAATGAATATAAAAACTGCGAGGTTACTGCAAAGCGTTGCCGTTTTGATGATGATTTTTCCGCACAATATTGTAATGGTAAGTGATGAAATAAAAATAGCAGTTGAACAGCAAAATTGCAAAAGGCTAAAAATCTAAAATAATAGCAATCCAAAAAAACCGGTTGTTTTTAATATTCAGTTTCCCTTTCTAAGCAAATAATAAATGCCCTAAATTATGACTGCTATATACTTACATATTTATGTATTTATTTAGTAGGTATTTTCTTGTAAATCGGAAAAGGCGATAGAGTGATTTAAAACAAAAGCATAAAATAATTTCCCTTTGAACACAGTACTGTGCACAGCAAAGATAAAATGAAGGAAAGCATCAAAATAACTACCAACTATTCCAAATATCAATTTTTGTTCTTTTTGCAACTAATTATGATTTTTGATATCAAAACTGTAAACAATTTTTTATGGGAATTTTTCCAAGGATTTAGAAGTAATGAATATATGATACATACCATGCATACATATGCAGTACAATTTTACTTGTTTTGCTCTAATGTTCGATTAAAAAATAGCCACATAAGAGTGTTAGATATGCAAATGCTTTAATTGATATTTTCTTTAATGCACAAAACTAAGGAATCACAGAATTTTTAGTTTAAATATTTTTTTTATTTATTATGGAATATAATACCCATAACTTGTCCTACACACACTTGGGCCTCCTGATTAATTTTGTAAATTTTTTATGTGCAGCAAGCGTTTAAACATTTTTTTTACTATTTTATTTCTCTTAAAATGAAATTTTTGAAAGGAAATATTTCCCGCGCCCACTCATATTCATAAATTAAAAAAAGAAAAAAAAACCAAAGCAAAGACACAAATTTGCATTTTCCGTTGTGCTTTATATTTTTATGATTTAAACTTTTAGATTAATTAAAATCTTTGAAAATTTCCATTGCATGAATATTGAATACGTATGTATGTGTACAGTTTCTCATTTAAGTTTCTGAGTTTTTTTTTTTGTAGGACTCTTAGGGAAAATCATTTTAAATTCGATTTATTGATGAAAATGCAAAATACATGCGATGAAAAGCGATAAATCTAAAAAAATCGCAATTCATTTTCATTTTATTCAAACACTAAAAGAAGTTGCCAATTGCTAAACGCTACTAATAGTTATTTTGGTTAGTTTTGTGCACCACTGTAGGCTTATTTTTTTTTTATTTATTACTAAATTTTTATGTTCACACAGTTGCAAAAAATGTAATAAAAAAATCAAAAACAAAAGCCGCCAATCACATAACTCACATTTTTAAACAGTTTTGAAGGTCAGTTGTATTTTGACAGTGTAACTAATTTAGTAAGCAAATAATTAAAATGAATATGCTCGTAGAAACAGTTACAAGATCTGACAATTTTTTGCCGTTATTTGACAAAATATATTTTTTTTAAGTTAACGAGTTAATTGTTTTATTTATTTTTATTCTATAAACCTTTAGTAAAAAGAAAGTCTATTGCGACCCACATAAAGTGTACCACATTATAAACAATGTACACACATACATACATATTTTTTTAAATATTTTACGATAATTTTTTATTTATTTATACCAATGAAAATATTTATGTTTCAAAAAAGAAATCATAAATGAAGCGTTTACTTACGATCTCAAGCATAATCCAATAAGATATTCCTATTAATAACAGATTTGTGAGTTATTTACTGCTAAGTCACTGACAACTACAACTTTAACAAAATCTGTATTTCTGTTTTTTTGTTCTTTCAAATCAAAAACGTTCTAATGCTAGGTCTTGTTATTCCTTATTAGTGAAGGGTGTTTTTCATAGAGGTAACTGTCAATGAGCTTTGGTTCAGAATTTCAACATGCATAGACTGAATGGTGAACAACGCTTCAAATTGTGTAGAATAATTCATTTCGAAGCGATAAATTTCACTTTTGTTTGAATGGAATAAATAATCAAACTCGTATTTGGAGTGATGCAAGTGTTAAGACACCGCTACATTCAGAAAAATTGACTGTTTACTGTGCTTTATGGGCTGGTGAGTCATTAGTCGGTACTTATTTAAAAACGATGCTGGTCAGAACGTTACAGTTAGTGGTGACTGCTGTAGAGTCATAATTGTTCGTTACTTTTTTGTTCAACACCTGACCAACCGTGACCTTTGGTAACCGCATAGTTTAAATTCTCGGATCCATAAAGACCAATCAATACCTTTAAGATCGTGCAATTTAACACCGCTAGACTATAATTGGGAATATGTGAAACGCTAGTCTACAGCCATAAGCCCGGAATGAAGTTGGGAGGCAACATTCGCTGGGTTATTACCGATATACAGCCACAAATTTTGTCAAAACTCATCGAAAATTGGACCTTCAGAATATATTACGTCCCAGTCAGACGATTATACGCCAGAAGTCATACTTAAATTATAATACCAGATTATCTTTCAAATAAATTTGTTGTCAATTTAAAAAAAAATCATCTTTGTTGCATTCCATTTTAAAGTTCTATGTCTCTATAAAACCAACCTTTGCAAGCAATTCTTATTTGTAAGTGCGGTTTTACACACATCAACTTTTGTTGCTCAACTTTTGTTGTTTCCATTAGAAAGAAAGAGCAGGCTTTATACCCCTTCACTTTCTTTCTAATGGAAACAACAAAAGTTGAGCAGCAAAAGTTGATGTGTGTAAAACCGCACTAAACTTCACAACACACACATTTATGTATGTGTGTGTTAAGAACAAACTCTATTTATATTTTGCTTCATTATACTTTGAACTATAATTGCAACTTTATACATAAAAACATTTTTATGAAAAAATTTTTAATCGAAAAATTTATTAAAAGTTAAAGTTATTCAGGTCATTAAAACGAAAATTTTAAGAAATTTCACAATCTAGTGTGAAAATTTTAAATTTTCCTGACAACAATAACATGCTTTTCAACCAATTCTTTTTTTACTAAATTTTATGTATGTTGTGGTAACATTTCTTGTGGACAACGAGGCCATATAATAAATGGTAACCACAGTTACTACGGTGATTTAAAAATTATGTTCTTGCTCATTTGTAATTAATAAGATACTATACAGTTATGTGATAGAAGCAGCGTTTTTAAAAAAGGTGTGATGATATTCTAACGATTTTAACAGCAAAACAAAGTCAACAAATATTGTAAGAGCATAAGAACCAATACATTAACTAAAAATTTTAATTCCAGCAGTTCAGCTGCCGCTACACAACTTACTTTCAAATAGATTATATAAGCAATCCAGCATTGCATCTTTTTGTCACAACTGTAAATAAAAGATCATTTCATTTCGTATATTAAAATTGTATTATCTGCTTAATCAAGGGCAAAAATATTTTTTGTTAATTCTGGTACGCACAATTTATAATATTATTGACAGTATTTTTATCAACTTTAATATTTAATAAAAAAAATGTGTGATAAACTAAATAATTTTTATAACTGTTAGCTCGTTTTATGGTTTCGTTTGATGTGTGGGTGTTTAAGAAGAACTCGTATAGAGTTGCAATAAAACTTTAATTTGATAAGGGTTTTGCTATTACAAATTAAGAATTCATAATGATACTTGTAATAAGTCAAAACAAGCTTTGTATTTGACTTTGGTCGAAGAATTTATTTGTGGTAAATAATTAAGAATACGACGTTTTTTTATCACACACTACAAAAAAAAAAAACATTAATAACAAAAAAAGTTTTGTTAAACAGTTCACTTACATTCGTGAAAGCTGATTGTAGCAGTCTTGTGGGTTTCTTTAGTAACTGAAATTCTAAACCGATTGCATCGATTGTGTCCATACTCATCAGCGGGCGGATGCTATTTCTAAATTTATTGCCGTGCACAAAGGGTAAAAACGTTATGTATTGTTTTCGCTACAATGTCTATTCGTCTGTCATAGTCCTCTATACTTAAAATTTTTACGGTAGATGTAATTCTATATCCGGCTATAACAAGTTAAAAATCAAAAATATTAAATAAGAATGTTATTTTTTGAACTGTAATAAGTACGATGTCATTAAAACTATTTGCACTATAGCAATAAGTAGAAAAACTAAAAATTTATGTGAAAGGGTGTCACGTAAACGGTCAATGTTTTTGAAGGGCAATTTAAGTTAAGTTGAGTCGTCACTTTAAGATTAACTATATTATTTTTATGTCCGCTATAAGTAGATGTACAAGAAATTAAAAACAAAACTGAAGTATAGACACATTTCTAACATATATGGCTTTCGTTTTTCATCGATCTTTTACCAATAATTTTTCATCCGAAATATGTTCGCTATAAAAATAAGTTTGAACAATAAATTTAAAAAATTATAGGAATAAATTAAAAAATTATATATGTATAGGAGCCCTGATTTTAACAAAATTTTATCCAAAGAATGTGTTACTATGTATATCAGCTGTAACAAATTATGATATAAAAATTAGAGGGTAACTTTTACACGGTACGGAAAAGATCGTTTGTGAGCTCAGCTCACAATTCGTGTTTTTTTAGCTTTACTTTACTTTTGAGATGTAATCCTGAGTGCCAGTGAAATAATTTTTACGCTGAAAAGGAAGAGTAACGTTTATGGTTACATTTAAAGCGAGTAGTGTTTCCACAGTTTTCAAAATCTTCTAGGTTTTGAAGTACAGTTTTGTGACTTCGTTCGATTTTCGCCAGAGTGATTCGTCATAAATATCCTTGCGTATAATTAACATTGATTTTAGATCTTTTAGCCATATTTATGTTTATGGAAGGTAACACTTGTTTTTTACTTTAAAGTATACTTTAAAAATACAAACAAAATGCAAATTAAAAGTGAGAGTAAGTAAACAGAATAAAATTATAAATGGAAAAGCTTGGATTTTTATCATAGCTATTTTTGTAATTTTAAGAAAATGCTCGATGGTAAAAATTTAGCTGTCCACAAAATAATTACGAAAATATAATCGGCAAAAATAGAAATTTAATTGGTTCAAATGACCAAAATCACATGAAAAGTTAACATACATTTTTATAAATTTAAAAAGCATACCTTCGATTCACAATCTATTGTAAGTTTTCGGATTCCGCAATAGTTGTATACATGTTGTTGTTCGTAGTGACTACGTAAATATCTGCAACAAAACGGACAATATTTTTTTATGGTTTCCAATTCTCTCATCTTTCTATACATATTTTGGTAGTTTTTATTCTAATTTTATATTATTTAATTTAAAAATTGTGTTGTTGATAAAATATATAATTTACAATGGGTTGAATTAAATTAATGCAATGAATCGGCCATTATTATGTTTATTCCTTTTAGTAGCACGACACTTTAGAACTTTAAAATAAAATCAAACGATTTATTCACTTTCAATACATACAAAATAAACAAAATAACCACTGTAACGCCTAAAAGATACTTTATTTTTTCTTGTTTTTTTTTCAATAAGGTTTCAACTTAAACTAATTTTATTTGCCCAGCAAGTGGTGCTTACACGGCAGGTTTAAGTGGTTCTCGCATATACAAGAATGTCCTTCTTTAGCATTACTCTATATGTTGTTGTTATTATAATGCAGTGTAGGCGCTTGTTTGGCTGTTTTTTGTTTTGTTTTAGTTGTTTTCTGTTTAAGTTATTTCGTAGAATTGATAATAAGCATGTTGTTGTCTTGTGATTTCTTAGAATGCTACGTAGTTTGTAAAATACACAATAGGTCATTTCGTTTACTCTTTTTGATAACTATTTTCTATTAAAACTTAAACAAAACATCTGCATAACAATATAATAACTTTTTAACGTCATTAGCTTCTCATAAGAATTGTACAGGGTGATCATCTTAATTTAATATCATCTTGCAATCATATAATTTTTTCGTTTTGATCCACTCAACATTTCGGATTTTATTAGTATCACCATTAGAAAATTGGCATTAAAAACTAAAAAATTTAAATCCTAATGTCAAAAATACAATGAGCGGAACAACTAACTAACTCATTTCATCAAAGATTATTGAAAAAAAATTATTTATTTTGCAGCGGATAGGTAAAATAGCATTCGTGCTGTATGGTCAATTTGCGTATTGAAATAATAATTGATCTTGCCAATAACTCATTCAATAATTGTAGAATTTTAAAATTTCGTTTTAATTTTTTTTCACCTTGCGTAACATGTGTAAATAATTATTATGTAAAGATGTTGCAAATGTAAACAAGTTTTTTTTTTTTTGTAAAAAGGTTGTTAAACTAAACGGGAATTATTTTTTTGGTTTTTAATTTCATGTTAAGATGCATTAAATAAAGAACTAATCAAAAAAACTGTAACACTATGACTTGGCATTTCTTAAGGATAGATACAAATTTTTTACCAAGTATTTTATTTCTTTGTGAAATCATATTAGCAGCTAACTCTAATAAAAAAATAGTATCTGCTATTTTGCATTGTTATATGCATAGTGCAAAATTGTACCGTTTAGCATCTTAGCATTTTCACAATAGGTGATGACATGAATACTTTTCATATCTTACCAATAACATAAAAACTTTAACAGCATTATATCATAAATTCATATTTTGAAATCATATTATATATTATATTTGCCAAAAAAAGAGCAATTAAGGAAAACTGCAGCATTTATTTTGTATCTTTAGAAGATAAAAAGCACTAACAATGCAAAGCAGGGAAGGCATCTGAAAAATCTGTTGTTTTAAACACAACAAGCAAGCTTTTGGAAAATCTAACATTAAAAAGTAAAGTTTCCACAGTCTGTAACATAGCCTTTCTGTAGCATCGCCGAATATAATGTGTTGATCTAAATGGAAGAATTTCTACGCTTTGACATATAGATAAATATAGAGCTAATTTCACTTTGTCTGTGGCAAAGTGGTAAGTTTTCAAGAAAATTTTAATTTTCGAGAAGAACACAGGGCTCTAAAAATAGTCGAATTCGAAAAAACTGTTGCTTCCTATAACATTTTTAAACAAAAATAAATCGTACTCGTAGCAAAACTACCCTTAAACAATATTTTTTTTAAAAAGTTTAATAATTAAGCACAATGCTTCTAATAACTAATAAAAATAATTAATTGTGCAATATAAATGAAAAGAAAATACTACAGAAAATTTTTGGTTTAATGCCAATTTTGTTTTTATTTATTTTTTTTTTTTGGAAAAATTTGTAATTGAAAAAAACGAATAAATAAAGTAACTGCATTTCCCAATGAGTCTTGTGAAATATAAATAAAACGCAAATCTTTTGAATAAAAATATTTAAAAGGCAAGTAGCAAAACACGGCGTACTTTGTTACCCCAAACACACCAAAGTGAATTAAAAAACAATATACTTTTAAATTGTTTATATGATTTTTTCCTTATTTCCTGCTAATTCGTAATGTCATCATCATAAATTAACACTTCTTTGCCAATTGTCAGTTGTTTGTGGATTGTTCACGTAAAACCTGTCGTTTAAATGGCCCCAAAGAAAATAATCCAGCGGCATTAAATCACAAAAACTAAGCGGTCAATTGACATTACAAAGTCGAGAACTTTCAGGACAGGGAAATTTCACATGCAAATACTGGATCTCGGTGTGGGTTGTGGCGCTATCTCGCTAAAACCAATTAATGTCAACATTTGCCGATTGTGGATACATAAAATTGGTTATCATGGTTTGGTAGCGTAGAGAAATTACCGTGATGGCGTCTCTTTGCTTATTTTCGTAAGAAATACAATCGAATGATGGCGCCTGACACAGGTGCACGGTACACTTTCTTTGGATGTAATGGAGCACTATTTGTGGATTTTGTGAGCCCCAAGTTTATTTAAATAACCGCCTAAAATACACCAAACTGCACCAAAATACACTAAAGTACATTGAAATACACTAAAATACACTAGACTACACTAAAATACACTAAAATGAGTCCCCACTAAATATGATTTTGTTAAATAATGCGATATTTTCGTTAAGTTTTTCAGAAAGCAAATTCTCAAACATCTATCGCAAACAATGGCCAGTCGGTTTAAATTCTTAAACGAGTTAAACTTTATAAGCGTTAAGATGAAAATCTTGATGTAAAATGTTGCGCAATATACCACTAGTGATGCTCAAGTGTTGTGAACGTCGACGAGTTGATGTTCCAGGCTCATTCCCAACACTTTGCTGTAGAGCGGCTATGATTGCATCACTGTGGCCACTACGAGTGCACAGTTTTGGTCCATTGTGAACAACAACACCATGAGTTTAGGTATTGCGCACAGCGGTTTCAGAAGCAGTCTGATTACGAGGAAAAGCTGATCAAATTTTACGAAGTGATACAGTAAAATTTTCACCATTTTGTTATCAAATATCTTTGCTCAAGAGTGTACAGTTTCTTCCATGAAATTTTCCAGCCTTTTACTTGTTTTTTTACTTGATTTTTTCTTGACATTTAATCATTGACAGGCAATTTACTTCCTAACCTCAAATTTGAAGGACAATAAGGTATTTTTATCTGTAGACTTTACACGTTTTAAATTAGGTTTATTGTTCAGACGTTATCATTAAAAAACGTTGTTTTCTGCAAAATGCATTATTCAAGTATTGTGAAGTATAAAACTGGCGAAATAGCACCACGCAGAAAATCATCTATCTGGAAAACTTGTATAGTAACAGCCGTGCAACACAGAACGAACGCTTGGTTTATATGTTTTTATATATTTTTGGTTATTACAAGTTCATACTAAGTGTATAATATGGTATTGTTTAGATAATTTGATCTTCAACTTTTAACTTAAGGAGTTCATATATTTGTAATTTTAAGCCCACTTGCTACTTACACCAAAACATTTCTTTTACCAATGTCTTGTTTTTTCAATATAATATTCGTATTTTTAAGCTTAATTTAATATCCCATATAACTGCAAGGGAACCTTGTGGGAAACATGGAGTTCTTATAACTTTTGAAGTTTTTCTTAAATATAATATATTTCTGGCTTAAGTATGTGTGTTGTCTTTCATCAGTTATCTAATAAACTGATCTAACCTGCCTTATAGTCAGTAAAAATAAAAAAGTGGCGTAATGATGTTAAAAAAGGTGCAAAAGTCATCAACCTATCATAAGATGCTCTGATTATTGCAAATGGCAATTCTAATAGAGAACTAGACATCGGTCTTTATTTTTGAAGAATATTGCGTGTCAAACGACTACTGTAAAAGGGGAACAATATAGAACCCACCGATTTTTTTCTACCTCAAATTGAAAGTGGAGAACATGTGCTTTTAACAAGATGAAGTATTGGCACAGCCTGCGCGATATATAACCGGAATTCCAGTTTTGATAATTTGCATGGTCGGCTTGATCGCTCAATTTAATTGTTGACTCCTTTTTGGGGGATTTCAGCTCTTTGACTCTTGAAGTTCTCAAAGAGAATAATAGTCAGGATACGAGGATCTATCGGATGGAATGGTAGCTTTAGCCCATGTGGTAGTAAAGATTTGATGTGACCACATAGCCGATATCACTTTTATTTCTACTTTATGAAAATTAGACATCACATAAATGCAATCAAAAACAAAACGTAATTTTTTTATTTATTAAAACACAGTCAAAGAACATCGGATGAAAATTTTTGCGTCACTTTCTGCATGCATACATATATCAGCACGTTTCATATAATACAAATCTTAAATTTTCATTGGATTTTGTTAAAAAGAAAAATAATCAGAAATGTGTTTGTAAAAAAAGCTAACGTAACATTATATTTTGTTTCTGCGCTGTCACACTTCAAGTGAAATGAAAATTATGAGCACAACAACACTGATAAAATAGAAAACCATAGCGTTTAGAAAGTTTTCTAAAAACCATATTGAAATGGATGGAATGACAAATATTTTTTTATATTATTTTACATTTACATCACATTGCTTTCAAACTGTCAGGCTTATATATAAAGGAATTTGACATATCTTATAGCTTAAAACGAGTCTTAGGAACATCAACAAAACTAAAAACTAAATTGTAAAAACTTCTAAAGATATCTGAAAACAGAACATTTTCTTGTTTTTAAATGAAGAAATTACGTTGTTTTACCTGAAGTATGAAAAAGCAAATGATTTAATTGAAAATCAAGAATTCAAAAATACATAAAGAAAAAAAAAAGAGAAACAGAATCAAGATACAAGATATTTTTCAGTTGTTCTTTTAAATTATTTTCTAATTAAATTTTGCATCTTAAATTAAACAAAAAAAAAAATGATGACATAGTTTTCTTTCGTTTTTATTGTTTCTGTCAAAGTGCTTGTTGTTACAATGATGTCTTTGTTTGTGCTTGCACATTTCTTAATTTGTATGTAATTATTATGCCGAACCAGCAAGTAATACCGGCTTCAGTTAGCTTCTATGAAATATATAAAAAACAGCAAGAAAACAATAAGTAATCACATGAAATTTTTTTTTTATAGGGTTTTTCTATTGGGAAAGATAAATGTGAGAATGTCTATTGCGCTGTCGATTGCTTGGGATATTGCACCATACTATTGTCACTAAATATCGTTTATATACTGCATAAGACCGAGTTGATTTCTTCGAAATAATTATTAAATCGATTTTATTGATAGTAATCTAAAGAGGGCTTCACAAGCTATGTTGGCAGAATTGACGATTTCTCTGCATTCTGATGATTTTCATCCCTTAAAATACACTAGCGACGTCTTAAGGTCCAAAAATAACGAAATTTTCTTAACTTTGTTTAGTATTGCAGTTTAAGAGTTTGTTTTTTGGTATGTTATAATTTTTTTGTGTTCAACTAAACGAAAACAACTCATGTTTTAAGAAAATCAAGCCAAATCTAGTCAAAAGCAGTAACATTTTGTTGCTAGATTACAAAGACTTTTAAAATTTCGAGAGTAGCATAAAAGAAGGGTGTGAAGATAAATTCGTCAGTTAAATACGTCCTACAAAAATGTTAAATACGTTCCACATACTGCAAATTACACTGTCAAAACGAAATTTACATTAAGAATAAAATTAATTGCTATAAATGATCAAATTCTATTAAAAAAATATTTAAAAATTTTATAAAAAAATATCGACGGCTCTATTAAAAGTTTAATACGTAATAAATATTCTTAAGAAAAAATAATATGTAAAAATAGGATATTTTGAAGTGGATAAAGCCGATATTTAGAGAAGACATGAATCGGGTCACCGAAATACTGGGAGTAGCCCAGGACTAGTAGATTGCAACGGTATATAATTGTAGAATTTTATTTAGATTCTGTATCAATTTTTATTAAATAAATTTAAAGTTATAAAAACATATTAATTCAGTCGAAGGAAAAATTTGATTATTACACATTAGTAAAAAGCAAAAGGTAAAAAGAAAAGAAAAAGGAAATTAAAATTAGAGTTTTGTAAAAGTTACACAGTTGGAAAAATAAACATTTGTATTGTAAACAGGGTTGAAAATTCCCAACAAACTCCTCCTCAAACCAAATGCTGATAAATGCAATCATTGCTTAATTATTGTAATAAATTTATAATTTGGTTTGTAAAAAAATCTTTAAAATTTACATCTTCAATTTCAGTAAATTGCAACAGTATAAGTGTTTTTGTTTCATTAAAATTTTTGTCAAAATATCAGCTGCATTTTCACTTGATGGAACATATTTTACGTCAATCTCCGTGTTGTTGTATTTTTCTCTGATGTAGTGATAGCGAATGTCGATATGTTTGCTTCTCTTATGCACCGTAGGATTCTTTACTAGAAAAGTTGCGCTCCGATTATCACAAAACATTGGAGTTGGAAATTTAACGTAATCTTCGAATCCCATTTCTTGAAGCAAGCACCGATTAAAAATAGTTTCCTTTGTGCCCTGGCACAATGCAATGTATTCGGCTTCCATTGTGCTTAAAGCCACCACAGATTGCTTTCGCGACTCCCATGCGATAGCACCACTTGCCATAAACATGACAAAACCTGAGTAGGACTTCCTGTCGGATGAATCACTTGCCCAATCCGAGTCTGTATAACATTCAAGATTATTAGAATTATTCGAAAAAGTAATTTTTGATGTTGCATTTTTCTTAAGGTATCTCAACACATATTTAGCAGTTGCGAAATGTTCTTTGTGTGGATGTGCGTTGAATTGAGAAAGTTTTGATACCACATGTATCAAATCGGGTCTCGATATAACGCATAAATACATCAACGCTCCAACAAGTCTTTGGTATGCCTTCGTCTCTAAGTTTTCACATTGGTGTTTGCATTTTTCAAGAGTTATGCCACTTGGCCATGGAGTTGCTGCAGGTTTACAATTTAACATACCAAATCGGTCAAGTATTTCTTCAGTGTATTTTTTCTGGTGTATTGAAATATCACCCCTAAGCCCATCTCGAATAATCTCCATGCCCAAATAAAAGGAAATAGCGCCTTTATCAACAGCTTTCACGTTTTTATTTAAATTTGTTATGACATTTTGCATTTCTTGTTCAGATGAACATGCCAACAACATATCGTCAACATAAATTGCGATTAGGCACAATTCGTTGTTATTTCGTTTTACGTACACGCATGTATCAGATTTACAGCGATTAAAGCCCATATCTAACAATATGTCGTTAACTTTGTTGTTCCATTCCCTACCAGCCTGTTTTAAACCATACAGGGCTTTATTAAGTTTGCAAACCTTTTTTGGGTGATTTTTATCCTCAAACATTTTCGGTTGCATCATATAAACTTCCTCTGCCAAGTCTCCATTTAGGTATGCAGCTTCTACATCTATATGATTCACCAGCAATTTATGTTTGGCAGCCAACGCTAATAAAAGTCTAATAGTAGAATGTCTTACTACAGGTGCGAATGTTTCACGATAATCAATATTATACTTTTGTGAACATCCAAGTGCTACTAATCTTGCCTTATAATTTTCTATTTCGCCGTTTGGCAAACGTTTTACAACAAAAACCCATTTGCACACAATAACGTTTTTATTAGATGGTCTATCAACTAACTGCCATGTTCCGTTTTTTATTAAAGTCTCATACTCTTTTTGCATTGCTTTTTTCCAATTTTCAGAACTTTTAGAATTTAGTGCTTCATTAATAGTATTTGGGTTTTCAATTATAGAATTTAACATTTCAGGCAAACTGTCCATTTTAAATAATTTACGAGGTCTACCTCTTTCTTTTGTTCTAATTAATTTAGGCCGGCCTCTTTTTCTTTTACGATTTACTATTATTTCTTTGCTATCAGACTCACTGCTAGATAGACTCACCTGCTCTTCTTGCTTTTCTTGCTCTTCTTGCGCTTCTTCACCTTTTTGTTTAAATATGTTAAAATAAAATTGATCTTCTTCTTCAGTTTCTGCGGGTATTTTTTCATACGAATTTTCGAAAAATATGACATCACGAGCAATAACTATTTGTTTGGTATTAGCATTATAAAAACGATAACCTTTCGTTTGTGATTGGTATCCAACAAATTTCATTTTAACACCTTTTGGTAAAAATTTACTGCCTTTCGGCTTAACGCCTTTGTTTAATACGATCGCATCACATCCGAATGTTTTAAAGTGAAATACTGACGGTTGCTTACCTGTCCATCTTTCATAAGGTGTTTTATCTTCAACAACCTTCGTAGGACACCTATTTCGAATGTACACAGCGGTGTTAATCGCCTCGCCCCATAAACATTGTGGTAACTTGGATTGCTATAATAAACAACGTGCCATCTCGACTAGAGTTCTGTTGGCCCTTTCAGCAACACCATTTTGTTGCGGGGTATAACTCACAGTAGTTTGGTGCACAATGCCTTTTTTAGAAAAAAAAACTTAAAACTTTGCATTGATAAATTCCTTGCCATTGTCGCTTCTGACAATTTTTATTTGGCGGCCAGTCTGCTTCTCCGCAATCGCAGTAGAATTCGTAAATGCTTCAAATGCATCACTTTTATTTTTTAGAAAATGGATCGATATGTATCGAGTATAGTCGTCAATAAAAACCATAAAATATGACGAACCACCGACGGATTTCACTCCAATCGGACCGCATAAGTCTGTATGTACAAGCTCCAGTACGTCTTTTGTTTGGATGCTTGAATAATTTTTGAAAGGCTTCACAGTGATTTTATTTACAGCACAAGTTAAACAATCAATTTTGTCAGCTACTTTAAAATTTAAACCTTTTACCATATTTCTATTTAAGAGTTTGTTTAAATCGTTTATATTTATGTGCCCATATCTGCAGTGCCATTTTTTCAGCATATTTTCTTCTTTAATATTATTTAATTTTTCAATTTCTTTAATTACTTCCACTTTCGCAACAAATAAACCTTCTCTTAGCTCAGCTGATAAAATATTTTCGTTTTGTCTGCTTTTAATTAGAGCTTTCTTATTATGGAAATTAACATGATATCCTACCCTTAATATTTTATTAATAGAAATAAAATTCGAATGTAATTTAGGTACATACCAAACATTATGTAAATTGAGATTACAGAATTTTGTTTTTATTTTAACAACTCCGAGCCCTTTTGCATTTATGCTCTCACCAGACGCAAGCACAATTTCTTGTTGGGATTCTGTTAATTCTGTAAAGTATGCTTTGCTTCTACACATATGAGATGTCGCTCCGCTGTCTAATATGAATTTTTCTGTTATGTCATTTGGGCTTTCATGTAATGAACATGCAAAATCTGTTTTATCTCCCTCTTTACATTGTGGGCGAAAATGACCGCTTTTTCCACAGCGATAACATTTTATGTCGTTAACATTAAAATGCTTTTTCTCATATTGATCACTTTTAAAACGGTTTGTACGCTGATCGTTTTTGTTGCTGTTGTTGTGAAACTTATTGATGCTGCTACTTTTTTTGTTTCTTCTGTATCCGTTCTTAGAATTTGCAGCGAATACTGTCTCATTTTGATTATAACTTTTGCTTGATTGTCGCATTTCTTCTTCAAGTATTTTGGGAACTAATTTTTCATAGCCAGGCAATACATCTCTGCTTTCGATGGCAATCACAAAGTTCTCCATATCATCTGGTAGACTACAAAGTAGTAGAATTGACAGCAAATCGTCGTTCAATACAAGATTAATTTCTTTTAGTTCATCAACGATGGAGCTAAAATCATTTATTTGCGTGGCAAATTTTTGGTTACTGTCAAACTTAAATCGAACCAATCTTTTAAACAGATTTACTTTCCTCGATGCAGTATCGGCTTTGTACAAGGAACTCAATACTTCCCAAGCCTTTTTAGCCGTTGCACAATTCTTTATGTGAATTAATTCGCTGGGTTTTACACTTAGTATAATAGTAGCTAGAGCCTTAGAATCATCTGTTTCCCAACTGCCTTGATCTCCTGCTTTAGCTGGTCTATCTCCAATGACGGCATGCCACAAGTCCATGGTAACAAGTAAGCTTTTAATCTGAATGCACCACGTAGCATAGTTTTCGCCATTCAATTTATCAATGCACGAAACTCCTGTTGCCATTTTTAAACCTTGTTTTTTATATCAGGTAAAACAATTAAAACCTTCAAAACGTTCTGCCGGGTCGTTTTTAACCCCAAAATTTTGAAGTGGCTTTATCCACTTCAAAATATTCTATTTTTGCATATTATTTTTCCCAAAAAGCAAAATTTTCAAAAATTTATATCTCCGATATCGGGCTGAATCCAGACATAAATTATATACCGTTGCAATCTACTAGTCCTGGGCTACTCCCAGTATTTCGGTTACCCGATTCATGTCTTCTCTAAATATCGGCTTTATCCACTTCAAAATATCCTATTTTTGCATATTATTTTTCCCAAAAAGCAAAATTTTCAAAAATTTATATCTCCGATATCGGGCTGAATCCAGACATAGATTATATACCGTTGCAATCTACTAGTCCTGGGCTACTCCCAGTATTTCGATGACCCGATTCATGTCTTCTCTAAATATCGGCTTTATCTACTTCAAAATATCCTATTTTTGCATATTATTTTTCCCAAAAAGCAAAATTTTCAAAAATTTATATCTCCGATATCAGGCTGAATCCAGACATAGATTATATACCGTTGCAATCTACTAGTCCTGGGCTACTCCCAGTATTTCGGTGACCCGATTCATGTCTTCTCTAAATATCGGCTTTATCCACTTCAAAATATCCTATTTTTGCATATTATTTTTCACAAAAAGCAAAATTTTCAAAAATTTATATCTCCGATATCGGGCTGAATCCAGACATAGATTATATACCGTTGCAATCTAATAGTCCTGGGCTACTCCCAGTATTTCGGTGACCCGATTCATGTCTTCTCGAAATATCAGCTTTATCCACTTCAAAATATCCTATTTTTACATATTATTTTTCACAAAAAGCAAAATTTTCAAAAATTTATATCTCTGAATCCAGACATTGATTATATACCGTTGCAATCTACTAGTCCTAGGCTACTCCCAGTATTTCGGTGACCCGATTCATGTCTTCTCTAAATATCGGCTTTATCCACTTCAAAATATCCTATTTTTGCATATTATTTTTCACAAAAAGCAAAATTTTCAAAAATTTATGTCTCCGATATCGGGCTGAATCCAGACATAGATTATATACATTTGCAATCTACTAGTCCTGGGCTACTCCCAATATTTCGGTGACCCGATTCATGTCTTCTCTAAATATCGGCTTTATCCACTTCAAAATATCCTATTTTTGCATATTATTTTTCCCAAAAAGCAAAATTTTCAAAAATTTATATCTCCGATATCGGGCTGAATCCAGACATAGATTATATACCGTTGCAATCTACTAGTCCTGGGCTACTCCCAGTATTTCGGTGACCCGATTCATGTCTTCTCTAAATATCGGCTTTATCCACTTCAAAATATCCTATTTTTGCATATTATTTTTCACAAAAAGCAAAATTTTCAAAAATTTATATCTCCGATATCGGGCTGAATCCAGACATAGATTATATACCGTTGCAATCTACTAGTCCTGGGCTACTCCCAGTATTTCGGTGACCCGATTCATGTCTTCTCGAAATATCAGCTTTATCCACTTCAAAATATCCTATTTTTACATATTATTTTTCACAAAAAGCAAAATTTTCAAAAATTTATATCTCTGAATCCAGACATAGATTATATACCGTTGCAATCTACTAGTCCTAGGCTACTCCCAGTATTTCGGTGACCCGATTCATGTCTTCTCTAAATATCGGCTTTATCCACTTCAAAATATCCTATTTTTGCATATTATTTTTCACAAAAAGCAAAATTTTCAAAAATTTATGTCTCCGATATCGGGCTGAATCCAGACATAGATTATATACATTTGCAATCTACTAGTCCTGGGCTACTCCCAATATTTCGGTGACCCGATTCATGTCTTCTCTAAATATCGGCTTTATCCACTTCAAAATATCCTATTTTTGCATATTATTTTTCCCAAAAAGCAAAATTTTCAAAAATTTATATCTCCGATATCGGGCTGAATCCAGACATAGATTATATACCGTTGCAATCTACTAGTCCTGGGCTACTCCCAGTATTTCGGTGACCCGATTCATGTCTTCTCTAAATATCGGCTTTATCCACTTCAAAATATCCTATTTTTGCATATTATTTTTCACAAAAAGCAAAATTTTCAAAAATTTATATCTCCGATATCGGGCTGAATCCAGACATAGATTATATACCGTTGCAATCTACTAGTCCTGGGCTACTCCCAGTATTTCGGTGACCCGATTCATGTCTTCTCGAAATATCAGCTTTATCCACTTCAAAATATCCTATTTTTACATATTATTTTTCACAAAAAGCAAAATTTTCAAAAATTTATATCTCTGAATCCAGACATAGATTATATACCGTTGCAATCTACTAGTCCTAGGCTACTCCCAGTATTTCGGTGACCCGATTCATGTCTTCTCTAAATATCGGCTTTATCCACTTCAAAATATCCTATTTTTGCATATTATTATTTCTTAAGAATAGTTATTACGTATTAAACTTTTAATAGAGCCGTCGATATTTTTTTTATAAAATTTTTGAATATTTTTTTAATAGAATTTGATCATTTATAGCAATTAATTTTATTCTTAATGTAAATTTCATTTTAACAGTGTAATTTGCAGTAAGTGGAACGTATTTAACATTTTTGTAGGACGTATTTAACTGACGAATTTATCTTCACACCCTTGCATAAAAGTCTATATAAATGTAGGTGTTTACGTTGTAAAAGTTCTTTCAAATTCAAAACTTTGTGAAATTAATATGTGCGTATATTGTCCGAGTTTGATTTAATTGGGTATGATTTTACGTCATCCCGCGTCAAATTTGGTTTGTAAACAGACCGGTTTCAGCTATATGCCATCTTCAGTGCTCTGTTTTGATATGTGCGTATATTCTCCGACGGGGTTTAATTTACCTGGGTATGATTTTATGTCAACCCGCGTCAAATTTGGTTTGTGAACAAACCGTTTTCGGCCATTTGCCATCTTCAGTGTTCTCTCTCTCTATTTCCCTCTCTCTGTTCTGTTATCTTTATACTTTCACAATTGATGTAGAAAAAATAATAATAATGTTATACAATTTTACATTGAATTATGTGTCCAGATACTTAAAAGATTTGAATTTGAAAGTTAATAAAAATATTTAAATCATCATAATCTATCCAAACCTAATAGCAAATGGCGAATCCAACTCTATGTTTGACATTGCAAGGACTTTCCCAAATTTTTATTCGAAATAAACCGATTTTACCACATTTATCACCAAATGTCGAAAGGATATTTAATAAGGTGATTGAAGTAAAACCAAAGTTAATACTCGTTTAGAAAACTATTCTTTAGAAACTACCCTTTACACAATGGACTATTTAAAACTTAAAAAAAAGTCAAACTGCTGATACTGAGATCAGTTCAAATTTGTTAAAAATGTTAAATTGAATATTTTTGATTTGTAGTTTTTTTACGATTTTCGAAACTGACTTGACGATTCTTTACACAGAAATTTGTAATTTTACCGATTTCACCCCTAGAAGTTCTGGCAACATTGATTATGAGCCCACATATATAAACCCCATTTCTATTATATAGATCCTTCATTTTTCATTTCTTAAATTCTATTTACCTGATGCTTTTGAATAACCAACACACATTATTGAGATGAAGCGAAAATAGTTTTACACTTAAGGAAACATATTTAGACATATTTTTTGACATATATTTTTCATACAGTATAGATAATACAGGCATATGCATTCATAACGGGTGCCTAAAAGTTAACATATGATTGTAATGTTGATGCTAGCCAAAAAAATGTGTTGAAGCGCTGACAGTGTCGAGTTTTTTATTGAGTTTTATTGATGAACGATTTTTACAAAACATTAGAAATATTGATTGAATTTACGTTGTCAACTGTAAACAGAGCACTTTTGAAACAACTTCATCACTTAAGAATGTCACACGCACAAATTTAAGTGTCATAGTGTTTTTGCTTTAATAAACGTTTTGTTGTATTAAGTTCTGTTAATGCAAAAAAATAACACAACACTTTCAAGTTTTTAAATAAAAGTACACGATTTATTAACTTTGCACAAAAAAAAAAACACTATGGTAACTGTACCATTTTAACGCCTAAAAGATGCTTTAATATTTTTTTCTTTATTCAAAGATGTTTGCATTTCAACTCCCTCTATTGCCCAGCAGATGGTGCTTATATATATATCTGTTTTTGCGGTTCTCTTATATAAGAAAATTCTACTTTAACTTTATCAGATATTGTTGCTGTTATAATCATTCAGTGTAGCCGCCTGTTTGGCAGTGGTTATTTGGTTGCGTGTTAGTTGTTTTTTGTTGTTTATCTTTTTTGTGGAATGTGTAATAAGCATATTGTTCTCTTGTGTGTTTTAGATTTCTTTAAAACTATGAAATTTGTAAAAAGGCACAATGGATCATTTCGTTTACTCTTTTTACTGTTAATTATTTTCTTTTAAAACATTTTCATAACAATGCATATTTATTGTGATGGCTTCATAACCCTCAAAATTTATAATTTAGAGAACACATATGTGATTATTAAAAAACCAAATGCATTTTTAACGTGGATTTTAAGCTTTTTTTTTACGGAAACGGAATGGTAGTGCAGATCAACTTGGCCATGTGTATCTGGGAATTTATCAGGTAGATTATCACATCCCGTTTTAAAAATACCAAGTGTTTTTAGGTATATTGCGCAGCATGAAGTCGAACGGTGTAATATTCGTAAGCACATTGTGGCCGTTTCTTGCATAATGCTCTATTTAAATGCATTACTTCTAGTCGTTAGCGTTCTTTTTTCCTTCTTGAATATAGAATCTTCATTACTACAAACGATATCACGAGGCTAACTGATTCTATAGATCTAACATAGGTTGCAATACCAACCTTGTCATATTTAGAGAGTTCGAAATGTTTTTCCTCCGCCTATGTACATATATGTTGAATGAGAAACTCGAAAGTAATTAATAAATAAAAAACGAACGAGAGAAGAATAGAAGACACAATGATAATGTTGACCTATCTGACTTTCACCTAAGTGTAAGCTTAAGTTTAAATTCATATTTTGCAATTATTTTTTACAGTCCCTGAATTTATGAGCAATTTATTATTTAAACCAGTTTATTATGAATGTTTTTTTACCTATGCAAAATTTATATAAATATAAAATTATTGTAAATAAAAAATAATGCTGCCATGGCACTTTTAGTACCTTTTTGACAATGTATGTTATGTACTGTGTCAGAATGAACTTAATTAACCCTTATTTTTTAAACATTTTTTAATAAAGATTACAAGTCTAATCTGATTAATAGCTTTATAGCCTCATCAAAAGTTCGAAAAAGAATTATTCAAAATTTTAAGCAGTCGTATATCTCTTCCTAAAATTATTATTATTTGGCGGCTTAAGCCAAAGAAAATAGTGTAGATTTTTAAAAAAATTACGAAAGGCTGAAGCAATTTACAGTAATTTACAATGATGCCAGCGAATTGTTTATTTTAATTTCCTAAATTACGTTAAAATTCATTTGACTGTTAAGTGATTAACATTGCTCTGTTAATTACAAAATATAAACGTAAACAAAAAAAATACAAACTATGTTACTGGTATATATATATATATATATATATATATATGCATGTATATATCTATGCATTTGCATTTATTTTTTCACAGGCATCAATAAATAGTTGACCTTAACTTTCGGATTTTATGTGTCATTTATTACATTTGTAATACTTTTGTTTACGTGTATGTGTGTGTGTGTGTTTTTTTTTTAATACATTATACTTTCATAGCAGTTAAGCTATTTTTGTTTAAAGTAGGTCATGTAGCACGTCAACGTAGCAGCAACGTTTCGTCGCTTACGCCTTTATACAAGCTTTAGTTGGCAACACATTAAAGAATAATACAGTGAAAACAAAAAACAAGAGAATCTACATAAACTTTTATAAACTGAAATTTAATTTTAATTTTTTAACAGAAACTTAATTTTACTTACAGATTTTTTTCAGTTACCTTCAACACAAATTGCTACACAATCATGCCTAATGGAGACAGAAGAAGGCATACAACAGCAACAAAATCATCAGGTACAGGTTGATGTGGGAATGTTTGAAGACAATAATAACAATATTGAAAAATATGAAGAAAACTTAAACCCGCAATTACAAACTTTATCTTCGCACCAGCACCAACAGCACCGCCAGCAACTGCAATTATCGCAGCTAGAGCAAGAAGAGACTCAACAACAAAATTTATTTCATCAACAACAACACTATCAAGGTCACTTACATCGTGCTAATCGAGATGTTAGCCGTTGCATGTTATCGCATATGATTTAATTTTATATTATTAGCTCTTTTGTATAGATTATAAACTAAAACCAAGAAAACTTAAGCACAATCGCATATGTACAAATATAAGTGCTTACAAATATGTAACATACATGTACACAGAATTAGTTGCAAGAAACATTTTCTTTCTCTAACTAAAGTTTACTTAATTTTATTTTTATTTTTTTAAGGCTTTCTTTTGACTATTTATAGTTTAAATAAATTACTGTAGCTAAATATTCGGGTTTAAGATTTAAAATGTTTAATTATGCTTTTTTGACGTTGAACTAGTTTTATATTAACTGATAACACATTGTCGTAATAAGGCTAGGACATAAATGCTGTTCATTCAGAAGATTTTTATTCTAATTTTCTATAAAGATTTTTATAACAGAAAACTTTTCTCATTGTCGTAATAAGGCTAGGACATAAATGCTGTTCATTCAGAAGATTTTTATTCTAATTTTCTAATTTAAATTTTGTTTATAAAATTCATATGTCTTGATTGGGGGATATTGTCGATAAAAATATTCAAAGAAATTGGTAGTATGGAGAATTTGTTGTTCTAATGAAAATAATTTACAGCTCCTAAAAAATTCCTTTTGAGATATTCGATATCAGTGAAAACGTCCAGTTAATATCATGTTCCTTAAACTGGTTTGATTTAAAAATCATTGATTATGAAAATGGTGTTCAATAAATAAAGCAGTTTAGTGCAATCTGAATTAAATTCGAAATAAATAGATTGAAGGCAAAGAAAAATTGTAATAATAAGTGTGAGTAGAAGATAACTAGTAAACAAATCTGAAAATATTTCGATCGTCTCTTTAAGCTGAGAAACAAATAACAACAACAAAAACTTTGAAAAGCATAAAAGCAATTTTATAAAATGAAAAACGATTTTTATCACCTGACGACTTGCTACAAGATATATATTGAAAACATTAAAGCGTTGTGAAATTGAAATAGAGCAACTCGGTTTTGATTAACAGTACTAGATTGATAGTCCTTGCAACTGTTCGTAATTTGTAAGAAAATTTCAACAGAAAATTCATCTCAGTTATTGACAAAGCTTTTATAGTAAAACTTATCTCCGCTACACAAAAATTTCTGTAACAAAATTGATCTCAATTAGTTAAACATTTTCTATTTTGTCTCAACTACTAAAAAGTTTTCCTCAGTAAACTCTGTCTCAATTACTTTTGGTAAAATTTATCTTAATCGCTAAGGAATTTTATTTAACAAATTTTGCCTCGGTAAAATTTGCATCATTTATTAAAAAATTTCTATAGGAAATTTCTTGCACTTGCTGAAACTTTTCGAAATTATTTCAGCAGTAACATGTTTTCTTGTTTAAATAACCAAAAAAAGAGACTATTCTCAGTTACTAAGAAATCCTAATCGAATTTAAAAACATCAAGTTTGTTTACATTTATTTGTTATTATAAAAAATTAAAGATTTAACAAATGCTTTTCAGTGTTATGTGCTGGTATAAATTGCTTTTTTTTCTAGAATCTTTAATCTTAATCTTTTTAAACAAATTAAGAGAAAACAGATTTTCTGTAATGTTTTTTCTTGAACCAGCATTCAGGGGATAACCCCTGACATGCAATGCATTGTGCCAGAACTAGGAAATAAGATTATGGGGAGAAGGAATGAAGGAGTAGTTTTGTGGATATTCAATTTGAACTTTCCTACATTAAAATTAACAGGAAAGACCTCTAGAAGAAGTTTATTTTGTTATTTTGACTGTTCTGTTAAAGAACGAATTTTCCGTCTAATGCTAAGTGCAATTCACTGGTCAACTTACCACAAATGGATACGCTCTCAACGAAAATCGAGTTACAGGTGAAAACGTGCGAGTAACGGGAACAAGTTCCTTAATTTCATAAGAGCACCTCCCATTGTAGTAACGATAGAACAGTGAAATTCATGCCATGTTGCGCCGAAGTTCTAGAGAATCAATAGAGTTGGATAATTTACCGGATGCACTTGGAAGCTTCTTTAGAAACCTGAAAAATATCACCCATATTAACACATACAACACCATTTCCGAACAGACCTATGCGTAAGCATGCAACATTGTGCTTTACTGGCATTAAAATGGACTCTATTCACACGGCTCCATTAATTGCCAATTATACTATTAGTTTTAGCATAAAGTTAAATGCTTTTAACATTTTTAATAATTTTATTTATTAATTAGCACTCGAATGGAAAAAGCCAAAACTATCGAACATTATTATTATGAAATGTATTTCTTTTTTGTATAAAAACATTTTTGTTTCAATTTAATTGCAATTATTTTCGTTGTGTGATCGGAGCATAGAATAAATGGACAGACATATACATATATTTTTTCCAACATTTATGTGTATTCTGTTTAAAGAAAGAAATTTTTTGAAATGCGAGCGGTTTTGCAATTTTCTGTTTGCCTCATAAAACTAGGTTTGCGCTATAATTAATTATTTCTTCTTTTGGTTATATATTTTAGCTTTTACTGCAATTTTTGCTTTTAGTTTTTTTTATAATATACTGGCGAATTATTAATTTAAATTCGCTTTAAATGTTTTTATTTTTTTTTTTTTTTTTTTTTTTTTTTTTTTTTAGCAAATTGTGTACCTTATTAATTTAACCATACTATTAAGCAATGTATTAAACCAATTTTACAATAGTTCATAAAAGCGGCAATATATGTTTCTTAATAAATAAAGCATTGAGTATATTGTAAAAATTACATTAAAAATGTAAAAAAACACGATTTCATTTTAAGCACATATCAAATAACACAGTAAAAATTAAGAAATAGTAAAAACAGCAATAAATATAATAAATCCAAAATTTACAAATACTTTGAAATTATCTGAAAACTTATTTATAATTAATTATTTATTCAAATAATACGTGTTAAAAGCAAATGCCTGAAATATATTCGTTACATACATTTCTATACACAATTCATTATTTTTAAATATATATTTATATATATATCACTGCTTTTAAATTATGTCTAAGGCCAAACGTTAATTATAATTATTATTTCCTTTATTAGAATTAAAAATAAACATTTTGTAAACTTTGTTAATAATTATTTTAAAGGTAAGCGACATTTACATAAAACCAACTTCTTCTCAGAAGTTTTAAACAAGGAATGCATTAGATCACTGCAAAATATTCAATGTGATGTAGTGATCTTAATCAGCATTAGGATTACGCAACTCACTCTCAACACAAGCGCAAAATTCTTATAATGCAAATGTACGCTACCAGTTGGACAAAATTTAAATTGAAATTTCTAAAAATTTTTCAAAGGCAGCTTTGAAATTTGCTTCATTCTTTTAATTAGTTTTATTCTTTACATCCTTTACTGAAACATGCATACTTTTTTATATAGCATTAAAAAAAAGAGAATTATTAGAAAATTAATATTTCTATTTTTATTTTCCTTTTATTTTTCTTATTTCTATTACAGAGCTACAATTTACCACAATCAACTGCCTTTTCAGCCACAATCATAATTCTAACACATTAGCATTAAACAAACACGAATATAAAATTGATTTAGAGAAAAATACTGAAAATGTATTGCAAAATCACAACCCAAATTCAAATAATTTAAAACAAAGTGAAAACGATAAATATGGTAATGATGTTGCCAATAAATTTAAAGTAGATGATGCAACATTATTTGCTCAATTACATGGCGGTTGTTTGCATCATCATTATCATTAGTTCAATAACACTAATTCATTTAAAGGGGATTATTTTATACAAAGAAATACCGTGAACTATTCGATATATGAAAGAGATTATGATAAACTTTATAAATCTATTAAAAATTATTAAGCGAATAAATATTTTTGTATGTGACTTTTTTGACAAAACTGTAAATCATCTTTTTCTACATTATTTGAATTCAGCATATCGTAAGGTTTTCAAATGAAATTGAAAAATTTTTTGCTAAATTGTGTTTTATTTATTATTTACATAGTTTCATTATACAAGTAAATGTTTGTACCTTATGATATTTAGTTTTAATTTGAAAAACCTATGATTTTTATATAAAAAATTATTATCTTATTCTAGATAAATTTTGAATTGTCAATTTTTATTATTTTTTAATAAATCTGATTTAAAAAATTACAACAAAGTTGATTTTCGTTACAGCAGTCAACTATGAATCCTCAGCCATTAAATGTCCTGAGATTAAAATGGAAACCAATTTAAAATATTTCGTAGAAATACTGGGATCAAAATAAGTACCAAGGAGTACCTGACTAATTTTGATGTAATTTATTTATTTTTTAAATTTGAGGTTAAGTAAATTATCTATTAAATTATAAAATGTTAAGTATTGGATTATCATCCTTTGACATTTATTTAGTAAAAAGTTGAGAAATTTTAAGCAAGGAACGTTATACTCTTGACTGAAGAATTTTAATTACGAAAATTTATTATTAAAATGGTGAAATTTCACTGTATCACTTCGTAAAGTTCGAGCAGGTTTTCCTCGTAATCAGACTCCTTCTGAAACCACTGTGCTTAATTTAATCGCTAAATTCGATCAATTCTGCCTATCGAACGTTAGTTAATTGGTTGTTTGAAAAAATGTGGCCCTCAAAATCCACAAACAATCCTGGAAAACCATTACATCCAAAGAAAGTGACCGTATGGTTTGTGGTCAGACGTCATCATTGCTCCGTATTTTTTCGAAAGTGAGCAGGAAAATGCCCTCGCCATGAATTCTTTGTGCTACCAAATCATGAAAGCATACAACTTTTAAAACATAAACCTCGTGAAGTAAAGACTTGCATTTTAAGTGAATTGTTCTATAGTGTCAACGTACAAATTTACTTTGTGTGTAGTTAAGCTAAACAAATTTGTAATTAATTTGAAAACTCTAAAATCTGGTGTTATTTATTTTGCAATAAAGAACTCAGTAACAACATACCGTTTATATAAGTTATAACCGTAACAATATTATTCCGGGTGTTCGCTACACCACAAATTAGTGTTATATTAAAAGTTCGGCTCTTATTCACTCTCGATAGCAGGAGGATGGAAAATTTTAGAGGCCGATGTCTGGCATAAGGTAGCTATATAAGCATAGATAACCTATTTTAATTACTGTGAATGTTATAAGTTTGATTTTTGAAAATTAAACAGGGCCTCCGATCGAAATAAAATAGAGATCTTTGCAAGAGGTGCTGAAATTAGTCTTTGAATAAAATGATTTCTAGTGGGCAACAGTGGGTACCCAAATTGGCAAACAAAACAAACTTCTCAGAGATTGCTTGGGTAAACACCCTCGGCATGAACTCCACAAAATTGCTTAAATATAATTTACAAATCTTAACTGTTTGGTTAAGACAAAAATGTAAGATTACTGCAGAATAGGACTGGAAGAAGCTGAAATGGTTAGTAACATGTGGTGTGAGTGACCAGGGGTCTGATTCTAAGAGTCGATAGCGTTCGGAATTATAGTCGTACAATCGAAATTTAGTGCTTTTGGTATTCTGTCAGTCGATATCGCTTAAAGTGTATCGGAATTACGTATTCTATGAGTCGATAGCTATCTAGCTTTAGAACGTGAGCCTTCGCTATTTTGCTCGATAGCAAATAAACTATCGCAAAACGTTTAGCGTCAAAAAAAACAAAACAAACAGAAATAATAAAACCTAAATAATGTTTTAAAATGCACCAGAAATCGCATAAAAAAAGATTTATAAATAATTTTTTTTTTTTGCATTTTTTGCATCATGTTTTAATAAATGGCGCATATATATGTTAATAACAAAAGCATATGAACACGCAGTTTTAACAAGGTATTTTTGTTTTTGTCTCTTTTGTTTTTAAGAACAAATCAAGAGGAAGCATGTCAATAAAATTAAATTGTATTTCATTTAGAACATAATTGAAGTTGAAGGCTTCTTTCGTTAGTCGGAATCGCTTTACAAATCTGTAAAAAAGAAAGAATCAAAATTTTTATTAAGATATAATATTTTAAATACTCTGAGTCTGCCAATGTTAAGGGATCACTTCTTATGCGGATTTGTTTTCTAATGCGTGTTAAATTAAACTCTTCTTCATCCGAAGAAGAGGAAAACCAAAACAAACTTGGATCCATTAATCAATTGCTATTTGTTTTTAAAAATTTTGCATATATTTTTTTTTTTTATTTTTCACGAAACATATGTTTCTTGTTTATGTTAATTTACAGTGTGGGTAAATTTTTTCTTGCTTCCGTTTTACAATACTGAAACACAAAACGATTCGTTACGTTTCGACTCATAGAATTAGAAAATTGCGAACAATCGGAATTAATTGCGATACGCAATTATTTCGCTATCGACTCTCAGAATCAGGCCCCAGTATTAGGTGTATACGCCTTGAAATATCTTTATGTCAAAGTTACTTACACGTTAATTACGAAATATATAAAAACATATAATAGAACATTAAACAATATTATGAAACATTTTAATTACGTTCAATTTATTCCAAAAGCGTTATGCATTAAAAAATCATTTTAACCATTTTTGTGGATATGAAATCTTTATTTTAAAAAATCTTGCTTTACCTTCGCGTATGTGCCGTTGGTTCTTTTCGGTTATTTAAGGAATTTTTCCGAATATAGTGTAGTAAAGCTTTTTCTATTTTTAGATGGAAGGAGCAATGTATCGTGGTACTACTTTTAAAAAAGTATAGAAAATTACGTATTACTAAAATTGAGTCTTGATGGCAAAGCTAGCACTACATTAATTTTAGTGGTCTTAATGTTCACCACTAAAACTTAGTATTTACATTAAACATACGATGAAACGAAGAAGATAATACCTTGTATAAAATTGCGATTGTTTGTCAATACATAAATTAGTAGGATCTACATAAATGTGGAAAAGAAAATTAAATGAAAGTGAGAAAGGTTCACAGTTCCATATGATGATCATGCCATGCCACGATGCGAAACTTTAAATAAAATAGAAGGAAAAGAACTGAACTTAAAATTAGAAAAACTTAAAATCGGTTAAAGTCCCTGGTGTCATTTGAAACCCACTTTTTTAAATTATGGGAGTGCTGGTTTGCAATTGCAACGGTGTTGTGAGTCACAACTAATATTATCAGTTATAAATATTTCCGTAGGCTTTCCAGTATATTTTATAAAATATTTAATATATATTTTCATTTAAATATTTTGTAGATACGCCAAAAACAAAAAAAAATTAATGTTTTGCCAATATTTCCTACAAAGGACTTTTTGCGATAAAAAATTTTTACAGGAGGTAAAGCAAACGAGTTTTTTTCGATATTGCAAAATTTTTTTTACAGTAGATAAATGATTTCTGAAATAACACAAAAGGGTTGTTCCACAAGATGTTTGTGTTTTAAAACAAAATAAAACAAAAAACTTTATTAAGATGATTGAAATTTTTATTGTATTACAAAGAGGAAAGTTGGGCAATAATGAATGAAAAATGATATCTGCTAAATCTCTATCACGACCACGCTGGCAGATGTCGATTCTTTCATCAAAGTTTTTAATCAGTTTTTGGCAAAATAGCCGCCCTAATTCCTTAATCACATCACGCAATTTGTGTTTAAAGACTGAATCGATTCGATTGGCTCCTTGTGGGCTCTGCCCTTAAAATAGCCCCACAAAAATAATCTAGTGATGTTAAATCACACAATCTGGCTGGCTATTTAACTAGTAATTGTCGAGAAATTATGCGATCGGGAAATTTGCTTTGCAATAAATTGATCATTTCATTGGCTGTGTGATATGTGGCAACGTACTGTTGAAACCACATGTCAGTGGTATTCACGTCGTCAATAATAGGTCAAAATTGACTTGTTACCATACCGCGATAGCGTGTTCCATTGACCGTTACCGCATTTCCAGCCTCATTTTCGAAAAAAATTGTCCAATTACACCTATAGGCCACATAGCGCACAACATAGTGAGCATGCAAAGGCTTCGTAATAATCGCTCTGGGATTTTCAGAACCCCAAATGTGGCAATTCTGCTTGTTGACATGCCCTGACAAATGAAAATGGGCTTCGTCTGAACAAATTTTTTTTCAGAAAAACCAGACGGTTGTTCCTGAATGAATTGAGCGAATCTACAGCGATGTGAATGTTCGATGAGCTTCAATTCTTGCACCAGTTGAACCTTGAACGGCTTCAAAGTCAAATCCTAACATGATATGAGGTAGTGTTTTGCCTCTTGTCGCGACTACACATTTTTCTTGCTTTAATTTATATTTTGATGATAATAATAATAGATAATTTGCTTAACAAAAAGAAATAGAAAATGATCCATTCTAATAAGCGAAATAACAAAACTAAATATAACAACTGAAACGAAGGAAAATAAAAAGAAGCGAAAACAAATAAATAGAAATAAAAAGTTTTAGAATTACATACTGAACGAATAAAAGAAAAAAAAAAAATAAAGTAAAAAAACAAGAACAGTAACAAAGACTTAGGCATGACTGAAATAATAAATAGAATAATAAAACTGGAGTTTATTTTAAAATAAACTGAAACAATAACATCAACAAAACAGCATCAGAACATTATCAAAAGAGCAACGACAGAACAGGAGTGTAAAAAAGGAAAAGTGAAAAAAGATAAAAGAAAGAAAAAAAAGAACAGTGATGACACAATGGGCCATTTCAAAGGCAAAAAAAAAAAACAGATTCAGGGCTCTTAGATGACACTTGTGCCTTTTTCCGTTCCTTTTTTACCTGAAATAGAGGAGATTTTATCAGACGAGTTCATCATGAATTCAGTGGGACCGCAAGGCTCCGTTTTTTCTCCTACCCTATTTCTTATTTTTCTAAATGACCTTCTTTGTCGAACTTTCAACCCTATATATTCTTTTGCAGATGACAGCGCAATTTGTCATTCGTATTCTTTTGGTAATATACCAGGCCAGTTGGTGGTCAGTTCTAAAAGGCAAAACATGAATGATACAATTAATCACGATCTCGCGACAATCTTGCAATGGGGTCGTGTAAATAGAGTAGATTTTAATGCCCGTAAGACGCAATGTTGCATGCTTACGCATTGATATACATCCGGTAATGGTGCTGCATGTGTTACTATGGGTGATGTAGGTATTACGAAAACGTTCTTGGCATGAAAGTTCAGTGTGATGTTCGTTGGAGTAAAAACATTTTTCAAGTTTCTAAAGAAGCTTTCAAGTGCCTCAGTTTTCTAAAGCGGTGTAAAAGATGCTTCACTCTATCCGATCTCCGTACTATCTATACCACCTATGTCCGTCCAAAAATGGAATACAACTCTCATGTATGGGCCGGCACTTCAAAGTCTAATTTGGGTTTACTCGACCGCGTACAGGAGAGGGCCAAGAGGTTCATTGGAGACAGTAAGGTATCCAACTCTATTGATTCTCTAGAGCATCGACGCAATGTGGGATGCATTTCACTGTTCTATCGTTACTACAATGGTAAGTGCTCTAATGAAATTAGGGAACTTGTTCCCGATACTTGCACGTTTTCGCGTTTAACTCGATTTTCGTTGAGAGCCCATCCATTTGATGTTGATTGGCCAGCATTCAGCAGAACAGTCCGTATGTGGAATAAAATCCTTACAGAGGTCTTTCCTGTCACTTTCAATCTGAGAAAGTTCAGATCGAATGTCCAAAGACACTATTTCTCCTTCCCGTAACCTAATTTCCTAGTTCTGGCACAATGCATTGCATGTGTAGGGGTCATCCCCTGAGTGCTGGTCCGAAAAAAATCCTTACACAAAATTCGCCATGTGGTGGTTTTGTATAACCCCAATTATTGAGAACGTTGAGGAATCGACAAATTTGGATCTGCTTCAACATTGTGGCTCACGGCTACGATGTTTTCAGTTGAACGACACAGTTGAACACGTGTTCGCACATTTTGTATCGACCCTGTCCACTCAAATTTAACGATCAAATTCTTAATAGCGGTGTCCAAAGATATCACGAATTTTACGAAATGTAACTTTAACAGAACCACTATTTTTATTGTGGATTGAAATTATTTTAATTCATTGTAACAATTGCCAATGCATCTACTACGAATACGCCAGAAAATTAAATAGCAAAACTATCATGTTGTTGTTGTTGCCACAATTGAAAAACAAACTTCTTGTTGAAAACCCCGATATGACAATACTGCTATCAATTATAATATGTGGTTTTCTTAAACCTGAATGCTGTTGCAATATTGAGAAGTGGATAAAAAGTTATCGATTATGGATGATAAAAATTATTTGCATACCATTCCCTCGAAGTAAATTACAACTTAATTTGTTTAAAGAATAGTGCGATTCTTGTAAATTTGTCGTTAATTTTATCTAACAGCTAAAATAAAGTTGTGAATAAATTATGCATAAGATGCGAATTCTGTGTTAACAAATATTTTAACATACAAAATGTTAGACTACCGGCCACGTAAGTTTTACACCCACAAGTCTAGTAATTTTTGTGATTATTTTAAATTTTATATTTTCACAGCATATTTTAGGGCTTAGAGATCAAATAAAATATAGTTTGAAAAGTACTACATCTTTTTTATGTTTTTAGGAATAATACTAAAAAATGTTTCTTTTAGCAGTTAGCTCAACACTAGAGAAGTATTCATCTAAAGCCGTGGTGGTTTAAAAACACAATTTTTAAAATACCACTAATATAGTCAATGGAGAATTTGTATTCGGCGAAAGAATAATACATAAGCAAGTGTACAAACACATCAAACAACTAGAAAATGTTTAATATGCATTTAGTGCAGGACTAAGAGTAAATAAAGTGAAACGAAAATAAATAGAGTTGGTGATAAAAAAAAAACGATGATGATGACAAAGGTTAAAACTTTTTTTTAAAAGGTTAGTATAGTCATTGGGAAGGAATAACCGGCCTGCATTTAGTGCAGGACCAAGAGTAAATAAAGCGAGATGAAAATAAATAAAGGCGACGTAGCTAATATTTTGTTGTTTAAGGGATGGTATGGCCATTGGGAAAGCAAAACCGACCGCACAATTTGTTTCTTTTTTTTAATTTACCATAACAATCACAATTTATCTATTTGCTTAAGCGCTGTAGCTATCTGGAAAAAATCCCTTATTTACGCTAACGCTTTCCTACATGCTCCACATCAAGTTTGAAAAACAAGCATTTGATAAATTGACATATGAAAGGAAGTCAGCTTAACTTTAGACGAATAGCAAACTTAGAATTTTTATATCAAATAAATGAGTGATTGCAGAATCCTAATTGTACGCTATAAACAAAACAAATATTTACCCAGTGTAAAATCAAAAGGAGTAAATGTAATTTGATTTAGCATACCATGGGAGCCATGTAAATTGGAAAAAAATAAAATGCCAGCAATAGTTAAAACAAACTAAAAATTATTTATTGAGGCCATATGCCTCAATAAATAATATGTTGAAAATGATTCCGAATAATTATAAATTACTTATTCCTATTGCATGTGCCCGTTGATTTTTTAGAATTTTGTAAAATTATTTACAAATTTTTTTTATTTTCTAGAATTTTCACATTACATATGAATAGTTTCCAATGGAAACCCTTATGTAGAAATGATTGAAAATAAACAATGTTTTTTGTTGTTTTGAAATGTTTTGTAGTGTTTGTATGGAAGTGTCTTTGAGTCTTGCTGTCTATGCTATGTTGATTTTATGAAAAATTCTCATAGAATCAGTTTGGTATTGGATATAAGACTCTTAGATTTTTCTATACAATATTAAGGTAAAATTCACTGATGAGCTACTTGAGCAATAGTGAAATTGCAATATGGATGTGCTCTCCCCCATTACAATACATTTCAAATATTTTTATTTGAATAAATATTTTATGAGAATATCATAAGATGATTATTTTTTAATAAAAATTTTTGTAATAAATATTTTGTGAGAATATCATGAAATATTTATTTAAAGGAATCAAGCACGAAATAAAATTACTAAACATTTGTTTTATATTATAATTAAAAAATAAATTTATTTAATTTTTCAATTTCTTAAATCATTTGTATATTTCTAGTTTAGTCTAGTAGTTTTTTGTTTTTTATGATTTTGCTAAAATCGTTGTAATAAACTAAATTCGGAATAATTTTTTAAACACAATATAATATTTTGCGAATTTTTGAGTCCGTGGATGTCAGAAGTATTAATTTTGTTGATTAATTTTAAAAATAAATTGTTGAGAGCGCACAAGAAAAATGAACATAATTTAAAACGAATTAGCAAAATTACAAAGTATTGCAGCAATAAAATAAGGTCTAAATAGTACATTTATCATTTGGATAAATGTAATGGCGACAGTAAAAAAAACACATAGAAATTCTTAAACAAAATTTTAGGGAGAAAAAGTAACAAATTAGGTGATCAAAAATACCTGGAATTTAATACTTTTTTCTACAGTTCAGCTTGTTCTCTAAGAAATGTTATTCAGTTGGAATAAAATGACAATATAAATTTCTTTCATATCTTAGTTCATGTTTCAAAAATCTTCAAATTGCTGAGCAGTTTGGATATTAACAAAACATCTGGTTACGACAATACAACACATAAAATGCTATTACTCCGAAAGTCAAATATTTCTGGAGTATTAAGAAGAATATTTAATAAAATGATAGAGGATGCAAAATATCCAAAGGTTTTAATGAAGCATAAACGAAAAAAATAATTGAAAATTTCCATCCAATATCTGTTTTTCCAGTAATTGATAAAATCTTTAAAAAAGTAATTTCCGAACAATTCTCCTATGGTTTCAAAAAGGGTCTTTTAAAGCTGTTTTTAGTATCATTAATTACACATGTAGCGTCTTAATATAAGTCAAAAGGGTATGCTGGTGTCTTTTTTGATTTATCAATAGCTTTTGATTTGGTAGATCCTATACTACTAATTGATAAATTAAAGTGTTATTGATGTTCTAGGAAATCCTGAAAAAATTCGACGATTCTCTTCGGGATAGAAAGAAATTTGTTTAAATCAGAACTTCTAGAAATTTGTGTAGTTTATGGTGTCCCTCAAGGCAGTGTTCTTGATCCATTATCATTACATTAAAAATATACCATTTAACGTCTCCCACCCCCTTGGGCGCATTTATCGGTCTTTATAGAATACATAACTATCTAGACCTGTGCTGCTGGGGGTACAAGGGAGCCCAGTCCCCTGAAAGCAAGCAGGGAGTCAACTGGAAGCTCCACGGGAATCAGTAAGCCCCAGAGTTTCCGCTAATTTTCTCTTTAGACTGTTTCTCTGACTGATTATTGAGGTTGGCCCTTCGGGAGTATCGTGGTAGTTGTGGTTTTGCGGCCCCAGCATGAACTGATTTATGGCGGTCAGGATCATCTCGCCTTTATTCACACCAACGGGTGAATGATTCAGATCTAGTGAGCATGCTAGTCATGTGTTCTGAACAGGAATGGATAGTCTGCAGCTCTTCAGCAAGGAGTAGTGGTTTCCAACTCTGCTTTGAAACCGCTGAAATTGCAACTAGTAAAGACCTGTTCCTCGGTTTCCTAGGGCGTGAATGACGTTGCTTTTCATTCCCAGTGGGTTGACCACCATCTGATTAAAGCTTACGGCCAGGTGCAGATGTAAATCTTATAATGAAATACAATTTAAGGGAAACTTGTTTTATAAACACTGACTACATCTGTCTGCTATACAATTAAAATTATGAAGAAGTACTTAGAAATCAAGTTGGGTATGATGCATCAATTTTGCCTTAATATCTGAGACTTCATAAGTTAATCTTGAATACAAGGAAAACTAAATTAGTACTTTTAGGCCATACGTTTAGTTAATGAGTGTGTTAAATATCATGCAATATTTCATGGGATGATCACAATAATTACTTGAAATCGAAAGTTTCGTCTAGAATGGACATTTTATGTAAATTTAGAAATAAACTGTACTCAAAAGTGAAAATGTTGATCTATCAATCTCTTATTCACTTTTATTAACCTGCCTTATAACAAATCGAATTCGTTTATGCGATTAGCTCTACTGAATTTATGGATTTAACTCAACTGAGTTTTCATTCGTTGGTATGCATACGAGAGAAGCAACTCGATGAACTTGTATATTGTCAGATATCGGCTTGAAGTAACTAACCAACGGATTCGATTTGCTGGCCCAAATGAGTACAACCACCTACCTCATCGCATAAAAATACCTCAATGCATTCGACCTTTAATAAAACAATTAAAGAATATTTATTAGATAATGTTGAAATCCTTCTTGCAAATTGAATCAAATAGCTAAGGTAAATTGACATATTTGTATTTTTTTATTATTTTTTATTCGACCTTGTTTGTTCTACATATATACAAATAAAATGGTCCACGTATGTATGTAATTTAATGGCGTGAGAACGGCTGGAGCGATTTGACTAATTTTTTTTATTCCATTCGAAATTTTAGAATTTTTCGGAAAACTTAAAAAATTCATTTATTTTCTTCTTGCTTTTGTTGTTGTAAACACAAATAAGTTATTCACGACTCGTCATGTCCGTTCGAACTGGTTTGACGTAGCTATGTGGCTGTGAGTTGTACATTTTTACTTTTAATTTGACTGTTTATACGAGTTTGTGTACTAATGAGTTTGTATACGTGCAAGCACAGTTATATATTCTTAGCATACGCTAAAAAACGCATAGATCATATAAAAAAAACCAAAAAAAAACCAAAAGAAACTAAAAGACCTAATAGTGCCGTTTTACACGCTTCAACTTTTGTTGCTCAACTTTCAAACAAAAGTTGAAGCGTGTAAAACGGCACATAAAGAGAGGCAATATTTTCAACTTCGGCAAAACCGAAAATTGTTCTAACATGTCAACAGTCATGCATGTATATTTTTGTTTGAAGTTTTTTTTTTTATATCAGTACCATACATAGCTGCCAGATTTTTTAGAAATAATACCGTTACACTTTAGGGGAAAAATCTTACTTCAATTAAAATTCACAAAAAAATCACATATACATATATATGTAAATAGATTGCATGTTTTGCATTACCTTAAAATATGTAAATATATTGTATGGAAAAAATAAAAAGTTCAAATCCTTTGGTGAATTTCTTTTCAATTTAGTAAATATGCATCTTAAGTTTAATTTTTCAAACTTTTCCTAGAAGTGTATAAATTTTTACTATAAAAATATAATTATATAAAAAATTAGATTGGTTATTAAAACGCTGATGGCAATGCGATTGTAGCAATAATAATTATAGGAAAGTTTCTAGGTGGAGAGCTGCTTATTCCAAGGATACCTATCATACCAAGTATCTAATTTCCCGTTCGCCTTGCATTCGCAATGACGATTAATAAATCCCAAGGACAATCGCTAAAAGTGTGTGAGTTAAACCTAGAATCCCAATGTTTTTTCTACGGGCAATTGTATGTTGCAAGCTCAAGAGTTGGTATGCCGTCAGCACTATTTTTTTTCTTTCCCAACAAAAGAACCAAAAAATATTGTTTATCATCAAGCTTTAAAATGAACTATATGCTTACCTTTTATTTATTTTTTAACGAATTACCTTAAGAACTATTTAAACAATAAAGTGAGAAAAATTTGTGTTGTTTCTTCTTTGTACTGAATTTTTTTTTCGAACTCCATATGAAATATTAATCATTAGCAAATAGCTTTCGAGCGAAGCCGGGTCGTACAGGTCTTTGTATAGTTTTTTTTAAATTAATTTAACACTTATAAAATCAATATTTCGCTTCTTCAGCTTCTTCAGCAAATTAATTTTTATAAAACAAAAATTATTAACAATTTTAAAAACATTTTTAAAAGTTCAAAAAAAGATAAATATTTATTTTTTTTTATTATCATTATTGGTTTTTTAATTATTTACTTAATTGTTATAAGTAGTTTATTGCCAGTTTCGCCTCTTTAAAGCCTTTTCTTGGATCTGAGGCAGAAATAATTCATGAAATGAAGTAAATAAATAACTATAATAGTCTATAAATAAAGAAAAAAAAGTACTATTTTTAAATATTTAATTTTAAAATATAAAGGAACTTTATTATTATCTAGAAACATAAATATTCGTACATACTTACAGACTTATTTCTTGTAAGCCAATATGTAAAGAAATGTAATTGACTTGCAATATGTTTTCTTAGATATTTTTCAAGTAAATTTTTATATTATTTTCTTTTGTTTTGTATGCCGGCATCATATATTAAAATGCATTGAAATAAGACTTTTTAGAAATAGGAAAAAAATACATAATTTAAATTATCTGTATAGTTATTTTCGGAAAGACTAAATCTCAGCTGTCACACGATTAGCACCATTTTCCACATTAATATAATTTTCCTGGACATCTTTGACCATAAACTCGACCAAATTATCTAAATCATATTTATGACACCAATTCCAATCACGCCTGGCTTCGGAGTCATCAAATACTTGTGGCCAAGAGTCAGCAATTAATTGACGAACATCGGGTTTATAGGTCACAAATAAGTTGGGAACATATTTGCTTAGTTTGTCAGTCAATTCTTGGGGTGTAAACGACATGGCAGTAACGTTGTAAACACGCCGTTTTAGTTGCTCCGACGGTGTACGCATATACTCAGTTAGGGCTCTAAAAAGCAGTTTTTTTTATAAATTTTTGGTTAAAAAATATGTTAATTATACCTTAAACAATCTTCGATATACATCATCGGTAGACGGGTGTCTGGCCTTAAATAACACTGATACTTGCCTGTTCTCAAACCCTCATGGAAAATAGCCACTGCATAATCTAAAAGGCAATAAGTTAAAAAGTATTCTTTAAATCCGGAAAAGCTGTGTAGGTCTATATAGTCATGTCTGAAACCAGTTATCGTAATAGTTTCGTCGTAGCATCCTAGGCTTTCCTTTATAACCACCACCGTCGCAGCAAGTGTTGCGGGAACATAACTAAAGCTATTTATTATTCACAGATTTTCGTTTAAAAATTTAGTTAAGGAAAACATTATTTAATTTTGTTTGAAAACGTTTTTTTTTTGAAAATAATTCAATAGCATCACATAAGCTATCTTAATTTCATAGAGGTCAAACAGAGGTTTATCTGAATCAGCTTACTAATGACAGGCCCTGTAGAGTAAAAGGGGGTATGCCCTCAAAATTTGGTACCTCGGGCATACAACTTTTTGGAAATGTCATAAGAAGATTATTTATTACTCATATGTTTCGAGTTTTTTAACCTAAGTAGACCTTCTGAATATCTACAAAAAATGTGCTCACATGTCTAGGTTACCTCTCTAAATTTGGGAGAAAATAGGGCTATGCTTTTAATAAGCCTACAAATGCAAAAAATTCATCAGAGGGTGAGGTTTACCAGACTCCTATAACTTGAGTATAAGCTCTTCATACAAGTGAAGAATCAAAAGAAAGCTTATGATTTCTAGATTAACAATTTATAAGCATTTTTTTCCGCGTCGCATTTTTTACATGTAATTTTCCTTTAAAACTGTAAATTTCACCTTAAAGTGATTGTCGGGAAAATAAAATTCAGAATTTGAATTGCTGCAAAATGTAAACAGATCGAAATATTGTTACAAAATTTTGAAGCATTATATACAAAAGAGCCCTTAATGAAACGGTGAAGTAAAATTTTATTTTTTTTTAATTTTAACACATAAATTCCTTAAAAGGGGGAAAAATGTTCCAAAAAATTGTTTTATAAAACTTTATAAAACTGGTTAACCTGACTTTGTTAACTGCGCGGTAATCAAATCCTTTTTGGAGTATGCAGCCAAGAAATGGAACTTTAATAATTTGTTTAAAATTTTTCAATCGGGGCATTGCACTCCGAAGAATTTTGTGGTAAATCATAAATTTTGTTTTAAAATTGGCTATGTTTGAATAGGGCTGAAGGGTGAGCCGTTGCAATTTTGAGACGCAATTTTCCTCTTATTCGCATTTGTTATAGATTGTCTTTAAAATATCCTAAAAAATTTACTAGTGCCAAAGTAAGTTTCCATTACATATATAAGCAAAAAAGCCATACCTGCTTTTTGGGGAAAGTCCTAAAAAAACGACAGTTTTTAGATTTTCCCAATTCAGAGGGTTGTAACTTTTTTTTTACAAAATTTGCTACTGTTTTATTATAAATTTTATCAATAATATAATAATAATCCGAATATGAATAGGTTTACTTATTATTACTTATTACTTACGTCAAAAATACTAAATTAAAGTCTTTTTTCTTCCAAACTAAAAGACGTAACCTAGACGTTTAAGCATATTTTTGTAGGTATTCACAAGGTCCACTTAAGTTCAAAAACTCGTAACATATAAATAATAAATAAACTTTTTATGACATTTCCAAAAAATTGTATGCCCGAGGTACCCAACTTTGAGGGCATACCTAGAAGCTCCACTTTATCCTACAGGGCCTATCATCCGTAAGTTGACTAAGATATACCTCTGCTTCGCTGTGAAAATTCATTAAGATAGTTTATGTGGTTCATGAGCTACCGAATTATTAAAAAAAAATTAACGTGTTCAAACCACTGTGTGCTGATAGACTAGGAAAGGAGGCAACTGCACCTCATGACTTAGATTTCAACTCCATCTGTGGAAATTACTTGCGTGCGATGAATTAGCAATGGCAAGATAAGACGCTCTAATAAACTAACATCCCAGACTGTGCGGATGATCTACCCTCGACTTTATCGTGACAGGATGGCGAAATTACAAGAAATTTCTAGGATATGACTTCGTGACGATCATTAGGGAACTCGAATTTTGGAATGAATAATTTTTGCAGAAATTACAATAACGAGAAAGAAAAAATTACCATGTCTTTGTCTCTTCTCTGTAATAAATTGCCTGTGTCATTTAATAAACAAAAGCTTCAGCATATACAAGATAATATAGAAGATACACGAAATAACTCCTCTACTTGGGTGTTTATTTTTTAACCGTCTTTCCCCCGCTTTGAATAGTTTAAAATGGTATTTTTGCTTCAGTCTACCCTAGACCACTGCTAAACCAAAACAGATAAGACTTCTTTCTTTCCATGGTCCTGGAGCTCCAAACTTCGAAATTATAATTCTAATTTTTTCACCCACCTCTATTCATTTTCCCTTCCCCTTCCACTCTATTTCTTGCAGGCAATACAATATCATGTCCTAACATAAGATTTAAACAGTGCCAAAAGTGTCGGTAGGAGTCCAGGGAAGCCTTTAATAAACCGTTTTGATTGCGTTTAAACGATTAGATATTTTGAAATATTAGTGGTGAAAAAGCCATTAAAACATATGAAAACACTTGAAACCATGTTGTAATAGTTGCGAATACTACAATGAACGGATGAAATATAAAGGGGTAAGTTTTCCTTATGATTTAAACTTTTTAGAAGTAAAATACTTAAAGTTTTATGTCATTAATGCCTGCTTAATATACTTCCCAGCACTTTTCCTTCTTACTAAATAATACTTTAGCTTTTTATGTCGTATTTTATAACTTACCAGTAGTGCCACCACCTGGTGGATCACTTGATATAACACCGGGAAAACGTAAACATCTAAAATCTAAACCAAACTTATGATAATAATACTCTCCAATTAATTCAGCATGAACTTTCGAAACACCATAAATGGTACGAGGACGTTGAATCTAAAAATGTTACAAAATCAGGAAAATAATTAAAAAATTAATGTCTGAATAGTACATTGAAATTCAAGAGTAGCCTACTGTAACATTTGGTGTGGGATTGCGTGGACTGTCGGGTCCAAAAGCGCCAATAGTACTTGGTACAAATATACGCAGATTATATTGTTTAGCAAGTTCGATGACATTATGAACACCTTCAATGTTGACTCTAAATACAAGCAAAGAAAATGAATTAGTTACTATTATTTTTATTATTATGTTATATTTTTTATTGCTGCAAGTGTAAAACAAATAAAGGGTGTTTTAATTGCAGATGTTATTAAATAGTTTTTAAAAGTTTTTTTAGAAAATTTCAAAATTTACTGGAAAGAAGATTTTAAGCATTCCTAAATTAAGTGGATGGTAGCATGTATCTTGGCTAAACAAATTTGCTATGTAGACAAGTTTTAGCTAATATGGTTCAAGGAATATATTGATCTTGGAAAAAATTATCCGCTGCTATGTTTTATTGGCTAGAACCAATAATAGTGTGAAACATATATGTTGCGTTGTAGGGGTTCCAAATTATTGTTTGCTATAAAATTATTAATTTCTTAAAAGCTAGCAAGTTGCATTGGAACTAAGAAGCTGTTTGCCAACTGTGCTCTCTAAGGAGATTTCAGTGCAACACACCCTGTTAGCATTAAAATTTTCAATAGTTGAGAGCGAAGTGTTGATGCAAGTTCCAACAGCGATGTAAGTGTAAAGCAAACATTGATAATTATGCTGGAGTCTGTGATTTTGACAATTTGTAGTCGACGACCAAAAATTATTAGTCTCTGGTTAGTGCCTGCAGATGGCATGGTATCGGGATAGATCGATATTTTTGGCCGAACTTTGCGCTTATATCTTAAGCATGAAATAGACTTAGAAAAGGAGCCAAAAAGGAAAAAATTTTCCATTTACATTATTATTATTATTATATATTTAAAAACTCAATAATAGAATCATATTTACTAACCAAGCCTTTCAACCACGATCGCCAAACACTATTATGCTGTTACTTTCCCCTGTAAATAACGCTGTTTTAACGCTTACATCGATTACTTATATTCTATACAGCATTTCTTTGAAATAAATACTACGATTAGGCTTGAGCTGTTTTTTGCCCTTTATCTGTCTTTAAACAAATCATCGAACTCAGCTAATCAACAAAAATTATTTTCGTACATGAGTATGTATAAGGATGTAAACTCAAAATTTTCAGTTTAACAAACAAACACACCTAAAACAACATAGCTACTGCAACTGCTCCATATATTTAAGCTAACTTTTCTCCTACACGCAGATCATCCTTTTTGGTGGTGACAGTAACAACTTGTCCAGCTACGTTTTTACTTAAGGACCAATGCAACATTTTAAATAAACAACATTAGCTTTAAGGTTTCTTGTCACAGATATTTTAGTCTCAAAAGCCATCGACTTTAAAAATATTATATTAATATCGGGGTTTTCAACAAGAAGTTTGTTTTACAATTGTGGCAGCAGTAAAACATGTTAGTTTTGACGTTTATTTTTTTTTGGCGTATTCGTAGTAGATGCATTGGCAACTGTTACAATAATTTAATTTCGCACAAAAATCGACAATATAATCGTCCTTCTGGGACCGCTATTAAAAACTTGGTTGTTAAATTTGAGTCGACAGGCTAGATTAAAATGTACGAACACTAACGCATGTTCGACCGGGTCGTTCAACTAAAAACATAGCAGCCGTGAGCCATAGTGTCAATGCAGATCTAAATTTGTCAATTCCTCGATTTTCTCAACAATTGGGGTTATCAACAATCACCATAAGTCGAATGTTCCGTAAGAATTTGACGCCTCACATAGTTCAAATGGTGTTGGAATTGCAGCCGACCGACAATTCACATCGCCGTAGATTCGCAGAATTCATTTTGGAACAACCTAAAAAAATAATAAGATGAAGCTGGAAGTGCGGTAGCGGTCAATGGATCTCGCTATCTTACAACTTACAATTGTTACAACTCAATTTGACTTATTAATAACGACGTGGATATTACTGATATGTCACAGGATGGTGCCACATATCACACAGCCAATGAAACGATCAATTTATTGCAAATCAAATTTCCCGATTGCATAATTTCACGACAATCAACAGTTAACTGGCCAGCCAGATCATGTGATTTAACACCACTGGATTATTTTATTTTTGTGAGGCTATGTTAAGGACAAAGCTATACGGAGCCAAACGAATCGATTTCAGCCTTAAAACTTAAAATCCGTGATTAACTAAATAGGACCGCAAAAAGTGATTGGTGAAAGAATCGACATCTGTCATCATGGTGGGCATTTGCCAGATATCATTTTTCATTCATAATTGCCGAACTTTTCTCTTCGTGGTACAACAAAAATTTGAATCATTTTAATCTAAATTTTTTGTGTTATTTTGTTTTGGAAAACAAACTTTTGTTGAAAAACCCTTTATAGTATTAAATATACCTAATTTTATTTTGCGATCTTTAGGTTTTTAAACTTTTATTTAAGCTAAATTTCTGTCAAAAATTAAGACCAGTATTTCCCGAGCAAAATTTCTAATTCAGTTTTATTAACTTTTCGAGTTTAGATAAATAAATAAATTTTTTGGCAAATGATTACGAAATTTTTTATCAGCTCTCTGATGTTTTGTTTTTTATGTTTGGCAACACTGCGTTTACCTCTGCATTTTTTAATTTGAGTTCTTAAATTTAATGTGATGATTACAAAGATAAATTAAATCTAATTAACTTTACCTAATTTAATTATTTTTGGAACTTTGGCAAAACATTTTTTAACTTTTTAAATTCTTTTAACCTGAAGAAATTGTTTATTTTCTTTCATCCTTATTTATATTTTTAAAAGATATGCATATGTGCCTACATACATACATTTACATACATATTAACGTATCTAATTATTTGTATAATAAATGAAGGGTCAAAAGCCGCTGTCTTTGACTTTCAGTCGAAATTTTTAAATTTAATTGAAAATTACTACTAAGAGTTAGTCCAGATAAAGTAATGACAAAGTGAAGTCTTTTGTAGACGACCTTTGTTAGATCTTTCACCAGAAATCTCATCTGTTAAAAGTTCAAAAGAAACAATACTATATTGCAATAACCTTAATTGTTATCTAATCTGTTTTTATTTGGGGGTTTTAAAAGATTTGTTAAATATTGTTTAAATAATAATTAATGAAACAAATCATAAAATTAAAATACTTAATTTAAAGCTACAAATTAAAATTATGTTATTTCCTATTATTTTAAGCAAGAAGAAAAACTTAAAAATATTATTCTTATCGAAAATCAAAGGTAACTATCGGATTTTTTAACAAGCAGTTTGTTTTTAATTGTGATAAAACCATCAGCGTGATAATTTTCGTAGTAGATTCATTCGCAATTGCTACAATGAATTCAATTTTGCAGGAAAATCGCAATAAAATAATTTAAATCCACTATGAAAATTTTAGTTCTGTTAAATTCTGTTGTCCTTCTGAGATCGTTATTAAGAATTTGGTCGTTTAATTTGAATCGACAGGATCGATAACGAATGTGCGAGTACCAACGCGTGTTCGACCAGGCCGTTCAACTGAAAACATGGCAGCCGTGAGCCACAGTATTGAAGCAGATCCAAATTTGTCAATTACTTGACTTTCTCAACAATTGTGGTTATCCAAAACCACAACGTGAAGCCTTACAAGTTTCAACTGGCGCAGAAAGTGAAGCCGATCGACCAATTTATTCAGGAACAACCGGTTTTTTTGAAAAAATCATTTTTTTAAAGGGAGCCCATTTTCTGTTATCAGGGTATGCGTGATAAGATTTACGTCGGTATCTAGCGTGTGCATGAGGTGATATAATGCGTGCACCCATGCCCTAGGAAGCCGAAGACATAATTCTAGCAACAGGTCATTCCTAGTTGCAATTTCGAAAGCTTCAGAGCATCCCCCTCCTTGCTGAAGAGTTAAGGACTATCCAACTCTTGGTCCAGAACACATACTCACTGGATCCGGATCATTCACTTTTTGTTCTGAGTAGAGGTGAGATGATCCTGGCCCCTTAATCAAATTAACGAGGGCGGCGAAACCACCACGATGCTGCCGAAGGCCCAACCTCAATAATCAGTCAGAGAACAGCTAAGAGGCTAAAGAACCAAAAAGTTTACTTCTGGGGCTTACTGATTCCCGTGGAAATAAAGTGGTGTTGTATAGTTGGCTGCTGCTAACCTTTTAGATGACTAGGCTGGACACATGTAATGATGGTGAGATTCTGTCAAAACATACTAATGTTCCCCCGGGGGGAGTTGTCAGGATATCAACAAGCAAAATTGCTGAATTTGGGCTCCTGAAAATTTGAGAGCGAGAAGCCTTTGCATGCTTACAATATGGTGCGCTACGTAGTCTGGAAGCGTGATTAGGCCGTTTTTTTTTTCAAGATAAGGCTGGAAATGCGGATCACACTATCACGAGATGTTAACAACTCAATTTTGGCCTACGCGGTTTCAACAGGATCAATTTAATGCAAATCAAATTTCCTGATCGCATAATATCACGACTGAACTTTTCTCGTAAAACAATAAAAATTTGAATCATCTTGTTCTAATGGTTTGTTTTATCTTGTTTTAGAGAACAAACCTCTTCTGTTCGGATCTTCTGTTTTTCGGCACGATAACTTTTGATGTTCATGCCAGTTGCTATAAAATAAGTCATATAAATCCGTCTTTAATTGATTGATTGATATATGAGGCGAATTAATACAATAGTCCGTTTCACCGTTAAGTTTCTTTAAGAAATTCTTTTGAAAGCAATCTTCTCCAAAATTGCTTCAGGCACCTAATACCACACCCATATCTGTATACGTTCAAACACCAGGTTTAAATAACAGAAAGGGGTTTCAGAATTTGAAGTGTAAAGTTTATAAGCAAATTGTTTAAAATTTTGTAAAATTCTGTAAATCAAAACCAAAAAACTTTTTTCGATTTGAAAAGGAATCCTAAAAAATTAAAGATTTTAAAATCGCGTTAACAAATTTGCGAAATGTGAAAAAAATTATTTGTACTAAAACAAAAGAAGCGCCAAAAAATGAAAATTTTGACAACCTATAAATTGAAGTAGGCCAATATTTTGGTTCGAAACGGGCCATTATATGCACCTATCCATTTTTTGGGGGATGTACATTTAATTAATTTTTTTAGATAAAACTTTTAGTGGAGTTTTATGAAAAGGGAAAAATTCTGTACTGTTTCGCAACAGCTTTCTTTTTTACTCAAACGTTCAGTACTGCAGCAGCTTTTGTCAAGTTTAGCAGTTAAGTACGGCAACGCACCTAATATCCTAAAACTTTGCAAAAGTTTAAAAATCTTATATTTGTATGATACGTTTAAAGGATAGTGAAATTTTATTTATAAAATAAAAAAAACGAATGATGCTATAATTTTTATTCTTCCCACTGTGCAGTCTTCTAATTGATGTCACATAGCAATTTAAATGTTTTATTAACATCGACAAGCAAAAATGATTTCCAAGCAATTATCATGATGAGTATTTTCAATTGACCTCTTAATAATAAATGTTTATAAATCATTTATTTTATGAGTTCGTAAAAATGACAAATTTTTCGGTAATAATATACTCCATAATAAATAATGACATTTATACTTTTATCTTTATATCCATTTGATTAATTTTATAACATTGTTGAGAAAGTGCAAAAAGTCTGTTTGCAAAAAAGTTTGATGACCCTTATGACTTTTTAGTTCATTTAAATCAAAATCTAACCATTCAAAAGATTTAATTTTGGATGCGTCAAATATGTGTTGTCGAAGCGCGACTTGAAAGCCAATTAACATGTACATAAACAAACTTTAACTGCTGTCAAAATTTAACGAAAAGCCTATCAACTACTTATACAAATCTTAAAATACTTTTTAGTGTCTACTTCATAAACTTATAAATTATTAGTCACAGTCTTTTTAATATTCATATTTTCAATAAATTTTTCTTATAATTCCTATTTGTTGAATAAAGATAAATTATATACTTGAAGCCATAATTATTGAAATCCTTTACTTATTTAATTTAAAGACAAATACAAAATCATAACCAAATTTTTTATTCTTCTTGTGTTTTTGGATCAAGTAAAGTGCCTTTTTCTGAAACAAAATAAAACAAAAAATTTATATTAAGATTATGCAAATGTTTATTGTATTAGGAAGAGAAAAGTTCGGCAATTATGAGTGATATCCCGCAAATGTCCACTTCGACCACGCTGACAAATGAGGATTATTTCATTAAAGTTTTTAATAATTTTTTGACAAAATGGTGGTACTATTGCGTTAATCACATCACGGATTTTGAGTTTTAAAGCTGAAATCGATTCGATTGGCTCCGTATAGCCTTGTCCTTAATATAGCTCCACAAAAAAATAATCCAGCGGTTTTAAATCTGGCTGGCCAGTTAACTGCTGATTGTGTTGAAATTATGCGATTGGGAAATTTGGTTTGCAATAAATTGATCGTTTCATTGGCTGTATGAAATATGGCAACGTCCTGTTGAAACTACATGTCAGTAATACTCACGTTGTCAATAATAGGCCAAAATTGAGTTGTTAGCATCTCGTGATAAGGTTATCCATTAACCGTTACCGCATTTCCAGCCTCATTAAAAACAAAACAATCCAATCGGTGTCGAACACGCGTTAGTGTTCGCACATTTTGTATTGAGCCTGTCGACTCCAAAATGCTCGCTGTTGATACCGAACAAACAGCCCACAAAGACGGAAAGGAATGACAGTATTTTATTTACTGGCGGAACAAATACAAATAACTTAATAACGATATATTTGTTTAATATTATACATCGTTTTTATCTGTGATAAATATTATGAAACAGATGGAAAATTCATACGTCTACTTGAAATTATTATGAATATAAAAACTATTAAACTGTAGATAACATCCAATTTTTTAGATACCCTTTATAAAACATTTGAGGAAATAAGTTTTTATGCATTTCTGGCACGTTATTTATAATTGATGATTTTAACAAATAAACTTTAATGTAGTCTGGTGACATAAATATTCGTGCAACACCAAGTAAGACATGTATTTATCTATATACAAATAAATATAAGCATATGTATGTGTATATGTGTATTTGTACAATTATTACCAAAAAAATAGTGAAAGTTTTATTGAATAACTGCTAAGCAAAAATTGATAAATACCTCACCGCCAGCGGTACATTTTGTTCACCTACTGCACTTAGCAAGGCTGAAAAATGTATGAGCCAATCGATACGATGATCCACTACAATCTTTTGTAAGCCTTTAAAATCTAAAATATCGGCGAAAATATAAGGTCCACTTTCAATAACCGCTTTACTAGGTTTGATAATATCGGATAAAATGACATTGCTGTCGCCATATTGAGATCGTAATACTTTGGCACATTCAATGCCCAACTGACCCAAGCCACCTGAAAGAAAGCGGTTGCGTAAACAAGTTAAAAGCACTTAAATAAATATTTTTTTTTAAAGAGAAATAGCAACAATGCCTATTTATTAGTCATGTACCGTGTTACATTCTTTAGGAAAGGGATAGAGAAGAAATGAGACAGGTGGTGAAAGTAGAAGGATAGTTACGGAAATTAACTCTTGGATAAGGCAGCACAGTGACCAGTGAGTATGCCTTTATCACTGAGCAACCCCCCGACAGTCAATTTTTATTTGTAGTGAAAAAACCAAGATATTTGTCAGGAATCGAACCCACAACCCCTAATCTTGTAAGCTAGTACACTACCTACTAGCCTACAGGGGCACCTAAGTCTATTACAATTAAAATAAATATGTTTTTAAATACAAGTTAAAATTAAAATATATTTCGCTAATTTATATTTTCCTATTTGGAGTTTTATAACTTTAAATATATAGGTGGCTATACCCTCTTTACTATTTATAGTTTAAGCTAAAGATACAGCCAGATTTTATACCAGTTTTTTTTTGAAATTTTTTAATTACAAATAATTGTAATTGATTTTAGTCCCTAATTTCAATTACATTACAGTTACAATAATTGATTTTAGTCCCTAATTTAAATTACAATTACTTGTAATTAGAATTGGAAATTTGCAAACACTAATTACGTGTAATTGAAATGTAATTCAATCCCCCATGTCTGTTCCATAGCAGGAATACTATATTAACTTAAAAATTAAAGTCTATTACTGTTTTGTAATAAAAAAAAAAATTAATTTTTTTTCTTTTTAATTTTTCACAAAATTGTTTTAAAAAATATAAATTTTCTTTTGCATGTGCTAATCGGCTAATTTATGGCGAGAATTTAGGAAAAAACACTATTTAAAATAATAATGTGGAAATAATGTGGTGGGTTTTTATATACCATTTACGATTTACTGTTTAGGCCAATCGTTGCATTTTATTTTGTGGCATCCATAATAACTAATCTATATGTTTTTCTATTTAAATATTGGCCATTTTTATTACCTTAAAAATTGATTATGCTTAAATAACGTATGCTTACATAAGTTCCCCCCGGGGGCACATGATAGTCTTTTTGGAACCTACTATTCCATTTAGACTGGTGTCTTGCGAGGTAAAAAGGAGCCCAGGCCTCTCAAAGGCTAGTAGGAGTCACCTGGACAATCCACATATTTCCACGGGAATCAGTACGCTCGCAGAGTTCACTATTTGTCTCTTTAGACAATTAGATGTTCTCTGGCTGATTATTGAGGTTGGTCCCTATATGGGAGTATCGTGGTGGTTGTGGTTTCGAGACCCTCGTGAGAGTTTGTGGGTCGGATCATTCATAATGAACACAATGAATGGTTCAGGTCCAGTGAGTATGAATGCCGTCGTGTTCTTAATTATATTAAGCTTCATGCGTTCTGGACCGGGAGTTGGAAAGTCTCCAACTCTTTAGCAAGGAGTGAAGGCTGCGGCCTACTTCGGGCTTTCGAAATTGCTACTAGGAGTGACCGGAGGATATACGTATTCGATGGCCTCCTAGGACGTGAATGACGTTTGCAAATCATTTAGTGGTTTGACCACCATCTGATTATGACTACCTAGTCGGTGCAGATGTAAATCAAATCACATCATCATGCTTAAATAAGTAGTTTAATTAATGTCACCTTATACAGAACTGAAATAAAATATTAATTTAACTTAATGGTCTTATTACTTGAAAGTGCTACATAACTACAAAAACATAATTCCGTGATGTACCATCAAACACTTCTTCTAATTACTTAAAATATTCCACAAAAATCAAACTCATTATTATTAAATAAGCCCCCGGTACATAATCATGTTGGTTGGAATAAGAATTAAAAAATGGAGTATCTCATCAAAAAAGTGTTATTTTCTGATGGATAAAAGGACTTTGAGGTTTGCATTTTGTTAATTCTAAGAAGCCATTTGCTATATTAGATTACTACTGATTATAGCAATAGAAAAGTTTTCCTGTTCAAAGAAATGCGTGTAATCTAGTCTTTGAAGGGTTTAATAGAATTTGACATTATAGAAGAAACAATCATTTATAAAACACATTTATAGAAAGCGATGTATAACACTATTCACAAATCACCAATTTGCAAAATTTTCGTTTTTGTAAATTCAGAGAACAGCCCTGGAATTATAATTTTTTAAACAAATAACGTTCTTTGCAATTAACAAAGAAATATTCCGCTTACAAAAAGTAGTTTAAACCCTATAAATTTATATTTAAACAATCAAATTTTTTCTTAAAGTTAAAAGATTATATAGGGAAGTTCAGCACAGTTTTGTAAATGACAGGTAGATTTTTAAAAATTCGTTGAAACTACGATGTTCACATCGTTTTAATTTGTATTTCTGAGGTGCACTACTTTAGAGACATTGTGGCGCCTAAGTCCGGTAAATTTATTCAATAGCCATGCGAAGGTTATTTATTGTAGTCATTTACAAACATTTTTTTAATAAAAATTGATGGAAATATGTATGCACTTATATATTTTAATTGAAATTTACTATTATAAGCAGAATTGACATGCACGTGGCTTTCTTTTTTTACATTTAATACACTCTAACCTTGAGAATTCGCAACATGTGTTTTTTGCTGCTAAAATTAAAGCATATGCATATACATACCCACACTATTTTCTTAATAATTCTATATTTATGTATTTTCTGAAATATTTCCGTGAAAAGTAATTTTTATATCATTTTTTTATTCTCTATACAGAGATAATTTTTGCTTGTTTATTCTCCCGCCAGTAGTTTTTGTTAGAACACAATAAAATAACAAAATGGGTGTGTTTTCATTCTTTAAATGATTGAAATAATTAATCAATTCAGATTTTCTTTTTTTCTTGAAGCTTAGCAACTGACTACTTCTTATGAGTGTTACAAAATTATAACAGCCCGTGAAAAGAAAACATTAGCTCCAAATATTTGTGTTTTACATTTTATCCTTTTTAAAATGCTTCTTAAAAGAGAACTGTCAGAGTACCTTAACGAACATCAATTCATCCATTTATATCTGATATGGTCAAATTGTTACTTTTCCTATTAGTTCGCTAGGCGATTGTTATTTTGATTAATTATTTTTTTAAGTATGTTAAATAAAATTGTTTGGATTTATTCCGGAAGTGTACATACCGAACAAAGAGCCACCAGTCACGGTTTACACCGAAAAAAATAACATCTTTTAATTGAAAACTACAGAAAGTTTAAATCAATTCTGATTTCTTGTGCAGACTTTATAACAAGGAACTAATTTTTAAAATCCGATTTAAAAAAATTTTGTTATTTTAATCCTCTAATATACGAACTACTCAGTAGCCTTTTTTACTTTTTATTGTTTCTTTCTTACTTATTATTCTTAAAAACTAAACTTATAATATAAATAGTGTTGCCAGAAATCTATTATTTAAATACACCACAATACTCCCCTTTTAAAATTTTCGATTTAACAATACAAATTTTAAGTTCACTTATTTTGACATTCCGTAAATCATTAGTTTCTTTTTCTTAAATTATACCTTTTCGGGGATACTGTTTGTAAGTTATCTGTTATATTTGGCATATTGATATTACATGATTCCTTTAAATTCTCATCTAAGCATGTTAATTTTTCCAAAGAATCAGAGATAGTACTAGACACTCGATTAGAATGTTCAAAATTGTTATAATTTTCACAGTTGTAACGTGCAATTATTTGGTTTACATGTCTTTTCCATAGTTTGTTTTCACATGTTCTCACAAGATAAGTTCGACTACCTATTTTTTTCAATACAATGCCTTTTTTCCATAAAACTTTTCCTGGAATTGAATAATCTTTTACCAAAACGTTTTTACGTTTTTTCGAGCCCTTATAATACTTTCTCTGTTCCTTTTGCTTTTTTATTACAAAACATTTAATATCTTTTTTACTTTTAGTTTTAATAGTTCTTTTTTCATTTAAAAGATGTAATCGTGTTCTTAATTTTCTTTTATTGAACATTTTAAAAGCTGGCGATACGCCTGTATTTGTATGTACTGTATTACGATAATCAAATAAAAATCTACATAGGACCTTGTTGAACTCTGACGCCGGCGCGTTGTGCAAATTACGTTTTAATGCCGTTTTAATTATCTTAACAGAATTTTCTGCTTGCCCATTCGTAGCTGGATTCCCTACTGGAGACGTCCTATGTTCAATACCATTCTGTTGCATAAAATTTTTAAACTTTTTTGAAACAAAAGCGGTGCCATTGTCGGAAACAATGATCCTTGGTAAACCAAAACGTGAAAATATTTCCAGTAGTGCGACTATAACAGCACTACTAGTTGTGTTTTTTCCCATATCGATGCACTCCAACCACTTACTGGTGCTATCGACTACCACCAAACACCAACGATTCATAAAAGGACCGAAAAAATCTAAATGAATTCGGGACCAAACCTCTTCGCTTCGTTTCCATGGTAACAATTCTTGTTTTGGTGGACTTTGGCTAGTAAATAAACACGATTCACAACCCCTTACAATGTTTTCCAAATCTTTACCTTGATATGGCCACCAACAACTTTTCCTAGCCATCGGTTTCATTTTTACAATAAGAATATTTTAATACGTTGAGCTAGTTTATGTCATTTGCAAACTTTTCGATTAAGACTTCATAAAATAAGTTTGAAAAACTCTTTGAAAACCAAACTTAAAAAACAAAAACTTTGCATTTTGTCCGTCCTTTGACAGTAGCATAGACCACTTCGTCGTGTCCATAATAATTAATATACTTCATCTGTATATTATAGTTCTAAAATATTGAACATTTTCATTGCCTTAAAAATTTATCATGCTTAAACAATGCATGCTTAAATAAGTAATTTTATTAATTAATGTCACCTTATGCAGAACTGAAATTAAGTATTAATTTAACTTTAATGGTCTTATTATTTTTTAATTCGCTGAAATTGTTCAACTACTAAAAGACTACTTCTACGTCAAAGACCTTCTAATTACTTTAAATATACGAGCAAAATCACACTCAATTCTTATTTAATAAAAACCGGTACACAATCATATTGCTTGAAACGAAAATTTAAATGTCTATCAATCTTTCAGAACACCGACTGCTATTTCTTTTAGTAGTTTTACCAAATTATTACTCAAGAATATGTTGTTATAGGTCAAAACACTTGAAAATATTACAGCCATCTGTGTATAAGATTGGGAGAAAATCTGAATTTAGTGGGAGAAATTTCTCAATTTAGTTAAAGAGCTTACGCATAGATCTACTATGGGTGATATAGGCATTACGAAATCCGAAGCTCTTGATGTTTTTAGCATAAAAATTCAGTGTGATGTTCAATGGACTAAACACATTTTTCAGGTTTCTAAAGAAGCTTTCAAGTGCCTCGGTTTTCTAAAGCGGTGTAAAAGATACTTCACTCTATCCGATCTCCATAGTATCTATACCACCTATATCCGTCCAAAAATGAAATACAACTTTAATGTATGGGCCGGCGTTCCAAAGTCTATTTTGGGGTTACTCGACCGCGTACAGGAGAGGACCAAGAGGCTCATTGGAGACAGTAGGGTATCCAACTCTATTGATTCTCTAGAGCATCGACGCAATGTGGAATGCATTTCACTGTTCTATCGTTACTACAATGGTAAGTGCTCTAATGAAATTAGGGAATTTGTTCCCGATACTCTTAATTTCTTAGTTTTGGCACAATGCATTGCATGTGTAGGGGTCATCCCCTGAGTGCTGGTCCGAAAAAAACTGGCCGTGTGCCAAATTTACGAACTAGAGCTTGAAAAGTAGTTTCCAAATTTCGTTTAATAGCTATTTCACATTTGTTTTTTATAAATTACCAGTCACCAAACTTGAACCTTAAAGTTAACATATGAATCCTAATCTTATCTAAGAAGTGTCTAAGAGTTTAAGTAAATCAGTTCAAAAATGTTTAAAAAACGAGTATATCTTTTGCAGGGGTTAAAATATTTAAGAAATTCCCACATATCCGACATGTTATAAATATGTTATTTGTTTTATAATTATAATTATCATTTTTATTTATTTTTTTTTTGTATTTTATGATACCCGAATTTCAATGATCCAGTACAAATAATGAAGAATAGCTGTTATAATTTTTATCGTAACACATTGTTTTTCACTAATTTCTTCTTACTTATTTTTTTACTTTGTTTGTTCTATAATTTTTTAAAAAGCCCATAGTCTTATGGCATCCACAAAACCATTTTTCTGTTGTTTATCAGTTTAAATAGAACGGTAAAGATTCTTATACTTTAACTGAATGTTATGAGAATTGCGTGCAGTCGAAAAAGCAAAAAGTGAAGAAAGAAAAACTTAAACACCAAATAACTGTTGTTTTCTTTAAAGTTTCGAGTTTGCCATGAAATATTTTTAGATATAGTATTTAAATAAACAAATGTTTTTATATTTTGAGTTTAACACCCACCAGTAATCAAAACCCTTGGTGGACGACCATTGTGTACAAAACGTTTAAAAGCTGCTCTGGCTTTTGGCGCCACGCTTCCTTTACTCACAGTGCTTTGCACCACTGATGTAAAACATTTTCCAAACATTGAAAAAAAATCACTAAATTCAAATTAAAACAACTTTTCACTTGTTTGCCTCTCGGTTCAACTTTTACTTGGAACAAGTTTTAAATGAATCAAAAAAGATGCGTTCCTTAACGTTCCGAAGAATAAATTTCCACTACTGATTCAGACTGAATAAAATATTCAACTGATTTCACTCTTATTATAATAATTTCAATATTTTCCAACAGAATCAAAATTGTGTGAGTTTGTTTTCGTCATGTTTGTTGTTTTTCTACAAAGAACTTGCCAATTGCTCGTCGTTCGTTAATAAATATCGTCATCGCCAACAAAAAATAACAGCATCGTGTCACAGTGTTGTTGTTATTTTTTTTATCTGAAAATCTAAATGTGCAAAAAACAGAACACAGAAAAATCCGAAAGACTTATTTAACTGTACCCCCATAAATATGGCACACATTTGTCCTCACACATCAGGAAGTAAGTGAATCTCTCATTCTATTAAAGTTGCAATTATGTGTTTGAAGTGCACTTTTTTCTATTAAAAATTCATTAAATTATTTTAAACGTTTTAGTTATTTTTATTGCTAATAAATGTGTATCTGTATTTGATGTTTATTCTATTTTGAAGTTCTATAAGTACATATATATTTTGCTTTGGTATCTGCAAAAATTATGGCGGCAAACTTTATAACACGCACACACACACTTATTCTCTTAATTATAAAAATATGAAATTAAAAAAAAATGTGAAGAAATTGCTACAAAGTTGGAAAAATTAACTTTTTGCAATAAGAAGTTTGTTTTCTACAACAAAATATAACAGAAAATTTAGATTAAGATGATTCAAATTTTGATCGTATTACGAAAAGTTCAGAAATTATGAATGAAAAATTATATCTGGCAAATGTCCACCACGACCACACTGACAGATGTCGATTCTTTCATCAAATTTTTTTAATCACTTTTTGGCAAAATGGCGGTCCTATTTCATTAACCCCATCACGGATTTTGAGTTTAAAGGCTGAAATCGATTCAATTGGCTCCGTATGGACTCTGCCCTTAATATAGCTCCACAAAAAGTAATCCAGTGGTATTAAATCACACGACCTGACTGGTTACTTAACTGCTGATTGTCGTGAAATTATGCGTTTGGAAAATTTGGTTTGCAATAAATTGGTCGTTTCATTGGCATGTGGCACCGTCCTTTTGAAACCACATGTCGGTGACATCCACGTCGTGAATAATAAGTCAAAATTGTATTCGAATCTCGCGAAAGAGGGATCCATTGATCCCGCCTCATCTTCGAAACAAAAACGGCTCAATCACACCTGCAGACCACATATAGTTATTTTCGGAAAGATAGGAAACTTATAAAAAGTCAAGTAGTTGAATTTAATCTGAAAAAATTAAAAATACTAAAAGCAAAATAAATAAAATTTAAAATTTATTTTTTTATTTGTTGTTATATTTATTTCAATATCAGTTTTCTGTGCGAAAATACTTTCAAATGTTACATTTAACTTACCGAGACATAATAGAATATCTGGAATATCTGCCTATAACGGTTTAAAAAGGATATATGCATACGTAATATTCAAATCTCTATGGGTACACCCTTAAATTATTAATTTTATTTGTTCTTATTGTTGCGAAGATGGTTTAAGTTTAAAAAAATAATTATCAGTAAAAAAGTAAACGAAACGACCCACTATGAATTTTACAAACTATATATGTTTCAAAGAAATTTTATACACACAAGAGAACAGCAACATACTTGTAAGAAATTCTACCAAATAAGTGAACAAGAAAAAACAACAACAGCTAACACAGAAGAAAACAAAACACACAGCCACGCAGATGCATAAACTAAATAAACTAAATAATAATAACAACAACCATATGGGGTTTAAAAGAAATATTATTATATATACGAGAACAACTTAAAACAACAAAGTTACCATCGTGTTTATTTTGTGTGTATTGTAAGTAAATAAGTCGTTTAATATAACATAAAACTCTAAAGTATTGTGTTATTATTTTGAAATCAAAGAACTCAAAATAATAACCGTAACATTATTTTATTGTTGCAGTACTGATTATCATCAAAAGAACTTTTCCGCAAAAACAGCAAGTGTCTAACAGAGGACTGTGACAGATAGACGGACATTTTAAACAAAAGGACTTAATTTTAATCAAAGATAGCCAATACACCTAAAAAAGGAGTCTACGTTTTTAATCTTTTTGCTATAAAACCATAAAACTTAAATTTGGCGAAAAGTAAAAACAACCAAAAATTCGAAGTTTTAGACATTGAAAATTTACCAAACAATGTTCACAATAAAGGTAAAATACCATAATAAAAATTTAATATTCACAAAAAGCACTTATCGCTCGAAATATCTTAACTTCATAAAAAAATCAAAAACTCACCAGCAGTGAAATTTTATTGTACAAAAAAAGTTTAATAAAATTCGAAATATTTTAGATAAGAGTGAAAATTCACTTTCAAAGATCAAAATTTACACTATATTCACAAAATATTTTAATTTAATATTTAATAATAGAGGGCTTTTCAACAAGAAGTTTGTTTTCTAAAACAAAATAAAACAAGAAATTTAGATTAAGATAATTCAAATTTTGATTGTATTACGAATCAATTTTGAATGAAATTTCAAATACTACAACCACGCTGTGATGTTTTTTCTTTTTTTTTCATTTATTCATTCATTATTCATTTATTATTCATTTATTATTGAACAAATTTATCTTCTAATTTCTAAACCCGCAAAGCTTTTATGCTTGTCTGCATTTGTCGATTCTTTCATCAAAGTTTTTAATCACTGTTTGGAAAAACATTTTTTTGCAATAAATTGATCGCGGCACCGTCCTGTTGAAACCACATGCTAGTGATATCCACGTTGACAATAATAGGCCAAAATTGAGTTAGCGTGATCATTCAACCGTTACCGCATTTTCAGCCTCATCTTCGACAAAACAACGGCCTAATTATGCCTCCAGACCACATAGCCCATCATACAGTGACACGTTGAGCGTGAAAAGGCTTTCTAATAAACGCTCTAGGATTTTCAAAAGCCCAAATGGAGCAATTTGGTTTGCTGACATACCCTGACAATTGAAAATGGGCTTCGCCTGAAAAAATGAGTTTTACTAAAAATCAGCCGGTTGTTCTTGAATGAATTGAACGAATCTACGGCGATGTGGATGTCAGTTGGTTTTAATTTCTGTGGCAGTTGAACCTTGTAAGGCTTCAAAGTTAAATCCTTACGCAAATTTCGCCATGTGGTGGTTTTAGATTATCCCAATTGTTGAGAACATCGAGGAATTGAAAAATTTGGATTTGCTTCAACACTGAGGCTCACAGGTACGATATTTTTAGCTGAACGACCCGGTCGAACACGCGTTAACACGCACATTTTTTATCGAGTCTGTCGACTCAAATTTAACGACCAAATTCTTAATAGCGGTCTCAGAAGGACGATTATGTTGTCCGAAAATATCATAAATTTTATGAAATGTAACTTTAACAGAACCACAATTTTCATATTTTAATGTGATATTCGTGCGAAATTTAATTCATTGTAACAATTACCGAATACGTCAAGAAACAAAACATGTTGTTGGCGTTGCCACAATTGAAAACAACTGCGTGTTGAAAAACCCAATATTTAAATTACTTTAAATTTGACTAAAGATAAAATAAAATTTCACAAATTCAAAAATTGACAACTAAAGAAAACGTGGATACCGCGAAAAATGATGAAGTCACAAACAAGAATCTACTGAAAAAACAAAATCTTTAAATTTAAAGTGTAATGGAGAAGAGTGTGCTAAAAAAAAGCCAGAGTCTGCTTTAAACATAGCTAATGCTGTCAAATGTCAATCACAATTCAAAAGCAAACTTTAAAATACATACATTCTTTAAAAAGGTGGTGTAAATATGAAACGCTTTTCTTATTTGTCAATATGGCGTCTTAACAACCCACATATTGCTCCTCTAAGACTCCAGTGAGGTTTGAACCTTTTGTGCTTATTTACAATATAAAAAGGAACATTTTTCTATGTCATCACGTTCTATGAGAAGGAAAACATTCTAGAGGAGTTTTAAATTGTCCTCGGGTGGCTTTACTTCCCCAAGCCTTTCTGTGACTTTCTATTATGTTTTTATCGTCTGCTATTAAGCTACTATTTTGTAAGCTAGGGCCTTTCTACATGAGGCCCTAGCTTATACGATTATTTTATAGAAAATCGATTATTAAATAAATTTTATTTTTACATATTCTATATTTGTTTTCAATAAAAATTTTATTTGAATTTGTGTTATCAGTAAAATGACACTAGTCGACAATTTTGATTAGTTTTTTTTTAAGAATTTCAGTTGTAAATAACTCCTGCTTATGAAAACAATTCGAAAATTTAAAAAAAGCACAAAAATAATGGTTTATGGATTAATGTGTGGTGATATAAAATTACGTCTTATACTTATATAATTAACACCAATATTTTTACTTTCGCTATATTTTAAAACCTTCAAATAACAAATACATATATTGTTGGTATTAAGTTGTTTGGATATGTTCCGCTAGTAAATGAAATAATGTGTCATTTTCCTTAGTATAAACCGTCATTGCTGGCTATTTGTTCGGTGTGACCGACAAGCGCTTTTGATGTGATGACATCATTGTTAAGCCGTGTTCTGGATTGTACTGGTGAGTCAGTGCTCATTTAGGTTTTAGTAGTTCTTTCTTTAGGGAGTAGATCGCCCACCAATTGGCATTTTATGCGGGGCTAATGTAATATTTCCTTCTTTTATTATTATCCATTTAAGTGTGTCCGTCTGAGGGAGTTTTTCGTTTGTTCAAGTTTAAGAGTAGTTTTAGTGGTGTGAAAATTGTTTCCTAAACTTGCCCTTTTTAAACTTACGTACCATTCTACACTACATATTACTCCGATTAAACCGAATTATTCCATGTCTTGCTTAGCAAACATGTCCTATTATTCTACTTAAGCTTCTTGTCATAAAACGCTCCTTATTTCCTTTTACTCGACTCTTTAACATAATGTTATGTTTGTTATATTGTTACTTTCCTCACAAGCTGAAGCTCCACTTAAACCACGATTTGCTTATATTTATTACACAGGTACGTTAACCATCTAACCTGATGTTCCTTAAAACAGCTCGTCTACCGTGGCTCCACAACAATCGTTTCCTTTTCTATTTCTTTGCTTTTACTACACAGATGTACATTGCCTTTTTTTATCTATCTCGTCTATTGCTATAAAATACAGGTTCCTTTGCCAACTGCTACACCATAATTTATAATCTAGAATCCGTGAGATTGGAACTGATGTTTCCCGTTAATTAAAAAGGGCATAAACAACAGTTTTTAACATGTCGATTGCGACTATTTAAAAATATTTATAATAATACATCCTCTCTATATTCATGGCGCTTATAAGACTACCGTAGCCAACGCGTTTTTATATGTTTTTATATGTGTTAGTTGACAGTTAATTTTCGCCTATCCTTCTACTTTCACCACCAGTTTCATCTTTTCTCTATCCCTTTCCTAAGGAAATTAGCACGGTACTTGACTAAATAGGCATTGTTGCCTGAAGTGCTACTTCTCTTTAAAAAAAAAAATTAGCCTCTTGGCCCTCTCTTGTAGGCGGTTGAGCAACTTCAAAATAGACTTTGGGGATACATGAGAGCCGTATTCGATTTTTAAACGGATAAAGGTGGTATAAATAGTACGAAGATCGGATGGAGTAAAGTTATTCAGCTCTGTTATTCTTATCTAAGGCATAATCCAAAATTTTTACAGACAGCATAGGATTTTACTGCTATGGGCATTATATATGTACATCGTGAGGTCATCGATAAATTGAATAAAATACACAGACGATAAAGGAAGGTGAAGAAAAAATTATTTGGATAATAGGACATGCTTTTATATTTTTCTGTTTTTGCTAGCTTGTGTAATTGATATTGTTAATGCAAAAACAACCATTTTTAATAACAAATTACAACAACTTTCATCTTGAAATTGTTTTTAATAATAGAAGTTTATCAGGAAATTGATTTTATTTATACTTTGTAGACGTTAGCCTTTGTTTTTTATAGGTAAATTCAGTATCTGTTGCTCTATTAAAAATTCATTCTCTGTAAAAAAAATGCAATTTTCATATTTCGTAAATTTTCTGTTTAAATACATTATCGCACACTTCATTCATGCAATCCAGTTGGCGTATTGCATTTCTATTAAAGCAGAAGTAGTGATACAGTTCATTAGTAGTTCATTATTGGAGGCATTATTTGGTTATTTATTTTAATAAGTTGGCATGATTCTCAAAATACGTAGGGGCTTTCATGAGCACTAATAAAAAGTATGTATACAACAAACACAATATGCATATCAAGTTTATGCCTTAAGGAACTTCGTCTTTACTTGACCAAAGAATAAGTTAAAAAATCGTCTTCCTGAGAAATGTATTTCAAACTAATTAGGTGAAAGCTACCTAATATCTCACAGATATTTTTGAGTAACTTTGCTTCAATTTAAATAATCAATAATGATCTCATACTGGTACTTCGTTAAATGCTTGAGAAACGTCGATAAAAAGAGCAGTTCATAATTTTCTTTTATCAAAGATTCCTTTTACTACATTTTCGATAAAAAGTCGATAAAAAGAGCAGTTCGAAATTTTCTTTTATCAAAGATTCTTTTTACTACATTTTTTTATCTTTTTTGTTCAATGTTTACATGCCCAACTATAATCTGCATAAGCTGGCTTAAGCTAATGTCAAAACTTGAACGAAAAGTCCGTCAAATGCTTAAGCAAATCATTAAAGACTTTTAGGTGACTATATTGTACTTACATGAATATAGAAATTATTATGCACAGCTGCACATTTGTTTTATTCGTACTTTTGCAAAAAATAAATGAAATTTATTAAAAAAAAGCCGTTTAATAATCATATCTTGTATGCTTAATACTATCCTTATACAAATTTATAATTTTTTTTAAGTTGTGAGAAAATTGCGAAAGAGAAATTACACATATATCGCTGTTTGTATATATAGGCAAAACGTACTAAAAAATGCAACTGTGTGCATCATTGAATTTATAAACAATAAAAAATGAAATTTTGTTGCAAATTGTGGGTTAAAAAATGGAAAGGAAATTCAAATGTTTAAAGGCCCTTAAGTTATTACACTCCAAGGTTGAGACTAGTTCTTCAACGTTATCACGAGTACTACAAAATAAAGATTTACATTGTAAAAAATATTCAATATTAATGCGGGGTGCGAGAGAGCTTTTCAAAAACGTCATAGGCTGCAATTGTGCCCATTCCTCAATATATCTCATTCCACTGCCTGATGGAGCTTCCATCCTCTTCATTTCCTTGCAGAAACTTTCCCGTAGTATCTTCCATCTGTGTTTGCACTCTGCGATTTTATAGACCAGTATGAAAATGAAAAAACGCAAACAAAATTCGTCAAGGTATTACTTACGATTTTACTGAATTTTTCTGCTACTTCTTTCCATGCTCGTTCCTTTGCATTGCCGTTATAATAAAACACATCTCTTTTGTCATATAAGCAATTTTTTTTTTGTACATTTTATATTAAATTCATGCAAAACATTTTTTCGCTTTCGCCCTCCATTGGAATTTGTTTACTAATGTATCAATTACACAATGCAAAACTAGCTGTTCCCGTACGGAATGTGCGATCAGTTTTGTACTTTGCTTAAGCAAATTACATTTGACGAAATTTTTTGTTAAGTACATTATAGTTTACCACATATGATTATTAGGTATTTGCACATTTGCTTAAGTTGCCTTAAGCCAGCATATGCATAATATAGTTGGGCCTTACTTCTTTTTTTTATGTATATCTTTATTTGCAATCTATTTTACAATAATAAGCAAATTTTATAAATTTAAGCAAAAATAACGTGTCTTATTGACTCCAGAGGGGACAATAAAGTAAAGTATATGTGTACTTACGTACATCAAAATATAGATTTAACTTGTATTTTCGGTGGAAAATAATAATTAATATGTATTATTTACAAAATTAAGATCAAATTAAATAAATGGCAGATCTAGTACATGATTTCGTTTAAGTCTTCTGACATCATCAGTTTCATCTAATAGTGTGATTGCCAAAATATTAGTATGATTACTTAGTCTTTCTAAATAATTAGAACTAAATTTTTTAATTTCAAATTTTAAGAACGGTATCTTTAGATCATTATGTAAAGCCTTGTTAGTTAAGTAAAAAGGCGCGTTTGTAATTAGTCGTAAAACTTTAGACTGAAATCTTTGTAATATTTCTATGTTTGAATTGCTGGCAGTTCCCCATAGCTCTACGCCATAGGTCCAAATAGGTTTCAATATCGTTTTGTAGAGCAAGACTTTATTTTCCAATGATAATTGTGGTCTTGGTCCAAGCAGCCAGTACATTTGCCTAAGTTTAATGTCTAGTTGCTTCCTTTTAGCTTTTATATGCGCTTGCCATGTAAGACGTCGATCTAATTTAAGACCCAAGTATTTTACAACATTACCACTAGGAATTTCTGTGCCGTTGAGGAAAACTGCTGAACAACTCTCTCTTCTTGTTGTAAAAGTAATATGGTTTGATTTTTGGATGTTAACAACAATGTTCCATTTATTGAGCCAAAGGTAAAAGCTGTCCAGTTGTGCTTGTAAGGTTCTTGAAGCTTCTGAAGGTGATAGATTAGAACATAAGAATGCCGTATCGTCCGCATATGTTGCAACAGTTACACTATCGCTTGATGGCATAGGCCTTACATCTAAATGCAAATTTAATATACACTTTTGCGTACAAAATTAGTGAACTTAACTTTGATATTCGCTTACTGTGACATACAAACGATAAAAAAGTGTTACTAAACGTGGTCAGCAATATCTAGTTGGTATTGGTAATGGCAATCGGTGGCTCAACTCATATGTTTGTTTGTGTATTGAAAAACGAAAACAAAATAGAATAATTTAATAAGCTGTAAGAAATGTAAACAAATATAGCATACTCTTAAAAACGAAATTAATTAAATGGATTAAAATAATTGTAGTTTTATATTCAGGCAAGTTTTTGGAAATGATGCCTGAGGATTTCTGTAGATAAAGTGCTTAAACTAAACTTGAATCGAAAAGAATCTGGGAATACTGTTTTCATTTACTGGCGGGGAAAATATAAACAACATAATACCAGAATCTGGGAACACTTTATAAATTGTTATTGTGAATTGCATTATCACACTTGTTGTTATTCACATACTTGCGAAATGTAACGAATGTGGATGTTAATTATAAACATTGACCTCTAGTAATATTTTGTTTGCTAATTGTGACTGAAAATTTAAAAGAAATATTTATGAAGGTAATTTAAAAACTAATTAATTAATACAAAATTTTAAACATATTGTATAAAAATAGTTCTAGTCATGACAAACATATTCTCAGCGACGACACACTAAATGTGAAACGCAACATAAAGAATTTATTTTTCTATAGTGTTTGACGATTACAGCAGTGGGGAAATTTACTGAGTTCATAAATACATTTAATTTTTCGCCTTAAAGAATTCGTATATCAAAATTCTCTAAATTGTGCAACATAAAATTAATTTCTCCGTTGCTACACGCTGTAAAAAGTTATATTGTTATCAAGATAAAAGGAAATAATTATCAGTAAAAAAGTAAACTAAACGACCTAGTGTGCATTTCACAAACACCAACATGTTTAAGAAATTTGACGAAATAAACTAAACAACAGAAAACAAAAAGAACTAACACAAAACAAAAGCAAAACACACAGCCAAGCAAGCGCCTAAACTGACTGATAATAAAAATATAAGGTGATGTTAAGGTAGAATATTCTTGTATATGCAAGAACCGCTTAAAACACTTGTTGCGCAAACGTGAAAAATTCATCGTTAATCGTTGAGAAAAGTTTACAAAGTTACCATCGTGTTTATTTTTTATGTATTGAAATTGAATAAATTCTTTAATTTAAAAGTTTAAACCAGACAACACTGTTTATCTTTCTGATATAAGTGCTAGTGCCAAAACATCATTGGTTTAAAAAATTTCGACCAAGCTTTGCTGCGATGTAGCCTAAGAAATTTAGTTTTGTCAGTAAGAAAGTAGGAGAGTATTATTTTTTTCCTTACTCGTGTAGAATGCGTGTCTTAACCCTCTCCCTTTCATTATAGGGCTGTAGGCGCTCCACAATGTATTCAAGCTGACCATTACTCTTTGGGTTTCCATAGAGTTTACCGTAAATGCGTCGCTATAGCCAGTCCAGTAGCACAATTACTCTGTGGCTATATCACGATTTAAACTCATTAAATACAGTAAATTTAGTAAATAGGTGCCTCCGTAGGCTAGGTACTAGGTACTAGCTTGTCAGTATGGGGGTTGTGGGTTCGATTCCCAACGAAGACCTTGGTGCTGGTCAGCGACCGACTATCCTTCTACTTTCCCCACCTGCTTCATCTTTTCTCTATCCCTTTCCTAAAGAATGTAGCACGGTACTTGACTTAATAGGCATTATTGCCTGAAGTGCTAATTCTCTTAAAAAAAAAAGAAAAAATTCTTTAAATTATCTTTTATTAAGGGAATTTTAAAAACATAAATATTTGCACTTAGCTGACTCGAAAACTTGGTTAACTAGTCACAAGAAACTAGCTTGGCCCTTGAAATTATTACAGTGTATTTTTCTTTAACTATAAATTGAAAACAAAAAAAGCAATAAAATTATGTATTTTTTCCAAAAGAATGCACCTTATGTTATTAAATTATTATTTTCCAAAAAAATATAAATTTTTGGTATTCATTAAAAGTAAATTTTTGTATAAACGTGTACATTTTCACCGTTTATTTTTGTGCAAACCAGCCAAGCGCGTTAAGTGACTGAGTGATTAATAGTTGTATGCGTAGTTTTTGTAAAGGAAATTTTGTCAGTTTTATGTAATAAGTCACTTAATATTTACTTTTAAACTACATACGTATTATTTAGAAAGCGAAATTAAATTTATATATAGATATATGCTATTTTTATTTTTCAATTTTATCTAGAAAAAGCTTTTCAGGTTGTTTACAAAATTTTCTTATGTGTTATATATTTTCTCAAAGGGAAAATAATTAAAAATTGTTAAGAAAAGTTTTAATGGTTAATAGGATATTTTTTATTTATTCAATAATATTCAATAATATTCAACAATATAAAATGTTGTTTATTGACAAAGAAAATTTGTGAATTAATGCGTAAATTAATAAGAGAAATTGATTTCAATTTGAGTCATAACCATTACATTAATAGACAGCCACTGTTTGGGGCGCTTTATAAACGGTAATAATTATTAGTCCATTTGTTGTCAAATAAAGATGGAAAAAAGCAATGTAGACAACATTTTTTGTATCCAAATTGAGTGCTAATTATCGTTCTTACATGTCGCTGCAAAGAATGAATAGATAATACACACAGGTGATAAACATTTGAAAAACAGTATTAATCACATTAGGTGCGATTCCGGACTCAACTTTGGGATCCCGCGGGATCCCAATTATACCGAAAACTGTTCCCGTACAGCAAGATTAAGTTACAGAGAGTAATTTTGAGAGAATAACATTCTTCTGCATAGCCTAAACTTTTTCGTTGTGTAGATTGGTAAAATTGTTTAAAATCGGTGTTAAGAATTTGGTCTATAAATTTGAGTCGACAGGCTCGATTAAAAAGGTGCAAACACCAACGCGTGTCCCATCAGGTCGTTCAACCGAAAACATTGCAGCCGTGAGCCAAAGCAAATGCAAATTTGTCAATTCATTGAAGTTCCCAACAATTGGGGTTCCCCAAAACCGCCACATGGCGAATTTGTTGTTTTATTTTGTTTTAGAAAATAAACTTCTTATTCAAAACCCCTTTATGTTATTGAAATTATTTCTTTTTTTGTAAATTTTCGATAAAGTTTCTTTCCTATCAAATTTTGCACAACTGTTCTGTTTATTGGAACTTATTCACCAAAGATCGAAAAATAAGAGCAAGTACTGTAATTTTATATTTTTCATAGGCGAACATATCGAGGTCTCGTCAAGAGAAAGGAAATTGATTGATACACTTTTTAATGTACAGCCTACTGTCAAGACAATCAAACCTATCTTGCTAAATGACTTTATCACATGATTCATTGATTCCATGCCTTTCACCTTGCCAGCGGAAATTGCAAGTCATTATTACGCAGCAAAATACAAGGTCATGTTAAAATTTATATGATAAACAAAAACAAATTAACTTGTAGAATTGTATAAAAGAATATTTTTTGAAAACAAAATTATTTTGAATTTTATTTTATGGACGTGAAAACCTGATGAGCTTTAGAGCAATAATAAGTTGCTAATCATTATACAAATCGTTTCTCTCTTAATGAGAGTAATTTTTGTTTCCTGATGTACCTCATTAAAAGAAACAGTAAAATTACCTATTTGCTGCTGCTCATCAGTGAATTTTACTCAAATTTCATTAAGTTTCCCTGAAATAGGTAATGCAGACTTTAGTCTGTTAGCTTCTCCGATTTACAACTCCCTGAAAAGTATCCGTAACACAGTAATTCAAATAAGGAGCAATTTAAACTGTTAAGTCATCTGTTTTTTCTTTGGACCAGCACTCGGGAGATGACCCCTACACATGCAATGCAAGACTACTGCAGCTATGGCGGCTTTTTATATGTGTTGGTTTACTTCCCTTTAATTCTATTCACACATAAAACGTTTTTTATTGGCTAGAGTAATAAGTTTTTTTTTTCCAATGCATTAATGACCGAATTAGGAAATTAGATTATGGAGAGAAGGAAAGAGGGACAGCAACAACTTCTAGAGTTTATTCCACTTACAGACTATTCTGCTAAAAAAAATTTCGCTATAATGAAGTGGTTTTATATTTAATTTATACTTGTGATATGCCTGTGAGTAGTATTATGCACACATCTACATTTGCTGATGACACAGCCTGTTTTAGTGTGCACGAAGACCCGCGCGAAGCATCTCAAAATCTTCAAGAGCATATTAGCCAGCTAGAAACATGGAGAATAAAGGTGAACGAACAAAAGTGTGTTCATATAACGTTCACACTGCGAAGGGATACTTGTTTCCTCATTCGAATCAATAACGAAATTGTTCCGGAACATTCGCATGTGAAATACCTTGGTATACATCTTGATTGACGACTTACGTGGAAGAATCACATTGAAGCAAAGCTGACTCAGATGAAGCTAAAATTGGCTCAGATACATTGGCTCATTGGTAGAAATTCTACCCTGAGTCTGGATTGCAAACTTTTATTGTACAAGTCTCTTTTGAAACCAATATGGTGCTATGGAATCCGGCTATGGGGCTCTGCATCAGCTTCTAATGTGGAGAAGATCCAACGCAGACAAAATACAATTTTGCGCCTATTAACATCAGCTCCATGGTACGTTAAAAATTCTAACATCAATCGGGACTTAAACATGCCACTATAGTGACTGCTGAAATAGCTAAATACGCAGGAAAATACCTAACAAAACTCGAAACCCTTCCTAATCCACTTGCTCGCAATATATTAAACTTTTGTGGTCACATTCGCCTAAAAAAGAGGGACACTAAGGATCTAGTTGTCAGCGCTACAGATGAAGCGTCTTGAGCATCATTCATTTTCTGCCACTAGGTGTATGTCTGACATTGGTCGGGCTTAAAGATTATTGCTAGATTTAAGATTTGACAACTTATTGTTATTTCATATTTGAAGATTCAATAAATAACAAAAGAAGGGACAAAAAAAATAATGAAGTGGTGCGACTCACCAGCCAATAAACTAAAAATGGAAAGGGCTCTAAACGTAAAAATGTGTGAATAACGGGAAGCAGTTTCCTTCTTTAGAGCACTTACCATTGTAGTAACGATAAAACAGTGAAATACATACCATATTTCATGCTCTAAAGAATTAATAGAGTTGGATACCCTACTGTCCCCAATGAGAGTCTTGACTCTCTTCTATACATGGTCGAGCAACTCCAAAATAGTCTTTGGGGCGCTGGCCCATACATGAGAGTTGCACTCTATTTTGAGACGGATATAAGTGATATAAATAGTAAGAAAGCTTCTTTAGAAACTTGAAAAATGTGCTTAGTCCATCGAACAACACACTGAAATTTTATGCCAAGAACATCAAGAGCTTCCGATTTCGTAATACTTATATCGTCCATAGTAACAGATGCAGCATCATCTCCGAACACAGATTTATGCGTAAGCATGCAACATTACAAATTACGGGCATTAAAATCGACTCTATTTACACGATCCTATTCTGAGATTGTTGCAAAATTATGATTGAGCGTATTATTTATGTTCCACGTTTTGGATCTCGTCTCTAACTCGTTCGGTCTATTACTAAATGAATACGAATGACAAATGGTGCTGTTATCTGCGAAAGAGTATATAGGCGATTTGCTGCGGTGTCTTCTGACTTTTTGAATTGGAAAAAAAACTTCAAAAGAATATAGAGTATATCTGCCATATCGTGCACTTCTTTATGACTGGAATTTCTACTATAGTATTTCACCAATCTGGAGCCATCAGAGTAAAAATTAACATTTCTTTTCTTATCAAACAGTTCGATGTTTTAAATCAAAAGTTATTAAAATAAAAATAATGTATAAGAGAAGACAGGGAATACAATCAAAGAGAAATGTTATTAAAAACAATTATAAATAACTTAAAAAACGTAGGTAAAATATATAAAATTTGTCAAAAAGCCACAATACGCATGTTTCATATATGAGTATCTTACCATAAATCGAGAATTATTAGACAATTTTATATCTACATACATATGCACGTTTGTACATTATTAACAAGTTCATAACTTAGGCAATTTTATTCTCAATTATGTTCAATAACATTTTTCAAAGTACTCTTAAACAAAGAAATTGTTTTCCATTAAATTAAACACTTTGAAAAACAAAAAAATTATAAAATTGTTTTCAAATATTAAACATTGATTTCAAAAATATAAATTTGTTTCAAACATAATTGGAAAATTTAAACCCTTATTACTCATTTAATAGTATTATTTAAATTAAATAAGGTTTTTTAAGATATTTAAGAGCGAGTTAAATATCACTTTTATACACCAACAAAAAAACTTGCGTTTTCAGTAAAAATGATCAAGTGATGATGTTTGGTTATGCTAAAAATAAATAGTGTCTTTAGTTATTCGATTAAAATGTTTTAGCGGGAAACTATGTTTTATGTTTTTAAAATAATTCTTTTTACATTTTGTCAAGTTCAATCATTCATTTTGTTTAATGGCCTTTGTTGCCAATAATGGCAGCGCAGCGCTTCGTCATTTCACCCACGACTCTTTCACTATAGCCCATCCTTCGGCTCATTATTAGTGGGTTTTTTGGATACACATTTCTTTACGTCAGTCCAAAGATACCCTTTTGGGTTCAAGTCAGGTGTTTGCGCTGGCTACTCCATGACCTCAATATTGTTGTCCACGAACCACTGATGTGCCTTTCTGCTTGTATGTTTTGAGTCATTATCTTGTTGGTAGACCCAAATCAAGCAAAACATAACATTGTTTAGTATATCAACGTAAATATGTTGATGCATTTAACATTTATTTACTAAAAAGTTGTGACATTTTTGAGCAAAGAGTTTGAATCGAGATAATTTACTATCAAAATAGTGATATATTCACTATATCGAAACAGTGAAGGTAGGCAAATTGAAAAATAATCGTGTACAAGTATTAATAGTCCAATGAAATACTGACTTGACCGAATTAGGCAAGTAACTTCCGTATCAAACAAAAATAATTCTTCATTCTTGAAAACATGGAAATCTACAAAACAAAAACTTTTAACAGTGATATTATAAACGAACAGTTAAAACAACCTCAGACACAATTTTCACATCTCTAAAACTACTCATAGACTTGAACAAACGAAAAACACGTTCAGACGGTCACATGTACCTTGATAATAATAAAAGACGGAAATATTGAAAATTAACACCGCATAAAATGCCAGGTAGCGGGCATTCACCTACATGACTAGATACGACCTTAAAAGAAGAACTACAGTACTTTTCGCTTATAGTGACGTCGCTTATAGTCCATTTATCGATATAGTCCAAAATATACGTTTTTGCAGCCCTCTATAAGTGAAGTTCATACAAAATATTAACGATATAGTCCCTTAGCGATATAATCACATTTGACATATATGCCACCTATGTGTAGTTGTTTAAATTATTTAGGATATTGTCACATACATTTAGATCAAATTAGCTATTTAAGCAACAAACCAATAAAATGTACAAAAAATCAATGGTAAAATACGATCGTGTTGTTTATTTTGACATTTTCGTTTTTTAACGATATTTAATCAATGGTGCTTTGAAAAACCAGTCAAACACAAAAAAAATAAAAATGAGTAAAGTGAATTTATCTATAAAGCAAAAAATTTGCTTGTTAAATGATTATAAAAATATTTCTTTAACAAGAAAAGAATTGGGCTCCAAATACAAAATCGATGTGTCTACTGTTTGCAAAATTATAAAAAACGAGGAGAAGATTCGTGGACTGGCCAATTCATCTAACTTAAAGTCTAAAAGACAACGAAAAGGCAATCATGCAAATATTGAAAGGGCTCTTACCATTTGGTTTAATGAAATGCGTAACAAAAACGCTGTTGTAACCAGTTTAATGCTTGTGAACAAAGCTAAAGAATTTGCTGTTCAGTGTGATGAAGAATTTGAGCCAGATTCAAGTTGGTTATTTCGATGGAGAAAGCGCTCAAACATAAACTTTGGAAAGATTCATGACGAATCTAAGGACAACGACGAATCGTCGGCGGAAGATTTTAAAACTAGTGTTTTACCCCATTTGCTCAAAGAATATTCTGCAGATTGTGTTTTTAATGTTGACGAAAGCGGTCTATACTACAAAGCATTACCAAATATTGGATATTTCATTAAAGGAGATCAGCCCAAGGGATTTAAAACTCAAAAATCTCGGCTTACACTCTTATTTATATGTAATTCAACTGGCTCATATAAATGAGTGTTTAGTATTGGAAAACCAAAGAAACCTAGATGTTTTAAAAACGAAAACATACCAGTCGAATATTTTTCCAATAAAAACAGCTGGATGACGAATTTATTATGGAGTAAAATACTTTCTACGATAGACAATGAAATGGTTAAGGAGAACAAAAAAATAGTTTTAATTATTGATAACGCCTCTTGTCATAAGGTAACCACACCACTGTTAAATATAGAATTCAAATTTTTACCATCAAATACCACTGCGCTAATACAGCCATTAGACCCGGGCATTATACATGCTTTTAAATATCACTATCGGCAGATTATAGTAAAAAAGCAATTATGCGCTATAGAAAAGGAAAAGACTGTGCCAGATTATCTGAAATCGGTTACAATATTGGATGCAATAAATTTTATAAAACGGGCATGGTGGTTGGTGAAACCTGAAACCATTGCAAACTGTTTGAAAAAAGTAGGTATATCAGTTAAAAGTTTTGATATATTTTTCAATTTTTAATTTAATATATTTTTTACAGGCTGGTTTTCATACCAATACAGATCTCAATGAAAGTTATGAAGACGAAGATTTTATTGCCGAAGTTGTTTCTTATCCATCTGAATATTTGCATTGCGATGATGATCTTGTTTGTTTTGGAAATTTGAGCAATGAAGAAATTTTACAGGCGGTTTACGAAGAAGACTCTACACAAGAAGATGCTGATTGTGAAAATGAAGAAATGTTTATTGTTAAAAAAGATCCATCCACAACAAAGGATATTTTAAACTTCGCAGATGGCTCCAAAAAATTCGTTAAAATTAAGCCAAACTAAAATAACAGATTTTTTTAATTAAAAACTTTTTATTTTTTATGAATACATTTTATTATATAAAATATTTAAGTTTTTAAAGTTCCGTTATTTCAATTAAAAAATGTTTAATGGAGTTTTGAAGGTAATCAATAATTTAAACAAAAAAATGTTATCAGAATATTTTATTTTCTTTTACTGTATTTTATTAAAGTTTAATTTAACCTTTTAAGGTACAAAGTATTTATGTATTTGTTTATAACGTATACATACATATATAAATGAAATAAATCTGTTTTCGTTTTATAATCACATAAATTGTTTATATCCGATTTGGTTTATATGCCATATTGTGGCATATACAAAAATTAGGCTTATAATCACATTAGCGATATAGTCACAACACTGCGTACAATTAAGGGATGTGACTATAAGCGAAAGGTACTGTATCTACACACGAACATTGACTCACCAGTATAGTTTAGAACACGGGTTGAGAGTGATGTCCTCACATCGAAAGCGCTCGCTTTTCACACCGAACAACTAGTCAGCAAAGGCGGAAAGGAATGACAGCAGTATTTCATTTACTGGCAGAACAAATCCAAACAATTTGATACCAAAAATAATTTAACAAAAATGTGGCTGAATTTGAAGACTGAGCGTGAATTTTTAAGGCCCAACTATATTATGCATATACTGGCTTAAGGCAACTGTGCAAATACCTAATAATCATATGTGGCAAACTATAATGTACTTAACAAAACTTTTCGTCAAATGTCATTTGCTTAAGCAAAGTACGAAACTGATCGCACATTCCGTACGAGAACAGCAGTTGTGTTATAGATACATTAGTAAACAAATTCCAATGGAGGGCAAAAAATATTTTATCTGAAATTAATAGAAAATGTACAAAGAAAAAATAGCTTATATGACAAAAGAGACGCGATTTATTATAACAGCAATTCGAAGAAACGAGGGCCTTTAAACATTTTGTTTTCTTTTCCATTTTTTTAACACACAATTTGCAATAAAATTTAATTTTGTATTGTTTATAAATTCAATGTTACACACAGTTGCATTTTTTAGTACTTTTGGCCCAAATAATACAGACAGCGATATATGTGTAATTTTTCTTTCGTGATATTCTTAAACAAAAAATTATAAATTTGTATAAGGATAGTTTAAGTATACAAGATATGATTATTAAACGGCTTTTTGCTAATAAATTTCATTTATTTAGAACGAAATTATTTTTTTGCAAAAGTACGAATAAAACAAATGTGCATAATAATTTCTATATTCTTGTAAGTACGATATAGCCACGTAAAAGTTTTCAATGATTCGCTTTAGCATTTGACAGATTTTTCGTTCAATTTTTGATATTAGCTTAAGCAAGCTTGTTTATATTATAGTTGGGCCTTTACTATCGTATACCTAAATAACTGTAAAATAGTAATAATAATATTGACAATATTAGTTGGGAATAATCCTTTTAGAGTCACGAGGGATAACGCTAATAAGTAGTTATTCAATGAGAGCGTGTTTTTGCCTCGTGTCATTTTTACTGATTTTCTTTCAATTGTTCAAGACTTTCCAAAAAAATAAAAATCAAATTTTTCGCAATTATTTTCGTGATTCGAATAACCGATACGTTTAAAACTTTTTCACAAACACATTATAACTAAAAGCAAGAGAAGTTTTAATTAACAACTTTCGGGTCGTTACACATGAAGATATTATTTTTGAGATACTGCAAAAAGTTTACAAATACAAAAGCATAGAAAATGTAACAAACATATATAGTCTGAAGTATAAACTAAACGTTTGGCGAGCTTACAAACTTATAAGTATTGAATTGAATATATTTCCTAAATATATAATGCGTTTCCATTATTTTCTTTGTTTGGAAATACTGGAATGTTATAAGTGTGGTGTTTGGCAGACAGGTGCTGCATCAAGTGATGTATGATTTGTAATACTTCCAATGCACAGTGTTTTGAGTGTAAATTACTCGAGTGTAAAATTGAAGAAGCAAACATAACACAAGAAGTCTTTTATAAAGTGGAGTACGTAGTGTGTGGAAAAAACTTTTATTTTATAATTAAAGGGGGAAGTGAAGAAGTTATGTTTTTTTTTCTTAAGCTTTAAATTTTCAACAATTTTCTTGAGTAATAACTTGGCAATTTACAAAAAAACATTTGCAGTCTGGTCGGGTGTTTCTAACGTAACGGTTTAAAAGTCGCAAAAAATCTAACTAAAGGATAAACGATTACAAAATATTTAATGGATATGTTAGCTTTATACTAAAAGGATATTTTAAAGGTTAAATTATAAACTATAAAAACAGATTTTTATACAGCCAACTTGTACCAATTCAGTGATTTAAAAAATAAATTAATGTTTTAAAGAAAGTGTGTTGAAAGTGAGTTTGTTATATAAATGAATTAAAGCAGAAAATTTATGCAATAACAAGTGGTCATTTAGCTCACTCATTTTTTATTTTATATCTATTAAAAATCTAAGCAATTTTTGTTGTGGTAGTTGTGGTAATAGTTAACACATATGTATATAACCTTAATTTATTAAATTAATTTATTATTTCAATGAGAAGAGTTTTATTAAAAGTTAAAAATATATTTAATTAAAGATTAATAAAATTTAACAGTTTCTCAACAATTTTCAAGCAAAAAACATATTTTTAAAAATAAATAAAAAATATCTCTACTAAGTCAGAAAGGATAGCAAAAAAATCCATAACGCTATTTATTTTTCAAACAAAAACTGCGCAAATTTAAAGCTATGTTAGCAAAAAAAAAAATAAATAATTTTAAATATTTAGTTCTGAACTAATAGTTTTATTGTTATTCAACCTTTTTATTTTAATTAAATATGTACTAATCTTTTAAATCGTCTTTTTTAATTAAATTTTAACGATATTATTTTTTCTATATTTCGCTTTCCTATGGAAAATATTTTTTCAATTTTTGTTAATAATTTTTGTTATTAAAAGTTTTCTGAAATATAGAAAAAATAAAATCGTTAAAATTTAATTTAAAAGATTAGTACATATTTAGTTCTGAACTAATTTTAATATATCGACAAAAATTCAGAAATTTGATAAAAGATTTATCCAATTTATTTAAATTAATTTGTCAAACGAAAACATGTGACGGCAAGAGTGATTCTTGAAGAGCCTTTCCTAAAAAACAAATTCAATTTTTTAAGGTAGAAATTTAGAAATAAATAGTTCTAATACATGGTTAAATCAAATATTATTAATTTTTTTCCAACAGACATAAATTAATTTATAGAAATTGTATTAAAACTCAACTCGTTGTGTATGACCGGTACAGGCCGGTATCGGATATGTGCCATCTTCAGTGATCTGTTTTTTCTATACGAGTAAAATCATACCCAATTAATTCAAACCCCGTCGGATAATATACGCACATATCAAATATCAAGTCCTTCATACACTATCATTGCTATCATTATTATAGTGGTCGTAATCATCACTATATTGACAATATTCTGGTTTTTTGCTTCAATATTAAGAAGCGCAGTATTTCTTTCTGGAAATAACAGTCTTTTTTTTAATTATTAAAAGAATAAGAGCGATAGTCAAATAAACATTTATATATTTTTACGTTTATTTCTTTTACTAAACGTTACACTGAGTTCTTTTATTGCAAAATAATAACACAGCACGTTAGAGTTTTAAATTAAATTAAACGATTTATTCCCTTTAAAGACACACTTTAACACTTCATCACTGTAGCGTCTTGAAAGATGCTTTATTATTTTATTGAATTCAATCATTTGCCAAGCAAATGGTGCTTATATAGCTGTTTAAGCGGTTCTCGCATCACCTCATTTGTTGTTGTTAATATCATTCAGTTTAGGCGCCTGCTTGGCTATATGTTTTATTTCTATGTTAGTTGTTTTTACTTTCTGTTGTTTACGTTACGTCGAATTTATAACAAGCATGTCATTGTTGTCTTGTTTGTATAAGATTTCTTAGAAAACTATGCAGTTTATAAAACACACAATACGTCATTTTGTTTACTTTTTATAGATAATTATTTTCTTTTAAAACTTAAACAAATCATCTTCGTAACAATATTAATATAGAGCGATCTGAAGAGTAAACTCCCGACAAATGTCAATTATGATTGGAAAAGCCTTCGAAGCAGTAACAATAAATAGAGGCGACTGGGTTTTCCGTCAATGAAACTTTCATTCCCAGATTTAATTAAAACTATTTCTTGCTAAAATTCACCTTGAGCTTTGCACTTGAAGTTTTTACACCTAAATCAACGTATTTTTGAAAGCCTTTTTTTACCATTTTATGGCGGAGTGTTTATAGTTTAAAAAAACACAGCGACTTATGAGATATAAGTCAAGCGACTTACTTATATCTCATATTAAAAAAAAAAACAAAAAAAAACCTGATCACTGAATAAAAAAAATTTAACTTTTAAACAAAATAAACATAATAAAAATAAAATAAATAAAAATAATCTCACTAACCTGGAGATGAACGTTCTGCTATCAAAATTAACAAAAATTAAAAATTAATTTTTATTATGCACAAAAACATTACAAAAGAATTTGTAATTTGGAATTTTATATATTTTAACGCCTTAAAATTCCCTTACTACTTTCTGAATTTGTTTAACTTAATTTCAAATTTTGGTATCGAATATTCCCCTGTTTAACGAAGGAGCATTTTGTTTACTATTTTATAAATATGCGCAGTATTTCATTCCTCAACACGACTATACTCAAAGTAATTGATGTCTTATTCAGCAAATATAAGGCTTTTAATAGTGCAACCATCTGGTTAGAATGAATTTGCAATTATTTGTTAACAAAATACTTATACAGCAATTTACGTTATTAATTTGCCTGAAAATAGTGACCACCTTCTAGCGTTACTTGATTGTGTTTTGCCCACAGTGCTTTTAATTTTTAAATAATACATATTTTATTTTTTCTAATAATACAATTAACACATATTAATTTGCAAATGATTCCAAATAATAAATTTTTAATTTGCATTGCATCTGCACGTTGCCTTTTTGCAAAAATTGAAATAAAGTTTTCCTTCTTTATTTTCCAAATTTCATTTTATCTTAAATATGGCTTGAGTTTCCTATACAAAGACTGACTAGGTAACATAGCGGCTTCTGATTTTGTATATTTTCCAAAAGCAATGTTGGAATACCAATTCTTAAATCAAGATCGAATTCTCAGGATAGTGAACGTTGGCAACAGATTTTTTTGCTGTCAGCCTTTGGAAAGTTATTTACGTTTGTTTTTTCTGAAAAAAATTAAGAGGGTCATATGTGATCATAACCTTTTGCCAGACTTCCAATTTGATTTTAGAAGGGGTCTTTCGAATTCACATGTGCTCATGGTTTTTGTTGACTAATTTCTTAAAGGGATTAAAAACGGCGATGCCCGACAATAGTTATTAGTCTTGGTTTCGCCAAAATCTTTGATACAATTTGGCATGATGGCTTGATTTTTAAAACGACTTGGTTTTGGTTCGGGCACTTGCCGATTTGTAAATAGCTTTTTATGGGATCGATTGTTTAAGGTTTGTGTCGGTGACTATCTCTATCATGAGGGTTCGATCCATGTAGGCGTGCCGCAGGGACCAGTTTTATGTAATATATTTGTATCGGATATACCTTGATGAGAATGTCAAAAAATATTTATTTATATTTTTTTAAACTCTTTTTATTCATCAAAATTATTAAATATTACAAAAAATTTGTGCCTCAGCGTCCTTATGACATTATTGAGGCGAGTTGGCAATAAAATATTCATAGATAAGCTTACAAGCATATTCATATATATATATATATATATATATATATATATATATATATATATATATATATATATATATATATATATATATATATATATATATATATATATATATATATATATATATATATATATATGCATACCGCATAGTTTGGGGACACAAAAATTATGTACTTTTTTTGAGATAATTATGCAGAATTCATAGAAATTGATTTATATATCCCGATATTTTTTCACTAAATCCTCTTCAAATCGGTTTAAAGTTAATTCTTATATTTAACGCATATTCCGAGGACACTTTTCAAGCTAGCGCATATTATGAGGACATGTCCCCATACTATACGCAATATAGAAGTAAAAATTTATTGCCAGATGTTCTGTAAATTTTACAAATTTTTGTTGCCGCCGTCAAGTTTTGCAGCCAGGGTTGTATGTATTTGTTCAGTAATGCCAACGTGTTTTATAAAAAAACCATAGCGATTATGAAATTTTATTATATATTTATTATATATATTTATATATTTATTATTATATATAATAATTATAGTTATTTGACCTCTTTTAATATTTTTTAGTATTTTATTATTAAGCACTAGGTCATTATTTAATAAAAAATGATGATGCCAACCAATCAATGGTTTAGCGAAGTATTGAAAACTAATAAAAAATTAAGTTTTAAAATTTTTTATTAAATAATGACCTAGTGTTTAATAATAAACTGCTAAAAAATATTAAAAATGGTCAAATAACTATAATTATTATATATAATAATAAATATATTTTATTATGAAATATTAATTACAATTTACTATGTATGGTGTCTACGTTTTTGCTTTTTTCACTTTAATTCTATAAAATGATAATTAAATGTGTACTAATCTTTTATTTTATAAAATAGTCTTTTTAAATAAATTTTAAATATAAAAAATAATTTCCTGAAGAAGCTTTCCACAGGAAAGCGAAATATCGAAATAAATCGTTAAAATTTATTTAAAAAGACCATTTTATAAAAAAAAAGATTAGTACACATTTAATAAAAATAAAAAAGGTCGAATAAAACTGAAAATAATAAAATGAAAATATTACAATATTTTTAATATATTCTGTGAAAAATGTGAATATTCTAAACGCTGTATCGTCTTATCATTTATAACTAATTCAGCTTAATTAAAATATCGTTATTCTAAACTCAATGATTTTAATGAAATGTAGCACAAGAAAATCGATGGCTAAGAATATGAAAAAAAACGATATATTCAACCGGTAACAAGCAATTCAATTGGTGATTTATGATAAGATAAAGTTTGAACTGATTGAATTTTCAAATTACCAAACAAATGAATGTTTTTTAAAAAAGTAGCATAGTGTAGTTTATCGCATTATTTAAATACACGGTACAAATTACTCTAAAATTTGTTCTTAAAAATGGGTTTTTACCAACTTTTTAAAATATCTTTAATGCTATTAGTTTATGATGTTTACATTAGAAATAACTTGAGAATCGTTATTACTTTCGCTGTGATAAAATAAAGGTAAATTTTCAAGTTTTGGGCAAAACGGGATTTCTAAATACCTCTAAATACTTTCTAACACTGATATACGTATACAGTTATAACGATTAGCAATAAAATAAAAGTTGCTTAAGTTTGGATTTGACTTACTTAATATATCTTTAAAACAATAGAAAACATAAATGATTTTTTAATGCTGAAATTAGTAAGTGGTAAAGAATTCACTTATTTTGTACATATATGGAAACATTTTGAATTACTTAAAGAGGTCGTAATTCACATTCTTCTTTAGACATTAAAAAATTATATAATTGGAACTGAATGACAGAAAAAATCAATCCTTATATTAATGGGATTTTAGTTCATATTCCATTAATTCTCTAAATTACTTCCTTGTTAATAAAAAATATTTGCAAACATAAAAAACTGCCTTTATTAATATTTTATTATGCTGTAATAGATTTAAGTAAAACGTTAGCTATTACACATATGTACAAAATTTCAATATCGACGCAGCGACTCTTATGTAAGCCATACACGTTGCGATCTGTTGGTAATCAAGTGAGGGTTTTGTGTACAAATTATATATAACTTGCGTACAATCACACACAGAACAACTTTATTTTATAAAGAAGTCATTGAACCAAAGATATTGTCGAATATTATTGTGAATGTTTTTGTTTTTATAATATTCATTTCTGCAGTTCCACAATTCAGGCATCCATTTGTAAAACTCTATAGAAATACGCATTTCATTTGAACCTTACATTTTTTTTAATATATTTAATTTTTATTAATAAATTTAAAAACAAAATTGATTTTGTGAACGCAAAAAGTTTAATTAATTAGCGTAAATAATATCAATTGGTTTTTTGGGTATTTAAAAAAGTAAAAAGTTGTCAACACTATTAGATCAAATCTGCAAGCATGTTACAAACACTAATAGTAGATATGCATTGTCTGCAAAGGTTAAAATAAGGGATGATTTCTACTACGATCAGTGTTAAGTGTTTTTATTTGTTCAAATAAAGTAAATTTTTTTCTTCTTGAAAAGTCATCTTAATTGTAAAGAAATATTTTATTTATATTTAACTGAACCAAATGACATGCATATGACAATCGAATACAGTTTACTACATCGTATTATAAAACATGTACATAGGGTATAAGCTAAAAAATAAATAAATTTTAATGGTTACATTACATTGAAAATTGGGATTCATTCTTATTTGTACAAATTTATTTATTATTATTTTTGATTTATGCGAATATTGTTCCTACGTTTTTAAAACTATTAAAAATAACAACCTTTTAACTTGCTATAAAAATTTATTACATCTTTTTAAATAACATACAGCACTATAGGCAACAATGGCTGTTTTTGTTATTTGCAGAAATAACAATCTTGTCATATTAATTTTAAATATAAAGAAAAATCAGAAGCATTAAATTGTGTATTGTTAGATCTGCAGAAGAAAAACATTAATGAACATGATAACATGAAAAACTCTTTGATAAAAAATTATTAAATATATTACGTTAAAAATAGTTTAAAGAAAATGCCACTAATAAGAATAAGCTCAGTTTACTGGCAGAGCTCAAAAGTAGCTAGCTATTGGATTTTGAAGCAAAAAAATTTAAAATAACAAATTCTCATAATTCATCTGATATCTAAATATTCAACAATTATTTATATTTATTTGACATGTTTCGCCTAAAAATCGATTTTTTCATTTTTTGAACTCTGACAGTAAACTTAAACCAAGCGATATCTTGCAATTTATATCCGCTGAGATTTGTCACACTAAATTTCGAAATTTTTAAACAACAACCTCAAATAATTAAATTTAAGTTTGCCTACTACATTTTTTTTAAATTAATGAAGTTTTTATAACAAAATCGTAGTCGTTACTTCAAAGTTCAAGAACATATACATATATATCAATAGTTATAATTGATTTTATACTTTGTAAGTATAATTAAAAATTATTATTAACTTCTCATGTTTAAGACTTATACAAATACATTTTTTTAAAATTGATTCGTTTAGTGTTTCAAAAAATGCATTAAAAAATCAAAGGATATAATATGTTTCAAATATATTGATAGGTATAAAACTCTGGTTACAGGTAATATTTGAAACGTGACAAATTTTTATGGGGGAAGATGTTATTGGTCATAACATAGAGGAAAAAATTCTTGTAAAAAATATAGTATAAAACACAAAACTAAAAATGTTTTTAGTTTTTTAATTTAATTAAATATGTACTAATCTTTTTAATGGTCGTTTTAATTAAATTTTACCGATTTATTTTTTCAATATTTCGCTTTCCTATGGAAAGTTTCTTTAGGAAAATTAAATTTCAATAATTAAAGTTTTAAAATTTTAATTTTCCTGAAGAAGCTTTCCAGAGGAAAGCGAAATATCGAAAAAATAAATCGTTAAAATTTAATTAAAATAACAGTTTAAAAGATTAGTACATATTTAATCATACACTTTTTGTGTATGTTTCGAAAACTTATATGTTGATTTAATTACATATGTTCAAAGTTTTCCTATATTATTATAAAAAAACAACAATTTCTAAAACTAAAAGCTTCATCAAAAATGTGTTGCATTATTAGAAAAATAATTTCATTCCACAGAGAAAGACGCAATTTTATTTTAACTATATAATAACATTATAACTTTTTTGTAAAGTGTAGTATGGCAGCACAGTAGCAATACCTTATAAGTAAATTTGCCTTGGCAAATGCAAAAGTGTGCGTGTATTAGTGATAATTTGTGAATGAATTGCTATTGCGATGACAGCATTGTCCAATGTAAAAATGGGGTTTCCCTAAAGATGGCGATGATTTCAAGGCAAATCAATGTTATGAATGCTATATAGTTTAAAAAATAGATACAAAATTGAGAGATGCCAATTGTTTCAAAGATTTTAGGAGTTTAAAAAAAAGTACTGATATTATTTCAGCAATGAATAAATTAAAGCCACAAAATAAAATTTAATTAGTAATTATCTACTATATAAATTCGAAGTTCTTTCAATAATGAAGAGTTGTTTGAATATACATAGTTTAATTTCCTTGTTAACCATTCAAATATTGATTGTCTTAAAGTTAGTTTAAATACACTAATTATATAAGTTTATTATCCATATAAAGTAATTAACGTCGCAAGCAATCAATAACTAAAAGTTGTTTTCAATTGTTACTGGAAATAACGAGTAATAAAGGAAATTGATTTCTTATTTCTTTTTATTCATAATCAGTTTTAGATTACATCAACATTTTCTTGTTCAATAATATAAGTATGTATATACTATATGAATTTTGTGTGTTTAATGTTTTATTTAAAATATATGCTTTTGCATTTTCTAAACCTCAAAAGTCAACTTCGAAATAGTACAGAGATATCTAAAATTCAGAATATCGTATCGATTTTTTTATTTTTATTCCATTCCGAATACGGAATAGACACATAAGTTTTATTAACTCGGATATTGGAATTTTTATATAAAATCTTCGAAAACAAATTTTGAAGTCTCACTAAAAATATATTTAATATTTTTTAGCAGTTTATTATTAATCACTAGGTCATTATTTAATAAAAAATTTTTCAAAAAAACTTTATTTTTTATTGTTTTTCAATATTCAGCCAAACCATTGGTTGACATCATCAGGATAAACAAAAAGAAGAATGTATAAAAAAATATTGAAAAATAATAAAACAAAGTTTTTTTCTTTTTAAATTTTTTATTAAATAACGACATAGTGCTTAATAAAAAACTACTAAAAATATTAAAAAGGTCAAATAACTATAATTATTATATATTTAGTAGTAATATTTTTGTAATTTTTCTGCTTTTGTCTGATAATATTTTTAATGGATTAGTAACCTTTTATGTTCGAAGCAATTTATTGATTCCGTAAATCATTTATCGCAAACTTTAGTACTTTTTCCGAACTTACCGCAATTTACACCAGAATTAAGAAATCATTCTAAAACCAAGTCGGCTTAAAACTTGTTTGTTAAAGGCAGATATTTTTTTGATGCAACCAAATATGTCTTGCATTTTTACTTACTTGTTTGGAAAAAATTAAATTATGTATGTAATGCTCACTATATACATACATCTAAATGTGTGGGATTAGAATGCAAACTTTTTCCATATCTAAACAAATGCCACTAAAAATACATGATATTTTTTGGTTGCACTGCAGTTAACCATAGTTAACCTCCAGAATTAATTTAATAATACTTTTATGAATTTCAATATACTATGAATTTTATATAAAAATAATGGGTCGTACAATGAATAGATTTTTCATTTGGAAAATTCTATAAAATAAATAAAAAAATAAAGGTGTATGTAGTGGAAAACAACTTGTAAATTTGTTTCCTCAAAAGTTTTCTGTATGTAGTTACATACTTATATTTATAACCTTTTAAAATTTATCGCTGGTGTATAAATCGATTCGATTTTTAAATCTATTCGATTTTTACCAAATAATCATTTTATTATTAATTTTTTGATGAATTTTAATTAAATTCAAGAATCACACACAATCCTCTTTTTACACCTTTTCAGAAATCAGACCATAAAAATATTAGCTAAATAGAGAAATTATTACGGCTAAACACTTTTAAATTCACTCCAAACTTAAGAATTTATTGCACAAACATTCAAACAAATTTCTCATTAATAACAATACATTTTTTAATGGCACGATTGTGAATAGTACGTTTTGCGGCATGAAGTTAAACACCTTTTTCAATTCAATATTTATATACATATGTATATTAGATAAAAAATTCATATTGTATTTTTATAGACTAGTATGTATATTTTCCTGACAGCGTATCCCTACCCTGATACTAAACAAAATTTGTAGCAAATTTTTTTGAAAATTTTGCTAAATTAAAATATTTTGTATATATTTTTCCATCTCAGCAGTGTTTGATCAAATATGTGTTAAAAGAGTGTTAGGTGTAATCGCAAAAAAAGTCAACATCATCAACAATTCTGTTTTCTTGCAGAAGTGTTTCTGCAAAGATATAAAAACATATATTGCAAAAAAGGCGCATTTATTAGTACAAAGTCTTTATTATGCCAATTTGTAACGGCGTCAAAAGACAAAAAAATACGTTATTTTTGACAAACTTTTAGCATAAGTATGGCAACACAATTCCTAATGAAAATTTTTTAAAATCAATTTATATGGCATTTATTGGGTGTATATAGGGAAACGCGTATTAAATTTATATTATTTATATATAAACAAATCAATAGACGGTGCAATTGGAAAATGCTAAAAAAATGTCCCCAAAGTAACATGTCCTCAAACTATGCGGAAGGCATATAAAATTTCGAGGACTGTCCTCAAAGTATGCAAATGTCCTCAAACTATGCGATGGCTTGAAAAACTGTCCTCAAAGCATGCGGTATGCATATATATATATATATATATATATATATATATATATATATATATATATATATATAAAGAGTGAATTAATTTTATTTTATTTAAGTTTGAGTAAATAAGAAATGTATGTAAATAACATACATATGTCTATGTGTTATAATTACATAAGTATAAATTTTCAAAAAAGCATTTCTAAATTTTGCAATAAATATTCCTTTAAATTCTTTTTAAAAACTGAATTTCCTTAGATAGTTCTTATATATTGAGGAAGGTTGTTATACTCTAAACTACCCATGTGCTCCACTCGCTGCTTTGTAGTTTCTAATCTGCATACAGCCACTCGGAGATTCACATTATTTCTTGTATTGAATGTAGTTTGATTTCTAGAGAATGTTACTGTGTGGTTTCCAATGTTATGTAACGATTTGAAAACATGTATTAAAAGTTGCATTTTATAAAGGCCATGAATCGGCAGTACGGTAACAGCAATATCTTTATATAAGCTCATTGTTGAATACCCCAATGGCAAATTATAAACAGTTTTCAAAGCTTTATTTTGAACCCTCTGAAGTGCTTTAAGCTCATTACTCTTTTTGTAACCATAGATGATAGGCAAGTAATTTAAATCGCTATGTATTAAAGCTTGGTAAATAATCAGTTTTGTTTTTGTGTCAAATTTGTTTTTAAATTTATACATTAATCCAATAACTGAGTTTGGATTTCAGATGTTGATTATGAGTATCCCATGATAAATTATTCTGTATGTGTACTCCAAGGTATTTCGTTGAATTGTTTTCATAAACTTCCTTCCCATCTATATATACATATATGCTAAATTCGTTAGTATTAGGTGAATAAGGCTTAAATCTTAGTAGTTTTGTTTTTTCAGCATTTAGAATTAACTTGTTTATCCTCAAGAACTCTGTAATTAATGAATGATGCATCACCTTCCATACTTGTCTTAAGAGCTATTTCATGTTTATATGGGTAAAGCAAACATATATCATCGGCACACAAAAATAAATTACCAAACAAACCAAGATTCATTATGTCGTTAATATAAATAATAAATAAAAGTGGACCTAGCACACTTCCTTGAGGAACCCCATATTCTACTAATCCAATGTGACTTTTGCAGCTATTCACTTCAACAAATTGTTTTCGACCAGTTAAATAACTTTTTAGTAAAAGTACTGCTTCTAAGCTCACACCATAAAATTGCAATTTCTGCACAAGTATGTTATGATCCACGAGATCGAATGCCTTGGAGAAATCATAAAATATTCCAGCTACTCCTCTAAAACCTGTATCCAATCCTTGGCAAATATTATTCACAACATTCACCACAGGCTCTTCAGTTCCACAACCCTTTTTAAAGCCGTACTGACATCTGTATAATAAATTGTTTTGATCCAAATGCGAGGAAAACTGTTTATGCATAATTTTTTCGAAAATTTTATCTATAACAGGTAGTAATGCAATTGGTCGAAACTTATCTATCTGATTGGCGTGAGTCTCCTTTGGTATGGGAACTACCTTCGCAATTTTTAAATTCGTTGGATATACGGAATTATCATTCATGCTGTTAAATATACTAGAAAGATATAAAGAAATTAAATCTTTACATTGAATCAACATTTTTAGAGAGATTCCATCGTAACCACAGCTTTTAGTTGAGTCAAGATGTGAAATAACTTCCATAATTGTTTAAAGATTTGTAGATACTATGGTGCACAAAACAAATAATTTTAAAAAATTATAAAAATTCAATCTAAATAAATTATTTCTTTTAAATAATAGAAAAGAATTATAGTATTTTAAAAATAATTATACTATTCAAGAGCAGATAATAAATTCCGTTTAAAAAAGTTAATTTAATAATTTAATTTACATAAATATGACAGACTGTGTTTTGTTTAGAATCGTCGTATACCATTTTCAAATCAAAAATATAAAATCTATATTAAAGTGAATTAAGTAAAAATAATTACATTTTAATACAGTTGATATAGACTTAAAATAAATTTATTACATTTTCGCCAAAAAAAAAATATTAACGACGAATCATTTAGATGCGGTAAAGCAACAAATTTGAAGAAAATTGTTACACCAAATGAAAATTTTACTTATGTTTGTATACATATGTATGAACAATATTTTGTTGTAAAACATACATAAATATCAGTACGTATATAGTTTTATAAATAACTTAAATATCTGACATGTGACAAACATGTCATTAAAATGAGGATTTAAACGATGATTTTTTTAACTTTCTGATTTTAGTACCATTTTTAATTACATTTACTCGATGATATTTTTGCATTAGTAGAGTAAGTAAGTTCTCTTTAGTTGGCCCAAAAATTATCGTATAAGTGATGAGGCTGGTTTTTGTTTTTAAATGTATTTAAAAACTGTATCTAAAAAGCGTCGAAAAAGTTCATATATCAGATGTGTTTATAGATGTGTAGAACTTTATGTTGGCAACACTTATTTAACCGGCGGTCATTTTTATTGTGGTTTGCCATTTCACCATAAATTAACTGGCGCCTTAACTACGTTCCAAAATTGTTTAAATCGGGACCAATACAATGCTGCCATTGATGCAGTTTTGACAAATAAATTTTGCTTTGCGATGAAGCCCAATTTTGTTTAAATGGATAAGTAAAAAAACAAAACTATTTGGAGTGACAATGATTCTCGAGTATATGTATGTATACACCGTTATAACCAGAAAAAATGACTGTTTAGTATGGTGGTTGAACCCATACGTCTTTAAAAACGATGCTGATCAGAATGCTACAGTCATTGGTGACCGATATAGAGCCATGATAACTGACTGTGGTTTCAAAAAGACGGTGCAATATGTCACACAGCTTGTGCTATACATTTGCTTTATTGAAGCCGCATAGTTTCACGTTTCGGACCCGTAAATTGGCCACCAAGATCATGCGATTTAATGCCGCTAGACTATTTCCTGTAGGGATATCTGAAGTCGCTTGCCTACGCCGGTAAGCCCGAAACGATTTATCAATTGTAGGACAATTGCCGATATACGGCCACAAATATTGCTAAAAGTCATGAAAAATAAGATCTCCAGATAAGATTGTATCTGAGCTAGAAGATTATCTTTCGAATAAAATAAATTGCATGTAAATTTAAGAAATTATTTCAAAGTTATATACCTCTATAAAAATATCCTATATAAAAGTGATCAGCTGCAGAACCGCCGTCAATTGATGAATTATTATACAGTAGTTTTTTTTAGTCCGCGCATATATGCTTCTATTTTTCCGATCTCCACTCATTTTAATCACTGAGACCCATTTAAGATTCGTATTAGAAATAATTGTTGAGTTGAGCAGCTACAAAACCTACTAAGGCTCTATAGCGAGTTAAGAATTTGTATGAACAAAAAATAAAAAAATTTATTATTAAGTTAGTAAGGAAAACCTTTCAGGTTTTATTTATTTCTTTTTTTAAATTCAAAGGAGGGGTACTGACTGGTTCTTGTTTTAAAAATAAAATGTATATGCACAACATATTTTTTGTCCTCTAAATAAATGAAATGTACGAAAAATTAAAAATATTACTTTGCGAGTCCCATGTTATTTTACGGGCACTCCATGTTAACTCTGCTAATGACTCAAGTTTATTTTGAAAAATCATTAATTCCATTATTTGTGATTAAAAGTTCCCCGACGATTTGAGTTGAGCAATCAATGAAATGGACATACTTTACCAACCAATAACCACCAATAACCACACTAAAAAGTTAACTAGTATAAAAAAACTATTTGATTATTGTGTTTTATTGTTGAAGCCCTGTTTAGCTTAGGTACATGGATATGTATTTACAAATATTCTTTGAATAAAAAATATCTCAATTGAGTTAATTATAACAATCGAAGAAGAACTGTGAAAATTTGAAAGAAATATAAATGAAATTAGTCAGCAGTCAATTTAGTTCTGTTCTTAGTACTTACTATTGAAGGGCTTATTTATTCAGCTTCACACCCTGTGAGGATTTGGATTTTCTGTTTATAAATAAAAGGTTTCTAGTACTGGAAAACACTATTATGTTTCTGGCAAAATTCATAAAACTGTGTACACATTACACATTTTTTTCTCTTTATTATTTATTGTTAAACTACAATTGATTTCATGTGTCTTACATTCCATACCTGTTTCATTGTTTCTGAGACATATTTTCCATTTTAAATGGGCGAATCCATTGAAAAATAGACGGGGCTGTCAAAAACAATTTTCTGATAGCCTCTTACCTGTTTCTTTTAAAAAACGCTAAACGCTAAAAAGTGTAAAATGGCATCTTTAGTTTTCATATTTCTTTTTGATTTAGACAGTTGTTTAAAATTATAGGGTTTTTCAACAAAATAAAACAAAAAATTTAGATTAAGACGATCCAAATTTTTATTGTATTACGAAGAGAAAAGTTCGGCAATTATGAATGAAAAAGATATCTGGCAAATGTCCACCACGACCACGCTAATACATACCGATTCTTTGATATATTTGATTCTATTTCTTTAACTACATCACGGATTTTGGGTATTAAGGCTGAGATCGATTTGATTGGCTCCTTATAGAGTCCTTAACGTAGCCCCACGTCAACAAGAAAAATTGCCGCATTTGGGCTTCTTTGCTAAGATGACCTATGTGGTCTGGAGTTGGACGCTGCCATACGTCAGCCAATGAAACGATCAATTTATTACAAATCAAATTTCCAACCTCAATAATCAGAGAACAGCTAAAAGGCTAAAAAGACGAAAATCTGAACTCTGGGGTGGAAATAAAGTGCGATTGTCCAGGTACCAACCATTGATTCCGACAAAGCATATCAATGTCCCCCCGCGGGGTATTTTCTGAGCCCAAAATGCGGCAATTTTGCTTATTGACATACCCCGACAAGTAAAAATTGACTTCGTTGAAAAAAAGATTTTTTCAGAAAAAACAGCCGGTTGTTCCTGAAGAAATTGAGTGAATCTACAGCAATGTGAATGGTCGACCGGCTTCAATTCCTGCACCAGTTAAACCTTTTACTGCTTCAAAGTCAAATCCCCACGCAAAATTCGTCATGTGGTGGTTTTAGTTAATACCAATTGATGAGAACGTCGATGAATTGACACATTTGGTTCAGCTTCAACACTGTGGCTCACGGCTGCGATGTTTTCAGGTGAACGACCCGGTCGAATACACATTGGTGTTCGCACATTTTGTATCGAGCCCGTTCGACTCAAATTTAACGATTAAAATTTTTAATAGCAGCCTTAGAAGAACGATTGTGTTGTCTGAAAATATAACGAATTTTACGAAATGTAACTTTAACAGAACTATCATATTCACAGTGGATTTTAATTCTTTAAATGTGATTTTTGTGCGAAATTGAATTCATTGTAACAATTGCTAATGCATCTACTACGAATACGTCAAAAAACTAAATGTCAAAACTATCATGTTGTTGACGTTGCCACAACTAAAAAAAAATTTCTTATTGAAAAACCCGATACTTAGTTAACTTTTATTATTATTGTTCCCGTTTATTTATTGGCATATTTCCGTTTAATTTTACATGATTTTCTTAGCAATTTTTTTCAGTCAAAATCCTAGATCATCTGTTTATTATGGAGCGACCGTATTTAAAATAATTAAGTACTTGGCTACAAGGCGGCAAATGTGTGGATAATCATAAGGATAATAAGAAAAAAGCTACTCTTTTAATAAGAAAACAATTTATCTTTTTTTTTGGAAAATCACATGTTTTAACATAAAAACAACGATAGCTATTATTTCTTGTTATTAGATAAAACGTTTTAGTCTTTTCCCCCGACCAGTAAATTGCATGTTTATTATAAAAAGTTATGGATTATTATCCAAATATTTTCAATAATATTATTAATTTTTTAAATAATTTTATAATTTTAGTATACATTTGTATCCAGTAATTCCATCCAAAGACATTTCAAGCAATTTTTAAAAAGTTTTCAAACTACCCAACTTAAAAGAAAATATTTAACCAAAAAACAAATTCGCAAAACAAAGTTATAACAGTGACGAACAGCAAAAAGACAGTAATTTCAAGGTTCGTTTGATGCATTTATTTGGTACAAAGAACGGAACTTGATGTTACGATTTTGATACATATGCACACACACACACACACATACATTCATATAAATTAATATAGTTTTTTCATAAAGTTTATACACATGCCCAAGTGCACACATTTGGAAAAAATCATCGATTGCGAAATATCTACGAAATAGCAAAACAGAGCCATTCGAACACCTAAAGACTACTTGAGTAGTTGATTATAAACACATGAATAAAGTAACTTTCAAAAAAGTTTCATTGTTCAATATTTAAATACAATACAAGTTAAAATAATCTACAGTCTGTATGGATGTTTAAATGGATAAAAATAAAAAGGCAAACTGAGAAGGAATTTAAAAAATTTTACTTATATATCTTTTGTTCTTTTTCTTTTTTGTTCTATTTGTGGCATGTTTTTTATGCCAAAAAAGGTGTAGGAAAAATATAGAAGAACAATAAGAGTTAAAAGATTAGAAGAAAGAATTCAGGAAGCCATAAGTAAAGAAATATACTGTACCAATACTGTAACTGTTAGGAACCAAATCAGGGCTACATGGAACAAATATCCTGATTCATTTTAATGCCGTAGATTAGAATCGAAAGAAGAAAAGATACATGTTCAAACCATGCAGTGCGAAAGAGTACGTCGAAAAATTACTTACGCTAAATAAATTTATCACACGCAAAGTTATTTAAAATAAGTCAAGCAGACCATTACGCTGCTGTCTTCAAAATAACAGAGTTATTTATAATATACGAAATGTGAATTAGAACCTAAAAATGAAAAACTTCTTGGTTTGACTTATCAAAAAACTTAACCACAGCCTATAAGACATATAACGGACTAGCAAAATTGAAGTTAGGAGGTAAATTTTCTTAAACCACATATTTTTTCCGATAACTTTAGTTTTATTGATATCAATGTAAAGCAAAATTAATAATGAAATATAACGTCGGGCAAATGTCCATCACTAGCACGTTTGCCTTTTTCTCGAAATTTTGAGGAACATTTTGCAGCAAAGCTTCGCTTATCTGGTCAATGCAGCGCCGAATGTCATCTTTCAGATAGTTAGTTGCTTGTGTGCTGCTCACGTACATCTGGTCTTTCTAATATCCCCAGAAAAAATAATTCAGTGGCGTTAGATTACAAGAAGAAGGCGGGCAATTGACATTGCTAAATTGAGCAATAAAGCAACCACTCAATAACTGGGTCGCTGTATGATTTGTGGCGCCGTCTTAGATTTATAAAGATCACTGATGTCAACATTACCGGATTGACCATTAGCCACAGAGAATTAATTATCATGGTTTGGGACCGCAAAAGTTTATGGTAATGGTGTTTCCTTGCTCATTTTCGAAAAAATACGACCGATAATGACGCCTGACTTCATACGGTCTCCTTTTCTGGATTTAATGATTTTTCGAGAAATATTTGTAGATTTTGTGAGCCCCAGATGCCAAAATTTAGTTTGTTTATTGTACCTAACCGTCTAATTAAAAATGAACCTGATTACTACAGATGATTTTGTTGAAAATTTCATTGTTTTCATTCAGTTTTTTAAACAGCCAATTTACAAAAGTTCAATGGAAACAATGGTCCGTTGACTTTAATTATTGAACAATGCTTGAATTTCATAAGCATGAAGATCAAGGTCTTAATACAAAATGTCGCTCAAACTTTTTCTAGTGAGGCCCAATTATTGCGACAGTCGACGAGTAGATGTTCATTTTTAATACTTTGCTATTGCATCACTCTAACCACTACGAGCGTATGAATTTGGTCTACAGCCAGCAACAATATCGTAAGCCTCGAATTTAGAGATTAAATTACGCATAGCGATCTCAGAAGAAGCCTGATTATGAGTAAAAGCTTCTTTAATTTTACAAAATGATACAGTGGAATTCTTAACATTTTGATAATAAATTTTCACAATTAAAATTCTTTGCTCAAAAGTGCAAACGTTGCAAGCTTAAAATTTCCCAATATTTTTACTAAATAAATGGCAAAGGATGACAGATCAATTATTGACATTTAATCATTTGACAGACAGTTTACTTCCTAACTTCGAATTTGCCCACATATTAGACGAATCTTCTAATGGAAGTTTCCTCAAATATTTTTTATAAAATAATTTTAATTTTTATTTACCTTTTCGAAAAGTTAAAAGAGTTACAATTTTCGTGACCGTGAATATATTTTTTATTCCTCCTAGCATGTTTAGATAAAAGAAGCATCAGTTATAATGATGTATAGGCAAATTTTTGCCCTTAATTAAAGTTCATTCATTAGTTTAAAACAATGACTCTATATTTGGGCAATTTGAAATTATTAAAAATTGTAAAGAATACTCTTTAAAAAATACCAAATTTTATCAAATCGAGCTTTTTTCATGTGAAAGCCATTTTTAACCTGTCCTCGTATAAATCTTTGTTTGCACAACAACAACAAATTTGATATTTCATCATATACATATGTTGTTTAATTTAATTTTACATCAATTTATAATTCTTTTCCTTTGCTTAACTGAACATAAACAATAGCAACAAGTCTGTTACATGAAACATAACAATAAAAACAACAATAGCTTAATATCAAATAAAAGTTTATAAAGCATTTTCCTATTTGCTGTTGTTGTTCAATGACACTGCTTCTTGTCATAATTTTTGCTATGAATTTATTGCTTTAAATCAAACTTAAGTCACATTAGCAAATTGCCTTGGATTATTGTTATAACATATTAATATGGCCGCTTCAGATTATTTTCAGATAAAATGCTACAGCTTCTGTGTCCCATGATTAGTGAAATGCCTTGCACATAAAATCAAAGCGAAAATATGAAAAGAAGGCGATGTTTACGTTTAGCCAGAACCAGCAGTCTGGGCTTAGATTTTCTGTATAATTTTTTATTTTATTATTGGATTTTAAGTTATTCAACGGTTAATGCTGAGGTCGGCATAGGTTGCCCACCATCCGAAGCCATATTGCCATGCCGTTGTTCATTAAGGGGCAAGGAAATACAAATATGGTAAGTTCTTAAGCAACAAGAAAAATTTATATCTATATAAAAAAATTAAGCCCAAAATAGATGTCCGTAGATTGCCAGTGTTTGACGAGATGGGCCGTCGGATTTCCACCATATTTTCACAGTACCTTCGTAATGATCGTTCGCTGGTTTGTCGCACAATAGTGCGTCCACAGTGCGTGTTTGAAACAAGACAAATTTTTCAAAAAAATCAAAATTTTTTTTCCATTGAATACTTCGACTCAATGTTTTGTATCAAATGAAATGTGTGTTTTCGTTTGTACGTTCCTGTGTGTGTGTGCTTGCACAGAATACGACGGCAATACAAATTGAAATATGCTCATGTTCATAACAAGTGGATGTGCAAACAAATGGAACATTTTGTTTGTTCAATTGCAAAATGATCCATCAGCCGAACGTTTTTCAAAGCAATTGTTAGATAGTGGGAATGGCGCAATTCCAATTGACCCCACCACAAAAATGATTACGCTTCCAGATAATTTTTGCCACTTTGCATAATCGAAACAAGAATTGGTCACAAACGTATTTCCCGGTATTGCACAAAATCTTAGCTGCGAAAAATGCAGGTGTTTCGGATATCAATGTGACAATTCCCGAGGAAATTTTTACCTACAAATCGGGTGACTCTGTTACCAACCAAGACGATGTTGTAAATTATCCAGCTAAATTCGCTTGAGTTATCTGGACTGAAGCCCCTCCGCCTACAAGTGAAAGTTGGTGTACCAATTAATTTGCTTAAAAATATCTGCCAGCCACGACTTTGCAATGGGACACGTTTAGTAGTCAAAAAAGTCACGAAAAATGTGATTAAAACAAAAATTTTAAAAGAAAAATATAAGAGCGAGGTTGTGTTGATACCACGCATTCCTATGATTCCTCCAAATTTGCCGTTTGTTTTTAACGGCTTCAGTTCCCCATACGTATTGCTTTTGCAATAATCCCTGTGTTTCGGACCGTCAATTATATGTATCATGTTCACGTGTTAATAAACCAACTGCTTTGTTTGTCTACACCGCGAAACAAAATCGATCGAAGAATGTCGTATATGTAAAAGCATTGGAATAGAATAAGACGTATTATATAAGCAAACAAAAATATTGAATTGTGAAAAAGATAAAATTGTTAAAAAAACATAAGAACGAAAAAAATAAAGAAATTGTGTTCTTTCTGATTAATTTTCTTGAATGATTGAATTTTTTGGCGCACACAAAAAAGAACGCTGCAGAATAAAAACAAACCAGAAATGACTTGCAAAGCAGTCACGGGCACGCTAGTAACATATATATTGTGGGCATCGATTCTTTTATGAGTAAGTTTATGCTTTCAAGTATTGGATGCATATTCTATCAATGTGTGTAGATAAATAATAATAAATAAAAAACTAATTTTGCTCGTATTTTTGTTGTCCTGTGGGTTTTATTGAAATCGTGCTTCGTATATACGGTAACTTGTGGCCCGATTTATTTCATTTTTTATTTAATGTCACAAAAATTAATTCCTAATAAAAGTGATTAAAATTCCACAAATTGTTTCTGCAGAATAAAAAAAATAATAATTGTAATGCAACTACTTTTAAGTTTAACGTAGAAACTAAAAAAGGTAAAATAAAATCGATGTCTGATTCGGAATTAAACCTATTTCAATAAGAATGTTCGACATGCCCCATGTTGTCTTGGTTACTTTGTTATTCGAAATTTTTCTTTATCCCCAAAGTCACGGGGCACGCATTCTCGGCAGATCTCTTCTCCCATCTTGGCATGTGCCTTCGGGGGTAAAAAGCGGGACCAATCTCGAATGCTGACCAGTGACACATAGTGGTACTACGGCAACCAGTTGCTCGCAGGGCTGCGGCCCTCTTCTGGTTATTGGAGAGGCCCCTCGGGGAGCAAGTTGGTGGCTTCAAAGAAACTTCCAAAGAGATCTTAATGTAGAAAAAACTAACATCTATTGACTTAGCTTGTGCATGCACTAGACTTCGAGTTGAGTAGTCTCCAACTCTTCAGCAAGGAGTGGGAGTACGGTTCTGTCACTATGCACTAAAAAATTGCTACTACAAATCGCTACACGTAATGTGTATGCGTTTTAGTACGTGGATGGACGCTTTTTCCTACACCCAGTGGTAAGACCACCGTCAGATTAAGGCCTCGCGTCCAGGTGCTGACGTTCGCCTATCCGCAAAGTTTGTATTACTCTTAAGTGCTAATTCATTACGCTATGAAGTTTTTGTTAAATGGTTAAGTTAAGTGCAGACGGCACAAAGAATTGTATGCCAATATTTCTTGTTCACAGAGAAATTTCGCAAATTTATTAACGCTTCGCAGGATTCGTTTGTTCATATCGCATTAGGGCTTCTCTCTCTCTGTCTAGTTATGTTCTATAAACCTCACGGATGCAGTATTTTCCCATTGATTTGTTCCATTGTTGTTTAAAAGAAGTTTATTCCTTGTTGCCATCGATGCCAATCTATGTAGAGTTTCATGCAAGTGTTTTGGCTGAGGCAGACAGCTACATAGCTTTCTAATTTATAATATACTAGCGTGCCCGTGACTGCTTTGCAAGTCATTTCTTCGACATTTTTTGATCGATTTTGGTTCGCGGTATTGAAAAACAAAGTACGTGAACGTGATACATATAACTGAAAGTGCAAAAAACAGGGATCATTGAAAAGCAACAGGTATGGGGAACTGAAGCCATTTAAAATCAAACGGCAAATCTGGAGGAATCATAGGAATGCGTGGTTTCAACACATCGCCCTTATATTTGTCTTTTAAAATTTTTGCTTCAATCACATTTTTCATGACTTCTTTGACTATTAACATATGTCATTGCATCTGCCAAGTGTGCATACAACGCCATCTACTGGCAATATAGCATTTACAATCATGTTTTTTTATGGGTTCTTGAGTTAAGATAGCGTTGTAAAAAAAATGTATATGAAAATGAATTTTCTTCATAATTTTTTTTTTTTGGGAAATTTTCCAAAATTTTCTTGTGTATTCTTCTTATTTGGCCGGAGACCTGTCCGAATTGGTGCTAATCACCGAAATCGGTCCAGGCATTCTCGAGTTATAAGCGTAGTAACTAACATCACTTTCTTTTATATATATAGATTATTACGTTTATTCCTTTCAATAAACGTTATGTTATTTAGAGTGCTTTTATTGCAAAATAATAACACAGTACTTTTGAGTTTTAAAATAAGTTAAACGATTAATTTACTTTCAATACATACAAAATAATCACGATGGTAATTTTGCTGTGCTTACTTACTGATGACTCAACTTAAATTCATTCGTTTGCCCAGCAAATGGTGCTTATATAGTTGCTTTAAGCGGTTCTCGCATATACAAGAAAATTCTATTTTAACATCACCCCATATTGTTGTTGTTATCATTGAGTTTAGGCACCTGCATGGCTGTGTGTTAGTTGTTTTTGCTTTCACTTGCTTATCTTATTTGGTAGAATTTCTTATAAGCACGTTGTTGTTCTGTTATGTGTATAAGATTTGTTGGAATACTACGCAGTTTGTAAAATGCACATTTCGTATACTTTTTTACTAGTAACTATTTTCTTTTAAAACTTAATAAATCCTTCGTAACAATATGATATCTCACAGAGAATGTTTTACATATTGAGAATGTGTTACAAAGAGAGCAGTTATTTAGATATTTTTTATATTTCAATCACTTTTTACAGTTGCCTTAGTCGCTAAAAACAGAGCCGATGCTGAAATTCTTTGCCTTTACTATTCTAGTGAACTTTACTTTTTTTGAAATTCCTCTTAGAAGTCCAAAATCAATAACATCAGGTATTTTAACCGATCCGGAGACCAACAAGTTCGTTTTCGAAGTAATAAGTCGTAACTCTCTACATCTCTAAAAATTTAAGTGAGAAACCAGCAGAAAAAATAGCTAAGCTCCTGTGACCTCGAGGCAGATACTTGTATCTTAATCACAAAAATCTTGATCAAATAAATTAATCGATTATATTGTTAAGAGGGGAGGTTTACGTATAATAGGTCTTTTAAAGTTTCTCAAGTGTTACGGTTAAAGCCGTATCAAATAAATTTTTCATAAGATTTAGGAATGAAACTCTTTGGAATTATTGTAACATTCAACACCGTTTCATACACCCTTCTATTTCACCCGTCTATTTCTATTCAAATCACAATATTTTTCTTTCATTTGCTATAGGTGTTCGCATAGTAATCTACCACAAATAATGGATGGTATTAAAGCTGTTGAACGCAACATAAAAGGACCTATCGATGAGCTGGTGCTTGAAAATAATCAACTGCCCGCATTGCCAGGCCGTTTCTTTGGTTCACTGCAAATTGTACGTTTGATGTTACGTTACAACAGCATTGAACGTGTATCGAATGGTTGGATAAATGAATTGGAAAATTCTTTGGTAGAAATTTATATTGTGGAGCCACAACTAAGAAGTATACCGGTCGAAAGCTTAAACGGCATGATAAATATGCTGGCTATTACTATACAAAGCGATGAATTAAAACATTTGCCAGATTTTTCGGGTCTACTAAGCTTGACTTATTTAAGCGTGCAGAGTAAATCTTTAACAGAGCTGCAACCTCATTGTTTCAGACATTTGCCAAAATTACAAAATATACATCTAACGGGAGGTGCACATTTAAATCGTTTAGAAAGTGGTTTGTTTGATGGCTTAATATCGTTGAAAAATTTAGATTTGAGTAGAAATGGTATAAACTGGATACATCTGAGAGCCTTAACAAGACTGCCTAACTTGGTTAGTCTGAAGTTGTCGTACAATCAAATCAGTGATGTGGGTATGATAGGACGAATAGTTAAGGATTTGGAAAATTTAAAAAAGTTACGTTTGGATCACAATATTATTAATATCATAGAGGATGGTTCATTTGTAGACTTGCCGCATTTAGGTGAATTGCACTTAAACGACAACCGTATAACTGAAATAGAATATGGTGCTTTTTTACGCACACCCATGCTTAAGACGATTTATATGCACAATAATCATATTAAAAGAATACATCCAGAATCGTTTTTACAGGCCTCCGGTAGTGGCGTGGAAACTATGTACTTATATAATAATGAGATTGAGCACGTTACAGAGTTGAGATCTCTGTTGGAGGCTTTGCCAACTTTGAAATTTTTGGACATAAGCAACAATTTTTTAAGAGATATACATTTTGGTGCCCTGCGTGGTCATGGTACTTTAGAACAGCTGCATATAAACAATAATATGTTAAGAAATATTGAAAGGGATGCCCTGATGGCCATGCCTGCGCTAAGGGAGTTGCGTTTGAGAAATAATAGTTTGTCTCATGAGTTGCCTATGCCATTTTGGAATTTACCCGGTCTAAAGGGCTTGGATTTATCTTTCAATAATTTTAGAACTGTGGATTCTTTTCTTTTGGCTGGTTTACCTTCTCTAAGACGCTTAGACTTGAGTGATAATGGTTTAAGTAAATTGGATCCCACAACCTTTATACACAACGGCATGCTAGAGACTTTGAATATATCTGCAAATGAATTGGCGGTAATACATCCTGCAACTTTTCGTAGTTTAGATCGACTGTTTGAAGTCGATTGCAGTTTTAATCAGCTGCTGGAGATAATACCAGGACTACCTAAAATTGTGGAAAGAATTTCGGTGCGAGGAAACATGATCTCTAACCTGCCGCAGTTGGCAAGTAAAATTTTAAAATTGCCCAACTTAAGAATGTTAGATTTAAGCCTCAATCGCTTGGAACATTTACCAAAATATGCTTTTCAGGGCACTGTGCAGTTAAGAGTGCTAAGTTTGGCTAGCAACAACTTAAGAACACTGGATGATACCGCCTTTTTTGGGGCATATCGCTTAGAATTGCTTCATTTGCAGGAAAATCAATTAACGAATATAGATGATCGCTGTTTTTTACCTTTATCGGACTTAAAGAATCTCAATTTACATTCTAATAAACTAACTATTATAACCGATAATCTATTTTCAAACAACAGCAAGCTCGAGCAACTGGATTTGTCACACAACAATATACGATCTATAGCCCCCTTAGCCTTTGAGTCACAAAAATCTTTAGAATATTTAGATTTATCTGGTAACGCCTTAAATGATATGTCAATATCGCTTGCCAGCTTGGTGAATTTAAAAGACATTGATCTCAGCTACAATCAAATTTCACATATTCACAGTGATGTGGTGTCAGCTTGGCGGCAAGTGATTGAAATACGTCTGTCTAATAATTTAATAACCGAACTTAAACACGGCTCTTTCCGTAACTTGGCTAAACTACAATATTTAGATTTATCGAGCAATGAAATAAGTATAGTGAGTCCGGGTGCACTTAAAAATTTACCAGATCTCCAGGAATTTGTTTTAGCTGATAATAAACTGACAGAATTGAAAGATCATGCATTTGAAGATTTACCTAATTTATTGGCTTCCCACTTTCAATACAACAGTCTACGTTTCATATCCTCCGAAAGCTTTCTTAACTCTCCCTCTATGATATTTTTTAACTTGTCAAACAATCATTTTCGCACCATGGATAATATAGGATTACGTAGCATGCGCAATTTGGAAGTACTTGATTTGTCAAATAACGGAGTAAAAATGGTATCAACAATGCCATTGAAATCCTTAAATTGGCTGGTAGAATTGAAGCTTGACAATAATGAATTGTGTAAAATTCAGGTGAGATAAAATATTTATGAAAATAAATTAAATTATAAACTTGTTATTAAAATATCCTTACTTGTAGGGCTCTCCATTCGAAGCAATGCCTCGCTTGAGAGTTTTATCTATGCGCAACAACCGTTTACGCACAATTAAGGAGAAAACATTTCGTAATTTGAGAGGAAACATAGCCATCTTGGATATGGACGGTATGTTGAGAAACTGATGATTGTATTTAATGCAAGGATATAAAGATAAACGAAATGAGAAGCTTGCTTTAGTTTTGTTTAATTTTTTATTAATTAATTTAGTATTATTTTGCTCATGAGTATACACTGCTCATACGCAGCCAAGAGAGAAAAGAATGAGAACAAATTTAAAACGTTTTGATATAGTTGGATTGTTTGTTTTTGTAGAGAAGCCAAAAGCGTTAAATGCAATTGTAGAATTATAACGGTATATCAAAGCAAGTAGAGGAGTAACAAGCCTTGTGCTCCTTGTCATTCAAAAATTATATGCTTTGATTTTCCTGAACGAAAAATGTTTAAAAGTGTCTTTGCATAAAATATTTTATTTGTTTTTATACACAACGAATGTTTTATTTTTAGGAAACCCTATAGACTGTTCATGTGAAATGCAATGGCTTTCGGTATGGCTACAGGAAACAAATTTTCCTCATCCTGGACCTAAGTGTCAAAATGGCCGCCTCTTAAGAATGTCTCGCATAGATAAAAATTTATGCAAAAACTTTGATGAAAACAATGTTAGAAATAATGGTGCCTATAGTGACACTGAAGGCACAAATCATTTGCCTCTGCTTAACGAACATGGCGATATATTTCAAAGAGATATCAATGATAACTATAATGAAGAATGTGATGCCTATGAGACGTTAGTAGCTGAAAGACCTTTGGCTGGAGAAAGTGAATATTTTTATGATCAATATATAGACTATCAGCCGGCAAATGAAACACTAAGTACCCAACAACATGAACATCATTCATCTGGTACACACATTGAATCTAATAATGCTATGTTGAATTTGCACAAAAAACCAGAAGTTTCTACGCCGGTTAGCACCAGTATTGACTTGAACAATACTATCTTGAATACAAACTATTTTAAAAAGAAACCCGTATCCCCCTACTCTTCATCGTCGCCATTTACCTTTTTCGGTTATCCAATACCAAGTTTGAGTTTGGGGAGATTTTTTGGGGCCAACCAACGGGGTCGTAAGGACAGAAGGGATTATGACAGTACATCGTTAGCGACTACCAGTGAAATGCCAGCTACTCACCGTATGCATACTGGATCGGGTAAGGTGCGCATGTATCAGCCCAATAGTGTTGAGTTTGAAAAATATCTTAAAAATAAAGATGAAGCAGATTCTCAATATGCTCATGCTAATGGTCATAAAAGATTCATGGAAGCATCTTCAGATGAGACTTCGGCTAGTTCTGAAAATCCTTCGAGTGTTTTCAAAACAGGTTTTAGAGTACCAAATACCATAGAGAGAGGAGGCTTCAAGCCTATTGTACCCGAAAACAATGGGGGATTTAAGCCCGTTCATGATCCTACAAAAAGAAAGGGCATAGTAGAAGTATTAGCTTCGCCTTCATCCAAAATTAATAAAACAAATCGCTTAAGTCAAGACTATAACAAATCAGTTAACACATTTCGACATAAATTTTCGGAAGCAATTACTCATTCTCCTCAAAAGGAGGAAATCGAGCCACAAACATATTATGTTACCGAGTCAACCGTAGAAGAAATTATTACCTATCGTCCAGTAACTAATACACGAAACATTTCTTCAACACAAAGACAACACAAAACCCTTACCACAACAACGACAACCACTACTTCAACCAGCACAACTACAACTACTAAAGCACCCAACACCACACCTACAAATTCTTATGAACCCGAACAATATGATGATGATGATTTAGAAGCCCAATCAGTAGGAATGCTAAGACCGCCACCTCTTATACAGACCACAACTTCTGAGACCATACTATTAATACCGCCGCCCGAAGAATTAGTAGAGCAAATTAAAAAACAGTCTTGGATCCATGCCAAACCAAAACAAGATTTCCAATTAGATGATAATACCTACGATAGACATATTACAACAACAACTACTACTACTATAGCACCAAATTCCAATATAAAGTCTACATCCACTACAATTCCCCTGCCGTACTTACCAAGACCAAGTGGAGCAGCTCGCTCAACTATTACCAAAGTCTTTACTCCACAAATTTCCAAACATTATTTGCCAACGGCTGAGGAGTACCAACGAACTACACCCATTCTCTCATATAAATCGCATTCAACCGAAGAGCCCCAACTAACCGCAAACGCTCAAAAGCACGATGTACAATCTATAGACCGTAAAGATGGCATGGACTGGTACTATGAAAGTTTCAAAAAATCACGAACAAGTAGTTTGAATAAACCTGTCCTAAGAAGTTCTGCATATCGTACAACTTTATCATTCATTTATTTAGTTTTAATTTATTTCAGTATTTTCATTTAACAAAATCACTAAACATTGTAAATAAATTTGAAGAACAATCAATCAAAAACTTTTCAATTGGATGAAATTTTTTAAAATAAATAATTAATTTTTAAAACACTGAGTCGCTGACCTTTCTGAAGAAAAAATAAATAATAATTGAGTCCATAAGTCCAAAACTTAAAAAACGGAAATTATATTAAGGCCATAACAGGTGGCTCCCCCTGGTTATTTGACGACGACATTATTTTAATAGCTGATGCAGATAATGGCAAAGACAATCACTGCGAAGGTAACTGTGAGGAAAATTGTGAAACTCTTACTAAAAAAATAATTGGGATCTTTAAGACTGTAAGTGCTTTACAAAATGAAGTTCTAAATAAAAATCCAGATATGGATAGAACATTAAAGCTCCAACGTGTACTAAACGATATTTTTTCACGAGATGCTTAAGTAACTAAACAAATCCTCATCACAAAGTCTGTTAACAAATTACTTCGCACGAAAGAATAATTTTATCACGGTTAGCTATAATGAAAATTCTAGTGATGAACGTATGTAACTGGGAATACTTTAGCGACACTGATCTTAAAACATTTACAATTTTACTGTTTGTGTTATTTTGTTTTTGTAAATGAAATAAATTTTATGTGGACTTTTTTACGCGATTTTGTTCGAATTTTCATACGTGAATTCAAATTTATGCTTAATTCTTAAATTAAGGAACGCGTTCATATACTTTTTAAGATGGCAGTGTATTGTTTTATGCGGCTTGTGTAATTTCTGACGGAACGCATCAATCGCATCAACCGAGTTTTGGATGCATTCTATCGGGTTTTTTCAACAAGAAATTTGTTTTTCAATTGTGGAAACACCAACAGCATGATAGTTTTGACATTTAGTTTTTTGACGTAGCAGATGCATTGGCAAATGTTATAATGAATTAAAATTTGCACGAAAATCACATTAAAAGAATTTAAATCCAGTTCTGAGACTGCTAAGAATTAAGTTGTTAAATTTGAGTCGACAAGCTTGATACAAAATATGCGAACACAAATGCGTGTTTGACCGAGTCGTTCAACTGAAAATATCGCAGCCGTGAGCCACAGTGTTAAAGGAGATTTAAATTTGTTAATTCCTCGACCTTCGCAACAATTGGAGTTATCCAAAACCACCACATGGCGAATTTCGCGTAAGGATTTGACTTTGAAGCCTTACGAGGCTCAACTGGTGCAAGAATTGAAGCCGATCGACCATTCACATCGCCGTAGATTCGCTCAATTCATTCAGGAACAACCGGCTGGTTGGTTTTTTTCAGACGAAGACCATTTTCACATGTCAGAGTATGTCAACAAGCAAAATTGTCGCATTTGGGATTCTGAAAATCCTAGAGTGATTATTGAGAAACCTTTGCAAGCTCAATGTGTTACTGTATGGTGGGTTATGTGGTCTAGAGGCGTAATTGGGCGGTTTTTTTTCGAAGATGAGGCTGGAAATGCGGTAACGATCAATGGATCACGCTATCGCTAGATGCTAACAACTCTATTTTGGCTTGTTATTGACGACGTGGATATCACTGACGTGCTTTCAACTGTGAAGTGCCACACAGCCAATGAAACGATCAATTTATTGCAAACGAATTTGCTAAATACATAATTTCACGACAATTAGTAGTTTAGTGGCCAGCCAGATCGAGTGATTTAACACCACTAAATTATTATTTAAATGCCAAAGTGTTTATAAACTTTGATAAAAGAAACGCGACACCTGTCAGCGTGGCCGTGGTGGACATTTGTTTTGTTTTAGAAAACAAATTTCTTGTTGAAAACCCCTTTCTGAGCCTGCTGTTTGTATTTATCGTAATAAGACGCTAACGTCAAAAACAACAAAATCCAACCGATAATACATCACGCACAAAATACAAAAAATTAATTCATCCACATTTTAAATTAAATTTGTAGATTTTTTTTATTAGATTCTTTTCAATCCTTTAATTCATTTCTTGTTTTTGATTACATGTTGATTTTTTTATTAATGATTTTGGAGAATTTTTGGATTTTGGATTTCTTAATTTTTTTTTTAAATCTCTTTTTTTTATCATTTCTGGAAAAGTTTTAAGTTTATATTTCAATGTCGTAGAATATTTCAGCTTTTTGCTTTAATATCGATATTTCGCCAATTATTGATTCCTTTATTGAAGTCGTTTGCTTTGTAGAATAAATCTCATGAGAAATTTTTCTTTTTCAAGGAATTAATCGTCCCTATTCTGACTTTCGATTCGAATCGAAAGTTCCTCCGTTTGCCAACTTTGGTATTCTGAGTTTCGATTCCGCTACGTTTCTTTCGATTGTAGGTATTCTGTATTATGATCGTAATTACGTTTTTCTACGCTTGTCTTTCAGCAACGGAGTTTATTTCGATTGCTCTTTTTGTAAAGTTGAGAAGTGTTTAATTTATAAAATGTAAGTATAAAATCTGTAAAAAGTAATTTATACACATTTTTGTTGTACTAAAATATAAGGATTCACTTCTCCAGGTTAAAAACAACGACACCTGAGCAATATGAGAAGCTGGCAAGTTTAATGTCCGCAAAACATGATATTGTTTGCGGGTACCACAAGCGGTCTAAGGAGGAAGTTCAGCTGTTTTGGCAGGAAGTGACAAAAACCCTTAATGCATTAGGGCCACCAGTTGATAGCCTCCTTCGGCAAAAAATCTTAAAGCCGCTACAACATGGTTAAGCGGTGATGTAGACTTCAACGACCGGGGCCGTACTTCTTACGCAAATAAATCTAACACATATTTAAACGCATCTTTGTTTAAACGGAAGTTTGTTTTGAACCTGAAAATGTTAAATTGAAAAGTTAAATAAAATTTATTTTATTAAATATAATTTCTTACAACTGATCACTCATCTCGAATTGATTGCAGGTGTCCCTCTGTTTTCATTTTTCAAGCCTTACCTCTGTGTTCTGAATCACACTGCTCTCCTCTTCCAGCAATACAGCCACTGCTATGGATTCCATTTTTCCTTCAAATAAAAAATTAAAAATACCACCTCCGGCTTCACACAATTCTTACCACTCAATTATTTTCCAACAAAAAATGATTACCTTTATATTATTATTATGTATTTTATTAATTCCTAAGCAAATTAATCGCACAAATTTTTTAATTTTACTTTTTTTATTCTTTGTTGTGACTTTTGTTTATTAAAATAATAACAAACTTGGTCATTTCTTTGTTTCTACTACACATTCCGTAGTAAACAAATTGCTTTTGTAAACATTGTTGTCTTCTTCTTGTTCTTTCGATTCAGTTTTTGTTTGGAATACCAATTTTCGATCGTAGCGTAACTGAATGCGGAGAACGTAATCGAAAGTCAGAATAGGGGTGAATATTTAACTTCAATTAATGAGTTCATTGATTTCGATTTTATTTGGCAAATGTATTTTTAAGTTTTGAAATTAAGAAAATTTAGGTTTTTGACGAAATCCAATCTTTTTTTCATATGAAATTGTTTGATGATGATTTTAAGCTACATTTCGAATTTCAAAACTGAGGCTTGCTAAAAATATTATTATTTAATTAAGGGTTTTACTTAATTTTTTACAGTAAAATATTGATTTTCCGTGCCACACCACATATTTAAATTTTTGTAAAGATTGCAATATTTACATAAAACTTAAAAATTAAATAAATATCCACGATTTGTCAAAAATTGAAGTCAAATGACCTGCAATGCAAGTTTAACAAAAATTTGCCAGTACATATTAAATTCCAAATTTTACACATTAAACAAATATTTTAAAAACACTAAAAAATTACAAATAAAAATCCCCTTACGAAAAAAAGAAAACCCCCTTATTTAAACTTAATTTTGTTATTAAAAAATAATAGTACTCCAAAAGTAGCAAAATATTTTCAAAATTCCCCAATCATAAATTTTTAAAAATTGTTCGTGAAAGTCAAAAATGTCCTCAAACATCTTGATTATATCGTCTCGATATTAACTCATTGAGGGACAAAATTAAAGAAAATACAACACACAAGATAAGTGAAGAAATATTATTTTCTGCAAATAGGGACGAGTGTGTTTTTTTAAATATTTCCTTTTTTGGTGTGTTATATTAAGTTTTAGTTAATTCGTGGAATGGATGTTGTAACGATAAACAAGCATTATTATAAATTTAAGCTGATTACGTTTTAATAACAAAAATGCTTATAGAAAACTAGGACAATATGGAAACTTTATATTAATTTGAAAAGTTAAGTTAATAGAAAATTATAATTCCCATTTTTATATAATTTTTTTTCTTAAATTATATTTAGCTTTCATACTCATTTATAAAACTTAAAAAAAATGAAATATTTTAAAAACCTAATTTAAGTTTATAGATGATGGCAAATAACATCCAGGCAAAACACTAATTCACAATTAATTTCAAATTCTAGAAAGCATGTTTGCCTAAAGTAATTTTGAATCATACAGAATAAAAAAGTTTTTACCATTATATTAGCTCAAGAATAATATTAATAAACACTGACATTATTTTTATGCAGTGAGTTAAAAAAAAATTAGAAACTAAATACCATATAATATTAAATATCTGAATATCTTAATATAGAAGAAGATATCAACACTTCGGGGATTCTGGGTACTGATGCTGCAGATCATTTATCAGTGTATTTGTGCAGGGTATAACAGCATCTTCTGGAGTATTAATTTGGAAAATCAATTTCTGTAGAAATAGCCAAATATGTTCACAAGTTTTTGGATATTTAGTGCGCGAACCCATAAAACAACGAAAACAAACTTCGACAGCTTGCAAAGGATTTGCAAATACATGTCTTCGTCCAAAAAATTCCAAATGTGCAAAACTTATTGTTTTAATGCAGTCACCAAAAAAGTAAATTTTTGGCTGATTGTATGATCTTATACGTTTCACGCTATGGTTACTATCATCATCCTCTTCTTCTTTTACAAAATTCTACAAAATAAAATATAAAAATTAAAAAAAAATTGTTTGATTTAATAAAATTTGTTTGTTTCATTAATTGCCTTGCAGTAGGTAATAAAAGATTCTTGTACTTCAGATTTAGTTCTTTGTCTAGAGGTTGGCAACAGATAAGGCACCAGCAACAATGATAATGCTAATTTTGTATCTGTAAACAATTAGTGAAAGTAGTGTAATAGTTTTGAGGTATTTGTAATACCTACCTTCCTCCCATGAATTTTGAATATTTGTTAAAATATCCTTAACAGCATTGTCCCTCAACTTTTCGGCCTTATCAATTATTTTATGGAAGTATGATTTCCATTCGTAAATACTTTTCGATGTGGGATAGCATATATTGAAATCTATTTCAAACTAAAATTTTATTATTGTAATATGCTAAAAAGATATTTCATCCATGTTATTTATTTACCAGTTCATAATTTTTTTCATGTTGTAACACCTTATATTTTTCCATATAATCTATTGTATCTAAATTTTCATTTTTTAATTCATTTATTCGAAAATAATGGGATTTCTTCCACAGTTCTAGCACTAAATTCCAGTCGGCACTTCCAGTTTTTAAAACTTCTAGTTGATTTTCATCAACATCAGTATCACTTAGAATATTTGAATCATCCGTCACTGCAGTGCAGGTAAATATAAGCCTTTAGACATTTGAACAAAAAACAACAATTTCTTACCCACTGTTGGCTGTGGTTTTAACTTAAGACGTCTTCGTATTAATCCCGAAGAGCTTAGTCGTGCACGTTTATTGTTATAGGCATCATATAGCTTGCCTTTGGCTAAATGACCTTTTGAAAAGGGGACGTAATAAGTTTCCTTAACCTCAGTTGGAAATGCTTCAATTATTGATTGCGCTAATTGCATAAATTCCTCTCTGAGCAACCTTAAGTAGAAAAATAAGTTATTATTTATATCAGCCGTTACAAAACCCATACTAACCTCTTGTCCGGATTATCAGTGAGAATCGAAGATATTATTGCCTTTGCTATTCTGGTGCGATGCTTGTTTTCCAAAGTTTTGATACTTAAAAGTTCATTGATCTCCGTTATATTTTCAATGTCCTAACGATGTTATTTATTACAAATACATTTTGTTTTTTCTACTATCAGTGAGAAAAAAATTCGACATACATTTTTCCTGTGATTTTAAGTTTTTGGAAATTGGTAATTACAAATAAACATACATATATACATTAACATATGTAATAAGTAATGATATAAATTAAATAAAGGCGTTACAAAGTTAATTGTTGAACGAAATCTCGTATTTATTTTTTTTATAAATTGATTGGTTAAATAGATAATATGCAGCTAAGCACTGGCCATAATGCTTAAAAGGAATGTGGTGATCAATTAAACTTTATTCATATAAAAAAATTGGCAAAGAACGGCTAGGAGGATAGTTTTGTAGCCATGTGCTGCTGTAATAGCATCGAAATAATCGTCTTAATACAAATGAATATACTTGGGTTTGAATAGATTATTGTCTTCAGCATCCATATTCTAACAAAAAAAATACTCAATACGCCAGACTTTTTTGAGCTGCCAGTTGTGGTTTGACCGCACCAGATTTCTAGCAATTCGATTTACAGAAACTTATTATACCATTTTAAATGCTAATTGCCAATTTTAAGTCAGCAAAGCCTTTCTTAACCAACGCAAATAGAGCCAGTGAAATTGAAAGCTGATACCACGTACTCTACGCTTTTTACCGAGGACCATAAGATACAAAATCTTACTCTTCAAGAATTTCATTTTGTTTTAACTTGATCAAAATAAAAATCTGTTACGTATATACATAGCACGAAATACAGAAGCGCGTACAGTTTGTAATAAATATGAAATGCATACAATAAACGGATAACCGTAGTCCACACAACTTGATAGGTGATATGGACCAATTTTAGCGATTTTCAATTACGAAGTAACAGAAACTATTTTTGCCCGTTCGGTATGTTGTTGGGTTATCTAGAAAGACATTCCAACAGCAACACCTGCATCGTTATGTAGATTTCCCTATGTATAAATCGGAAATGGATAAAACAAAATGAAAATCATGTACATGCCTTATCACCTGCGATGGTGACTATAAAAAATATATACATTTGTAAGAAATGGTCGACTCAAAAACGAAACAATACTTTTTGATTATGAGTGGAATACAACACGCTTGTAGAAGAGTCTGATTTCAGATAAATAAATGAAAAATAAAGTGAAAGCGCATCAGTCAATGAAAAAAAGTAACCGGGGCGGCAGACAACTAAAAAAATTATACTTTTACAATGATTCGAGTAGCTTCAAAACCACATCATTTAATTCGCCTCCCGGCAGCAGCAGCTTCAAAGTGATCCTTGCAGTTGTATTTTTTTCGGCGGAAACGTCATGTTTTTATATTCATCAACTTTTCTACTTAAAATAAATTTATGTTACCAATTTCCTCAAAACATAAGGTATTTGCAGGTAGAATTTTTTTCTTGACTGTAGTCCACTTACCCTTGTTGATGGTATTTTCTTATGTGAATAACTTAAAACTGGCTCTTCTCTTGCCGTATCTGTAAAAGGTTTAGCATTCGAGTTTTAATATGAATATTAATTATTATGTACTTACTTGTCACTTTAACATCTAACACAAAATCCAGGTTATTAATACATTGTGCCACAAAATATACAAATATATTGGGTTTTACAACGAAATCTTTTGAATAAACCTGTACCTCTGATCCCCTTGATATGTTAAATACTTTTTTAACTATAATGGAACAGAAAAAGCAAAATGCAAATGAGTGTATGCATGTATGTATGTAAGTTTTTGTTCATTTTCTATAAGCTGTTGTTGGGTTTACCTTCTTTTATAAATGAATTATAACTTTCTTCACCACAAAAATTTACGCCAACAATTTCCTTTTGATTTTCAAAAGTTGTTTTTATCAACTTAAACCCGTCCATTTTATTTTTTTATGTACTTTATATGAAAATGAATGACGCTCATAAAACTGACATTTACTTTACCATAATTACAATTTTTTTTAACTATACAAAAGTTAAGGAGAGCATAATATGATAGATAGAATATAAAACATTCAGCAAAGGTTGTTACATTCATCTCTGATTGTTTGTTTTGTTGTTGTGGTAAGCACACAAAACAACAGGCAGATTGTGACAGTTTAGTGTTATTTCATAAGAAAAACAATTTACTCTCTTAATTGTTTTGCCCTTCGCTGAGTTGCCACATCTTATTTAGTTAGAACGTGACATTAACAAGCGTTTTATTGTTCAATTTTTTTTTAAAACCAAGCAAAATAAACATTTTATTAATATGTAATTTTAAGTCTTTTATATTATTAAGCAGTAGGTCCAATGGTTTGGCGAAATATTGAAGTAAAATAAAAACTAAAGCTTAAAATTTTTTTATAAAATAAAAACCTAGTGCTTAATAATAAAAAAACTAATAATTACATATTAAAAAGGTCAAATAACTATAATTATTAATTTTATTAATATTTGCTTAAATATTCTTAAAAATTAAAATTTGTCTGGAAGTATTTGTAAAAATGTATTAGTTTGTAGTAAATGCATGCCGGATGCCAAATTATTATTATTAATTATTACATATTTAAGTCCGTAAAATTGTTTATTTAAACTTTGCAAAACTTTCGATAGAAAACAAACAAACTTTATAATTGTCCAGGTTTACCGCTTTTTGCACTTAGCATTGTAATTAGTACGTAATTTTTCTGAAATTGTTTATATAACAAGCAACAGCCGAAGACAATCTAACTTTTTAGCGATAACGAAAGTACGATGTTGTCACCATAAAATTAAACTATAAATAAATGCTTGTTGAGGCACCTAGAAAATTACATCAAAGTGTCAAACGCGAAAATGACAGCAAATATTTTAGTCGTATCTTGACCGCTTTGAAAACAGTTTGTCTTTGTAAAATTCCAACACTTGGAAAAGTTGTAATTTTGATATTTTCAAATTAAAAAAGCCAAATCATCTGTAGACAACATATACCTATTCTCCTTTTAGCACCTTAAAGGGTGTATTGTTATACTTTTGTTGTCTCATTATACAATCTTTAAAATTGTTATAAACCTTTAACAAGATGTTAAAAGTATGTTTTTCAACTATTCTGAATCTTAAATAGAACGATTTTTAGCAATATTTTATACAAATAATTATAAAATAGAAATTAGAAACTTTTCAGTTTTTTTCATTTTCCAGCAATTTTAACTGATTTTCATACGACCATTGTTACACTCGGTTAAAGATTTTTCACCTGAGCAAACAAAACCTTTTTATTCAAGATAAATAATATAGGAAATTGTTTATTACTTTCGGTATATTTTTATTACAACAAAAAAACTCAGTTTCTGATACGAAAATGTTTATCATTAAAAATTAAAGTCAAACTGAGATATGATGAATTACATTTTATTTCATCATAGCAAATGGTTTTCTTTAATTATTTATTACTTCTGGAATATTTTTCTTTCAATAATTTAAAAACTTAATTTTTTATTCTCATTTCGCAATAACCAATCAATTTATTTATACTGATAACAACAATAAAGCATTAATTGAGGTTATTTCCCTCTGCCCATTACCAGTCGGGGTTTACTTTCGCTTCATGATAAAGTTATTGAAATTCCATTGTTTTAATCCTCAGCTTAAACAATGACTTTTGTTCTGCTGCTTCCATTATCCTGTAAAAAAAAAATGTTAACTATTTTTGCCAAGAATAATAAATTCGTATAAACTAAAATTATGGTCAGTTGGTGATGCATGTGAAAATAATTCCTCAAAGAGGTTCAGTTTGATATGAAAATTGTCATCACAAAAAAGTCTGAAAAGGTTATTTCTATTTGCACATTACCAGTTGAGTTCATCTTCTTCCACTTCACGGTGAAGTTATTTAAATTTCGTTGTTTTAATCCTCATCTTAAATAATGACCACTGTTCTGATGCTTCCATTATCCTAAATAAAAATATAAAAATATTAACTATTTTTGCTAAGAACAAAAAATTAGTATAAACGAAATTAATGATCAGTTGGTGATGCATGGAAAATAATTCCTCAAAGAAATTCAGTTTGATATGAAAATTGTCATCATTAAAAAAAGTCTTATAAACTAAGAGATAGCTAATTACCTTTTGATTTATCAGAAAACGGCAAATTCAATAGTGTAGTAATCTGGAAGAACAAATATTTTGCTAGATTTAGTTAAAACATATAATATAATATTATAGAATTATTTTTAATTCATTTGGTGGCTGTACACAAAATTCTTCAATATTGTTTAGATTTATGGATGAATTTTTTCAACTGGATTAAAAGCTATTTCTTTATATAAAGATTAAGGGCAAGACTCACCATTTTTTAAAGTTCGTAATTTTAATGAAATAATTCTTTTCAGCTGGACGACTGCAATCAAAAAGAAAAACTAATGCTACTCTAGGCACGTGCTTAGTTAGTGCCCACAGTAGTAAAAATTCGTATTTTTAAGTATTTAATAATTGTGTAGTATCGACTTCCGAAATAAAAGTATTGCTAACGATACGTTTTATTGATTTTGAAATTTCAATATTTCTTAGCAATGCTTATTTGACCATTAATATACAGCGTTGGACATTTATTGCAATCTAGAATACGTTAATATATCAAATGATAGTATTAGCGAATTCGTTAATTTAAGCCATCATACCTTACGTTAAATTTCAAATATATTACTGTGCCGAAGGCCAGTTCAGCCAAATTACAAACTTAAAATTTTTTGTCTTTTCTTTTTCCAATTTAGATTTAAGAAGAAGATATATAAAAGATCATGACTTATGCAAATAAAAATAAAAGAGGTTGTATATTTTATTCATACTTGCCATAAATAAATTATTTAACTCTTTCTGCCGTAGCAGTGAAATTCTTTTCTCAAATATGTAATGGCATGCTGCGGTGCGTCTTTTGACGTCATTTTGATTTGGATAAGTTTGCCAAGAATACGATTTGATATCGATAAGTCGTTGCCTAATTTCCGAATTAAGATACTGGGTTTTCATTTTTTTAAAGGAGTTAAAATAATTACTAAAGAAAAAATGAAATGACGGAAGAAGACAATCGAAGAATACATTATTTTATCGACGTTACGACATAACCGTAGTATGATATTTTTAATCACTACCGATTATATACAAAATTAATTCTTTTGTTATTCAAAAATTTGCCTTATAAATGTGACTAGCTGATCTGACAGACGTTGTGCTGCCTAAATCTAAATAAATGTGTTTGTGGTTGTTTTAGGAAATTTTATTCGAATGCCGAAAAAGTGGAAGCAAAAATATTCGTTGCCAATAAACTCTAAACGGGCAACCATTATATGATGAATACTCCGCAACTGATTAATATATACTCTCCTTCAATAACCATTTTGAATCGCGCATTAATATGACTTGTTTCGTATAACTATTGTAACTACTAAATGCATACAAAATGGGTAAAAAAGGGAAGTTAAAAATATGTTTTATTGATTATTTTATAAAAATTATACTGTAAAGTAAGTAGAAAAATTACCAGCAAATGGTGTTTGATGGTGTTTGTTCGTAGGTATAGACATTCATTTTATTTTTTTATTCTTTTCTTTGTTTACTTTGTTTTTAAATTATTACAGATAAGCAAATGGTAACTTGTTTTCAAAATTAAAGAAGAGTATATTTTATTCTCGTTTGCAACTAGATTCAAAATGAAAACAAGATTCGACCGCGAACCACAATTTTGCTACCCGTGTGAACATAGTATTAAATCTATAGATTTGTGTAATTAACTCAGTGCGCATTCTAATTTTTTCTGTTAAAGCTTTTGACAACAGTTATTGCGAACAGTCAGGCGTTATTTCGGGTGTAATTATTCATGCACCTTTGAAAGTTTCTGGGAAACTTCATATTCGTTCAAAACTGTCAATGTTAAGTCCCAATTTACATTTGACGATTTTTGTCGCTGCAATTCTTAGTTTGTTGTTGTAAATAACGTGTTTAAAAAGAATAGGGGAAGAGAGGAACTCTACCGCTATTCTCTTTACACACATTATTTACAACAACAAACTAAGAATTGCATTAATATGACTTGTTTCGTATAACTATTGTAACTACTAAATGCATACAAAATGGGTAAAAAAGGGAAGTTAAAAATATGTTTTATTGATTATTTTATAAAAATTATACTGTAAAGTAAGTAGAAAAATTACCAGCAAATGGTGTTTGATGGTGTTTGTTCGTAGGTATAGACATTCATTTTATTTTTTTATTCTTTTCTTTGTTTACTTTTTTTTTTAAATTATTACAGATAAGCAAATGGTAACGTTTTCAAAATTAAAGAAGAGTATATTTTATTCTCGTTTGCAATTAGATTCAAAATGAAAACAAGATTCGACCGCAAATCACAATTTTGCTACCCGTGTGAACATAGTATTAAATCTATAGATTTGTGTAATTAACTCAGTGCGCATTCTAATTTTTTCTGTTAAAGCTTTTGACAACAGTTATTGCGAACAGTCAGGCGTTATGTCGGGTGTAATTATTCATGCACCTTTGAAAGTTTCTGAGAAACTTCACATTCGTTCAAAACTGTCAATGTTAAGTCCCAATTTACATTTGACGATTTTTGTCGCTGCAATTCTTAGTTTGTTGTTGTAAATAACGTGTTTAAAAAGAATAGGGGAAGAGAGGAACTCTACCGCTATTCTCTTTACACACATTATTTACAACAACAAACTAAGAATTGCAGTGACAAAAATTGTCCAATGTAAATTGGGACTAAAAAAGGAAAACTTATAGGGTAAAATCCTCTTTAAATCTCAATACCAGAATTTGCAACTACTCAACACTAAAGTGCAATTCTTTTAATTTTTTGCTGCAAGTGAACCTTTTACTCATATTTGTGATCTCTGTTTAAAATATTTAAAAATGGACTAATAATAAAATATTGTAAAAATTTACTTTAAGAAATGCGGAAAAAACAAAGACGAATATAAAATAACTATTTCGAGATTGCATGAAAAGAAAAAATATATTTGCAAATAACGAAAAAAAAACCTGACGCCGTGATTTGTCACTGAGTGTCCGCAACGAGGACAAATAATTTTTTACAATTCCTTAAAGCAAAGAAAATAATGACTGCTGTTAATGTTAAACCAGTTATAACACCTTTACAAGGTAAATATCTTAAGAATTTGGTTTTACTTTCTAACATTTTCAATAATTGCAGGAACATTAACATCCTCTTTGTTAGGAAACCTATCGATTACAGCTGAAAAAAACAAGCAATGGCAAAGAGAATTGCTTATGGAAAGAATACGTTCTCATTCCTCCCAACACAAATCGTTTCAAGAACTGTCAAAGAGTATGCGCATGGGGATGTTAGAAAAACGTTATCCTTTAGATGCAGTAGAAAAATCTAACCTTCAAAAATGTCTGGACAATATGCAGCACTGTATAAAGGTGACTTCTAGGCAGGGTCTGGTTGAAAGACTTGAAAGTCTGTCGCGTCAACTAAGCCTTAAGTTTTCGGATGACACTAAAGCTCTGTTTATATCGACCGACATGTTTTTTCTGGAAATTCTTTTGGATTCTAATGGGTGTTTGACGGATGTTAAAGTGCATCATGAATCAAAGGCGGACCAACAATCTTGCAGCGAGTTGGTAGATTGCCTTAATCGGGGTGATTTTGCTGATTTTACCGCTCAATTGGAGGGGTTTTCTTCAATATATCAGTTGAATGCAGAATCTAAGGTGAAAATTAAGGCTTATGATGCAATGCAGGCAATGGAAACTGATTTGTATAATATATTTCAAATACAAAATTTTACAAAAGACACTCAACAAGTTTTACAGGACTCTATAGTAGGTGTGGTGTTGAAAAGACGAGGTGGTCATCCAATGCGCCTAGTGTATTTTGTTTCCCCTTACGAATTAATATCTGTAGAGAATAAATCTTTGCAGCCTCTTACTTTGGAAACATTTAAAAACAAGCAGATTGGCTTTAGCGTTACCGTAAACTTGGAAGCGTCTTCAGCTAATAAACTACAAGTTTTACCGACAGTTACAGTAGCAAAGGATTCTCAAACAGGTTTGGATGTACCTGCTTTTGCACAACTTAATCAAATGAACTCTATGCTACTGCCAGCAACATTTGTACTACGTCTAAATAAACCATTACCCGTGTGCTTTAATACTTTACGTTCTATGGGACTATGTTCGGCGGCCACTAATGAAACAAATCCATTACCTTCATCGTTAGAAGCTCAAAATAAACCCTCAATCGTGGCAAACATTATGAGCCTTATTATACAAACTGCTTCGGATCAACAAATGAAATCATCACAAAAAGGTCTGTTTGTTTGTCTTCCCGATCAAACACATTGCTATTTTTTCACTGAAAATAAGTTGTTAAAGGTAGGTCACGTAAGCTGCTGAAATTGAATTAATGCTTACTTATTTCATTAATGTTATATTAAAGTCGTCCTTAATCCATTCTGTACCATTTACGGAACCTTCCCAAGTGCCAAAAATATTGGATTTTCTTAAAAAAATGGCTTTGTTTTATTCACTGTTGGCAAGCTGTGTTCGACCTCAATCTAAAATGGGCAATGGTAAGTAAAATGAATGTATACTTTAATCATCATTTCTTTGAAACTTGTTAAACATTTTTTATTGCAATTAAGAAATGTGTCATTTATTCATAAATAAATATGTCACAGTATTAAATTTCGGCCAAAAGTGAAAACGAAGAATTTCTTCAGATTTAAACAAAGCTTTTCTATTTTTAAATTTACTCTTATTGTTTACATTAAAACTAAATAATGGAGATTCAGTGTTTTTTGGAAATAAGCAAAATCAATCGTAATTTAAAAAATGTAATATAAAATTGATCGGCATAGTTAATACGAAATTAAACTATTCCAAAGGTGTGACATTACTGATAGCTTAATTTAGAAAGTTTTATAAAAATAGTTATTTAAGGCATTATTCAATGCTAGCCAGCACATTTTGTAACTTTCTAATAGCATGTAGAATCAGCATCAAACAGCGTTTGGCGTCGTCAGCTGATTTATAATTGTTTCTAATGGTCCTTAAAATAAAAAAAAAATTGGAATATTGATAAACAATAAAATTTATTTCTGTGTTCACCTTAAAAGATGAAACTTAATAGATTTTGCCAGTTTTTAAGATTAAAAAACACACAGATATAACGAAGTAGGCGGCTGTAAATAGCAATCGTTCAAAACTGCAAATGTATACTGAGACAAGCTGATGTAATTTGTTACCATTGAACATTAAGGCGAAATTCTTCGATCAAATAGATAAGTTTAGCGTTTTGTGATTTGAAAACCGAGGTTTGTCAAAGAAAGCCAGCTTGAATTTTACAAGAACAGTTAGGAAAAAGATTTCACAAAAGGATCAATTCGTATGATTTTTTTTTTATATTTGTGACCGCAAAAATGCGATGATCACAGATTGGTTGCATTTAAAAAAATGAAGATTATAATTTTGAAAAATTAGTGCGGTCCCCATATAACGCATATGATTTTCACGTTATTAAACAGTAAAGGATACAAATAAAGTGTAAGTAAAGTTAAAAGCTGCCAATAAAAAAATAATGGAAAATATTTTTTTCATAGTCCTAATTAGTTAATGTAATTTGAATTATTTGACGTTTTTTTTTTTGAATGAAAATTACATTTAAAATAAGAAATTAGAGGGTGATGTGATGCGATGTATATATAGGATTATGATTTAAAATTTATACAGAAGGTGTATTGCAAAATTCGCCGTAAAGTCAAATTTAAAACGGGAAATGAAAGGATATATCCATATGGCTTTATATTTTGAGTCGTTATAGCCAGACACTTGAAACTTACACAGAATGGCATTCCTATGTCCGATATAACAAGAATTGTAAAACATTAAATTAAAAGTTAAAGTTAAAAACTATCTCCTTAGTAATCTTATCTGCCTTGTCTTTTTAACTATCATACGAAAAGTACATACGAAATGTTTTTGCTTTTAAATGAAGAAGAATTTGAGTGTTTAAATTATACTGCGAAAAGAAGCGGAACAGTTAGTGAACTATTTCCACGGCTTGATGGCACATGAATTTTATTGTGTTCATGAGTATCGACAACTACTATTATTATACTAAAGTTCAGTCAGATGTAAAGTATAAAATTAAAGCTCTGTAAAAAAATAAATTTTTTGTTGTACAAAATAATTTTTCACGTCATATGAGTCAATTGCACTCATATGACGTGACTTGAACTCGGCGAAGTACCATTTTTTACATTAAGCCTAAATTTTTTTCAGCCGTGAGACTTTTTTAATCCTTTTGTGGATCATTTTACAATTGAGATAGAAAGCAAATTTTATGACTTTTAAATGACATGTATTGAGTATTCTTATAACTCAAAAAGAGTAAATGTAGGTTTTCCGCCAGGAAGGTATACTTATTTGTTTTGCCGCCATTTTTTAAACATTAGTCTTGACAGTTCATATTTGGCAGTCGTGAAGTAGACACGTGGCAAATTTATTATGGAAAAATATTCCATAAACCACCAACGTGTTGTAATCGTGAAACATTTTATCAAAATCGATCATCGATTTTCATGAAAAATCATATAGTGTAACGCGGCACATTTTCATTTGAATGGATATGTGAATAAACAGAATAGTCGGTTCTGGGGAATGGGAAACCATCAATCTATTCAACAGTCACCTTTGCATTCAATAAAAGTAACATTCTAGTGTGTGTGTGAAAATTGGTCAGGAGGAATCATTAGACCTTACTTCTTTGAAAATGCGATATCGTGATATGATTGAAAACTTTTTAACGCACAACTGCTTTGGACTTGATTTACATGTGATATCAACAAGACGGTGCCACATAGCATATAGCCAGGATTACAATGTAATTACTGCGAGACCTCTTTTCACAACAAATTATTTCAAGAAATTGTGATGTTGATTGGCCTTCGCGGTCGCCTGGTTTGACTCTGTTTGTGGAAATATCTGAAAAGGGTTTATGCAAACAAACCAGAAACGCTTGAGCAACTCAAACTAAATATTCGTAATGAAGTTAATGAAATACCACATGAAATGAATGTAATGAAAATGGTTCGCATTTGAGGCGGACAATAATCTGATACTGTAATCCATACATAATTGCCGACATTAAATAGAACATTTATCAATATAAGATCCATTCTCCTTCATTTAATCAACAATTATAAACAAACAAAGCAGCATACCTTCCCGGCGGACACAAAAGAATTAATTATATTTCTTACATTTTTCTATTTTCGGAAGGGCAGGCCAAGCCTTTTAAGACCCTGGATTTCGTTGCTATCATCTAACGCGTTTATTGCTAACAAATTAGAAAGATTTTAGTCTATTTAGGCATCCTTGACTGAAGTTATTAACCTCATCTTTGGTCATTGAAATTTGAACATACAAAATTCATGGCGCATTTGCATTTTGATGGGTATCTCTGCAGTATCTTAACGTTAGAATTACTTTCAATTCTGAAATTTTGGTTGCCTTATGTTTATATATATATCGGTTTTAGTATTGTTTTGTACAGCAGGGTTTTATTTTGAAGCTAAGATTGATCATGATGCCAATAACTAAAACATTTTTCTTGTTTTAGGTTTAGTTGCTCACATTTCTTTTTGGCGAGCAGTCATTTTGTTAGCATGTAAGATAAACGGACTTTGCATTGTTAATTCGTATTCTATTTCTGAAGCCAATCTTGAAGAATATGCAATTGATATAACTATTGGTTTATTTATAGCTAGTATAGCAGTATCGTTTGCGTACATAGCAGAGCTGGAAATGAATCATTCTTCTTTGATTTTAATTCCTTACAAATTAGTTAAATTTTCAATTAATTCTTTTCATAACAAAAAAGAATTCAATGAAATTTGAATCAATTCAATCAAATTAGGCAGAAAGGATTTTTAATTTGCTTCCAATTTAAACGAGTTTGTAGAATGTGTTGAAATTCGTTTTCAATTCAAATGATTTTGTAAAAGTGAAATGCAATTCACTTCCAATTCGTTGAATTGATTTGGTTTTGAATGAATTAGAACAATGAATTGCAATTCAAATGAATGAAATTAAAGTGAGTTGCAATCAAATTTAGGAGCAGATCTAGGGGGATCAGTCCTTGCCTTGCTGTCTTCTACATTAAAAACTAATTGAATAACAAAACGATAGAAATGCTTCTTACTGCAGAAATACTTACAAAATCAATTGAAATGAATTGGTAATAAATTGCTAAATATTTTTAATATTTCATTTGAATTAATTCAAAATCAATTCAACTTAAATGAAGAAATTAATTGCAATTCACTTTAACAAATTTATTTAAATTGGAAATGAATTGCAATTTATTTGACAAATCCATTCGAATTGACTCAAATTTCTTTCAATGCATTAATGATTTGCGAATTAATTAAAAAATAAATGATTCAAATTCAGCTCTGTTACGTAGCAGTAATTATATTTTTAACAACAACAATATCAAAGTTAATTTCTCTAGAGAACATATTGTTGAGCGCATTAATCGGTACGATATGAATAATATTGATATGAGATATCATAAATTTATTCGAATGTATAAAAAATGATGCTTGTTTTTGAAAGACTCCTTAAATATAGAAAACTTACAGTTTGGGTTATGTATCCTCAAATGTATTTTGCACTTGAATATTCAAATCCAATGCATTTTTTAATACAACATTCTGAAGTAATCTAAAATACGTTTTTATCAGCGGGACAACTGTCTGAAAAGCCATAGGAAGTGTGACGTAACTACTGTGAAAACTACATTTTGTATAATAGCAACAAATTGAATAGAAGGTTTCTTAATAAAAAATCAAAACTTTTGGCATAAACTTTTGAAAAAGAAAATATGTAGATCTAACATTATTACCAATACTAACCGCGATTTTTAAGGTAAGAAGTTAGTTATCATTGTTTCGGAAATAACTTGTGTATTTTATTTAATGGCTGTATTTCAACAAACTCTGTTCGCATTATTCGATTCACCCTGAGTTAAAGTTTCGTAACCTTTTATTACGATTACGAGTATGTGCCTGACGGTCCCCCATTTGACCTATCTCTAGAGGCAAATAAGAATTTAACAACATTTTATAAGACATTAAATATATCCGAAACATAGAACAAAATGTACTTTACGAAATATTTAATCGAAAAGGAACTTTGCCAGACTGCCATTATTGGTTTGATTAGTTCTTTTTGAAATTTGATTTAAATACATAAAGTATAGAGGTCATATACATCTGAAAATAAATATCTTGAAAATGATATAATCTTCTTCATTGACTATTAATTATAAAGATTTATTTATTGATTTTTGTTATGGTCTTTTTCGTAACAGACATTGATTCTACTACAATACTTGAAGTAAATGCTATTTCATTTCAACAAATATCAGTGGCTCTTCTCCATCCATATGAAGAATCAATGGCAACTGTGGAGTTTGATTTACGTAGCGGCTTGCCCCAGTGTACCATTTATAGCATTAGTAACAATTACGATTTGTTATCTATTAAATTAACTACCATTGTGCAAAAATGTCTCTCCATACCTGTTACAATAAGGGCTCTTTTGAGATTTTGGGACCAAGAACGTATAAAAATGTTTCAACGCAGCATTGGTGGTGGATCTGCTAATACAGGTGGTATTGGGGGAGGAATGGGTAGTGGTTCGAACCTTAGTGGTGTTAGTATGTCTGGTAGTATGCCTAGTACATCACATAGTGCTTATGGCAATTTTAACATATCTGGCGGATCAAACGATCCAGGCGGCGGTGGCGTCATGAATAATAATATGAAAATAGTTGGTTCTATGAAAATGGACGCAACGGGACAGCAAAGAACTCATTTACAGGCTGCCACAGCCGGGTTTTTAAAGTACAAAAGCGTAGATATGAAACAGGAGGATTTTCATGAGAGCCCAAAGAGTCAAACTTTAGCTGCATCAGTTACTGAACATGTTGCTACAACATTAATGCAATCTAATTTAGAAGTTAACTCTTTGGGCCAAGCAATATCGCAACAACAACAACAACAACAACAACAACAACTTCATTTACAACAAACATTTGAACAAAAGATTGCTGCTGATCATGAAATCGCCGATAAATACAAAAATATTTGGAAAGATAAAACGCCAAATTTAAAAAATACAGTTAGCATTACGCCCATTAATGATGCTTCGAATAATCACAATTCAAATTCATCCAACAACAATAACACGGCTTCCACTTTGGATGTTAAACGGACAGGTAGCATAGAAATTATACCCTTAACTGGAGCAAATAATAACAGTGCAGCATCTAATGCAAACGTTACTCCTACAACTATAACAATAACACCCATTAATGCTGGATCGTCACCTTCACATATTGGCAATAAAGATAAAAAATTATCAAACATGGGGTCATCAACTTCTTCATCTTCATCATCATCTTTGTCCAACTCTTCTAATAAACGTTCCTTAGATACGGTTGATAATCAAAAAGACAAGAAACGAAAGAAGCGTAGAGATGATTCTCCAATGGGGCCACCAGAAAAAGTATTTTCTCGACAAAATTCACCAGCCGGTTCTAGTGAGGCCGCTGCTACGGCAGTGGCTCGTAAATTCTCGTCACCCTCTTCATCTCCCATAGGCTCTTCAGGTGGTTTGCTGGCCTCTTCAGTATCAGGACCATCGTTATCGTCTCGTCCTAGCCCTAAACACTCTCCTGTTTATAGCAGTCCAAAACATAATACAGCTTCCAATAGTCCTAAATCACCGTTTGGTACTCATTCTCCTAAACACGGTTCCTCTGGCAAGCCTAGCATGTCCACATTAAAAAGTGCTACTGCTGCTAGTCCTAAAGCAGACAAAACATCCTCGAATTCAAATGTCACACCTACATCGTCAGTACTTAATACAGCTGCTTTAGTACGGTCATTACAAAGCGGACCTTCATCCTCATCTACCGCAAATACTGTAGCGGCTGCAGCAGCTGCTGCTATGGCTGCATTCAAAAATAAAGACAAATCATCCGCTCTGAACTCGGCTGCCATTAGTTCAGCTGCAGCTGCAGCAGCAGCCGCTGTTAAATCAAGCATGGGGGTTAACTCAATGCAGCAACTAAAGTCTTCCGTTACTGGTCTTAATCATATAACGGCTGCTGCGGCGGCTGGTTTTGGCGGTTCAAATAACCCGAATACTTCCTTGGACTTAAACTCAGCCATGCGCAAAAGTGTAGCCGCTGCGGTAAGTCATGCAACAATTTAATTAATTTATTTTTATTTTTTGTTGGTTTGGCTTGCTTTTATTTTAATCATAGAAATATTAAACGTTATTTCTGGAAAATATGTTCAAGTAGTTTTGATTTAACCAAATTGTTCTACATAACATTGTTGTAATTTTTATATATCTAAGAACTAAATGCATGATAATTTACAAAATTTAAAACTTTCTTTTTATTTAAACAGTCGCTAAATTCATTATAAGTCAGGTCATATGTAGTTATTTCTTAACTTAAGTGTATGATTTGAAAAGTATTTGTTTTAGTAAATTGAAATAAGGTCTTTACCATGTTTGCTACTCTGTAGCAGGTTGAAGTCGTTGTGCTAAAAGTAATTTCAATATCTTAGGGTAGAGCAATATTGACTGCGGTTAAGAAATAGAATTTGGTAAAAATAAATTCAAAATGCCGTAAACAAAATCAAATAAAAATGAGATTCAAAATCAGAAGGATATAAAGGTCCTACTCGATAAAAGCCGAACTGGTAATTCAAACTTGATAAAATTAAAAAATAAGAAATAAGCAAAATTATGAGAGAAAAAAAAATCATTATTGCTTCAACATGAAAAATCGCTTAAATATTGCAAAAAATCGATGTTTGATAATTTTGCGTTATAACGTGACATAAAGTCTTCAACATATTTATTAACTTCTACTCCTGTAAATAGCTGATATTGAAAAGAATATTTACGTGAGTTCTGGCATCCGAATAATAAGCACAAAAAAGAAAACGAGCGCTGTAACATTTCTTTGCTGTTTCTGTTCCCATGAACAACAAAACAAATCGTATACTTTTCACTTAAAAGTAAAGGTGTGTTATCTTCACAATTTTTAATACATTTTACATACTGCTAATTGCACTACTCAAATGACGTGTACATAAAGCTGAATCTAAACTTTGCTTACACACCGCTGAAATCTACTAATCCTAAACTACTCCCACTATGCCGGTAATTGTTCAAAATATCCTTTTTTCTCATGATATTTAAAAAAATTTGGCTGTTTTTATTATGCTATTATGCATAAACATTTTTTTAAAGGAGCTGACAATGATTGCTGTAAATGGTTTTCTTTATTAGAGTTTTTAAATTTATAGCTATGTAGTTTATTTTTTGTTAAATGTAAATTTTATTTTGAAATTGCAGTTGCAGTATGTGGAATTTTTGTAAAGTAAATACTTTACTGTAGTGTTCATCTCCACACTATTCTTAAAAGTTGGTTGCTGAAAATAATATTGTACAAATAAGTTTCTTTCTTCATAAAGTAGATTCTTAAATGTAATAATAGTTCATTTATAAAAACTGTAGAATTTTCTTTTATTTTAACAATTACCTGTTTTTATATAATAAAAAAACTGCACAACTGCATCATATTTTGTGAAAACACTGAATATGTGAAAAACAACATTAAAGAAAAAATACCACCTTTTAGATGCATGTGATATATATGTTTAAGGTTTAATTAAACGTTACGGAAGTCAGAATAATAGTAAAGTTTTTAACGTTCTTAAGTTTTCTTTCGAAATAGTGAGCCTGGGGTCTGTTTCTCAAAAATAGAAGTTACAAATCAGCAATAAAATATTATTAAAAAAACAATAAAATTTGTGAAGTCAATGGCTTTTTAAATGTGTTTTGTTTGTTGATTGAACGTTGTCTTAGAGATTTTCCCCTAATAGTTAATATTAAATAAGTTTTAAAATATAAAGTTTACAAAAACTACGTTTTATTTTAGTCCAAGAAGCTTATTGTTTTCTGCTTATGGCCTTTTAAGAAATTTCAAATGCCAAAATAGTCGAGAAACAGCATTTTTTCAGATATTGTAAAATAACGTTTAAATCGTGTGGACGGGAACTAGAAGCATATTTTCTTTTCAAGCAAATTATAATTCAATGTTTTTCTTTTTTTAAAAACTAAAAGAAAGATAGAGAGGAATTATTTTCTTTAGAACATAATTAAACACGTCACCGATTAGTGGGCAAAATAAATAAATATATAAGTTTTATTATTAAATATATACTTAAAAAAATATATTTTTATATAAATAGTCTTAAATTCTAAATTTACCTTTAATACGTGCGCATATGGTCTAGTAACCTGTGCCTTTTATTTATATATTTTGCAAATTTACTTTATTGTAAATAAATAAATAATATTTTTTTATTATTAACCGCCCTGATAAATACAATTCTGCAAGCATAGAGATAATAGAAAAGTATTAATTGAATCGGACAAACAGACAGCAAAAAAGATGAATTTTTATAGATTAAATGATTTAATGTAATAAGTCACGGTCTTTACTGAAAGAAACATCAAGCAAAACGTGTAAATGGATAGCGCTTACTGTTTACGACGCAAATGTAAATTAAAATGCAATTAAAGGTAAAATACGTTACTGTCACAACTACTTTAAACAGTTTCGCAAAGTTTATAACCACTACGATGATACTTTCACCTTATATTGCATCAAAGAATCTCGAAAAGATGTGCCTTTTACTATGGAACGACTTTTGAAACTTAAATGAGTTTAGAAAGTCCATAGATTACTAGGTTTCATGTCAATCATCCAATTTTTTTACACACAAATATTTTGCAGTGATAAGCTTTGGCAAGTTAAAGTGAAAAGCATCAGCTGTGCTTTCGATAGAAAACACGATTTCCGGGAAATATTTGTTATGAGGTTTCTTATTTCTCTTTTCTAAAAAGCAACCACTGATGTACGAAAATTGTCGTGTGCAGACAGTAGCGTCTTTAAAATTATCTGATATTTATGCAAATATTATAAAAATGTCTCTCTTCAAAAATAATCGTTTTGCAGACTTCTATTTATTTAACAGATTGTAGTTTTTTCGTTATAAAGGTTTTTTCAACAAGAAGTTTGTTTTGTAAAACAAATTTTTATTTTTATTTATTGAAAAATGATATCTGGCAAATGTCCACCACACTGACAGATGTCGATTCTTTCTTCAAAGTTTTTAAATATTTTTTGGCAAATACAGGTGCCCCTGTAGGCTAGTAGGTAGTGTACTAGCTAGTTAATATGGGGGTTGTGGGTTCGATTCCCAACGAAGACCTTGGTTTTTTTCACTACAAAAATAAAAATTGACTGTCGGTGGCGCTGCTCAGCGATGAAGGCATAGTCACTGATCGCTGTGCTGTCTTATATGGCAGTTAATTTCCGACTATCCTTCTACTTTTACCACCTGTTTCATCTCTTCTCTATCCTTTTCCTAAAGAATGTAGCACGGTACTTGACTAAATAGGCATTGTTGTCTGAAGTGGTACTTCTCTTAAAAAAAAAAAAAAAAAAAAAATGGCGGTCCTTTTTTGTTAATCACATCACGGATTTTGAGTTTAAAGGCTAAAATTTATTCAATTGACTCCGTATAGACTCTTTCCTTCACATAGACCCACAAAAAATAATCTAGTGGTGTTAAATCACACGGTCTGGCTGGCCAGTTAACTGCTAATTGTCGTGAAATTATGCGATCGGGTAATTTGGTTTGCAATAAATTGATCGTTTCATTGGCTGTGTGACATGTAGCGCCGTTCTGTTGAAACCACATGTCAGCGATATCCATGTCGTCAATAATAGGCCAAAGTTGAATTGTTAGCATCTCGCGATAGCGTGATCCATTAACCGTCATCATCTTGCAAAAAAACGGCAGAATCACCTCACAGACCACATAGCGCACCATATAGTGACACGTTGAGCATACAAAGGCTTCTCAATAATCGCTCTAGGATTTTCAGAAGTCCAAATGAGGCAATTTTGCTTGTGGACATACCACGACAAGTGAAAATGAACTTTGTCTGAAAAGACAAAACCAGCCGGTTGTTCCTGACTGAATTAAGAGAATCTACGGCGATGTCAATGGTCGGTCGGTTTCAATTGCTGCACCAGTTAAACCCTGTAAAGCTTCAAAGTCAAACTCTAATTGGATAACCCTAATGGTTGAGAACGTCGAGGAATTAACAAATTTGAATCTTCTTCAACACTGTGCTCACGGCTGCGATGTTATCAGTGAAACGACCCGGTCGAACACTCGTTGATGTTCGCACATTTTATATCGAGCCTGTCGACTCAAATTTAACAACCAAATTTTTAATAGCGGTCTCAGAAGGACGATTATGTTGTCTGAAGATATCACGAATTTTAGGAAATGTAACTTTAACAGAACCACCTTAATAGTGGATTTTAACTTTTTAATGCAATTTTCGTGCGAAATTCAATTGATTGCCATAATTGCCAATGCATGTACTACGAATACGTCAAAAAACTAAATGTTAAAACTATCATTATGTTGGTGTTGTCGCTATCGAAAAACAGACTTTTTGTTGAAAAACGCGATATAACAGAAAGCTTTAAAGTACATATTCTTATAATAAATCTAAAATAACAGGGTTTCATATGAAACAACTAAACATAAATGTAATAAGATTCACCATGATATTCAGTATATAAATTTATATAACATTGTTCCTTATATTTCATTAATTGCATAACGAAATATAATTAGGTTAATTAGGATATGCTTAAACCAGCTGACAACTGTATTCTGTCTGCTCGTCAACATTCGAACTTGATTTGACATCTTTACACCTGATCCTTGCTTTACATTTATACATGAGTATAAATAGAAAATCAGCCGCGAGTATTTAAATAGCTTATGACAAAAAAAGAGTAATAAATAACATTGCTTTTTTATATTTTGTTTTAGCATTTTAAAATGATTTAATGTGAAATAGTTTCAAAATTTATATTATATTATAATTGCACACTTTCTTAATAGATTGAATTAACAAAATGTGTTTTTTGAAATTAAATAAGCTTATAGTTTCAGTTATGTTCAAAAAAATTTCTGTCTATTATTGACCAGTTTTTGTTCTGAGAAAATAACATCAAATTAGGTAAACTATCGCTTTGAAATTGTTTAGTGATAAATTTTTATGCTGTGCATGTTAGTTATAATATTTAAACTTATTGAAGAACCAAATTTCTTTATCATCAATGCAAATGTTTTTTCTTTCTCTTTTTTTAATAATAACACAAAACAATAAAAAAACACCTGAACTTGTTGATGAAAATCATATCTATCAAATTTGTCAGGTTAGTTTGATGACGTCGACACCAACTACAGCAACAGTATCAGCAGCCTTAATACAGTCACCGCAACGTCAATTACAGCAGCCACAGGACAAACACAAACATCAGTCAACAATAACACAACAGCCACTTGGCAACAATGAGTTAATGAAAATGTCTGTATCGCCATCATTTACGGCTATTGATTCTTTAAATACCAGTGGTGGCAGTAGCAATAGTAGTAGTAGTGAGTATATGGTGAAAACATCACAAGAAGGTCTAAAATTAACCATAAATAAGACATCCCATAAGTCCTCAACGAAAATGTCAGCTGCGACAAAGTCATCTCATATGGCTACACAAGGACCGTTGGCATCTTCAACGGTCATTAGTAAAAAACTACATACAGGCCTTAAACCGGGTGTAAATAGTGGACCAGCTTCTAAGAAGACAACAACATCAACGTCATCATCATCATCATTGTTTACAAAATCTTCTTCATCATCATCATCATCTAATAAACACATATTTCAAAAGTCGAATTCTTCTGGTAGCTTAAGTACAAAATTAGGTTCTAGTAATAGCTCTACAAATTCAACGTTAACGGGTTATGGTCTATCCAAAAGTCATAGTACAAACTCTTTTTCCGATATGCGCAGATCATCGAAAAAGTCCCACAGTGCATCAACATCACCGGCATTACTATCATCACAAAATTCTTCCTCATCAGCTTCAACGTCTCAGCCAGCAACACGTTTAGATCATCACGCCGATATGATGAAGATTTTACAGTATGCTTCACCAATAATGGCAGCCAGTATGGAGGGTTTTATGAAGGGATTAAATTCAAAATTTCAGATTCCTAAACTATCACAACGTAATGTCAACAATAATAACAACAACAACAACGCGGCTAATACAAGCAGTTTACCAAACATTTCTTCAACGACAGCGTCATTAACCGCAGTAACCAATGTTTCATCGGCGTCTTCTTTATCTTTAGCTCAAAATCATTCTGCAAATATTAACAAATCTCAGGATAATAAACTGCCGGCTCCATTATTGCAGCATCAGCAGTCACATATACAATCCTCTACAGCTGCGAACATTTTAAAAACTTCCAGTTCATCGTCAACAACATCCTCGTCTCCTTCAGTATCAGCTTCAGTGTCTAAGTCATTTTCCTTCTCATCGTCAACACCTGCTCCAACTTCCTTAGATTTTCTGAACACTGCAACAAAAACTACAAACTCAAATTCTTCTCATGTCGATGATAATCTGTTTGCAACATTGGCGGCGGGTAAATGATATTGTGCAATTTTCTACTCTTTTAAGAAGAAAGAAAAAGTAAAAATAAATTCCTAATAAGACTGTTGAAGCTGGTTGGATTATGATTATTGTTAGTTTTGTTGGTTCATAAAAATATTTTATTTTGCACAAACATTTTTCTGCCTTAATTTGTTAAGAAAAAAAATTGTAAATCTTTGGAAAAATTATTGTTGAACAAAAAAAAACACATTTTGGAAAAGATATTAATTAAAGTATTTTAATTGTGAGTTTATAAGCGTTTTTATTTATGCATCAAAAGTAAGTTTATCAAATTGATTTAGTAATAATCAAAAGCCACTAACATAGAAGGCTTGAAACAAATATCAGTAAGTAGCGTTCGACTGGCTACGTTTATCAATAATATTTTTTGGTTTTGCTTTATATTACAAAAACCGTTATGGTAACAGTTTAAGTTTTTTGTTTGTTCAAAAAAGCATTACTGCGTTGCGTTCAGCTTGCAACATTTCAAAAGTAAGATGCTCTAAAATGATTTACATAAGTAGACAAAACAAATAATTGCTAAGCATTCGTTGCGACGCATGTCTACATGTGACCAGCTGATGGTTAAGGTAGGCTATGCCTGTATTTTTTATAATTATTTCCTTTCGGTCCTTGATATATAAAATGCTGTTCGTAGCTTATACCTTTAATTCATTCAAGCTCTTATTTTGTATGGGTAGTTTCCTATTATATCTGCTATTGCGAAATGTGTGATGGTCGGCTGATTGTGGATGTCTTCTATTATACATCAGCGCTAGTGAAAACAAATTTCCAATGCCGTTCATCTGTGGTGGTTCTATGACTCAAAGGTGTGATGTATAATTATGTTTGGACTGTGGTCGTCGAGTTCTGCAGAGGCCCTCAAAATTTGTTTATCATCGAAATTCAATGCAGACTTGCCCCAAGCGTGCAGTATCAAGAGGCGAACGAAAGTTCAATATTTCAAATCATGATAGTGCGAATTAGAAGGAATTGTTTTAATAAATATAGGCCTGTTGGTATGTGGCTTACTGCATGACATACGATTCGCAGTATGTTTAAAAATGCAACCAGCGATAGCAAGGCAGATGCAAAATGTGCAAAAATGCAAGATCGTAGGATACATCTAGAGCAAATTGTAGTGAAACCACCTTAATACAAATAATATTCACATATGCGGCTGGGGACACAACATATTGCACAATAAAAGTTTTCAAATAATTCAAATTACTCAAGTGCAATGCACTAGCAATGCATACGTGATTGTTGTTGTTATATTGCGACGACTATATGGCCTTCAACAAATTTACCACAAATATACTTGTCTTGCGTTGTGTTGTTGTTGCTCCAACCGCATGTGCTGATCGGCTCATTTCATGTGACATATTTATTTTGTGAAAAACAATCCCAAAATGAATGCAATAACAATAAGATCACGTTACACTTTTTGCCCAAATCATAATACTAATAATACTTCAAATTAATACTACTTCATAGTATTAGTATTAATAATATTTAAAATAATTATTTTTAACATATTGAAGAACCACTCAATCATGAATTTTATGATACTACCTAAATTTATGAATGTCTGGTTAAACCAATACAAATTATATAGTAAATATAGTTAAGGTAGATTTTAAGAACGAGTAAGATTTTTTATTCTCACTCGACTCTAGACTAGTTACAGCCTTCTCATATTCAGTATATAAACGATTGCGACGTCGACGGAAGGAGGAATTTATTATTTTACCATCCGTGCTCTAAGTTGAGCTCCAGAGATATAAAACTGCTCCTAGCTGAGAAAATAAATAAATAAATTAATAATTAAAAAATTAAACAAATGTTTTATCATTACAAAATAATCGCGTATTTAAAATACTTGTAAGTTTTCTATATTTTATCTTCGAAAATGTTGTATTCTTGATTTTGTCTTTTTTGTAAACTTAACAAATGTACAAGATCTGTTTTTATTATCTAATTTACGAATCCAAATCATTATAAACTATTTATACTTTTACTTTCTACATTTGCAAGTACCAGCAGGGAAATGATGAAATGTGTTTCATCCCTGTGACTGCCGCGACTAGCTTCGCAGTATCCTTTTAATATAATTTTGCAAGACTTAATTGGCTGTTTCTGAATTATTTGCCAATCATGGGATCTAAACGCCTTTGCATAAGAAAAATACGGTTGATTGTTTGATAAACAGCAGCATGCCGTTCTATTCTCCTTAAAATGAAGATATTCTAAGTCATATTTTCTATTTTAGACCATTAAAATTCCATAAACTTAGCCGTGAAATATTTTCTATTAGCCACAAAAATAAAGTCATTCTCCTTAAATGCATTGCAGTGCATAGCTGTTTGATTTTTATACAAAACTGGCAAACGTGGCGAACGGAGATGGCTCGCTTCGTGAGGGATACCACACACTACGTACTGGTGCCGTTGTAGTAGATGCTATGTATCAGAGATGGCGCTGTTTTCCTGCTTTTCACTTGAAATTCTTTCTGAACCTCACGGAGCCCGAGACCTTTCCAATTAATGCAAAACCGAGGAAATCGGTCCGTGCGTTCTAGAGTTATAGCGTCAGGAAAAAAAACCCGACCTATTTTTAAGGAGATTTCACTAAAAACTTAAAATGGCTGCATCTCCGTAAATAAGAGGAATTTCGCAAAAATAAGCCTAATTTGTGATCACCTAAAAAAAATCGATTTTTATATAAACATTTCACTAAAAACTTAAAATGGCTGCGTCTCCGTAAATAAGAGGAATTTCGCCAAAAGAAGCCTAATTTGTGATCACCTTAAAAAATCGATTTTTATATAAAAATTAAACTGAAAACTTAAAATGGCTGTATCACCGTAAATAAGAAGAATTTCGCAAAAATAAGCATAATTTGGGATCAACTACTTCGCTATAAACCTCACGGAGCTCGAGACCTTTCCAACGAATGCAACACCGTGGAAATCGGTTCGTGCGTTCTAAACTTATAGCGTCAGAAAGGAAAACCCGACTTATTTTTATATTATAGATTATCATCATGATGGTTCATAGATTGCCGAACTGCCCATGCCGAATCCACAATCTATGTTCAAGTTGCACACTTTCGACTACATCAGTCACATTTTTGTTGGGCACACCGTAGAATGCCAGTGAGCCTTTTTAGTTCACGATGGTGTAATACTGACAGATCTATGTGCCAAATTACATACTGATGCTTGTTTTTGGATCACCCGTTATAATGAAACTGCTGAGTGCCTTTACATGTCACTACCACCTCTTTATGTTCAACATTTAATATCCTTAAATATAATGATTTTAATTTATTAACTTTTTTTCTCATTATAAAACAGGCTTAATTTATGCTATTTTTTAAGTTTACAAATGCTGCGAAAGCAATTAACAAAGTGAATCAAACAAAACCATATGACATCGTTAATTAACAGCACTATTAACTTGCTTTCAACACAATGGGATCTATTAAAAAATGTTTAAACGAATTAAAATTAAACCTCAAACAATGACGCAAATGCTTGTGTTGCAACAAGTTTGCGTTTCAAAGCCGCAACGTAGAAAAGACAACAACATTAATACTATTGCATTAAATATCTTACTTTTGAATTTGTGTTTGATTTCTGTTTTGCATATAATTAACTTTCATATACTCAAAATATTTAGTATCTGGCAGATGGTATGTTCTACAATAGAACTAAAGCCCTACAATACAATTCAATACAACTTACAGCTAAACAGCTTTCAATATTCAAATTGAATCGAGGTATTAAGTTGTTGGATTTTTAAGTAGTGACCACTCATTCATTGTTGAAAAGAGTGCTGTTAAAACAGCAATTGCTCTTGTCGTTGCAAGGATAGTCTAAGTGCAACTAAAACTGTAAAATATAACTGCAATCGGCAGGTGCTCTCCAGTTATAGGCTTTTTAATCATCTTATGTGCTGTTTTATTATTCTTTTTTGAATTAGACCTCGGATGCTTGCATTATTGTTATTCGTTTGTTCGTTGTTTTTTGTTAAACAACTCATCCAACAACTATTATTCTTCTTTTCACGTTCTTTTGATCAACATTAAGCTATGTTGATCAAATATGCACACACAAACGAGAGATATGATACAAATTAACAGCAACGTCTGGCCGGGTGTCCCTAAACCGTCGATGGTCTTAACACTGAATTAAAACAATTCATCCACTAACGCCCCTAAGGCGCGCGCATACACACCTTAGGTAGCACTTTCAAGAGCACAGCGAGCAGGGCCGTGCCCCAACTCTTTGCTTAAGAGCCAAAGACTATCTAAACTCCTTGTCGGTTGCAAAAAGCCGAATAATCTTCCCACTTTGGGTTTTTTAAACCGCAGACACCCAGTTACACCCCAAAGTGCCTCATCAACAACCATACTAGGCCGTAGCCCTACAGACAACAGGTTCCCGTGGCACCAGTGTGTTGCAGTCACTGGTCGGACATCAAGAGGGAATTTATTTTTCTTTCAGTTTCAAGCTCCTGTTAGCCTAGACGGCTGGAGCCGCCTTCTATCCCCGAAAGCACATGTCAAGATGGGGAAGGGATCCATCTTGATTGTGTACCCTCGGAGGGAGACGTACACGACAGCAATATTAGCTTATGTTGTTGCAGATATGTATGTAAAACGTTGCTCAGCGATCATATAATATAACTTAATTAATTATAGATTCCACCCTTTAGTGACATTCAAGGAACTGAAAGCGCAAACTGATGTACTAAAAAGGCTCTCATCTTACATCAAATTACAGAAATTTCATATAAGCCATATGCATACCTTTGAAAGGGATTAAAAAAAAGAAAATCCTGTTGCAAGCTGACAAAAATGAAAATGATCAATTATGGTTATGACCATGATAACGTCTGTGGGGTTATTGCATAGCATTCCTTATAATAATTATAGTCGATCTTACACATGATTAGAATCGTTGCCCTGATACTACCTATAGACAACAAAATCTTGATTTAGAAAACTGTAAGTAGCAGGACAGAGAAACTTTAAGTTAGTTAATTTCTGGCTAAAGCGAAAAGTAGAACCAAACAATTACGATTATTAAGAAATAACCGTGGTTTCTTTTAAAAAGCGTAAGTAATTAATTAAATTGATAATTATCATTAAGAGAAGAAATTTTTGTTAAGCATAGCAAATTTTATAACAAGGGTTTAGCCTCCCCAGACAAGTCCATTTATGCTAATTATTGATAATCTATTTAAGCCACTCGGTTGGTTTAGCAAAGCCAAATACCACATTTAAGGCTTGTAATGAGTAAATACATAAATCCAATTTAATCTTCCATTGTAAAAATTCCTTTATTTAAACAAATTTATAAAGGGTTTTTCAACAAGAAGTTTTTTTTCTGAAACAAAATAAAACAAAAAATTTAGATTAGTTTGATTCAAATTTTTATTGTATTACGAAGAAAAATGATATCTGGCAAATATCCACCATGACCACGCTGACTGATGTCGATTCTTTCATCAGAGTTTTTAATCACTTTTTGGCAAATGGCGGTCCTATTTCGTTAATCACATCACGGATTTTGAGTTTTAAGGCTGAAATTCTATTGGCTGCGTATAAACGCTGTCCTTAACAGAACCCCACAAAAAAAGTCCAGCGGGGTTAAATCGCACGATCTGGCTGAACACTTAACTGATTGTCCTTAAATTATGTGATCGGGAAATTTCGTTTGCAATAAATTAATCGTTTCATTGGCTGTATTGTTAGCATCTCGCCATAGCGTGATCCATTGACCGCTACCGCATTTCCAGCCTATTCTTAAAAAAAAGGCTCAATCACGCTTCCCTACCACATAGCGTACTATACAGTAGCACGTTGAGCATGAAAAGGCTACTCAATAATCGCTCTAGGACTTTCAGAAACCCAACTTTCCAACTTTGCTTGTTGACATACCCTGACAAGACGAAATCGGTTTCATCTAAAAAAATGATGTTTTCAGAAAAACCATCCGGTTGTTCCTGCATGAATCTACGGCGATGTAAATGACGTGATAAGATTTACATCTGCAACTGGCCGTGGGCCTTAATCAGATGGTGGATCATTACCACTGTGGATGGTATATAGCGCCATCCTCGCCCTAGAAGGCCTTCGGATACGCATATCTTCCGGTCACTTCTAGTTGTACCTTTAAAAGCCCATTGTAGGCCGCAGCTTTCACTCCTTGCTGGTCCAGAACGCATGAAGCTTAATATAATTAAGAACACGACGGCATTCATACTCACTGGACCTGGACCATTCATTGTCTTCATTGTGAATGATCCGACCTACAAACTCAAACGAGGGCCTCGAAACACACATCCACCACGATACTCCCGAAGGACCTACCTCAATAATCAGTCAGAGAACAGGTTAATGCCTAAAGAGAAAAATAGCGGAACTCTGGGGCTTTACTGATTCCCGTGGCAATATAGAGGATTGTCCAGTTGACTCCTACTAGCCTTGAAGGGGACTGGGCTCCCTTTTAGCCCGCAAGACACAAGTCTCGATGGTTGTAGGATCCATAAAGACTTATAATGTGCCCCCGGGGTGAACGGCGATGTGAATGATCGATCGGCTTCAATTTCTGTACCTTGTAAGGATTCAAAGTCAAATTCTTACGCAAAATTCACCATGTGGTGATTTTGGATAACCGTAATTGTTGAGAAGATCGAGGAATTGAAAAATTTGGATCATGGCTGCGATGTTTTCAGTTGAATGATCCGATCGAACACGCGTTGCTGTTTGTACATTTTGTTTCAATCCTGTCGACTCAAATTTAACGACCAAATTCTTAATAGCGGTATCAGAAGGACGATTATGTTGTGCGAAAATATCACGTATTTTGCGAAATGTAACTTTAACCGAGTGGATTTTAATTATTTTAATGCGATTATCGATCCAAATTTAATTTATTGTAACAATTCCCAATGCATCCATTACGAATAAGTCAATAAACTAAATGTCAAAACTATCATGTTGTTGGTGTTGCCACAATTGACAAACAAACTTCGTGTTAAAAAAACCAATATTATCGCTTAAGGATAAACAAACAAACTGGAAAATAAAATTGTTCTGCATTGAAAGACTTGTATGAATATACAGATTCTGATCTCTGTTTTAAAAAACTTTCCAATAAATTTCATTAAATCTTCATTGTATATTTGTATAGATGTCGTTTAACAATTGCTAAATCAGCTTTTTATTAAAGAAAATACAATAAATACATTTTCTAACATCTTTATTAAACTTGCTTTATTTAATAGCTTTTGGCTAGCTACGAGTATTTTGTTGTTGGGACTTTTATACTTAAAAATAAATGTCCTTTTGTTTTATTATTAACCATATAAATGACTTTAAATTAACTATTCATTTTACCCTTAAGTATTCAGTTTCAAGTGTGATGCTTACTAAAACAGTAAAAGTTACTGTTAAAATTTACACATGTGAACATAAATAAATATACGAGTATTACAGACCTATAAACTAAATATACTATACTAAATACGGTTATAATAGCTATTAATAATAGCAATGATGATTAATTCTATAAAATGTTGAGTTTGTTTGCTTACGACGTTTAAAGGAAAATTACACACACCTGTCATAATAAGGAAATAAAAGAAAAATAGGGTTAGTCGACTTTTGTTAATCCTTTATTTAAAATTTAGTTAGCAGCTTTAACTACTTTTACTGTTTTTAATACTTAAGGACCATGCAAATATTTACTGAAATAAGGGAGAGCATTTCTTCACGTTTGAAAATATTGTTGACTAAGTTAAAAAAAGATAATTAGCAGCAAAAAAGTAAACAAAATGACTTCATGTATGTTTGTCTGCAGTATTGTGAATAAATAACGTAATTTAATTTAAAAACTCTAAAGGGTTGTGCTATTATTTTGTAATAAAATAATACAACAAAACGTTTATTAAAGAAATAAACGTAACTATATTAAACACATTGGGTAAAGTTGGCCTGAACTGTTGGCCTAACTGATTGCTATATTTGTGGTTTTTATACTGTTGCAGAGAATGGCAAAGTTATAACAGATTTGCTAAAAACGAGAAAGCCTTAACTGCTTTGTAATACTTGTGAAACCAAATTATGCAATTGGTGATGGACGATAAAACGAATTCGTCATTCAAAGCGCAGCTGTCATGGAAATATCAAAATAATAACGACGACTGTTACTTTTGTCTTCGGATGCCTTTGACGTTAATCACAGCACTGCAAGAAACCCTTACGCAATGACCCATTACAAAGTGCTCAGGTGTCTGCAATGTGGGTGCTGCGACTTATATAATTAAGTAAGTTTTAATTGTTTAAGCGAAAAATAAATTGATTGTGAGATTTTTTTGCTCTTGTTTTTTGTCACACATTTAAAATAAACGTATTAAGATTAAAAGACCTCGCAAAACAAGTGAAACTCAGGTGTCGTATATAATTTGGCAGTATATTGGGCAGGTTTTTTTGGTGTATTTTGAAGTTGCACTGCATATGATTCACGTCAAAAAGTATTACAAAATCCTTGTAAGCGTAGATTATGCTATGTTGATTATATCTGTGTGTTAAACCACTCGCTTAAATACGTTGCAAGCAAATATGTAAGTGTGAACGCCATATTAGTGACAAATACTGAATTAACTGAATTATCCTACGATTTGCACGTACTCAATAGAAGCGCTGACTAATGGAATAACGCTTGCAAAATAAAGAGAAATCAAAAAGATCTTTGACTCTTAAAGCAAATACAGCATCAGGATAATTAGTCATATTTACTTTGATAACAATGTTCAAGGTCTTAGCAGAAGCATAATTATATATAATTAAAAATTAGAGCAATAATCTTCAAATTATAAAAAGGTGTAGTACATCACTTTGAGACCGCATATCTTCCACCAGTGTAATGTTCATTTGAAATTTTGGTGAACTGTAATTTGTCCTACTAGTTAATGTCTTGATTTGCTGGCATGGATGGAGAAGCTAATATTCGCTATATTGTTAGTTCCTTTTCAATTACTCAAGGGTGAGTAAATGGTTTGAGTAGGAATAAATGGCTTCTTTGAAATAAGTGCGTCACACGCTACCAAAAGTTATTTATTGTAGAATTGCTGGCCACTAAATGATAATGCCGGTTTTCATCAAAGATTATCACGCACTTGTCAAAATTTTCTTTAACCTGAGGTTGCGGGTTTCCTGACTTGGACTTTCCCCGGATAATTTGTCACTCTCTTGGACATTTTTTTGCTACTGTTCCTTGGGTTTACATAAACACTGGCCTAAGTTAGAAACCACACCATGGGTATCAGCTGTAGTTTCCGCTTATAAAACAGCGCACCAGCGCAAGGCCGTATTATACAAGTAAAATTATATTTAAAATGGAAATGACATGGAACTAAAGGTCGCTATATTGTTAGTTCCTTTTCAATTCCTTAATGGTGAGTAAATGGTTTGAAATAAGTGCGTCACACGCTACCAATAGTTATTTATTGTAGAATAATGATTTCTGGCCACCAAATGATAATGCCGGTTTTCATCAAAGATTTGCCTGATATTTACGTGGACTCTCCTTGGATAATTTGCTAGTACTTTGGACATTATTTTTTTTTGCCACTGCTTCTTAGGCTTACGTAAATTCTGGTCTAATTTAGAATCAACACCGTTTGTACCAGTTGCGGTTTGCATTGATTAAATAAATAGTTTGAAAAAGTAGTGTTTATGTGTAGCCATTTAAACAAAATCGTAGCAAAAACTCACAAAACTTTTAAATTTAAAATCGTGCCCTGAAAGTATTTCATTACTTTAGATGTAGAAGCTGAAATTCATTAATTCAATTTTCTAAGCAGCTGCAAATGTTGAAGGATTGTAATAAATAAAGAAGAAAAGAAGTTACCATACGCAATTAATTTTTGCTTAAAAATTCATGGACGGATTGTTATTTTTTAAATTTGCCAGCCATTTTTTCTAACTTGACATTATGAACAATGATCGCTTGTGTCATTTTGTAACGTTACTTCTCAAATAATATATTTAAAAACACTATTGTCAGCTGTAGCTAATAAATTTACCATTCACTGTACTACTACAGAAATAACTTTAATATCGTGTTTTTCAACAACAAGTTTGTTTTTCAATTGTGGCAACGACAACCCCCCGGGGCACATATATGGTCTTAATGGAGAGCTACTATGTAGACCTGTGCAACTGGGGGAAAAAGGGAGCCCAGTCCCCTGAAGTCAGCAGGGGTACAAGTGGAAACTCCACTTTATTTCCACGAGAATCCGTGACCCGCAGAGTTCCGTTATTTGTCTCTTTAGATATTTAACTGTTCTCTGGCTGATTAATGAGGTTGGCCCTTTATGGGAGTATCGTGGTGGTTGTGGTTTCGCGGCCCCATATCAGTCTATGATTCTATGGTGGCCGGATTCATTTCACCTTTAATAACACCTACATGGTGAAATGTTCCCAGATCCAGTGAACATGCTAGACATGTGTTCTGGACTCTTAAGCAAGGAGTGATGATTTGCAGCCCTGCTCTGGAATCATCGAAATTGCAACTAGAAAGTTCTGTTGCATAGAATTATAGCTTCGGCTTCCTAGGACGAGCATGACGTTCCAAATTATGCAGTGGTTTGGTCCACCATCTGATTAAGGCTTCATGGCCAGGCGCAGATATAAATCTAATCACACAGTTGTGGCAACGACAACAACATAACAATTTTGGCATTTAGTTTTTTGACATATTTGTATTAGATGCATTGGTAATTGTTACAATGAATTCTATTTCACATAAAAATCGCAATAAAATCCACAATCAAAATGGTGGTTCTGTTAAACTTACATTTCGTAAAATTCGTGATATTTTCGGACAACATAATTGTCCTTCTAAAACCGCTATTAATAATTTGGTTGTTAAATTTGGGTCGACAAGCTCGATACAAAATTTTCAAACACCAGCCACAGCCGTGAGCCACAGTGTTGAAGCAGATCCAACATTCTCAACAATTGGATTTATGCAAAACCACCACATGGCAAATTTTGTGTAAGGATTTGACTTTGAAGCCTAACAATGGTCAACTGGTGCAGGAATTGAAACCGACTGACCGTTCACATCGCCATAGATTCGCTCAAATCATTCAAGAACAACCAGCTGGTTTTTTTTAAATCAGTTTTTCAGATGAAGCCCATTTTCATTTGTTTGTTTGTCAACAAGCAAAATTGCCGAATTTGGGCGATTATTTCTAGAGCGATTATTCAGAAGCCTTTGCATGGTCCACGTGCCACTGTATGTTGTGCTATGTGGCCTGGAGGCGTGATTGACGGTTGAGGCTGCGGTAACGGTCAATGGACCAATCTATCGCGAGGTGTTAATAACTAAATTTTGGCCTATTATTGATGACATGTCAGTGATATCCACGGACATGTAGTTTTAACAGGACGATGATACATGTCACATGTCAATTTATTGCAAACCAAATTTCCTGATCGCATAATTTCACAACAATTAGCAGTTAAGTGGCCAGCAATATCGCGTAATTTAACATCACTGGATTATTTTCTGTAGAGGCTGTGTTAAGGACAGAGTCTATGAGGAGCCCATCGAACCGATTTTAGTCTTAAACCTCAAAATCCGTGGTGTGATTAATGAAATAGGACCGTCATTATGCCAAAAAGTAATTAAAAACTTTGATGAAAGAATCGACATCTGTCAGCGTGGTCATGGTTTTGTTTTGAAAAAAAAACTTCTTGTGGAAAAAGCCTTTATATAAGTATGTATGTGCACACATGCATCATTTAGTTTTACAATAAAGTCAATACGGGTTGAAGGAGAAAATAAATAAATTTTCTTTGAAGCAAAAATCAATTTTTGCTTCATTTTGTTACTTAAAGGACGATTTATGTACATCCATTAAGAAGCGCAAATTTTAATTTCCTGCAAATGGGAGGTAGTTAAAAAAATCATATAATATATATTGCAGGACTCATTTAAAGTTTGTTCTTCGTAATTTTGTGGTTGTGGGCTAAAATATGGTCAGACAATGAATATAAATTTCTTAATGAATGCAATAAGAAAACAAAGAAATGTTTGAAAAAGTTTTGCTCGAAGGTTTGCTTGTGTTTGTTTTGTGTAGAAACAAGTTTAATTTTATGCAGTAAAAATTTATTGTTTTATGTTGTTAAAGTAAAAAATCATTTAATTTAACTAATTAATTCAAAATTTGTAAAGTAACTGTTTTATTAAAATCTTTGTAATTTTGTTGGAAACATAAGAGTAAGAGAAGAAGCTCTAAACTTTAAATAACTCAACTCCATGGATAAAAGCACGGTTGTAAAATCAAGAAGTACATACAAATGTAATTATTCAAGCGAGAGTATTTTTCATAACATGTATAATGTCTTCCTAAGAAACAAAGTCACTAGAGCCAAAATTTAAACCAAAATTTAAATGAGTTTACAAATTTTGTGTTTAGCTTAAAGTAACAATTGTCAACGGTAAATGCCAAAAAAGAAACGTTAAGTCAGACAGTACATCTACCACAGTACATCTTCCAAGTTTCCTAGACAGGAAAAGCTTACCTGGCACATTGAACAAAAAACTGTCGGCTTTTAAGGCATTATTTCCTGAATACCATCGCCACTTCCACTAGAAACTTCAAATGCTCAATTGAAAAAAAGAGCTTGTCGAAAAACAGCATTTTCAACAGGATTTTTTTTTGTAAAACCAAATAAAACAAAAAATATAAAAAATATAAATTCAAATTTTTATTGTATTACAAAGAGAAAATTTCGGCAATTGTGAATGATAAATTATATCTGGGAAATGTCCGCCACGACGACACTGACAAATGTTGATTCTTTCATCAAAGTTTTTAATCACTTTCTGGCAAAATGGCGGTCCTATTTCGTTAATCACATTACGAATTTTGAGTTTTAAGGCTGAAAACGATTTTATTGGCTGCGTATAGACTCTGTCCCTAACAAAGCCCCACAAATAATAATCCATTGGTGTTAAATAACACGATTTGGCTGGTCACTTAATTGCAGATTGTCGTGAAATTATGCGATTAGGAAATTTGATTTGATAAACTCCGTCCGGAGTTTATGGAAATATTTTGCCTCCTGCTGTTGGGGAAATATAAGCAAGTGCGACAGGCTAGTGACAAAAATAACTCAGTCATATAAAAATAATTATATTTAGAAAATTTAAATCTATTGACAACAGGGGATTTAACGAAAATGCATATGTGTTACAAAGTACAAATCAATCATCCAATATCATTGCGGAGCAAAGTTGTTTGCACAATGTCTCTTTAAAGTATGCACTTGACTGCGAGGCCTTAATCTGACGGTGGTCTGGCCACTGAGTGGAAAAAGAGTCCACACACTTCCTAAAACGTATAAACGTCTTAGTCACAACTTTCGAGTGCACGGTAGTAGGGCCGCGCCCTCACTCCTAGCTAAAGAGTTGGAGACTATCCAACTCGTTGTCCTCTTGCATGCACAACCTAGGACATAAGATGTGAAATCTGCCTTAATATCGTACCGTTGTGTTGAAACCACATATCAGTGATATTCACGTAGCGTAATTTATTGACCGTTACCGCATTTCCAGCCTCATCTTCGAACAAAAACGGCACAATCACGCTTTCACACCACATAACACACTATGGATTGACACGTTGAGAGTGCAAAGGCTTCTCAATAATCTAGGATTTTCAGGAGCCCAAATGCGGTAATTTTGCTTGTTGACATACCCTGACAAGTGAAACTGGGTTTCCCTGGAAAAAATGAAATTTTCTGAAAACCAGCCGGTTGTTCCTGAATGGATTGAGCGAATCTACGGCGATGTGAATGGTCGGTTGGATTCAATTCCTACATCGGTTTGCGTAAAGAGTTTAAAGTCAAAGCTTTACGCAAAATTCGCCTTGTGTTGGTTTTGGATAATCGCAATTGTTGAGAACGTTCAGGAATTGACTAATTTGGATCTGTTTCAATACTGTGGCTCATGACTGGGACGTTTTCAGTTGAACGACCTTGTCGAACACGCGTTTTTGTTGGCACATTTTGTATCGAGCTTGTCGGCTCGAGTATAACGAAGTGTAACTTTAACAAAACCACCATTTTCACAGTGGATTTTAATTATTTTAATGCGATTTTCGGACGAAATTGAATTAATTGTATTAATTCCCAATGCATCTATGTACTACGAATACGTCAAAAACCTAAATGTTAAAGCTATTATTGTTCGTGCTGCCACAATTGAAAAACAAACGTATTGTTGAAAAACCCGATACATACATTTTAAATTGTTGCAGTAACAAATTAAAAAAAATCCCCTAACAGTTCAAAATAAAAAGAGGAATTTTTAATAAAATTAGAAAATTTAATAAACTCTTCAAGGCGCTGGGAAACTTTTTGCACAATATGGAACGTTATCGTTTCCACGCTTTTTAAACGATAATCAGTTGATTTGCGTTCCATTAACAACAGGTTTTGCGAGATCTATACCAAGTGGAACTGATAAACAACTTTATTTCTGAGAGATTTCTGAGAAGTAAGTAGAACAATTTTCAAAAAGGTCACCGGTGGTATGTTGCCATTCCTTTCCGTCTTTGCTGGCTGTTTGTTCGGTAAAAACGGCAAGCCCCTAACTAAAATAAACTAGAATACACTCTAAATACGCTAACATTTATCAATATAAGATTCATTCTCTTTTATTTAATCAAAAATTGTAAACAACGACGCACAGTGGACCATTTTACGAGAAGGCGGCCAAAAGTCCTTTTTTTCATGGTCTCCAATTGTAAAAATTTAAAGTAGAGCTAAAATTTTAAAAGTAGAGCTAAAAATTAACGGCTGTATGCATAAAAAACGCTTACTTAAGCTTTAAAGTACACATTAGTTAACAAACACTTTAAGGCTAACAGAAGTTTGTTAAAAAATGGTATTCATAAACAATACTTTAGCTAATGTATGCTTTAGTAAAATTAGTATTTTGATTCTGGCAATGCCACTATTTTCAGTTGTCACGTTGTAGTTAACGATGTATAAAAATTAATATTATTTATCCGGGTAGTTAGATCCATAAAAAATGTTTTAATTGTTTTCAGCAAAATCAACATATTTTTTTTTGCTTTTCTATTAATCTTTTTAATAAAAAGCAAAGCACCCAAAAAAGGTTAATATGCAAGGCTTACGAAGAACTTACAAAGAACTTGTTCATATTAAAAAAACAATTATTCGGATAACGAGCTTTGTTTTGATTATATGTACATCAATAAAACTTTTGTTTAAAATAATTAATTATAATTATATTTTTGTGAAATATAAAATAAAGATGTAAAAATGTTTTATATTGAATGACATGTTATGTATTAGTTTTTATTATTATTTGTATACTACAATTTGTTTTTAATAAGCATTTTTAAAAATTTTTGGAATAACAAAGTAAAACTGTCAATTGAGCCGTTTACATTGAAAGTGGCATAAGTCACAACTTACAGTTTCTTTTTTTCATTTTTATAAATTTGAAATTAATAAGTTAAGAAGCATTGAGATTTGTTTGAGAGGAGTGTTGATAATTAACGGTGTAACAAAAATGCTTATTTTGAAAATGGCGTTAGTCGCTGTACTTAGGAAATTAATTACGGAGCTTAGTGTGAAAGAATTGGAAACATGTAATTAGTGTGTGTGAAGTATTGTTGTGATTATTAGACTTATTTTTATTAGTTCGAAAGAATAGTGCAGTTTACTGAACTATATTATAGTGATATCTAATATACTACACATAATTAGTATTATTTTATTTTTTTATTCTCAGGAGGTTGCTTCGTGTTGTATAAAATATCTAAGAATGTCATAACTCAAAAGCATATTATTGCACATAGTGACTTATGTAAAGGACAAAATAGTAATAGTAGTAATAGCCCCCCGTCGAAAAAATCCTTCACAGTATACAACATGGAGAAAAAAGATTTTATTTCAACTTAATCATTAGAAAAATCCGTTTCAGAAAGAAAACTAAATACAGACTAGTTGAAATGGCTAAAAATTAAAATGTTTTATAAACTAATTTAAAATAAAAAAGATGACAATAACAAAGTAACTTATGCCACTTTTAAAATAAACGGCTCAGTTTATTGTAAACAAAATTTGTTTTGTTTTTGAACTTTCAATAATATAATTGAACTGTCAATTTATTGTGGGTTTAACGTAGGTTTTTCCTACTTTAAAGTTAACAAAGGTATGTTAAGATAAAAACGTTTTATGAATACAACTTTAGAAAATTGTGCTTAACAACGGCAGTTAAACATATTTTAAGTTTTTATGCACACAGTCGTAAAACTTTATTTTAACTATATCACACTGAACAGGGTGATTCAAAATGAGCATTTTCAGTATTTTGTTGAAATGAGAAATTTCTTACTAAATTTTTGATTTTTAAACAGCTATAAATTTTTTTGCTTTATAAGATTTTTAAACAAACTTAACTTTGTATAGTAGCGTAATTTGTTAGCTATTAGTATAAGAAAACTGAAATGTTTTTGATTGATTTTTAAGAAATTATTTTTTTTTTTAGAGGTCGAATTTTTTTCTATTTTCTCTTACTTAATAGAGCATAACTTCTAAAGTTCGTTAGGGAATGTAAAAGTATTAGCACTATGTCATAGCTCTAAATGTCTTCTACACACCTAAATCATATTGTATACCCGGCACGATTCGACCGTGAGCACCAAAACAATTTTTCTGACACAAAGTCTAAAAGCTTTTGCAAAATGGAGTTAAAAAATTTTTTTTTTCAAAACGTCCTTATGAGAGACGTTGTTTAGATGAATATGCGTATTTTCAGAAAGAAAATAAAAATTTTTAGTCAATTTCAAAGCATGGACAGTTGGTCCTATAAATATTTTGCATGCTTAAAATAACGTAATATAATATAGGAGGTCACAAAAGTACTTTGCTTTTTAAATTCATTTGCCCTAATTGTAAAATAGTATGGAAAAATCTAATACCCTCGTGAACAAAATATTGCAGACCAATAAAATTTACTTTCAAAATAGAAACAAAAAATGTCATAACTGAAGAAGTCCGAAAAATAAAAGATGAAATTAAAGACCTTCAACCTGTAATATTTAAGGTTGATGAACAGGAAATCGAAGTGAATTTTAAAAAGTATCTCACAATGATTGAATTAGAAAAGTTGCACAAGCTTTAACTGATACAAAAGCCTCATCAAGCTGCATTATATTCCAAAGGACATCAAGTCAATTAAGGCAACCAGTTCCAGTAGATAATACTTTTAAGGCTGCATATGATTGTCCCCTCCTCATACTAGAATACGTTTTATGAAGCATGTTCTTAAATTGGATTACGATTTCGATTTTGGTCCCGTTAGGCGAAGAAACAGCGAGAAAAAATAAGGAAAATTAAGAAAAAAGAAACCACAAAAAAAAAACAATTTTAACAAAAGTATTTAGAACAAGGCCTAATCATCGATCAGCCATAGCAAGGGGGAGGGAACACAAATGATGGAAACACTGCACGAAAAATTTTTTCAGATCCAGAAACTGCAGCATCTATTACAGAAGTAGATTTGGAACTAATAAGAAGATTCAGTATTATTTTACAAGTTCTAGCATGCAGCCGAAAGAAAAATGCAAAAAAATTTGGAGAGTACGCCAACAATACAGGTATTCTTTACAACAAAAAAAATATTCTTGGAGATATATGCCATCAACAGTTCATAAAATTTTTACCATGGGGAAGAAATAATTCAACACAATATGCTATCAATAGGAGATCTATCTAAAGAAGCGCAAGAAAAACGAAACGAAGACTAAAGATTCTTTCTTTGTTATTTTATTATGCATATCAGATCCCTATATGTGCAATATCCGGCAAACATGGAACACTACTTCTATTGAACTAGAGGTAGACGCTAAACTGCTTCTAGAAGATGACAATCAAGGCTATTTAGATGAAATATTTACTAAAATTGTTTAATTAATGGTGTTTTTTTAAATCTATCACAACTATTTTTTTATACTTTAAACGAAAGCCTATGATCTCACCTAGTAGCCTAAATTCCGATCCGTTCAAAAGTTATATATTTCTGACCGCCTTCTCGTAAAATGGTCCAATGTGCGACGGACACCCTGTACTAACCATTAATTTCGGATGCAATTCAAGCTTAAATTGGAGCATCCAATATGTTTCCTGTTGACGGTTTTAACCAATGGCGCTTGTAAATCTTTTTAAATTGCCGATTTTTTTATACAGGAACCTTCATCGGCCTTTAAAATAAACACCAGGCTATAAAAATACATAAAACTAACACAGTACATGTACATGAGATGAAATGTACAAAGCCAAAGGAGAAAATAACGAAAAGAAATTTAACAATTTTGAAAAGAAAGGTTTCACAAACGATTTGCTTATTAAAGTAAAGCACGCATTAGCAATTAAGAAAAAAACATATCTTTATAAAGAACTACATAACGCAATTATATGATTTTATTGATACATTAGCACAAGCATATGAACGAAATGCTCAGCTTTTGTAATTTAAAACGCATCTGTTTTGGCTTTGCTTATATGCAAAACTATTAAAAATTATTTGCGGAATGTTTGTTTTCGTGTACTGGATAACACCATTTCATTAACTGCTTGGTCTGCTTTTCTCTAAAAATATGTGGAACCGTTTACCAAAAATCGGAATCTGATAATGCTCTTACATTGTAAAAAACGAGCTTTTAAAAGTCTGTCTGACCATATTAAAAAACTAAAAGCTGTAAATAATTTAGCTTAAATTTACGGAATACTTGATTCAGTTAAAAAGTTTTTCTGTTTGTACATTGAAATATGCTGAATTAAGAAAAATATAAGAACAAGCCGAATAAATATGCATAAATTAAAACTCTACGAGTTTTTTAATTAAAAAGAATGTATTTATTTAGAGTTTCCTCCTTAAATTAGAACTAACTTAAAATTAATAAAAATATTCTTTATATTAAAACTACTATTTTCCCATAACAAACATCACTTTACTTATTTCCTGGAATTTCGGGCAACTGGATCAGTTGTTTTGCAATTAACAGATGTTTCAACAACACGCTTAAATTTGGTAGACCAAAATATTTATTTGGTAGTTTTTATTCCTGTTAACAAACGCTGCTTTAACTCATACAAGCAATAATTGCCAAATCATTTTTATCATAACATTATATAGATTTTAACTTAAGAAAAATTACTCTGAGTACTGATGAAATAAATTGATGATTGATGAAATAAATTTAAAACTAAATTTTCTTGCTTTTATAAAAATGATAAACATTTTTACTTTTTTTTTATAAAATTTTGTATTTTCCTTTTTATCTGGCTGTTTGTTACTTCAGCATTATTTCGCTGTTATTATTTCAGGTTATTTGCTGCTTTACTGTGGTTCAATTTATATTTGAAAAATTCTGAAAAGGCCAGGGAAGGCAAACTATTTTAACGACTTCTTATTTATGGAGTATAACTTTACACTGGAATGATTTTTATTTATATTTATGTTTTCATATTTACCTTATTTACGGGCATTCTGTTTTGTATGGTTTTTGAAGGATTTGTGCATTGATAAAATTATATGTGCGCCTAGGAAGTGTTTTTAATAATCAATATCTGGCAGTTCACTTGTTAGTATGAGAAATACATTTTTTATAAATTAAATATATCAAGTGCACATTAGGTTTGTTACAAAAAATTAATTTTGGATTTTCCACGGGCTCACCCCCTAAAAGGTGCCGATTGACTACAAAATGAGATTGGCAAAGTTTCAGCTCAATCTGATAATATCAACAGGTGCCGTATTAAGGTTAAGCTTAAGAAAAACAGCTGGTTTTCCAAAAAAGTCCTAGTTTTTCATCTTTAAAATCGAAACTATATTTTTTAGGAATATAACTGTAATCTTATTCGATAGAAATTTTTTTTTTATTAATTTTGAATTTAATATCTTTTTTTTGTTAAAATTTAGCATTTACCAGTTCAGTAGTAATGAATTTCCTCCTATAGGAATTCCCATGTAAAAGTTAAAGAACATTCTAATAATCAATTATATCTGCTTCAAATGTATTTCATAAATTAAATTTTTGAATAGAGTTAAAAAAATTTTATTAACTATAATTTTGAATTACATATCATAATATTTTAAAAATAAAATTTTATGGTGGCAATGCCTCACATACGGGAGCTTTTGTAGAGTCCGCAAAAGGATGCCTACATTCAGATACCACTTGTAATAAAAACTATCGTTGTTTTTTTTATGAAGGATGAGTTGAACTCTTGGATTTAATGGCACAACTGAGAGAGAGTTGTGCCATTAACTACTCTTAAGCTGTCCACTATTTTCTTAGCTCTTAAATAATGTTGATCTTCGCACCATTCACCAGGATCAGTACTTAAAAAATATGTATCGTTTTCATATTTCTTAAAAACTTTAGAGTTCGAGAAGAAACAAAAAAATAAATTTCTTTGTCGAATAAATGATCAACTTCTTTGAATTTAAGTTTTGCTTGTAGATCCCTTTTATCAGGATTAAATGCATCGTTTTCTATTTTGGCCCATACTTTTCTAACCAACCTTGGTTTCATATTTTTTTTTCCAAAGTATCATCGAAAAATTAAAAGACAACTTGCTCCGAATTAAGATACCATAAATTGTTAATTATTTTAGATAATGCCTTGTCTGCAACTTCTTTGTCAATTATTCTATATTGAACTAAATATTTTAATAATTGTAGGTCTTGGTTGGGGGCCAGTATGAGCTTGTGTGTGTTAAACTGTGCTTTTACATAAATATTGATTATAAATAAGCCTTTCTCTCTGAATCAGTTAATAAAAATTGGTGCCTGAAAAGATATATTTTCGCCCTTAACATCCATTTGGCGTAATGAATAGCTACAGGTACTCTAAAAGTGATTTGTTCCGGTGGTAGACGTCCTAAATAAATTAAGCAAAGCTGGATGAATTATTTATAATCATTCCTGGTTTGATGAATTTTTAATTGTTTAATAAGATAACTTGTGATTTGTTCCGGGTTTTTTATGTTATTTTTAAAACTTTTATCTTCTATAGCTATTTTGTATTTGCAGTCTGAAATTTTCGAAAAATTTCCGACTGAAGAGTGGCGGATCTACCCATTTTGCAATCAGAAACTTCCATAAATAAAACTTCTAAAATATGGTGGCGACATGCATAATAAAAAAGATTTTTTTTTTCTAATAATTACTCTAGCACAATACAGGTTTCCCTATGGCGACCAGTATTTACTGCAGTGGTATCAAAACACATTGCCTGAATTTTTAGCAGCTGCTTCCCACTCCTTTATTGCTGATAATACAGCTTTTGCCTGAGTAATCCCCGTACCATTTTAAAGAACTAGGACCCCCCTTCAACTGTTCTTCATCGCCACAAGTAATTAAAATTGCTAGTCTCTCTACATTTTCTTTACTCAAGAATTCTGGAACCAATTTTTATATCCCAGTGCTCAACAGCAAGCTTTAAATCGAAATTTATGAATCTACTTTTAATAAAATTAATTCGTTGTTGTCGTAATTTTTATCTGCAGTTTCGTGTGGCACTTCTGCTTATAACAAAATTTTGTGGGTCATGCCCTAATGCTTCTGCTGTAGCTGCCCTAATGCTTCTGCTGTAGCTGCTATAAATCGCACTGCATCTATATCAGAAATAGTAGATCTATATAATAATACATAATTTCTCAGTATAATCTCTTTGGTACCTCAACAGTACCTTCTCTTTTTTATTTCTGGTCCTTCTTCTAGATTCCAGTTCTATATATTTTTTTAAGAGAAGTAGCACTTCAGGCAACAATTAACTATTAACAATTAACTGCCGTATAAGACAGTACAGCGAGCAGCTCCACCGACAGTCAATTTTTATTTTTATAGTGAAAAAAAATAAGATCTTCGTTGGGATTCGAACCCACAACCCCTATATTGACAAGCTAGTATACTACCTACTAGCCTACGGGGGCACCACCTTCTTAAAATAAAGTAGTAATGTTAGTTACTAATGTTAATATTTAATATTTAATAAATCAATTTTAAAAAACACGAACCCACCTATGTTTTTTGCTTTAGATTTTTCAAATCTTGCCATCTCAATTGGCACATTTTTTTTGTCTCTTGTAACCACCCTAGTGCTCATAAGCTCAGTTAAGTTATGCACCATAATATAATAAATTTGCCAGTTATGCTCTTATTTAATCGATTTTCCGGCATTGAAGATAATTTCCCTAAAAGCTAATTAGAGTTATTGCTTAATGAGTGTAAATGCTAGAGTTTTCCTTTAAAAAATATTTTGCATAAACTACACCAATCCTGAGCTGAACAACATTAAGTTAAGCGAAGGCTCAAAATAAATCGTAAAACGCAATTGAAATGAAATACTTTTTAAATTACTGAAACCACTTTCATCGTTTTCTATAGAACTCTCTATCTAATTTTTGCCTAAATGCAATAGAGTTAATATAATTATTTCGGTTATCTCTTAGAACAGATGTTTGCAAAATGTTAAGATCTCTGAAAGGCCTCTATTTTCGCCGCAAGCCATATATCGGATTTTTCAACAAGAATTTCGTTTTTCAATTGCGGCAACATCAACAACATGATAGTTTTGACATTTAGTGTTTTGACATATTCGTAGTAGATGCATTGGCAATTGTTACAATGAATTCAATTTCGCAAGAAAATCGCCTTAAATTTGTATCGCTAGGCTCGAATGTGCGAACACCAACGCGTCTGCGACCGGGTCGCTCAACTGAAAACATTGCAGCCGTGAGCCACAGTGAATTCCTTGACGTTATCAATAATTGGGGTTATCCAAAACCACTACATGGCGAAATTTGCATAAGGATTTGACTTTGAAGCCTTACAAGGCTCAACTGATGCAGGAAATAAATTTTTGCCTATTATTGACGATGTGGATATCATTGATATGTGGCTTCAACAGGACGCTGGCTTTAACATGACTCAACCAATTTCGCATAATTTCACGACAATCAACAGTTCAGTGGCCAGCCAGATCGTGTGATTTAACACCACTGTATTATTTTTTGTGGGGCTATGTTAAGGACAGATTCTATACGAAGACAATAGAATCTATTTGAGCCGTAACACTCAAAATTCGTAATGAGATAACCAAAATAGGACCGCCATCTTATCAAATGGTGATTAAAAACGCTGATTAAAGAAATTATTCATAATTTCCGAAATTTTTCTCTTCGTAATATAATAAAAATTTGAGTCATCCTAATCAAAATTTTTTATTTCGTTTTATTTTAGAAAACAAACTTCAATTTGAAAAACTTTGTAGCTGTGCCGGCGGTCTCCTAAAGAAGCTTTTTAAACGAACATGTGAAATTGATAATTAAAAAACATTTTTTAATTTTCTTAGATTTTCTAAGAAAGCAAATGGCCCTAAAGGGCTGTCTTATATTTTTGTAGATAAAAATGTAGGAATGCCGGACTGTGAGTCTGTTTTTCACAACAGCGTACTTTGTTGAGAAAATGCTGGATGGTGCTTTTTGATAAAAAAATTCGTCTTTCTACGAGTAACAATTATGATGTTTATGAATAGAATAAAAGAACAATGTTGCCAACCGCGAAAGTTGAGTTGGTGGAGATTGACTTCTGACTCTACATTTTATAAAACGGCAGGCCATAAGTCATGAGTTCGACTCCAATCAGCGGCATGAAGAATAAAGAAAAATAAGTATTGCTAATAAATAAATTGACAACAGAGATGCCAGTTAACGTTCGTGTGCATTAAAATGGCAATTAAAACGACTGGTAAAGCATAAAATAATAGTTTAAATCTAATGGAGCTACTTTTTCTTATATTCTGGATAATTACAATAGTTGAAGACACATATTTGCTAAACAAAACATCGAGTAGTTTGATTCTCGCCTTATTATCACAGTGTTGTAGTGTAAGGAGTTACGTAAAGCTTGCAAAAAAGTATGTTAAGTAAATAAGAGATTTTAGAAACAAGTTTCTCAACAGCGGATTATCCTCGAGAACGGATTATCCGATTTACATGCCAAGAGTACCACAAGATGTGGTTTAAAATTGCTTTATGATTTTTTGCGACCAATTTTCTAATCAACTCACCAGTTTTATATTAGTGTTATCATCCCTGCTTGATCGGTATAAACGATGCGCGCTTTCTTGGTGTGATGACACCATTCTTAAGCCGTGTTCTAAACTGCACTGGTGTGTCAGTGTTCGGATGTAGGTAGTGGTTTTATTAAGGTCATATCTACTCATATAGGTAGAATGCCCGCCAGGCTAATTTTTCATATTTCCGTCTTTTTATATTATTAAGGTACGTATGTCCGTTTGAGGGTGTTTTTTTGGGGAGTATCGTAAAGTCATTGGTTTATACTGTTGTCATTCCCCTCGGTTACATCCAGTAACGACGGTTACTTTCGTTCGGTATCGCCGAGCATTTTCGATGCGATGACCTCATTTTCAAGCTGCGTTTTTAGATAATAATAAAGAGTTAGTATTATGCCTGCTAATATTAATAGTGTTGGGTTATATCGTTCTTTTATTAGCGTCAACTGGTATTTTTATACGGGGCTAATTTAATAATCCCGTCTTTTATTATTTGCTCGGTAAGTGTGTCCGTCTGAAGGTATTTTTCATTTGTTCCAGTGTATGAGTAGTTTTAGTGTTGTGAAAATTGTTTTTGAGATCGTGTTTACCTCTTCGTTTGTAATCACTGCTAATAGTTTTTGTTTTATAGATTTCCATGTTTTCAAAAATGTCTAGTCTTTGTAATGTCATGTAGTAACGTCATACTACATATATATTTCCCTTGGTGTGTGCCCGTGAGTGTCAGGGTGTAATGCAAAGTTGGAGACTTCTCTTTTTCGTTTGTATGAGCGTATGTGCTATGTAAATCTTTGTTTTTAGTGTTCGCCCAGTATGTTTGCAGGTACAAGTAAGTCTGTATAATCTGTTGGAAGTAAATTTGTCAGTTGTTTCTGTCGATGTCCTGAAATTGTTTCAGAATATTGCTGGTTTTTAATGCTGTGAGTTAACTTTCTTTGTGAAAAAGGTTAGTTAATCTATATATTTCTGGTCCTGTGTAAGTAAAAGTGTTCCGTCGTGTTATATTGGTTATCTCTTTGTCTTTTTTACTCCTGTTTTTAGTGCTGTATTGTCTATGAAGTTCGTGGATGGTAGAAGTTTGTGTATGCGTTGATGTATGTATGATGTAAATTGTATCCAATTCTTTGCTGTACTTATCTGGCGTAAAGGGGATTGTCTTAAGTTTGTGTATCATATGTCTAAATGCAGTTAGTTTATGTTGAGTAGGGTGGTTTCAGGTGATGTAGATAGTAGTGTCCATCATAGTTGGTGTTTTCGTGTTATTGTGATGTCAAAATAATGCAAATTTCTGACTTGTTCTTTTCCAATCGTGCATGTAATGTTATTATTGATTGTGTTTAAGTCTGTTACAATTTGTTCGGCGTTGTATTGTTCGAGAATGCATAAAATGTCATTTACGTATCTATAGTAAGGAGTTATTCTGTGTTTCTTCATTAGTGTCTTTATGTGTAGTAATTAAAGATGTTGCAGGAAAATTTCCATAAGATAGCTGAAGTTGGATTTCCCATTTTATTTTATTAAATCTAAAATGGTTCGTATAAATTGTCTAGTGTGTCGCTCAGGATAGCTAAGATTTCTTCTGTTGGTATTGAGGTATAGGGATCCTTGATGCCAAAGGAAACGAGTCGCATATTTTCGATTATCTTGATGTCTTTAAGTTTTTCGACAAGGAGTTGTGTATTACGTACCATATATGTGTTTTGTAAATTTATCATTTCTTTAAATAGGCCAGTGAGGTGTTTACCCATATGATATACTGGTGCAGGTCTGTGGTCAAATTGGTATGTTTTCTTTGTGTATTTTCCGTTGTGCTTTGAGTGTTGGTGGTCCTGGGTTCATGTTCAAGTATTTTTATATTTTTCCGTCAGAAAACCTTTTTAATAGGCTTTGAAAAGTTTAATTTGGGCCATTTTTAATTTAGTGCAGTTGGTCTGTTGTATAAATTGTTGTGCTTTGTCTATATAACAATTTTTGTACATTACTATAGTCGTGTTTGTGGATAAGGTAATATATAAATAAGACGATGGGAAAATGACTTACGTTACAAATGTAAAGTCAAGCGAATGACATATCAAAAGAAAGTGGGACGCTTTTAGGGCAAAAGTGATTGACTAGCTTTCTTTTGCTTGGCTTTGCGTTCGATATTGTGGGACAGGCTATTAAATAAATTTGTAATAAATCAGTCAAAGCAGATTGCAACAGTTGAGGCACCTTTGTACAGTTAATCTCTAACAATTTTGGGATTTTTGTTTTTAAAATATTCAGGTTTTGACCTTCTTAGTCTAGCTTTTCCTAGTAGTGCAACCTGCCTTTTTTTACATTTTTAAGGTTTTTCCAAAACGTACCAATTAAAAATGTGAAGTCTTCAAGTCGGAATTTAATTGTTTGAAAAGAAATGTGCGTTTGGTAATGTGTACTAATAATGCCATCAGAAACTTGACAACCAATGCTGCATTGATCATCAGATCCATGCCAAGCAGCATTATTTTGAACTCTTTCACTATTCCTACAAAATCTTTAAACAAAATTGCATATTATTTTTTTGTTTTATTCTAATCTAGCTTTAATTTTAAAGCCCCCTTTATTTATTTTATACTTTTTTGTTCTCTTTTAAATAAACGGAAATGTTAACTATTTTGTTCACAGTTTCAGTTTATTTGTTATGTTTTCGTGTCCAGCCGTAAATTTAATTTCCGTTGTTTACAATGTCATGTAACAAATATTTGCAGGACAGTGTTATACAAAAGTTAGCAAATAACTAGATTTTTTTTCTATACTAAGATGTTTTTTAGTGTTTTTGAACATCATTTTCCTAAGTTTAAAAAATGGTGGTGAATGATAAAGAAATATAAAATATATAGGTTAGACGTAAAAAATACGTGGTACGTCAATTGAATGAATTGGTGTGGCATCATGTTATATGATTGAAAAACTTACAAAGAGGGAAAATGGATACAAAAATTATGTTTTTTTTGCATATGGGTTCAAGTGTTAGTAAGGAAGATGGAAAATAGTAGGCAGCTGTGTGATTGGAATAATCCGGTGGTATTGGCGAATATAGCGTAAGTATCATAGTTGGGTGTAGAGTACTAAATTTTGATTGAAATCAGCATTGCAATACCACTAAATAAAACTGCATTTTTTTTTTGTAGTTTAGTGGTAGTGCAAAAGTTTTCACTGTCACTAAACTCAGGTTTAGTGCATAACTAAAGGAAATAAAGGAACAATATTGTTACGTTTATACCTTTTATAAACGTTTTTTGTGAGTTTTTATTGCAAAATAAATAACACCTGATTTTGAAATTTTTAAATTAATTACAAGTTTATTTACTTTAACTATACACAAAGTTGACACTGCAGAACAATTTAATTAAGATGCACGTCTTTACTTCACATAGTTTTTTTTCAACTAACCTACTATTCACTCAGACGCTGCCTTTTATATTTGGTCTAGGAAAATTAAGAATCTTCTGCTTCCTTTCAATCACATTTTTTTGTTGTTATGTTATTCATTCAATGTATAGGCGCCTCTAGGTCTGTGTGTATTTTTGTTTTTATGCTGATAAAGTTTCTTTATGGAATTTAGTTTAAGATAGTTGTTGTTGTCTTGTGTACATAATTTTTCTTAGAAAACTGCGCAGTTAGTAGACAGCATATCTAATTGTTGCTGTTTTGCTTGTATAAAATTTCTACGCAGTTTGTAACTAGAAAGTTGTTGTTGTCTTGCGTGCATACGTGTTTTTAGCAAGCCACGCAGCTAGTAAACAGAATACCCAATTGTTTACTTAAATTACTTAATTATATTCTTTTAAAACTTTAACAAGACGCATCCGTAACAATATTATAAATCTGGGGCAGGGTAGTATTTTGGTGTAATTTAATAAACACTAAATTTGTATTTTTAAATACTGTAAGATAGAATAGATTTTTTGCATGGAAAAACTAAAAGAAATCGAAATATCAAAGAACAAGGCTTTAGTGCTATGCAAATGCACTTAGGAATATTACGGATCTAGGGGGAAAATAACAGACTGAAAGCTAAGTTTTTTAGAATACATTTAAAAATTTACTAAACTAATATCTTATAATCTTTTACAAAAAAAAATAATTTTAGTGTTGGTTAAGTTTTAAAAGTTTTTTAAAATCTTTAATAAATATCTTTTTTTCTTTTAAACGATCTTTTTTATATATTTTTTTCTTCTCGATATTTCGCTTTCCCTTGGGAAGCTTCTTCAGGAAAATATTTTTATTTTTTAAAACAAAAAAAAAAAATTATTATCAAAAATAAAAATTTTTTCCTGAAGAAGCTTTCCAAAGGAAAGCGAAATATCGAGAAGAAAAAAAATATATAAAAAAGATCGTTTAAAAGAAAAAAAGATATTTATTAAAGATAAATATAAAAAGATCGTTTAAAAAAACTATAAAAAGTTTTTTAAAATAAAAATAAACAATTTTATTTTTTGGAATCATTTTATAATTTTATTTACGTTAATTTGTGCTTGATTTCTTAGTGGATTTTACCCCAAATTTTGTATAGAAAATTCAAGAGCCTTATATCATAAGTGTTTTTGAGTTTTTTTTTTGTATAAATGAAAACTCAATCAATTTGGCTTACGATATAAGACTTTTAAATTTTCTATACAAAATTTGGGGTAAAATCCACTGATCAACTATATGAGCAGTAGTGAAATAGCCACATGGATATTCTTTTCTCCGCAGTAATATATTTCAAATATATATATATTTATTAATAAATATTTTATGAGAATATCATAAAATATTTCTTAAAGGAATCAAGCAGAAATTAACGTAAATTTATTTTTTTAAATATTTTTTATTAAAATTATAACACAAATCATAAAGGGTTATTCATTTTATTTTAAATGTTTGAATACTTTTAAACCACACTGTATATTTTATATACAGTTATGGATTTGAGCACATGTTAAACTAAATGTAAGAAATTAAAAGCCCTAAAAGTATATTATTTTCGTGATTTTGTTTAAAAATTCAAATTTAAACAAAATTGTATATAAAATCATGTTTCATTTAAATAAATGTTTATTTTCGGGTAGAAAAATTGCATACTGTAATCTAAATTTTATACTTAAGTCCTTTTAGTTTATCGTATTTTATGGCCTTTGTGCTGAACTTGATTGGTAGCTAAATTGTAATAAGGATGCAAACAACAGCTACAGAAAGAATGGGAAGGTGAGAGAAGAACAGGAAAATGCAGGATACAAAGTTTTTATATGACCTTATGTTAAAAAAAAAAATAACGAAGGTTTTTGTTGCTGTATGTCCATGATTATTTAAAGTTTATTTTGTTTTCTAAATATATTGAGTAAATCAAGTATATTTACCAAAAATATAATTTTATAACATTACGAATATTTTTACAATTCAGTATTTTCGTAGTAAAAAATATGTTTTAAATTCAAATTGAGAACGGGCTTAAATTGGCGACGGGGGGATGGATCAAAATTATCCGTAACTTTTCGAATTGTTTGTGGTTTTAAAAAAGCTCTATTCTTCTCTATGCTCTTCTCATTAGCTGTAGATATTGAATACCTCTGAATGTTACAAATTTCAAATTAGTCGCATGGCGATTGTAGATCGAGTAACACATTCTTAAGGTTCAATAAAGTAAATATGACCCAACAGCGCACTCAACGTAGCTACTGTGCACCATTTGTTTTTTATGTATCTTGCATATCAAATACTATTTTTAATTGGAAAACTTTACATTATTATTTAATATAACGGTATATTACGTGATAAGATTAACATCTGCGCCTGGCAGTGAGCGCTAATCAGATGGTGGTCATACCACTGGGAATGAAAAACAACGTCATTCACGCCCTAGGAAGCCGAAGACTAATTCTAGCAACAGGTCTTTCCTAGTTGCAACTTTGATGATTCCAGAGTAGGGCTGCAAACCACCACTCCTTGCTGAAGAGCTGGAGACTATCCAACTCCTGTCCAGAACACATGACTAGCATGCTCACTGGATCTAGGAACATTCCACCAGGTAGGTGTCATCAAAGGTGAAATGAACCTGGCCCCATTAAAAACTGACCTGTTCTGGGGCCGTGAAACCATAACCACCACGATAATCCCGAAGGGCTAACCTCAACAATCAGCCAGAGAAACGGCTAACTGCCTAAAGAGACAAATAGCGGAAACTCTGCGGGCTTACTGATTCCCGTGGAAATAACGTGGAGCTTCCAGTTGTACCCCTGCTGACTTCAGGGGACTGGGCTCCCTTTTTCCCCCAGTTGCACAGGTCTAGATAGTCGAGCGTTCTATAAAGACCATAAATGTGCACCCGGGGGGAATATAACGGTATATTATAATTTTTGGTGCAATAAAGTAATTTTGTTTTTTCGTTTTCTATATGGTTGGTAGTTTGAATAAAGATGGACAAAGAAGAAAAAATAGCTGCAGCGTATTTTGTCAATTCTCGAAGAATCTGACTCAGACATCGCATTGTCTGATTCGCAGTCATTTGAAGAGAGCAATAACCCCATTGAGCGTAGTACGACGAGTGAAACTGAGCAGGATATATCTAATAGTGAAGACAATATACCGCTGTCTGATGTAAGATTCCACTTATCAACATCTGACTTACTGCCACTTCAAGGGAATGCTTCATCACAAATAAAAAATTCTTCGATTCGTGGGGTACAATTTCTGCAATAAGTCAGCAAAGATGGTACAGTTTGGTTAAAAAAATCTTTTTGTACAAACGTTCCACTAGAGTTGCAAATATAATTAGACAGTTGCCAGAAGTTGTACCAGAAGCTAGCTCTGCTAAATCTGAAATCGAATGTTGGAGCTTCTTTTTTTCTAATCAAATGTTGCAATGCAAGGATTAGACGAAAAATTGTTGCATTTACCAATTTATCTAAGTACACTCATATAGAAGAATGAACAAAATTAATGAAATAAAAGCTTTTATAGGGCTTCTGTACATAGTTGGTCTCTACCACCCTTGAAGGCTGAATACAGATGATTTGTGGGCTGCTGATGGCACAGGAGTAGAAATATTTAGGTTTGCAATGTCTCAACACTAATTTCACTTTATTCAAAGCATGTAGGTCTTTGATGACTGCAGTACGCGAGACCCGAGGAAGCTAACAGAAAATCTGGCACCAATAAGGAAACTATTTGAAGCTTTCGTAGAACACTGCAAACATTGCTATATTTCAGGTGATTGCTTAACTATTGACGAAACAGTTAATAGTAAGCTTCGTCATTATATACCGTCTAAGCCTCGAAATATTGCTTGATCTTTCCCTGTAGTAGATGCACGAAATTATTACATAAAGAATCTCGAAATATATCCCGGAAAACATTCGAAAGCACTATATTGTGTAAATCGCCATGTGCAGCCTATATAAAAAACAAACCGCAACACACATTTGATAACTAGTTTACGAGCTAAGAGCTCGTTTAACAATTGCTCAGTAATCACATATCAGTGATCATTGATATCAGTTTGTACAGAATAAAAGGTAGGTCCCTGCCGAATTTGCTAAAACTCGTGGAGTTGAAATTTTTTATCTCGTTTTGAATTTCAGAAGAATATTACTATAGTTTCTCATGCACCCAAACAAATAAAATTGTGTTGTTGATGTCAAGCCTCCATTATGATGACAATATTGATGAATCAACGGGAGAAAAGAAAAAAAAACTATAAATAAACACATATTTTAACTTGACAAAATGTGAGGTAGACGTGGCTGATAATCTATAAGCTTCGTCTAACGTGTGCCGTCTGCTATTAACGGAGTTATAATTAATCGAATAAACAGTAACTCAAACCATAAAAGACAGCAGTATCTGAAGAATTTATGGCTGGATCTTGTCAGTGATCATCTGAAAACCCATCAAAATGTTACACGTTAAGCTCGGGAAGTATGCAAGAAAATTGGAATACTAACTGAGCGGTCATCAAAAGAGCCACGAATAAAGATTCATAAAAGATGTTAGGTGGTCCTACCAATAAACACCGAAAAACCAATCATAGGTGTCAAAATTGCAATAAGCATATTTGGCCTGAATATATCATACCTCTTTGCGCCAATTGCATTAATGATGATTCTTCCAACTGAAAAATGTCAATTTAATTTGAACACTGATAAAAAATAACGGCTGTATGCATAAAAAACGCTTACTTGAGCTTTAAAGTACACGTTAGTTAACAAACACTTTAAGGCTAACAGACGTTTGTTAAAAAATGGTATTCATAAACAGTACTTTAGCTTATGTATGCTTTAGTAAAATTAGTATTTTGATTTGGCAATGCCACTATTTTTAGTTGTCATGTTGTAGTTAACGATGTATAAAAATGAATATATTTATCCGGGTATTTAGATCCATAAAAAATGTTTTTATTGTTTTCAGCCAAATCAACATATTTTTTTTTGTTTTTTTATTAATCTTTTTAATAAAAAGCAAAGCACCCAAAAAAGGTTAATTTGCAAGGCTTACGAAGAACTTACAAAGAATTTGTTCATATTAAAAATATAATTATTCGGATAACGAGCTTTGTTTTGATTATATGTACGTCAATAAAACTTTTGTTTAAAATAATTAATTATAGTTAAATTTTTGTAAAATATAAAATAATGATATAAAAATGTTTTATATTGAATGGCATGTTATATTTTAGTTTTTATTATTATTTGTATACTACAATTTGTTTTAATAAACATTTTTAAAAATTTTTGGAATATCAAAGTATAGTTGTCAATTGAGCCGTTTACATTGAAAGTGGCATAAGTCACAACTGAACAGTTTTTTTTTTCATTTTTAATAAATTTGAAATTAATAAGTTAAGAAGTATTGAGATTTGTTTGAGAGGAGGGTTGGTAATTAACGGTATAACAAAAATGTTTATTTTGAAAGTGGCGTAAGTCGCTGTACTCAGGAAATTAATTACCGAGCTTAGTGTGAAAGAAATGGAAACATGTAATAAGTGTGTGTGAAGTATTATTGTGATTATTGGATTTATTTTTATTAGTACGAAAGAATAGTGCAGTTTACTGAACTATATTATAGTGATATCTAATATACTACACATAATTAGCATTATTTTGTTATTTTTTTATTCTCAGGAGGTTGCTTCGTGTTGTATAAAATACCTAAGAATGTCACAACTCAAAAGCACATAGTGACTTATGTAGAGGACAAAATAGTAATAGTAGTAATAGCCCCCTGTCGATAAAATCCTTCACAGTGCACAACATGGAGAAAAAAGATTTTATTTCAACACAATCATTGGAAAAATCCGTTCCAGAAAGAAAACTAAATACAGACTAGTTGAAATGGCTAAAAATTAAAATGTTATATAAACTAATTTAAAATAAAAAAAGCTGACAATAACAAAGTAACTTATGCCACTTTTAAAATAAACGGCTCAGTTTATTGTAAACACAATTTGTTTTGTTTTTGAACTTTCAATAATAAAATTGAACTGTAAATTTATTGTAGGTTTAAAGTAGGTTTTTCCTACTTTAAAGTTAACAAAGGTATGTTAAGATAAATATGTTTTTTGAATACAACTTTAGGAAATTGTTCTTAACAACGGCAGTTAAACCTACTTTAAGTTTTTATGCATACGGCTGTAAGTGTTTATTATCTTTAAGTTAGAAGAAGCCTCCTTTGATATCTTTTTTAGTACGAAATGTTTTTTTTATATTTTCTTAAATATAGCATTTAACCTCCACCATAGCTTTCCCTTCTCAATGATTTCTAGTACCTGATCTTGTTTATTTGCTGCTAAATATTTTACTCTTACTTGATTCTTGTACTTTCACTAACCTTTACTGTCAATAGTAGTGATTCCATACGTACAGTATGCTATATATTTTTTCCTGTGACCCTACGCCTAATGCCAACACAAAATATGCCTTTTAGTCTGAGCTTCTATCAGGCAGAGTTTACAAATATTGATTTTTGTGACCTGTCTCTAACATTTATACTGACCTTGATGCAAGCTACTTTCCAGATTTTATGCCGAGAGATTTTATCTTTTACAAAGTATTCTTGTTCATCTCTTTCGGGTTCTGTCATAGGTCAAAAAAACCAAAGTTTTACAGGAAACTCTTATACTTCTTGCGTGGATTTATTATCAATCCTTGTTAGATACCCAATCCTTGTTAGATATACTTATTTTTCAAAGACTGTTTGTGGATTTTGTGAATGGGCTACTACTAATGGCCTGGGGATAAATCCAACTAAATCCAAATATTTAATTATCACGAAGAATTTATTGAAACTTAATTATATTCCTGTTTCAATCTTAAATAGTCAACCCATCGAAATTGTAAACGTCGCTAAAAATATGGGAATTTACTTTAACAGCACCCTCAATTGGTCTAACCATATTAATTTTGCTTGTGGTCGTGTACCTTCCATGTTAAGAAATCTTTGGCGAATTCATAGTTGCACTCCCCTAAATATTCGCATACTTCTCGCTAAAACATACTCAATGCCACTTTTACAATATTGGTATGAACTTTTTTCGAGTTGCGATAGTGTTAGCAAAATTAAACTAAATGTGACTTTCAATAATATAATTCGTTATGCATATGCTTTGAGAAGATATGTTTCTTCTAACGTTAACAAACTGTATGACATGTGTCTTAATGACTACTTGAAGGTAAGGGTTTTAATGCTAATGAATAAAATTATATACACGCGCCAACCCGAGCATTTATATGAGCGATTGAACTTTTCAACCCTTAAGACTACTTTGTCTTAGGTACAGTGCTCAGATATCTCAATTCCAATTCTATATTTATGCAATACGACTCTGGAACGAGATTCTCCATAGCTCTCAAATCATTAGTAACGCATATCATTTCAAAAGAAAAATAGTTTGTCAATTTTTAAGTTAGTGTTAAGTAATTTTTAATATATATTTTTATTTTGATAATTATGTTTTTATTCGTTATTTTTTCTTATTAATGTTTTTTTTTTGCTAAACTTTTGTTATTTTTTTTCTAAACTTTTGATTGAAATTCAATTTTTGCTTGTAATTGTACTGAGTTCCATACTGCAATATGAGACTTAAAGTTTGTTTGTTTACAAGCCGCGCAATTGAAAATGAACCCCCCTGTAGGCTAGTAGGTAGTGTACTAGCTTGTCAGTATGGGGGTTGTGGGTTCGATTCCCAACGAAGACTTTGGTTTTTTTCACAACAAAAATGAAAATTGACCTTCGGTGGGGCTGCTTAGCGATGATAGTCACTGGTCGCTGTGTTGTTTTATACGGCAGTTAATTTCCGACTATCCTTCTACTTTCATCACCTGTTTCAAAGAATGTAGCACGGTACTTGACTAAATAGGCATTGTTGCCTGAAGTGCTACTTCTCTTTAAAAAATAAAATATAATTTTGCTGAAAAATGCGTTACTAGAACTCCATCTCAAATCATCGTATATATTTTCTTGTTTTCTTGCAGCAAATTTAAGTGTTGTGTGTAAACCCAGACTAAATAATATATTTTTTAGATATTAAATTAAAGACAATAATAAAACATTTCGATAATAATGCCGAATAATAATTTTAATTTTACTGGTTATCAGTTTTTTAGTAAGAAAATCAAATCACCATTAAAAGTAGTGGTGTAAAAACAACATTTGTAATTTGTTTAAATCATTTATATTGTTCTCTATCACCAAGTAAAGAGTATTATGTATATGTGCTTGGATATTTGACGAGGGTCGACGGAAAACCGTACCCAAATAAAAGTTATTAAAAAGACATTATAATTCAGATATTGCCTCGAAATCAAATAACCCATTAGTAAATTTTAGATTTGTCATTAATCTAAGACGATGATGAACAATATTTTACAAGCTTCTTGTCTAATTCGCATGTTGACAAAAATCATTGTTTACAATTTTTTTTTACTATTATTAAGACGTTTCTTATTTTCATTAACACATATACCATTGCAGGGACATTCCTTTTAATCTTCTAAATGAGAGCAAAATAACCGATGCAACTCTGTAATTCTTCAGTCTGTCGCTTTGAGCATGAACAAGTTCATTGGCGTCATCATCATTTAAACTCGTAAAGAAGTATCGAGCCACTAGTTTTCTGCATTAAGCGTAATGGCAGGTGCTTTTCAGGTGTAGAACGAAGGGCATAGGTGTTTTAAATATTTCAAAGACAATTTTATTGTTTTTGGAGGAACTTAAATAAAAGTATTAAATACCGAAATATTAATTTAGCGCAAACTCCGTACATAAGAAATGAACATTCTATTGTGTGGAAATATTTAAAGCTTGGTACCCAGCTTTGCTAGTAATTCTTTAGGACGAGTAAGATTCGCTCTTTACAAGGTGCATAGCTTGAAGCTTTAAGAAAGACTTGAAAATAAGGTGTTCTATATTTATTATTGAAGAAAGCGATCGTGTAGTTTTGTTTTCATGGCATGTCCTCCTGATAGAGCCCAGCACTCGAACATATTCATCATCTTAAAGGTGGTCATCTTATATTTTAGAGAACTTGGTAATAGCACCATAGAGGCTTTAAACATGTTTTATAGAATAGAAGAAAAATCTCTTACACTTTTAGAGAAAAAGGTTGATCGTTCCTTTTTTTGTTAAAAAAAAGTTACTATAAACAGAAGTTTGACTGTATTCGTTAGAATAAATAAAATATTATTATGAAGATGCTTAGCTTCAGCTATAAAAAGATAATTATTACTAAAAAAGTGAAATAACCTATTGTGTTTCATACACATAAAACAACATCAAAATACGACAGTAAAATTCCATGAACTAAAATTAACAATCAGAAAATAAAAACAACCAGCACAAAACAAGAAGACACACAACCAAACAAACATCTACACTGAACAATGATAACGTCATCTATATTTGATGACGTTGAATTAGAGTTTTCCAGTAAATAGTAGAACCGCTCAAAACAGGTTAAAGAATCTCCATCTCTTCGAAACTGTTCAATTTAACTACAAGCGTGACCGACTGAATACATAAATGTTGATACCGGCTCTTTTAGGCGTTAAAGTGGTAAAGTTATCATTTTTTGGTGTAGAGGAAAGCATATAACGCAATCAATTAATTTGCGTATTTTAATTAAATTTCTGAAAAGTTATGTGAATTTTATTTTGCAATAAAAGAATTCAATAAACTAAAATTTATTAAAGGCTGTTTCGATGATACCCTTTTCTCCTCCGATAAATATTTTTATTATTGTTTTTTTTTTGCATATATCGATTTTTATACATTTAAAGAGATTTTAATTAATTCGTTAACTAGACTGACATACAAGCAGACACAAAAAATGTTTCAATTAAGTTTGTATTTGAGCTCCAGCGCAGGAAGTGCGTGGTAAATTGTGGTTAAAGTGATGGTGGCAAAAATGATATTATGAAAATCAGGAAATGAATATATTTTTTGTGGTTAAATGTGTAATTATTTCAGTTTAACAACCAAACTCATGTCTGTTTTATTAATATGCTGAAATGCAAATGCAGTAAATATGCTTTTTAAAGGATTAATATTTAAAGTGAAAACTAAATTGAAATATTTTTTGATTTCAAAGGATATAATGATTTTAAATTAAGAATTTCAATTGTTTTGCAATAATGTATAAAATTTTAAATTCAAATTAAACCACTGGATATAACACAAACGCTAAGTATTTTGCGCAAGAGTTTTCATTGAATAGCAACGTTTACGCGAAGTAAATTATGAAAAGGATTTTATCTTTTGTAGATACATATCTTGCATCTTATAATATTGTTACGTTTATTCCTATAACAAACTTTATGTTGCATTGAGTTCTTTTATTGCAAAATAATTATACACAACACTTTAGACTTTTTAAATTAAATTACACAGACGATTTATTCACTTTTATACACACAAAAATACACGATTGTAACTTTAACACTTCAACGCCTAAACCCTACCTTATTATCTTTATGTCTATACTCGAAAACATTTGCACGTCAACTGACTTTTTTGCCCAACAGATGGAGCTTTCATATTCTGTTTTGAACGGTTCTCTCATATGCAAGAAAATTTTACTTCAACACCATCACACATTGTTTTCGTTATCAGTACAGTAAGCAGGCACCTATTTGGCTTTGTGTGTTTTTTATTATTCTGTGTTAGTTGTTTTTATTTTCTATTTGTTTAATCTATTTTGGAATTTTTACTAAGCATATTGCTGTTGTGTTGTGTGCATAAGATTTTTTTAGAAACTAGGTGATTTATAAAAAGACACAATAGGTCGTTTCGTTTACTTTTTAGTGCTTATTATCTTTTTATTACTTAAACTAAGCATCTTTGTAATAATATTTTATTTATTCATATAAGTACAGTCAAATCCTGCTTACAATCTTAACGTTTATCCGTTTTAACAAAAAAGAAACGACTAACGTTTTCTCTGGAAGTGTAAAAGTTTCTTCTTGAATTCTATAACAAATGTTTCAAGCCTCTAGGGGCTATTCCCGAATTCTTTAAAGTGTAAGATGACCGCCTATATGGATTATTTGGTGGTTAAGTTAACACGATGAAAAATTTTTTCAATAATTATTTGTTTTTAAAACTTAAACAAAGCATGTTCTTAGCAATAGTAGTAGTAAGAATATTTCAGAAAACAATTACAGATAAAAAAAATATTTTTTAATCTTGTTATCTTTTTAAATATAGAAAATTTTATCGCATTCCGATTTTGAATATTTTCTATTTGGCTTTTATACAGCTGGGGTCGTTAGGACATAAAAACGAAGCATACAAAATTCATTCATTCATTCATTCGAAGCATAAAACTCTCCAAAAAATTGGTGGACATTTACATTGTTTAGTAAATAAAAGAAACCCCACTTGATCGGTTTTGTACACAGTTATAGGGTATTTCTATTAACTTGGTTTTATCCAAAACGCTTGATTTACATAAATTATGTGCTTAGTTACTTGATTTTATTTTAAAACATTTTGAAAACACTGTGTTACGCCTGGTATATTCAAGACCGACTCCATGCTATCTGTTTCTATTGAAAGTTTTTATAAAAAATTATATTTATAGTTTTTTTTTAACGATCTTTTTTTATTTATCTTTAATAAATATCTTTTTTTATTTTTAATGATTTTTTTGCAGCATAGCCGTTGTACAGTGTTAAGGACGCGTCTAAGTTTGCCACAATTATATGTCTAAAGAGACAAATAATGAACTCTGCGAGCTTACTGATTCCCGTGGAAATAAAGTGGAGTTTCCAGTTGACTCCCTGCCTGTCTTCAGGGGACTGGGCTCCCTTTTTTCCCAGTTGCACTGTGTCTAGATAGTGGAATTCTATAAAGACCCCTGGGGGCAGATCCTTGTACTATTTATACCATCTATATCCGTCCAAAGATGGAATTCAACTCTCATTTACGCGCCGGCGTCCAAAAATGTTTGGAGTTGCTCGGCCGCGTATAGGAGAGGCCCAAGAGGCTCACTGGAGACGGTAGAGTATTCAACTCTATTGATTCACTGTATTATTGTTACAACAATGGTGAGTGCTCTAACGAAATTAGGGAACTTGATTCCGAAACTCACACGTTTTCGCGTTTGACTCGATTTTCGATGAGAGCGCATCTCTTTGTGGTCGGTGGGCCAGTGAATCGCACTACGCATTACAGCGAGAATTTGTCTTTTAGCGGAATAAACTTCCTCCCGCGGTCTTTTCTGTCACTTACAATGTAGAGAAATTCAAATTGAACGTCCGCAAACACTGCATCCTCTTGCCTTCTCCCAATAACCAAATTTTCTAGTTCTGGTAGAATGCATTGCATGAGTAGGGGTCATGCCGTGAGTGCTGGTCCGAGCGAAAAAAATAAAATCAACCACGAAAAGCGTGTTAAACACAAAAACGTGCGAGTAACGGTAACAATTTCCCTAATTTTATTGGAGCACTTGCCATTTTAGTAACGATAAAACAGTGATATACAGCCCACATTGTGTCGATATTCTAGAGAATCAGTAAAGTTGGATACCCTACTATTCTTGGCCCTCTCTTTTACGCGTTCGAGCAACTCCAAACATTTTCGGACGCCGGCCCGTAAATGGGAGTTCTATTATATTTTTGGACGGGTATAGGTGGTATAAAAAATACGAAGATGGGATCTTTTACACCGTTTTAGAAAACCGAGTTACTTGAGAGCTTCTTTAGAAAACAGAAAAATATGCTTAGTCCATCGAACATCATACTGGATTTTCATGTCAAAAACATCAAGAGCTGCCGATTCTTTAGCATTATCTCCGAGCACACATCTATGCTTAGGCATACAACAATAAGTCTTACGGGCATTAAAATCAACTCTTTTCACACGACGAATGGGTCTTGTCACTAAATAATTATAAGTCTAAAGAGACAAATAATGAACTCCGCGAGCCACTGATCCCCGTGGAAATAAAGTGGAGCTTCCAGTTGTCTCCCTGTCTGGCTTCAGGGGACTGGGCTCCCTTTTTCCCCCAGTTGCACTGAGTCTAGATAGTGAAATATTCTATAAAGACCATATTTATATGCCCCTGGGGGCTTACGGTAAGCAGTACGATACCAAGGAGGAACTTATTGAAGCGATCGAACTGCCTAGTCTTCAAGTTCCCTCGATTGTTTGAATTCCTTATACAACGCCATTCCAGATCGTATTTACTAGTACAGCTTTAGAGCATTTAGAATTGTTCAAAACTGTGAAAAAAATATTTGTTTCTAGGGGGTGTTCTATTAAAGAATTTTTTTTTCTGGCTCGCTACGAGTCAAGAAAAAAGTTATGATTGATAAATTTTACAGGGTATCAAATGTGATTTCAATATTAAAAATAAGCTTCTATCTTTTGTAATTTAGAAGTTATTGACACATAAATTAATAGAAAAAAGTATAACCTATTCATGTGGCGAGGAGTGCATTATTAAAACGTAGACTAAAAACTCACAAAGTTTTATAATAAGAATGCATTTTATTTGTTACGGGAGAAAGAACGTACTTCATAGGTTGCTCAAACCCATATCAAGCTCGAGAGTAAATAAAGAAAAGCGAAATTATATCACTAAATTATTTGGTCATCTCAATGAAACCTAGATGCACTAACCTCAATTTTTTTTTTCTTTTCGGACCAGCACTCAGGGGACGACCCCTACATATGCAATGCATTGTGCCAGAACTAGGAAATTAGGTTACGGGAAGCAGGAAAGAGGGAGTAGTGTCTGTGGACATTCGATTTAAATTTTCTCAGATTGAAAATGATAGAAAAGATCTCTGGAGGGGTTTTATTCCACATACGGACTGTTCTGCTGAAAAACGAATTTTCCCTGTAATGCGTAGTGCGATTCACTGGCCAATCAACCACAAAAGGATGTGCTCTCATCGAAAATCGAGTTAAACGTAAAAACGTGCGAGTATCAGGAACAAGTTCCCTAATCTCATTAGAGCACTTACCATTGTAGTAACGATATTTCGCTTTCCTTTGGAAAGCTTCTTCAGGAAAAAATTTTCATTTTTGAAAACAAAAAATTATTAACATATTAAAAAAATTTTCAAAACATTTGACAAAAACATATAAAATATTTTTTCATACATACATACAAAAATTCAAATTTTCAAATATTCAAACATACAAAAACAAGGAAACGAAAAAAACAAATAAATAACAAATAACAAATTGTCTCTTATGAAATAATTATAACAAATTATGTGTCTTTTTAATTAAGTACCTATAATTCTGAGCTAAATTGTCTGTGTCTGTCTTGAAATTTATTCTCCTTACATTTGGTACATTAACAATTTCTAACATTTCCATTTTCTATATCTAATACTGATGTTTCATCAAACTTTGGATAATGATTATATTTCTTACAATGTGAAGATAAGGATGTCTTCTGTGTTGAAATATTCCTATATTTTTGGTCATACCTGTGACCAGCTAATCTTGTTTTAAGTTTATTTTTTGTTGTCCCAATATAAACTTTGTCACAGTTCACCTGGTCATTTCCTCCACATGGTATCCTGTATACTTCATCAGATATTTCCATTTTTCCTATTTTATCATTCATACTGCTAAATAATTTATTTAATGTGTTATGTGTTTTGTGTGCAATTATATATTTATCTGTGTCATATATTTTACACTTTCTTAATCTTTCTGATATTCCAAGAACATAAGTTAATGATTTATAATTTCTTGGCTCTGCTGTAGAATTTCCTAAATTATGCCTATAACTACCATATTGTCTAATTAATCTGTTAGTTAACTCTACTGGAAAATCATTGTCATTAAGTATATCTCTTATTGTATCCCTATTCTTCAAATGGAATTCTCTATCACTTATAGTCAATATTCTGTTTATCATATTTTTCGCTGTGTTTATTATCATTTTCCTCGAATGTTTTGAATAAAAATTAATAATTCTTCCAGAAGATATTTTTTTTTTTTTTTTTTTTTGTTTAAAGAGAAGTAGCACTTCAGGCAACAATGCCTATTTAGTCAAGTACCGTGCTACCTACTTTTAGGAAAGGGATAGAGAAGAGATGAAACAGGCGGTGAAAGCAGAAGGATAGTCGGAAATTAACTGCCGTATAAAGACAGCAACAGCGACCAGTGACTATGCCTTCATCGCTGAGCAGCTCCACCGACAGTCAATTTTTATCTTTTGTAGTGAAAAAAACCAAGGTCTTCGTTGGGAATCGAACCCACAACCCCCTACTAGCCTACAGGGGCACCTTAATTTGATTTCGAATACCAATCAAATACTAACTTCTTTTTCTTCCTTATTATCAATATATCTAAATATGGAAGTCTAGATTCTAATTCTCCTTCAATCGTAAATTTAATATCCGGATGGAAACTATTTAATTCTGACAAAATATCATCCACTGTATCTTCTGAAGTTATACAAAATAAATCATCCAAATATTTTGTGAGTATCTTAGGTTTAATATGCATTTTACTAATACATGAATTTAGTAATTCCTCCATCACAATATCAGCTATAATTGGAGATGTTGGAGAGCCCATAGGGAGGCCCTCCTTCTGTTGATATATCCTATTATCCAATTGAAAATACCTATTGTCTTCAATGCAAAACTTAAGAATACGTAAAAATAATTCCTTCTCAATTTTGTTCTATTATCTGCCATTTTTCCTCTATAATACTTAAAGCTAAACCTACAGGAATACTTGGAAAAAGTGAAACTACATCAAATGAAAACAATCTACCATTATCTTGTATATTTATTCTCTTGGTTTTAGCCTTAAATTCCAACGAATTTCTGATATTATATATTGATTGTCCTGTTATCACCTTAAGAATATTCCTTATATACTTGCACAGTCCATAGGCCGGGGAATTAATGCAAGAGCAAATAGGCCTTAAAGGAAAATTCTGTTTATGGATCTTAGGTACTCCATACAGCTTTGGAGAATTTGATACATTCTTAACGATTCTGCTAAATACTCAATATTAAATAAGGATCCGACTACTAAACTGCAAAAGACAAAAAATTTTTTAGTTGATGAACTTTTTAAAAAAGATATCATTTCAGTAATGGAGAGAAATATAGTAATAAGTGGTATAAATAAGGTAAACATTAGAAAACATTTATTTTCATTAAGTTAAATTTTGATCACTATTTATTGAAGGAGACACAATACTTTTAATCTAAATTTTGATGACTTTTTACAGTATTTGTAGACGTATATCGGGCTGGTTGGTGTACACTAGCGACTTCACATATTCTTATAGAAAATAGTCTATCGGACGCAGGATCTTGGAGACCAATTCACGTGTCAAAAAGTGAAACTATGCAGTCACCTTACGTTTCCCTAAATAAAACAACTGTGGCACAAGATGTGTTACATGCTGCGCCGCCTTGTTGAAACAACAGCTCCTGCACATAATGGTTGTTCAATTGATGAATAAAATTTCAGTAATAACGGCTCTATAGTTGGCATTATTGACTGTTAAGTTCTGACCAGCATCAGTTTTAAAGAAGTAAGAACCAATGATTTCACTAGCCCATAAAGTACACTAAATAAAATGTAATGGTGTCTCCACATGCACTTGAGGATTATCATCACTCCCAATATGGCAGTTTTATTTATCGACGTATCCATTTAAACAAAAGTAAGTTTTAACGATAAACAAAATTCGCTTGTTAAAATCGGGATTTATAGATTGCCGTTATATATATATATATATATATATATATATATATATATAAATACATATATATGTATAAATATATATACGCGTCCATAAGAGCATAAAAAAGGTAATTATAGTGTTTTTTCTCAGGTTTTTTTTCGTAATTCGGACAAGACCACAAATGTGAATTAAGCTAAATTATGAAGTATATATGTTTGTAGGATACTATAATAATATATTGTCACCAAGATGTTATGTTTACGTTTTAAAACAAACTAGTTAACAGTAAAAATGTAGACGAAACGACCTTTTGTGTCTTTTACAAACTGCGTAGTTTTCTAAGAAATCTTATACACACAAGACTACAAGAACTTGCTTATTATAAATTCTAGGAAAGAAGGTAAACAACAGAGAACAAGAACAACTAACAGCGAATACAAAAAAAAAACACACACAGCCAAACAGGCGCCTATATTGAATGATAATAACAACAGCAATATGGGATGATGTTAAAGTATAATATTCTTGTATATGCGAGAACCGTTTAAAATAGATATTCATATAAGCACCAACTGTTGGGCAAAGGAGTTGAATTCAAGTTGAAACATCGTTGAGTAATAAACAAAATAGTAAAGCATCTTTTAGGCGTTACAGTGGTGAAGTTACCATCGTATTTCTTTTATATTCATTTAAAGTGAATAAATCGCTTAATGTAATTTAAAACTCTAAGGTATTGTGTTATTATTTTGCAATAAAAGAACTCAATATAACAAAATGTATATTAAACGTAACAATATAAATAATGAATGATCGCCACTTACAAGAACAAGTGATGAATGAAATGGATTTAGCACGTTGAATGATTTAAGAACAAATAGCCTTAATAGCCGATAGAAACTATGTAAACCGTGTCTTAACTTCATAACAGCTTAGCGAAATAGGAAAAAGTGTACAAAACAGGTTCTTTAAGATGTAAAAAACAACTAATAATTAATAGCATTACTACAAACCAGGCGTGTAAAGAGAAAAATATTTACCTGAAATTGTATGATCTTACAAAAAGCAAATCCACCCACAAATCATCCTACAAGCCAAGAAACTAGTAAAAACCGTAGTCTAAAAATCATGTGAGCACCTAATGCTGAAGAGAGAAGATCCATATAGTTCTTTTTGGTACTGCCTTAAAAAGAATCTGTTATCCATTAAAATTAAAAACAAAAATCCCATTCATCAAGTTATTACATTTACTTTGCATGGGTGACATGAAACGCATCTGAAATTCATGTACATGAACAGATTTAAATTTTTCTATAGATACTTTAATTAAAATTTAATTTGACCCGGACAAATATTAAGCGGTAAAATTCCTCACATGAAAAACTGAGATGAAAAGGGGGAAAGTAATAACATATATGGCAATCGTGATTAAAGTGGTTAAAAGGCATGGTTGGCAAATAGTTGGCTTTAAAATATATGTTGGCTAACGAGTCCTTAGATCAAAAATAATTTAAAATTTTGTATTGATTTAAAAATTAGTATAACTTTGGACACCCAGTTATGATATTTTGTTATGATTCCAAATTAAATTTTTAAATAAAATAGAATTTTAATATGCTTTCTATAAATATAAACAAAAAATTCCAGGATTTCACTACCTCAAATTTATATGCATCCTTTCAGCAAAAGCAGAAAGATTTTGAAAAGAAAATATGTTCATCTGAGCAGGAGGACTTACCTCAAATATGTATTTATATGCGGTATTGAGAAAATTTTCAAGAGAAAATGTATTCCGCTGGGATACAAGTGTTAATACACATTTGCTGTCGAGAGATAAAACATCCAAACTCCAATATAATGCCAAAATCTATCTAATAAAAAACTCTTTATCTAGTTACATCAGTATGTAATTCATACTCATGAAATTATACAAGTGTGTATTAAGATATGCATATACATCAGTTTGTGTGCCTAAGTCAATAATGTGTGTGTAGAAGTTCAAATTTGTTTTATGCTTCAATACCTTTTAAATGTATTAGCTGTCAGTAGCAAAAACATGTAAACGAACATAGTGGCAAGGAAAAGTATTATTAACAATTTAATTTATTCTATATTTGAACACAAACTAACTATGTTCGCGTCCTCTTCCGTTAGAATTATAGTTTCAAGGAAAAAAAGGATATAAATCTTGCAAGAAAGTATTTTCCTTTTAAATATTTTAATGTTTTTTTGCTATTTAAATAGAGGTTCCCTTGAAAATAGAGACAAAATGTACATTTACTATACTTTTATATATTTACAAATATGAAATCACAGGCTCAAGCAGCTTATTAACATTGTGACGAGGAATTTCATAAAATTATTTACAATTTTAAATTTAAGTGGATATTGTTTAAATTTTATAATTGATAAAGGTAAAGTAAAGTCCTCTCAATTGTATCCCTTCTAAATTAAACTACATTAATTGAGATATAGGTGAATTTAAGGGGAATTAACATAATTTTTTTTCTATAATATTGTTATGAATATGATTTGTTTAAGTTTTCAAAGAAAATAATTATCGATATGTGCTTGGCTTTATCAGCAAAAAAGTAAACGAAATGACTTATTGTGTGCTTTAAAAACTGTATAGTTTTCTAAAAAATCTTATACACACAAGCCAACAACAACATGCTTTAATAAATTCCACGAAATAAACAGCCGAGAACACACACAACTAACACAAAAAAAAAACCAAACACACACCCAAGCAGTCGCCCATACTGAATGATAATAACAACAACAATATGGGCTAGTGTTATAGTAGAATATTCTTGTATGTGTGAGAATCGCTTAAAACAGCTATTTAAGCACCACTTGCTGGGCAAATTAATTTATTCAAGTTGAATTATCGTTGAGAAAAGACAACAAGGTTACCATCTTGTTTATTTTGTGTGCATTGAATGTAAATAAATTGTTGAATTTAAAACTCTAAAGTGCTGTGTTATTATTTAGCCTAAAAGAACTCAAAATAACAAAACGTTTATTAAAAGTAATAACCGTAACAATATTTAAATAGTTTCACTAATATTTTTAACATATTCACTATAATTAATATGGTACTGGAAAATCATCTATTTGTAATGTGAAGAAAAAGCTGTCACTAATGAGTTTGCTTTATTAACATATTTTTGGTTAAGGACCCCGCCATGTTTTTTAAGGGACATGAAACTGGAACATAAATATTATGAAATGTAACTAGTGGCAAAATGCCAGTACAATGGAAAGCGTAAACTCACCTTGGTCACGTCTTCAAACAGGTCCTTTTGAAGTCCATAGCAGAGTAACGTAAGGTTTGTAGCTTTGACTCAAATTGCTACCAAATACTGTCAATAGAGGGTCGCAATCTGCAGCAATTAATCAAGAAGTAAGAGCATAGTTTTTATGTGCATTTTACTCAACCAGTGCACAATGGGCTCCCAGACCGGTTTTTGAGGCAAAAAATAATAGGAAGCTCCTAGACGCTTGAAATTTTGTGGGATTAAGTATAAGGCCCATTAAAGGTCTTAGTAAAAATTTCATGCTAATTGGGTAATGCCACGCCCACTTCTATGTGCGAAAATTAATTGTGCGTCTAGATACATACAAATTATGACTTGAAATTGACAACAGTGAAATAGTATTTGGCAAAAAATGTGCTAAGTATATAGAATTTGATCCGCTTTATTGTAGAAAATATATACATACATAAATAAGGGGATTTTAGTTAACGAGATATCGCATTTTCAATATTTCGATTTTTACGAGTTTTTCAAGAAATTTGAATTCATAAATTCAAAATATAACACGTATGTATTTTTATAACTCATAAGTTGAGTCCAGCCCGAAGTTGAGTTGAACCCGGTTCACTTCGGGTGGCCTAAAACAATTTTTGTCTAATATAAAATACTAATATATTTTAAATAAAATAGATTAAAACTAAAAATGATTCACGATTATTATGTAAAAATTTATTCTCTGTAGGTATTTGTTTACGATACTTCAATCAATAAATAGCAAAAAAAATTAAATTATGTAGAGTACAGCAAAATTAAGATTCATCAAAGTCTTGTAATGTTTCATCAATTTCTAATTCAAAATTAATTTGGAATCATGTCTCATCTTCTTCAGAATTGGAATCGCTATCATTTTCAATTGCATTTGATGTAGATGGAAACACACATTCAGGAGTCTCTGGAACCTTTAAAAGAGTAATAACTTCTCGCGGAAAAGTCAACTTTCTTTTTGCTGAGTAACGTTTCTTCAAATACACACTAGATAAAAATGGGTCAGACGAATCCATAGCTCGGTTAAATACATCAGTTATATTGTGTTCCCTAGAATCCAGTCGTGCGTGTTCAATTCTATCCTTTTTATAAAATTTGTTTCTAGCCTCAGAAGCATTTTCCCCAGCACACCCAAGAGGCACGATTGAAGTTTGTAATATTTGTGAAGAATGTGCTAGAATTTTATGCAAGGTTGGCGACATTGGGAACCATTCGTAATTTTTAAAATATATATCAGCAGTTTCATAACAAAAACTCTTAAAAATCTCAACATTTATTTCAAATTCACTGGAAATGGCAATAAGTATTATATGCAGGTGCTTTATAAATTCAACATTAACATCTGTTATAGATGCAAACAATTCTGGATTTGAAAATGCTCTTTGAGCTGTATTACCATCATTCGTCGATCCGCTACCATTACTTTTCGGCTTGTGAACATGAAGACCCATTTCCTTCCAAACAATTTTTTGGATTTTGCGTTTTCTTTCTTGCACTAATTTCTTGTCCTCCGTATTTCGAATTTGCCATTTTTTTACCTGAAGTCTATATGAGAGATTAAGAACAAATTCAAGGCATCTTATCCATGCGTGTAAGGGGCTTATACCATATTTTAATGAGCTTGGTTTTGGCTGAAAGTCTAACGAACTTAAATCTTTTATTGATAAGAACTGCTTCGGATTTGCTCCACATATTGGACATGATTGTGCGGACTTTGTATCCGTTAGCACGTTTAGCACCTTACCATCAATTAAAGTCATTATTAGTTCGTATTTCACTAAAATTTCCTTACCATTTGATAATAAATATTTCAAAGGAACTAGATTAGATATTTGAAGGTCCAAGTTTCTTTTTTCTTTCAAAATATGCTCCTTGGTTTCCCTTATATATTAAATTTTTAGCGGTCGACAAAACCGGATAGACTGAGGAGTACGGTTCTTCCAAACGATTGCGTCATCCGATGTGACTAGTTTTAGTGGTATAACGGAGGTAACAAAGAGGGAGCTATCTAAATTTTCTGGGGCATTGCTCTTATATATTTGTTTAAACAAACTTTGTCCTGTAGAACCATCGAAACCATAACTAAGAACTAATATCACTTCATTTATCTCAGGCATTATCGTTAAAATTTCTTCTTGGTATGATAATATTCACTCAGCTGTGTGATTAACTAGGTTTTGTAAAGGGACTTCCGCAATTGATTCTGTTATCATTAACCCTTCAGGTCGGCATTGCTTTTTATATTCTAGAAGTTTTTTATAGCTGGGATAAATATCGCAATTGTGTAATTTATTCAGCTCCCTCATCCTAATATACTGTTGTTTTGTTAGATTATTTTCTAACAAAAAACCTAATGCTTCTCCAGGGGAAAGCATAATTGGCTTTTTGTTATCAGAGGTGAGCTCTTTTCTAATTTTAAGGGGCCCTCCTGGGGAAGAAGTTGTTTTTTTTTAAACAAAATTCAAATCTTTTTCTTTATTTGAATGAGCTGCAATTGAAGCGGCATTAAGCAGCAACTTGGTGTCGTTTCCCTGTTCTGCCGAAACTTCGGATGCGAGTTTTCGTTTTTGCCTCACACTTCCTTCACTATAACCAATTTTAGGCCGACCTCTTTTGATTGGAACATCATTATTTATTAATTAAAGCTCAGTCTCACAGGATAACCATTGGATTTCCTTTTTTTCGAATTTAGCCCAGATTCTGAAGTTTGCAGACCACTTTTGGTTGGCATATTAATTTTCTTCTTAATTGGTATCATACAGTTCTCATCAGCATCTCTTTGAAATTTACCGCAAATCCAGTTGTAACAGCAGTCACACTTCTATTATTTTCTAACCAAAATTTTACAATATCAGCATTTTTTATTTTTACGCAATCTAAAAATTTTAATATTATAGAAGGTTGCAGTAAATTTTTTACACACATTAACTAGACATTAGTAGCTCCCTTTGCACATCAGTTTTTCACACAATACGTTCCAATAAACAAACTTCTACTCCATTACATATGAAAACTATCACCAAAAATACACAAAAAAGACGGCACACTTAAACAGTCTACATTAAGTAATACAACAATATTTTTGCACATTTTTTTTCTTAATCTAAATTTTCATACCTTTATTAATATTTTCCATTTTAAAATAATTTATTAAGTTTGATAATTATTGCTTACTTATTCCTTTACTTTGTTTACTTATCAAGTGAAAAATGTATGAAAGCAAAATAAAAAAACAAAGTCTGACTTTGAAAGCTTCCCGTTAAATGCAGGGTTGCCACATGGTTATAAATTTTTGCACTTGAGTTCCCCAGGATATTATCTATAAATTACCATAGTTACTTTAATGTTAAGTTCAGAAATGAACTTTTTGCCTCAAAAACCGGCCTGGGAGCCCACAGTGCAGTGGTAAGACCACATTCTCTTAAAAAGAGCCGGTAATCAGTTTGCGTTATAGCTTGCTGTCCAAAAGGGAAGTTTGATAAATAACTAATTTTGCCACTTATCAAATAAGATGATGACAATTGACTTTCCTAAACCGATAACTAGATTGACTTGTTCAACACTGCAAAGATAACATTTGGCGAGTTTTTGGTGCAAATATTACTTTCTACATCCAGATTAAGACACTTGCCCGCCGCGGCGATCTTATCAGTTACGTGGCTGCGATAATATTAAAGTATTAATGTTATTATATTATTAGGTTTATTCCTTTTAATAAACATTTTGTTATATTGAGTTCTTTTATTGCAAAATAATAACACAGTACTTTAGAGTTTTAAATTAAACGAATTATTCACTTTCAATCCACACAAAATAAACACGATGATAACTTTACCAATGTAATACCTAAAAGATGCTTTACTATTGTGTTGTCTTCGTTCAACAATTTTAAGCTTAATTTCAACTCATTTGTCCAGCAAGTGGTGTTTATATAGCTCTTTAAGCGGTTCTCGCATATACAAGAATATTCTACTTTAACATCAGTCAGTTGTTATTATCATTCAGTATAGGCGCCTGCTTGGTTGTGTGTTTTTTTTTGTTCTGTGTTAGTTGTTTTTGTTTGCTGCTGTTTAGCTTATTTCGTGGAATTTCTTATCATCACGTTGTTGTTGTCTTGTGTGTAGAAGCTTTCTTAGAAAACTGATAATTATTTTCTTTGCTAACTTAAACAAATCAACTACATAACAATATTATTTCGATATTTTATTGCTATTTTCTTTATGTTAGTTTAATGTTGTTATTCTTTACAAAACTCAAAAACTAGAATAAAACGTTTAGCCCTTATATGTCCATATTTCTGGAAGCATGTAAAATGAACTCTGCGGTTTTAGGAAGGAAAACTATAATATTATTTGTACTTTTTTCCTCATTTTTGTATTAAAATTTTTCAAATGCGTTCTACAGGTCTATGTATCGGGAGAGCAATTTTAAGTTTATACCTTCGAGTATTATTTTTTTCAGATTTTTCTCGAACATTAAAAAAGAAAAATAAATAAAGTTAATATCGGGTTTTTCAACTGTGGCAACACCAACAACATGACAGTTTTGACCTTAAGTTTTTGACGTATTGGCAATTGTTACAATGTGATATTTTCCGACAACATAATCGTCTTTCTCGGACCGCTGTTAAGAATTTGGTCGTTAAATTTGAGTCGATAGGATCGATACAAAATGTTGGAACACCAGCGCGTGTTTGACCGGTTCGCTCAACTGAAAACATCGCAGCCGTGAGCCACGTGTTGAAGCAGATCTTAATTTGTCAATTCCTCGTCGGTCTCAACAATTGTGGTTATTCAAAACCACCACATTTCGTGATTTACACCTGCGCCTGGCCGTAAGCCTTAATCAAATGGTGGTTAAATCACTGCGAATGAAAAGCAACGTCATTCACGCCCTAGGAAGCCGAGGACTAATTCTAGCAACAGGTCATACCTAGTTTCAATTTCAGCGGTTCCGAAGCAGGGTTGCAAACCACTACTCCTTGCTGAAGAGTTGGAGACTATCCAACTCCTTGTACAAAACCCATGACTAGCATGCTCACTGGATCCGGATTATTCAACCGTTGGTGTTATTAAAGGCGAGATTATTCTGGCCAACTTAATCAAATTCATGAGGGGGCCGCGAAACCACAACCACCACGATACTCCCGAAGGGCCAAACTCAAAAATCAGTCAGAGAAAGAGCTAAAAGACTAAAGAGACAATTAGCGGAACTCTGGGGCTTACTGATTCCCATGGAAATAACGTGGAGCTTCTAGTTGACACCCTGCTTGCCTTCAGGTGACTGGGCTCCCTTATACCCACGAACAGCACAAGTCAAGATGGTTGAGTAATCCATAAAGACTGATCAATCTGCCCCCTGTGGGGGGGGGGGGGGGTCAAAACCACCACATGGAAAATTTTGCATAAGGATTTGAATTTGAAGCCTTCGAGGTGTAACTGGTGTAGGAATTAAGGTCAATCGACCATTCACATCGTAGATTCGCTCAATTCATACAGGAAAAACCGGCTGGAGCATTTGGGCTTTTGAAAATCCTAGAGCGATTATTGAGAAGCCTTTGCATGCTCAACGTGTCACTGTATGGTGCAATATGCGGTCTGGAGGCGTGAGTGGGCCGTTTTTTTTAAGATGAGCCTGGAAATGCGGTAACGATCATTGGATTACGCTATCGCGTGATGCTAACAACTCAATTTTGGCCTATTATTGGCGACGTTACAAGTGGTTTCAACAGGACGGTGCCACATGTCACACAGCCAATGCAACGAGCAATTTATTGCAAATCAAACTTTCCAATCGCATAATTTCATGACAGTCGGCAGTTACGTGGCCAGTCAGATCGTTTGATTTCACACCACTGGACTATTTTTTGGTGGGGCTATGTTAAGGAGCTATACGGAGCTAATCAAATCGATTTCAGCTTCAAAACTCAAAATTTGTGATGTAATTAATGAAATAGGACTGCAATTTTGCCAAAAAAAAACTTTGATGAAAGAATTGACATCAGTCAGCGTGATCGCTGACTGATATCATTTTTAATTCATAACTGCTAAACTTTTCTCTTCGTAATACAATAAAAATTTGAATCATCTTAATGTAAACTTCTTTGAAAAGTGCTTTACTTACTATTCTTTATAGAAAGTGCCACACCCACTTTATGTTTCGAAAATAGAAAATAGTCTATTGACACTGCACCACATGTGTAGTTGTGGAATCAGATCGAACAGTTCAATTAAGTAATTGTTAGGATTTATTTATATTCCGGATGAATGCAGGGCCTTTCAAGGTTATACAAATAATTGCTATTTAGGGTGCTGACGGGATCTACGGTGGTAATGAATTGGTAGAGGAGTAAGATAACAAGGAGCCTGCTGTTAAAAACATATGTTTGCTAGAAGCATGGAAAGCTACTGAAAAGACAGAAGGTATCCGAAAATAGTTGGCTATACGATCTTCTACTATATCCTAAATTTTATGTACCTAATGAATTTCCACAAAGTGACTCTCTTTGAAAGCGCGTAGTAAACTACGAACTACTACCACAACAACAATTACCATCTAAGTATTTGCTTTATAGAATAAATTGTCCGCGTATTTAATTCTAAGTATTGAGAAACAAGTTTTGAACTCGAATAAGTAGTTTTATAAACATGTTCTCTTTATAATTTTGTTTTGCACTGTATCGAAGTACAAATCTAATAAATGATTCCTCTTGCAAATAAACATAATAAAACCAAAGTGTACAATTCAATGACAATTCAACGTATTGACAGACTGACAGAGTAGTTGATTGATTTGAAAGAACTTTGTATCTATATGACATAACGATAACTGGGCAAGTATGCTGTAAGCAACTATCGCTAGTTTATTGTGTTATTTTAATAACTGACACTGTGTCAATATAAAATGTATTTTTTTATATATTTCGGAAATTCTAATAATTTAAAAAATATTTTAAACACTTAGCGTATCCATGAAATTGGTGTGCACTTTTGTTATTGCTTTAATAACAGAAAAATAAATTGTGTTCATAAAGTTGAAGATAAAATTTTTTTAATAAACGAAATAAATGAAAGTTTTTAATGATTTTTAACTAAAGTTGTAAAGGGTTTTTCAACAAGAAGTTTGTTTTCTAAAACAATATACATATAACCAAAAATTTCGATTAAGATTATTTAAATTTTTATTATATTACGAAGAGAAAAGTTCGGCAATTATGAATGAAAAATGATATATGACAATTGTCCACCATGACCACGATGACAGATGTCGATTCTTTTATCAAAGTTTTTAATCACTTTTTGGCAAAACGGTGGTCCTATTTCATTAATCACTACACAGATCCGTATAGACTTTGTCTTTAACATATCCCTGTGGAACCACCCTAATACAAGTTATAAATATTCCCACCAAACTCAAATTTCTCAAAGTAAAATGCACTAGCAGTGCATACATGTTTACTATTGTTATGCATACGGCGATTAAATGGCCTTCAACTAATATAGACTTTGCTTGTGTTGTTGTTGTACTGATCGGTGCGTTTCAAGTGACACATTTATTTTGTGGGAAAACAATCCCAAAATAAATGCAGTAACATTTAGATCACATTACACTTTTCGCCAAAATTATAATACTAATACTACTTTAGAATATTAATATTAATAGTATTTTCACATAATTATTTTAATATATTGGAGAACCACGCAATCACTAATTTTGGGATACTATTTAAATTTATGAGTGCCTGGTTAAACCAATACTAATGGCAAATATAGTTAAGAATAGCTTTTAAGTATGAGTGAGTTTCATTCTTACTAACTCTAGATTAAGTACAACCTTCTCATAGTCGGTATATAACCGACTGTTATGTAGAACAGGAATTCATTATTATTATTATTTCCTCCAAGCTCCCAACTGAGCTTCAAAAACATTCTACAGCTCCAAGCTGAGCAAATAAATAAAGAATTTATATAAACCAGGAAAATCAAAGAATATTATTTAATTAAAAATAAATTGAAAACAATACTACAGGAAATTTAAAATAATAATACTACATCCCCACGAAAAATAAAGTGGTGTCTGGCCACTGAAATCTTCATTGTCGTGAAATTATGCGGTCGGAAAATTTGGTTTGCAATAAATTTATGGTTTTATTGGTTGTATGATATGTGTCACCGTCCTGTTGACAGTTATACCCACGTCGTCAATAATAGGCCAAAATTTAGTCATTAGCATCTCGCGATAGCGTGATCCATTATTCGCTACCGCATTTTCAACCTCATCTTCGAAAAAAACGGCTCAATCACGCCTCCATACCACAAGGCGCACCATAGAGTGAAACGTTGAGCTTGCAAAAGCTTCTCAGTAATCGTTCTAGGATTTTCAGAAGCCCGAATACATCAATTTTGCTTGTTAACATACCCTGACAATTGAAAATGAGCTTCGTTTGAAAAAATGATTTCTTAGAAAAACCGGCTTCAATTTCTGTACCAATTAAAACTTGCAAGACTTCGCAGCCAAACACTTACGCATAATTCTCCATGTGGTTGTTCTGGATAACCCTTAATTATTAAGAACGTCGAGGAATCGACACTGAAACACTGTAGCTGACGGCTGCGATGTATTCAGTTCAACGATATGGTCGAACATCGTTGGGGGTTTTGTATCGAGCCTGTCGATTCATATTTAACAACCAAATTCTTAATAGCGGTCTCAGAAATACGATTATATTATCCGAAATAATCACATACTTTTCGAAATGTAACGTTAACAAAATCACTATTTTCATAGTGAATTTTAATTATTTTAATGCTTTTTTCGTGAGAAATTGAGTTCATTAAAACAATTGTCAATGCATCTACTACTAATACATCAAAAAACCAAGTGCCAAAACTATCATGTTGTTGATATTTTCACAATTGAAAAACAAATTTCTTGTTGAAAAACCCCATATGATAAACTATTTAAACGCAATTGTTTAGCTAGTTACACTGTCATTATTTCCACAGGCTAAGTAAACATTTTATTACCAGCAAAAAAGCTCCGTGTTTAGACTAAAAACGCATTTCAAATAAAATGTGGTTGCGGATGTCTTTTGCTTAAGTTTTAAAAGAAATTAATTAAGCATTAAAGTAAACTACTGGGTATGTTGTTTACTAACTGCGTGGCTTGCTAAGAAAACTTATGCATGCAAGACAGCAACAAATTTCTATTTACAAACTGCGCAAAAATTTTATACACGCAAGCAACAACAATTTGATATGCTGTTTACTAACTGCGTGGTTTTCTGAAAAATCTTATGTACCCAGGACAACAACAAATATGTATACTAGAAGGAAATAACAATGAGAAAATTCTAGATTACTTGAATGGAAGACACAAGAACATAAAATTCACAATGAAAAAAGAAGAGGAGGGGAGAATTAATTATCTAGACCTACGGTCAAGAGGAAGATAATCCTGAACAGAGTCGGATATGAAATATACAGGAAACCAACAGCAACGGACACAATAATACACAAATCATCAAATCATCCACAGCAACACAAAAATGCAGCAATCAGGCACTCAAGAGCAAGACTCGAGAGAACACCACTAACACAGGAAATGTATATGAAGGAAATGAGAACAATATACACCATAGCGGAAAACAACGGATACAAAAAGCGCCTGGTAGATAACATTAAGAAACAAATTAGAATGAACAAAGAACAGGAGAATGAAAAGAAACTTTATCAGCACAAAAACAAAAATACACACAGACATAAAGGCACCTATACATTGAATGGACAACATACAACAAAAAATACAAAGGGAGTAGAAGATTCTAATTTTTTTAGACTTCTAGTGAACTAATATAAAAAGGCAGTGTCTGAGGGGATAGTTAGTTACTGTAAAAATAAATCTCGTGAAGTAAGTTCAGCAGTTAAAATAAATAAGCTTCTAATTAATTTAAAAACTCTTAAATCTGGTGTTATTTATTTTGCAATAAAAAACTTACAACAAAATGTTTATAAAAGTTATAAACGTAACAATATCAAAGTTTCAACGTATTATTTCATTAATTAAATAAGGGCTTTAATAAAGTTTTGACCAAAATAGATTTTTCTTCTTATGTATTTTTCAATTGTATTTAACTAAGCAGAGTAAGGAAACCAATTAAGTACATTAAAAACAGCTTCACAGCTCTGCTGGCTAACGTACAATCACTAACGTTTAGCTCTACTACAACAGACAAATATCTCCAAAACAGTGTTTGTAAAACCAGCCCATGCTTGAAAGTTATATACCTCTTAAACACCATTTCAAAGAGGGCATTTATATGCTTCTGTTTAGATTTCAGAAATATATTTATTAGATGACGAGGGTAAAACCAAAAATTCCCAAAAATAATAGTACTGGGGAGTTAGTATTAGGTGTGTTGGTGTAAATATTGTTGCATTTAGGTAGTTTTTTTCATTAGGGTGGTATCTATTTATGTAGGTGCCCGGCATTTTATGCAGGGTTTTCTCTTTTTCGTTTGTACAAGCGTATGTGTTTTGGAAATCTTGTTTTTTGTGTTCGTTCAGTTTGCCCAATATAAGTATGTTTACAGGTACAAGTAAGTCTGTATACTCCGCTAAAAATAAATTTGTCTGTTATTTCTATCGATGTCTTGAGATTATGTTTCAGTGTATTGCTGGTGTATAGTGCTGTGAGCAAACAATGTTTGCGAAAAAGGTTAGTTAATCTATATATTTCTGGTCCAGTGTAAGTAAAAGTGTTTCGTTGGGTTTTATTTATTGACTTTTTGTCTTCTTTATTCCTGTTATTTGTGTCGTATTGTCTAAGCAGTTTGTTGATAGTAGCGGGTTTGCAGCCGTTGTTTTAAGCTGTGATGTAAATTTTGTCGAGTTATTTATCCTAAGTCTGTATATTGTATGTCTTAATGCTGCTAGTTTATACTGGGCAGGGTTGTACCAAGTAATGTGTCTGTTATAGTTGATTTTATATAAATGTCAATGGTTAAATAGTCAGTTCTTCGTGTAATATTGATGGTCAAAAAGATGCAAGTTTCTGTTTTGTTCTTTTTCCATTGTGTATATAATGCTATTATGGATTGTGTTTAAGTCTGTTAGAATTCGTTTGGCGTTGTCTTATTCGACAATGTATATAATGTAGTGGAACCACCCTAATGTAAATACCTAACACAACAAACTAAAAAGTTTAAATCAAATTTCTCAAGTGCAATGCACTAGCAATGCACTTATGTTTGTTGTTGTTATGCTTTACATACATGCAATTTATGAATGGCCTTCAACGGGCATTTACATGGCGTGTGTGTGTCGATCGGTGTGTTTCAGGTGACACATTTATTTTGTGGAAAGAATTCCCAAAATGAATGCAATAGGAACCGGGTCACATTTCACTTTTCATGACAACAATAATATTCATTATATTTATAATAACATTTGTAAATAATTAACATTAATAGATTAAGTACTAGATAGTTAAAATTCTTCTCACAGTCGGTATATAAACGACTGCAATTGGGAAGACAAAAAGACAATCTTTGTTAACACCTCTAAGCTCCCAGTTGAGCTTATTATAATTAACTGCTCCTAGTTGAGCATAACCTAAAATAAAATAAGAACAATTAAAATATACAAAATAAAAGGAAAAGATTTTTATTTTATTACATGGCGATCCTGCCAGATCTGAGAGTGCTCAAACTATAAGAGCACCCAGACAAAATTGGTTTAAGGCAAAATTTTTTTTTGCATCCTGCCAGCCTTGAAAGTGCTCCTGAGCACCAGGGCAAAATTTAATTTTGGTTCCTGACGGCAGCCGAGTCCCGTCAGAGGAAGTGTCTGGCCAAAAGACACAACATCAGAAGTAAACAAGGACTCCAAAATTGAGAAGCTAAACTTGCCAACAATGATGATGAAGGAAGAACATTGGAAAAATCATCCACATAATCTTTAGAACCTTCAATCAACAATAACAACAACACATCATAATACAATAGGAGACTTGCAATATCAACAACTTCTACAACAACATGATCAGCAGCAACATTTACAACATATAAGTATACTTTTAATTTTAAATTTTAATAATTAGCTTGTAAAAGGAGTGCGATTTTATTACGCACCCTTAGGGAACGGAGGCGACTTCGCCCGTGTTCACAAGATTTTTTTTTTATATAATTTTAATATACTTATACATTTTTTTAAATAAATTTATAATGGATATATCTAATATATTTAATGAAAATATATTTAATATTTAATAATATAATTCGTTTAGTAACATACCCTTTAAAAATTTTAAATAATAGATATTCTTTTAAATTTGTAGATAAATTTTAAAATGAACATTTAAAAATCATTTTAGAGAGTATTAAACTTTTTTTGGATTTGATAACAAATCCTTTTATAATTTTTGAATGACGAGAATTCTTTTAAATTTATATATAAATTTAATAATGAACATATCCGATACTTTTTTTATAATTTAATTCTTTTAAATTAATTTTATGGGGGAAGAAGAGGAATAATATAATTCGTTTGATAATAACAAGAAAAAATTTTCCTTTGCAAATGGACTTTTATAGTGGACATTTTTGAAAAAAAAAAATTAAAACAGCTCCAAAAATTTGGATAAGCTATTAGGAATTGAATAGGATTTTTGGAAAGATAACAGGAACAGGAGAAAGACTTTTTTTAGAACACAATGGGTAAGACGGAATCTAAACTTGAGAAACCAAACGCAAATGTGGTGAACAATGTTGAAATTGTCAACCACAAGGATGACATAAAATCGGTATGGTTGTTGATACTAATATTAACAATCATTACCGCCGCTAATTTGCTTCTGAAAATTTATCTGCTACACAAGAGATCGTTGAGGAAGAAATATGCTAGTAGAGCGGACAATTTGGATAAAATTTAAAGTAGACAGAACTAGCGGAACGGTTAAATATGACAGCCCCCAAAAGAAGAAAAAAAAAAATGACAGCATACAACAGCAGAAGGGGAGAGAGAAAAAGAAAAAAAAAATCCTTTTTTCATAAGTTTGTTTATTAAATTTATAATATTTTTACATTTACTATTAATATTAGATTTTATTAAAAATTTAGTAAATATGTTAAATTTTTTGAATTTAGCTATGAATATTTTAATTTCCTTTAACAGGTCAAATTTTAATAGCATGGACAGAGGAAGAAAAAGAAAAATTTTTTATATTTCTGTTTTCATGAATAGGATTAAACTTTTTATTATTAGATTTAACGTATTTTTTCATTTACATTTAATTATTCCTAATTAATATCAAATTCTATTAAAAAAAAAAAAAATTTAATAAATATGTTAATTTTTATATAGCTATTTTAATTTAACAAGTCAAATTTTATAACATGGACAGGGACAAAACTAATAACTAATTGCTACAGGATTGTGAATAAAGGGGCACGACATATGGCAAATGAGGTTAATAATAGAAAGTATCAAGAGGAAGAATAGGCCCAATATATATATATACTGACGTCAGGAAGCACAACAAATATAATTGTTAGTGACTTATTTACTAATGGGAAGATTGACTTAGGACAATTTATTCCCTAGGCTAGGAAAAATGGCCGGTAAATTTTTTTATAAGGAAAGAGAAAATTTTAGAATTTGTCTCATTTAATGAATTTTAATAGAAAAGGGCAATGAATATTTTAGTAGTAGCGCTGCTATTTAGAGTGACCTAGATATTGAAAAAGATACTAGGAAAGGATACTAAGACCATTGAGGATAATGAAACAATACCATGATGACCCTTCAGAAGGTGGACATTTAGGTGTTTCTATGACTCTAGATAAGATCAGGGAATATTATTATTATTATTGCCATTATTACTAGAAGAACATCACTGGAGATGTAGCCGAATATGTTAGATCATGGCAGACGTGTCAAAGATCGAGAATGACAGAATATTGGAAGGTCCTTTTTCCATATCCTACAGTAAAAAAACATTTTAAAATATAGTACATTGGTTTGCTTAGAAATGATACCCAACACATTACCAATTTCAATATAAAAGTCCATAATTGAATAATATTATTACATAAACCATAATCCATATTTAAGAATATATACTAAATAATTAACGTAAATTAAGAAAATAGACTTAAGAAATAATGTAAGCATAGAAGATAAGAAAACAAAGAAAACCCAAGTAGTAAATAAAAATAGACTTAAGTTATACAATATATAATTTTAATCTAATTTCCCGGGAGAATATACTATTAGAATTACAATTACTATATAAAAACAAATAATAAATTTAAATAAAAACTATAATTACATAAATAAAATTAAGATTAAATAAATTAATACATAATACAATATTTGTAAAAGAATGTCCATAAAACTACCGTTATATGAACATTCTTGCGAAAAGTGGAGATGTAGTGGAACCACCCTAATGTAAATACCTAACACAACAAACTAAAAAGTTTAAATCAAATTTCTCAAGTGCAATGCACTAGCAATGCACTTATGTTTGTTGTTGTTATGCTTTACATACATGCAATTTATGAATGGCCTTCAACGGGCATTTACATGGCGTGTGTGTGTCGATCGGTGTGTTTCAGGTGACACATTTATTTTGTGGAAAGAATTCCCAAAATGAATGCAATAGGAACCGGGTCACATTTCACTTTTCATGACAACAATAATATTCATTATATTTATAATAACATTTGTAAATAATTAACATTAATAGATTAAGTACTAGATAGTTAAAATTCTTCTCACAGTCGGTATATAAACGACTGCAATTGGGAAGACAAAAAGACAATCTTTGTTAACACCTCTAAGCTCCCAGTTGAGCTTATTATAATTAACTGCTCCTAGTTGAGCATAACCTAAAATAAAATAAGAACAATTAAAATATACAAAATAAAAGGAAAAGATTTTTATTTTATTACAATAATGTCATCTACTTATGTATAGTAATGAGTTATTTTGTGTTTTTCCAGTACCATTGTTAAGTGTAGTTATTCATGTAGTTATTCCATGAAGATTGCAGAAGTTGGATTTCCCATGCCGAATCTGTCAGATAATTTTTGAAAGTGGTTAATAAATCTAAAGTAGTTCTGTTTTATTATTGTCTTTGCAATATCTATAATGTCGCTGATGTATTGATTGTTGTATAAATGTTGTTGAACTAAGGTTTCTTGTGTTGGTATCCTTGATGGCAAAGGAAAGGGTTCGCTTATCTTGATGTTTTTTGAAAATGATCATTTTCTTAAAGCATTATTATTGACGCTAAACCCTTTAATCTGTATAATTGAATAAATATATGTTGAACAGCGATTTTTAGAGTCTGACAAAAGCTATAGCCAGAAATTTGCAAAATCAGTGCACAACTAACGACTCTATAGAAAATAGAATTTGTTACCTGATATTTCTTCTAAATAATTTTATAAATAGAAAAATGCTTAATTGATAACTGTTCGTATATTGTAGATGGATATTAAGAATACTGACAAAGGTTATAGCGAATTAAAAAGGGGATTTCCTTCTGCTGGTATTCAAATTTGCCTGTCCTATTTCCAATTTATCACAATTTATGATGAACTTAGCCAAAAGCTAAAAATTATAATAATATTTTATAAATAATTTTTTCTTCAATCACAAGGTCTTTTTATGTAAAAATAAGCTAAATGTTTATTTTGGTTTTCGATATTTCGCCACACCATTGGGTGGCAGCGTCAGTAAATGACAAGTGTATAAATAATTTAACAAGTCAATTAATAAATGAAATATTATTGATTTGTTCAATTGTTTGTACACTTTTCTTTTCCACACCACACAATGGTGTGGTGAAGTGTAAAAAACCAAATTAAAAATTAACTAAATTTTAATATAAAGACTTTATTTAAATAAAAGAAATTATTTGATTATTACTTTAATTCGACTACTTTTTTTTAAATAAATAATTATTAATCTTAGTAGCGATCTTGATTAAATAAATTTAACAAAATATTTTTTTAATATTACGCTCTCCTGTGGAAAACTTCTTCAGGACGGCACCCCATAAATAATAGTTAATTATAAAAATTGTTATAATTAATTATAACAATTGTTTGTTTTCTTATAATTTAAAATTTAATTGTTATAATTTTTGTTTTTAATAAAGATAATTTCCTGAAGAAGCTTTCCACAGGAAAGCAAAATATTGTAAAAATATAGTGTTAATTTTATTTAAAGAAGACCGCTACTAAGATCAATAATTGTTTATAAATAATATTATTTATAAAGTATAAAAAGGCCAATTAACTATATTTATTTATTCTTAATTATAATAATATTTATGAAAAATAGTTTAAATAAAAGACAATTTAAAGAGCTTACTTGAAATTAATTTACATAAAAACTTTGTTGGTTTCCCTGACCAACGTTTCAATGTAGCAACATGTTTTTTATTCTAGTTTTATATTTTAATTAGTTTTAAAACCAACATTTACATGCATATGCATGCATATATATTCTGATTATTTCTTATTTTGTACAATACAATTTTATTTATTGTTTATGAATATTTGTTAAAGTTTTTAAAATCAAATATATGCATAAATTAAGAAAACATAAAATACGCACAGTAGATCATCAAGTGAATTTTGAAACAATTTGCGACAAAACAAATAATTTATGATTAAGTACAAATGGAACATTACAGTTTTAAACTTTATATTATTTTCTGCATTTATTTCTCGAACCATCCATTGCAGAATGGCCGCAACTCATGCAATGCATTGTACCAGAACTAGGAAATTAGTTTATGTGGAGGAGAAAGGAGGGAGTAGTGTTTTTGGACATTTGGTTTGTATTTTCCTACATTGAAAGTGACAGGAAAGTTCTCTGAAGGGAATCCATTCCACATACGAACGGTTCTGCTAAAAAACGAATTCTCCCTGTTATGCGTAGTGCGATTCACTGGCCAATCGACCACAATGAATGAATGCGCAACCAACGAAAATCGAGTCAAATACAAAAACATGGGAGTGACGGAAACAAGTTTCCTTATTTCGTTAGAGCACGATAAAACAGTGAAATACAACGTACATTGCTCAATGCTCAAGAGGATATTCTACTGTCCTTTTGGCCCATAATGTTTTCTAAATTGTTCTTTTGCTGCAGTATAAGTTGGATGTGAAGTTGATGTGAACAATTAGTGCTAAATACCATTCATTTCCATTACTCCTCTACTAGTGCTTTACAATCCGAGTCTCTTCCGGTTAAATCGAATGATATTAATATCGATGACTTGTGCTTTCATTACTCTCTTATGCTATACATCCTTCGTGATTGCAATGTTCTATTATTGATTCTATTTTGTAGTTTTTATTGAAATAAAGATATATTGAGCTATAAAGCTCACGTTACGGTCAATAATGTTTTGTTTGAGCATATGGATAGTATTGATCGTTCTATATGGCGACCGACTTATTCAAATTAAAATTTGACGATAAGTTCATTTCCAGAAATGGGTCTTTTATTTGACCTACAAGGACGTGACAATTATAATTTCTCGATTATTTATTCTAGAGTAACGTTAAATCACTGGATTGTGCTAACAAACTAGCAACACTTGGCGATTTGAATCCCGACGATGTTCATGTTATTTTTGCCATCTGGCAATGCAAAAAACAATTTAATTTTTAATGTCATGAGTTGATTTTTCAAATATTAAACTAAAAAGTCTCTTGAAGTCGGATATAGAACTTTAACGGCTGTATGCATAAAAAACGCTTACTTGAGCTTTAAAGTACACGTTAGTTAACAAACACTTTAGGGCTAACAGACGTTTGTTAAAAAATGGTATTCATAAACAGTACTTTAGCTAATGTATGTTTTATTAAAATTAATATTTTGATTCTGGCAATGCCGCTATTTTTAGTTGTCATGTTGTAGTTAACGATGTATAAAAATGAATATATTTATCCGGGTATTTAGATCCATAAAAAATGTTTTTATTGTTTTCAGCAAAATCAACATATTTTTTTTTGTTTTTTTCTTAATCTTTTTAATAAAAAGCAAAGCACCCAAAAAAGGTTAATTTGCAAGGCTAACGAAGAACTTTCAAAGAATTTGTTCATATTCAAAAAATAATTATTCGGATAACGAGCTTTGTTTTGATTATATGTACATCAATAAAACTTTTGTTTAAAATAATTAATTATAATTAAATTTTCGTAAAATATAAAATAAAGATGTTAAGATATTTTATGTTGAATGGCATTTTATATTTTAGTTTTTATTATTATTTGTATACTACAATTTGTTTTAATAAACATTTTTAAAAATTTTTGGAATAACAAAGTATAATTGTCAATTGAGCCGTTTATATTGAAAGTGGCATAAGTCACAACTGAACAGTTTTTTTTTTTCATTTTTAATAAATTTGAAATTAATAAGTTGAGAAGTATTGAGATTTGTTTGAGAGGAATGTTGATAATTAACGGTGTAACAAAAATGCTTATTTTGAAAATAGCGTTAGTCTCTGTACGTAGGAAATTAATTACGGAGCTTAATGTGAAAGAAATGGAAACATGTAATAAGTGTGTGTGAAGTATTGTTGTGATTATTAGACTTATTTTTATTAGTTCGAAAGAATAGTACAGTTTACTGAACTATATTATATTGATATCTACTATATCTACTACACATAATTAGCATTATTTTGTTATTTTTTTATTCTCAGGAGGTTGCTTCGTGTTGTATAAAATATCTAAGAATGTCGCAACTCAAAAGCATATTATTGCACATAGTGACTTATGTAAAGGACAAAATAGTAATAGTAGTAATAGCCCCCTGTCGAAAATATCCTTCACAGTACACAACATGGAGAAAAAAGATTTTATTTCAACTCAATCATTAGAAAAATCCGTTTCAGAAAGAAAACTAAATACAGACTAGTTGAAATGGCTAAAAACTAAAATGTTTTATAAACTAATTTAAAATAAAAAAGATGACAATAACAAAGTAGCTTATGCTACTTTTAAAATAAACGGCTCAGTTTATTGTAAACAAAATTTGTTTTGTTTTTGAACTTTCAATAATAAAATTGAACTGTCAATTTATTGTAGGTTTAACGTAGGTTTTTCTAAGAAATCTTATACACACAAGACAAAAACAATATGTTTATAAAAAATTTTACTAAATAAGATAATTAACAGAAAGCAAAAAACAACTAACACAGAACAAAAGTGAAATACACAGAAAGTAGGCGCCAAAACTGAATAATAATATCATCAATATGGGGTGATGTTAAAGAAGAATATTCTTATGTATGCGAGAACCGCTTAACACAACTATATAACCACAACTTGCTGAGCAAATAAATTAATTCAAGTTGAGTCACCAGCGAGAAGAGATAACAAAGTTACCATCGTGTTAATATTGTGTATTGAAAGTAAATAAATCGTTTAATTTAATTTAAAACTCTAAAGTACTGTGTTATCATTTTGAGATTAAAGAACTCAAAATAAAATGTTTGTTAAAAAGGAATAAACGTAACAACACATTTTTTTTATTATTATTACAAAAACTAAAAAGAAAAATAAAAAATATTATAAACATTTTTTAACTTTCAAGTTCACTTGCGACCATTATTAGGAGATATTTGTAAAATGGTGTTTTGCCTTTCTATTTATATTGCCTTATAGTTAAATTATTGAAGAAATTTTAATTTTATTCAAAGATTTTTAAAATATAAATGGCACAAGTAAGCCAAATAACTTTTTTTTTGTTTTAAATGCTGTAAACAAAACTACTGAATATATTCTCAAATTTCTATTTTTATTTGAAAGTACAATCTTTCCGGTTAATAATGGAAAATAATTTAATTCAAATGGCTGCCTCGGCTGGCCATGCAGTAGCCTACACGATCGGTCCACTTTTTAAGCACATTGTCGATTGTGTGCAGCTGTATTTCACCAATGGCTTCACGAATATTGTCCTTTAAAGCGTCAATTGTCTCTGGCTTGTCAGCATAATACTTATCTTTGAAGGCACCCCACAAATAATAGTTCAACGGTGTCAAATCGCAGCTCCGAGGTGGCCAAACGACATCAGCTTTGCGGCTCATAATGTGATCTTCAAAAATAGGGCACAAAACATCGAGTGCAGTTTCAGCTGTGTGGCACGTAGCGCCATCCTGTTGAAACCAAATGTTGCGAATATTCTCCTCTTCAACTTTTGTGAACAAAAATTCGTTCAACATGGCTCGATAACGATCGCCATTGACTGTAACAGCTACTCCTTGCTCATTTTCGAAGAAAAATGGCCCAATTATGCCTCTGGACCAAAATTCGCACCAAACAGTGACTGGTTTTGGGTGCGTCGGCTTTTCAATGTATGCGTGCGGGTTTTCTGTGCCCCAAATGCGACAATTTTGCTTGTTTACATACCCGCCAAGATCAAAATGAGCTTCATCTGAAAAGATGATTTTTTTTGCAAAATCGCCATCTTCTGTGAGTCGATCGAAGGCCCACTTAGCGAAGCGAAAACGCATTGGCTTCAACTTCTGAATCAATTGGACTTTGTATGGTGTCATACCAAGGTCTTTATACAAAATTCGTCTCAATGATGTCTCTGAAATGTTCAATTGTTGAGAACGACGGCGAATTGATGTTGACGACGCTTCACGCACACTTTCTGCCACAGCAGCGATATTCTCGGGAGTACGCACTTTTTTTGGCTTTTCACGCTTTGGTTTATAGATGAAAATGCCCGTTTATTTCACTTTTTTCACAAGATAACGAACCTTTCAAAATCCGTACGCAATTTTTGCACACATTCTGCAACATTACCATGATTTTCAAAGTAATGTCGCAATATTTCCCAGCGTTGTTCAAGCGTATACACAACCATATTCGTTCAGCGGAAGGAAAAAACTAATTATCTGTCAAATCAAACATGAGCTAAGTATTACTATTCAGGAAATAAACACTAGTTGAAAAAAAAAACGTTAGATGGCGGACCTTTTATATATTTTAATTATGGTTATATTTAAAATATATTTATTACGATAGCCAATAACATACCTTTAATAATAACAATATTATTTTTATTATTTTTATATATAATAATAATGTGATGTGACTACAATCATTTAATTCAATCATATATTGCTTTAAGATATTCTTACCTCAACTGTATATTTTTTTCAAGTTAAGTTATTACCTTAGCATTTATAATTTTTTGTGCCACAGTGTTTATTTCTTGACCTTAATTTAAACTATGTATATAAAAGCTGTTTGTTTGTACAGTATGCTTCTGCAGCTGACAGTTCAAACAATGAAATATGAAAAAGAGCTGCACAACTCGACATTCCACTCATGATGTATAAAAAATTTCACATTTAATGGCACAAAGTTCAAATGAACAGCAGAAAAAGTTAAGGAAAAAGAAAAAAAGTTATTCACATTTTTTAATTAATACCAAAAATATGGCAAACAAAAATGAATAATATATCTCATTCCATCAGAAAGTTTCAAAAGGTTCAACAAGTAGTTAAAAAAAGGATATTAAACAATAGTGGGGGTTAAATTAAATAATATTTAAAAATGGCTTTTAAAAAAAAAAATAAATTAATTGATAACGATGATACTCGTAATTGTTGACTAGGTTGACTAGTTATTGTAACAGTCTAACAAACTGGTGATTTGGAGCCCAAGTTCTGCTGACGACTCTGTAATCTACAACACCAAAAGAGATTAAAAAACAAGGTTTGTATAACATGATATGATTCGCAAAAATATCTATTTTACTGCATTATTTTACTGCAGATATTAGTAGGAAATATTGTTTCTCAAACTTGCTATTCTATGTCAATATTGGCAGAGTTTTCATCAAAACATTGTTATTAGAAGTGTTTGAAATTAAGAATAGATTTATTCGGAAGCTCTCTATTGTTTATGACAGAAACGATAATAATAAAACAGTACGAAAAGAACACTGATGATGGCAAACGGCCGAAACCGGTTTGTTCACAAACCAAATTTGACGAGGGTCGACGGAAAACCGTACTTGGGTACTCTTGAAAATTACTTAAGCGGGAAAAGTTAAAAAAATCTTTTTCAAGTCAATATATCAATTAAATGAAATTAAAAGTAATTATAGTGTAATTAAAGTATAATATTTATACATAGTAGATACGCCGAACAAACTCTAAAGCCCCAACTATAATATGCATAAGCTGGCTCAATCTGATGTCAAAAATTAACGGAAAGTCTGTCAAATGTTTAAGCATATCATTAAAGACTCTTAGGTAGCTATAATGTATTTACACGAATATAGAAATAATCATACACAGTTGCACATTTGTTTTATTCACACTTTTGAAAAAAAATAATTCTTTCCTAAATTAATGAAATTTATTAACAAAAAGACGTTCAGTAATCATATTTTGTCTACTGCCTAATGGAGCTTCCATCCTCTTAATTTCCTTACAGAAACGTTCCCGTAGTAACTTTCATCTGTGTTTGCACTGCGCGACTTTTTATAATTCATACCAGTATGAAAATGAAAAACGCAAACAAAATTCTCTAAGGTACCACTTTTACTGCATTTTTTTGCTACTTTTTCCATACTCATTCCATACTCATTCCTTTGAATTGCAATTATAATAAAACGCATCTCTTTTGTCATATAAGCAATTTTGTACGTTTTTATTAAATTCGCTTTCGTCCTCCATTGCAATTTGTCCACTAATGGATCTATAACACAATGCACAATACAAAACCAGCTGTTTCCGTACGGAATGTGAAATCATTTTCGTACTTTGCTTAAGCAACTGATATTTAACGAAACTTGACGAAAAGTTTTGTTAATTATAGTTTGCCATATATGATTATTAGGTATTTGCACCGTTGTTAAGGTTGGCTTAAGCCAGGTTATGCATATTATAGTTGGGCTTTAACAGACTTAAACACAACCCATAACAACATTATATGCACAAAGGAGAAAAAACAAGACAGAAATTCGGATTATCTTGACATCACAATAACATGAGGAACTGACTGTTTAACATTTGGCATTTATAGAAAATCATTTATTAGGGACACTAACATCCGAAGCACCTTGAACCAAACTACCCAACATAAACTAGCAGGATTTAGACATATGATACACAGACTTAAGATAATCTCAGTTAATCCAGATAAGTACAACAAAGAACTTGACACAATATAAACCAGAGCTTAAAAAACGGCTACATATATGAATTAAGTAACCTTTTTCAAAATGAAGTAAACTACAGTATTAAAAAACAGCAACACTCTGATACATAATCTCAGGACATTGACAGAAACAACTGACAAATTTAGTTCCAGCGGAGAATACACACTTACATGTACCTGCAAACATATTTTTATAGCACAAACTGCATGAACACTAAAAAAGATTTAATAAACGCATACGCCCATATAAACGAAAAAAGAAGATACGCAAGGACACACACCAAGGAAAATAGATGAGTGTATGACATTACCACATCCTAGCAAAAAGTACGACGACTAGATATTCAAAAAAAAATATGTGAATCTAAAAAACAAAAACTTTTAACAGTGGCAAAGTAAACGTTCAGGTAACGATGACCTCTGACACAATTTTCACACCACTAAAACTACTCAAATACTCGAACAAACGAAAAACACCCTCAGACAGACACATAAAAGACGGGAATATTAAATTAACCCTGAATTCTACCTACATGAGTAGATATGATCCTAATTGATGTGATTTGATTTACATCTGCCCCGACTAGGTAGTCATAATCAGATGGTGGTCAAACCACTTGAATGATTTGCAAACGTTATTCACGCCCTAGGAGGCCATCTAATACGTATATCCTCCGGTCACTCCTAGTAGCAATTTCGAAAGCCCGAAGTAGGCCGCAGCCTTCACTCCTTGCTAAAGAGTTGGAGACTTTCCAACTCCTGGTCCAGAACGCATGAAGCTTAATATAATTAAGAACACGACGGCATTCATACTCACTGGACTTGAACCATTCATTGTGTTCATTATGAATGATCCGACCCACAAACTATCACGAGGGTCTCGAAACCACAACCACCACGATACTCCCATATAGGGACCAACCTCAATAACCAGTAAGAGAACAGCTAATTGTCTAAAGAGACAAATAGTGAACTCTGCGAGCGTACTGATTCCCGTGGAAATATGTGGATTGTCCAGGTGACTCCTACTAGCCTTTGAGGGGCCTGGGCTCCCTTTTACCCCGCAAGACACCAGTCTAAATGGAATAGTAGGTTCCAAAAAGACTATCATGTGCCCCCGGGGGAAATATGATCCTAATGGGAGAACTACCTAACCCTGAACACTGACTTGCCAATGCAGTCTAGAACACGACTAAATAATGATGTCATGACAGCGAAAGCGCTCGCCGATCATACTGAACAAACAAAGACGGTATACACCCAAAGGAATGACAACAGTATGTGTATATATATACTAGCTGACCCATTGAGAACGAATTTGTGGGATCGCAAAGAAGAAACGCAAACAAATAAGCTCGATGCCTACCGCGACTGTTTTAACGGCAGCAGTAATCGAGTCAATGCTACTTTGGGCCTTTTACCGTCATCCACCAATGCACATTGGAAGCAGTTGGCGGCTGGCGACGAATTTATGGCGTGTGTGTAAACAACGCTCAATATTTACGTAAATGCGACCATATAATATCAAAACGCAGCGCACAATGAATGAATGAATACACTAAAATTCATTCAAGTCGATCCAGTCGTGTAGTTGCAGTGTAGTTGAATAAGCTGAATACCGACTGCAGCGTCATCCGCCGGTCTGGTTTGTAAATGTAAGCCATCCAAGGTGGCACCCAAATGCATGCAAAAAAAATTTATTTAGTGACATATACACGTACAGTAGAATTATAAACATAAGGAAGATTTGTATTGGAGGTACCACACGTCTTTATCAAATCCCGTCTATATTTGCAGCTTAAAATATGTTCACTCAACCAACGTACCAAAATTTGTGCAAATACCGTTATCAGGAGCAGAAATAATAGATTTTTAATTTCTGGTTTGTATGGGAGATACCAGGCCCCATTGTCCAATCTCGCCCATATTTGCAGCAGCACTTAAAATATGTTCACTCAACCAAAATATCAAATTCTGTTTAAATACCGTTAGCAGGAGTAGAAATATTGGATTCTTCATTTGTGGTTTATATGAGAGGTACCACGTTCCTTTGTACAATCCTGCCCATATTTGCAGCAGCACTTAAAATATTTACACCAAACCGACGTACCAAATTTTGTTTAAATACCGTTATGAGGAGCAGAAATAATAGATTTTTAATTTGTGGTTTGTATGGGAGGTAGCAGGCCCCATTGTGCAGTCTTGCCCATCTGTTTAGGAGGAGTTTAGTCACAACACACGTACAGTAGAATTATATAGAAGCAGATGGCTTCGTTTTTTGTAACATTTCGTTTGGGGATTAAAGGATAAAGAGAAATTATTTTTTTGTTTTATATTTGAAAAGGAAAAAAATTATTTGATTGCACAACAGTAATGAATTAATTTCGATTACAAATATGAAGTAGAATTTAGTTGAACTTCTCTAAGTAAAAAATGAAAGTGAATCCAAAGTACATACTGAATCGAACTCCAGAGAGTTCAAAAACTCCGTTGGATAATTTACTGCATTATCGGAATTTGTTATGGAATCAACGGATTTGTATGTCACCAAATCGCCATCGATTTTTGATTGAATGGTGAAATTCAGTGCATGTACAACATCATTATTTTTTGCGGCGAGAATTGCTCGTTGACTTAACCAAGCATAATTCTGTTAATTCTCACTAATGATTGGCGAAAACATTTTCAATAAGAGCTAATTGAGAGTCTACAAATCGGCAAAAGTCGTTGGTAATTAATCTAGCTGTCGCATCAACTGGGACTTTTCCACTTCCAACAGCTAACAATTGTTTGGAAAATTGTGCAGCACTTTGATCATTTTGAAGTTGAACTCTCATAATAGTGGTTAGCGATAATGTTTTTACGTTATTCCACAAAGGTGATGCCTTCAGGTAAGCATTCAATTCATCTGCAGGCGTTGCACGGGGAATTACTGGCAACGTCAGCCTGAAATCGCCTGCCAACAATATCTTCAAGCCGCCAAAGTTGTTGTAATTTCGCCGAAGATCCTTCAGTATGAAGTTAAATGCTTCAAGAGATTTCTTATGTGCCATTGTGCACTCATCCTAAACAATGAGCTTGCATTGCATCAACAATTTTCCCATTGTAGTGGATCGGGAAATATTGCATAATGGAGTATCAATTGTGTTTAAATTGAGTGGCAACTTAAGCGCAGAATGTGCAGTACGAACGCCATCTTGAAGAGCCGCCGCAATTCCAGATGATGCTAACGCCAAACCTATGTCACATTTTGATCGAATAGTGGCCAAAATCAATGACATGACAAACGTTTTCCCTGTTCCTCCAGGTGCGTCCGGGAAGAATAGACCACCAGTATTATTGTCCACCGCTTGCATAAATGTTTCGTGTACTTGTTTTTGCTGTTCATTCAGCAACGGCACATTATTTCAAACGAATTCCTGCAATGTATCAACATTGTATTGCAGCTCTCGATTTAATTCTTGGTTGAGTGCATGGTGCATCGATCGAGTTGGCGCAATCATTCCTACTTCAATCAGTCGCTTGTTTGCAATAGTCAAACACTGATCCTCAAACAGAATCAATCCTTCATTATATATTTCATGGGTTATTTGCATGTCGGGATTATTCGTTAGAATGCGCAAGCGATGCAAGATATCTTCACATATGTCGTCTTTGCTTTTGTTCCATAACTGAATTGGTTGTGAAGGGAAATATGTGGTAATGATAATAGCGAACAGCGTTCGTGTTTAGTACGCATTTGATGAAACAACTGAACCAGCAAGTGTTAAATCCCAATGAGAGTCGTTCTCCAGCAAACCCAATAGTTGACATGCTTCTCGATATGTTTGGTATTGGTGGCCTTCACAGTTTTCAAATGCGCTAATGATTTTGGTCCACGTACATTTAACAACAGCAGTCGCAAATAAAAACATTTATCATTTCTAGGATGAACAGTATACATGCGACCTAGCGCACGGCGTAATCTACTTAAAATGAAACGTACTGATTTTCATGAGGGATACTCACACAATACGTTCTGGTGCAGTTGTAGTACATGCTATGTATCAGAGATCACGCTGTATGTGAAAAATGATTTTCCCTGTTTTCCTGCTTTTCTCTTGAAATTTTTCCTGAATTTTCTTTGCTATAAGCCTTTCCAACGAATGCAAAACCGTGGAAATCGGTTCGTGCGTTCTGAAGTTATAGCGTCAGAAAGGAAAACCCGATTAATTTTTATATTATAGATATTCAACAAGAAGTTTGTTTTCTAAAACAAAACAAAACAAAAAATTCAGATTAAGATTTTTATTTTCAGTTTTATTCGACCTTCTTCTTTAATTTCTATTAAATTTTTATCTTTTTACACGGTCCTTTAAATTATAACAATTTAATTTTCTTTTTTTCTCTCAATATTTCGCTTTCCTTTGGAAAGCTTCTTCAGGAAATTATTTTTTATATTTTCAAAAACAAAAATTATAACAATTTGAAAAGAAAAAATTTTTGAAAAACATTTGACAAAACATATAAAATTATTTTCTTCATACATACAAACATACAAAAATTAAAATTTAAAATATTTAAACATACAAAAACAAGGAAACGGAAACTAAATAACAAATTCTTTCTTATGAAATAATTATAACAAATTATGTGTCTTTTGTATTAAGTACCTATAATTCTGCGCTAAATTGTCTGTGTCTGTTTTGAAATTTATTCTCCTTACATTTGGTACATTAACAATTTCTAACATTTCCAACATATAACGTCTCTTGTAGTTTTTTTCTATATCTAATACTGATGTTTGATCAAACTTTGGATAATGATTATATTTCTTACAATGTGAAAATAAGGATGTATTCTGTGTTGAAATATTCCTATATTTTTGGTCACACCTGTGACCAGCTAATCTCGTTTTAAGTTTATTTTTTGTTGTCCCAATATAAACTTTGTCACAGTTCACCTGGTCATTTCCTCCACATGGTATCCTGTATGCTACATCAGATATTTCCATTTTTCCTATTTTATCTTTCATATTGCTAAATAATCTATTTAATGTGTTATATGTTTTGTGTGCAATTTTATATCTATCAGTGTCATATATTTTAGACTTTCTTAATCTATCTGATATTCCAGGAACATAAGTTAATGATTTATAAATTCTTGGTTCTGCCATAGTATTTCCTAAATTATGCCTATGATTATCATATTGTCTAATTAATCGGTTAGTTAATTCTACTGGAAAATCATTGTCATGAAGTATATTTCTTATTGTGTCCTTATTCTTCAACCGAAATTCTCTATCACTTATAGTTAATATTCTATCTATCATATTTTTCGCCGTGTTTATTATCCTTTTTCTCGGATGTTTGGAGTAAAAATTAATAAGTCTTCCAGAAGATGTTGGTTTCTTATACCAATCAAACACTAACTTATTTTCCTTTCTTATTATCAATATATCTAAATATAGAAGTTTAGATTCTAACTCTTTTTCAATCGTAAATTTAATATCCGGATGAAAACTATTCAATTCTGATATTCATCCGGATATTAAATTTACTATTGAAAGAGAGTTTTGTTTTTGAAAATATAAAAAATAATTTCCTGAAGAAGATTTCCAAAGGAAAGCGAAATATTGAGAGGAAAAAAGAAAAATAAATTGTTATAATTTAAAGGACCGTGTAAAAAGATTAAAATTTAATAGATTAAGATTTTTAAAAATTTTTATTGTATTACAAAGAAAAAAGTTCGGCAATTACGAGTGCAAACTTATATTTTCCAAATTATATTTGGCAAAATGGCGGTCCTATTTCGTTAATCACATCAGAGTTTTAAGGCTCTGTCCTTAACATATCCCTAAAAAATTAATCCAGCGGTTTTAAATCACACGATCCAGCTGGCACTTAACTGCCGATTGTCATGATATTATGCGAACGTGAAATTTGGTTTACAATAAATTGGTCGTTTCATTACCTGTGTGACATTTGGCAGCGTTCTATTGAGACCACATGTCAGTGATATCCACGTCATCAGTAATATACCAAAACTGAGTTGTTAGCATCTCATGATAGCGTGATCCATTGATTCCAGCCACATCTTCGGAAAAAGCGGCTCAATCACGCCTGCAGACCAAATTGCGCAGAATACAGTAACACGTTGAACATGCAAAGGCGTCTCAATGATTGCTGTACGATTTTTAGAAGCAAAAATGCAGCAAATTTGCTTGATGACATACCCTGACAAGTGAAAATGGGCTTTGTCTGAAAATATGATTTTTACGGCGATGTGAATGGTCGGTCGGCTTCAATTCCTGCACTAGTTGAACGTTGTAAGGTTTGATAGTCAAATTCTTGAGGAATTGAGAAATTCAAACCTGCTTCAACACTGTTGCTCACGGCTGCGATAATTTCACTTGAACGACCCAGTCGAACACGCGTTGTTGTTCGCACATTTTGTATCGAGCCTCTCGACTTAAGTTTAACGACCAAATTCTTAATAGCGGTCGCAGAAGAAAATATCACAAATTTTACGAAATGTAACTTTAACAGAACCATCATTTTCATAGTGAATTTTAATTATTTTAATTAAATTCATTGTAATAATTGCCAATGCATCTACTACGAATACGTCAAAAAACGAAATGTCAAAACATGACAGGTTGTTGGTGTTGCCACATTTGAAACAAACTTTTTGTTGAAAAACCCGATATATGTATTGTATATATGTAATAGTATTTATATTGTATATTTATAATAGTGTATATATGTGATAGTATATATATTAATATTGGCATTTTCCGTCCTAACTGGCTGGTTTGTATTCGATGGCGAGCGCTTTCGATGCGAATGCATCATTCTCAAGCCGCGGTTTAGTTTGTACTCTATTACTATTGTACTATATTACTTTATATATTATTATTTTATTCATTTTTATATTTTTATTTATATTATTTTATTATATATATTATATATTTTTGATTTTTATGCACTACTTAACCGATAGCACACTAGACCAGTGGTATAGAGAAGGATATAGATTAAATTAAATTTCGGTAAATGTTTAGACTTCAAGGTTTACGTAATAGCACTGAATCGCGAAATATGAAAAATATTTATTTATTTCATTTTACTTATAGTTACAGTTATATTTAAAAGTATTTGACCAATTTTAAATTACGTTGTTGCTGACAAAATAACAAATGAGAAATTTAAGTCCTAAATCAGTAAAAAGACATAAAAGAATACTAAACTGTAGCTAAAAAAATCCAATAAAATATAATCGAGGGTTAACAAAATATTTATATAAAACCATTTCCTGTGAAAGCATAAGGTTCATAAAAGTTGTTTATAGGCAATAGAAACATAATATTGATGAACAAAAAGTGGCATTTTAAATTTTGTTGACAAAAGTTTATTCTTTAAATATTTATTTGTAGACGTTGTTCTTGTATTAAAACCATAATTTAATATTACGCTGCTTTTAGAGCTGTTATTGCGGCTGCAGAAGGCAAAGTTTTTAATTTAATACTGAAATATTCAGTTCTTTCACAGTTAACAACAAGATTTATTTTTTGTGCCGTCATACAGTATTTTAAAGACAAGGAAGCTTGTTAACAAAGGTTTCTTTTCAATGATTTCTTTTCAGGATTAATTTCTTATATTCTTAATTTTTGAATATAAGTAACAACACAGCACGTTAGAGTTAAATTTAATTAAACAATTTATATATTTTCAATACACACAAAATAAATAAGATGGTAACTTTGTTGTTCTTATACACTGATGACTCAACTTCAATTTATTAATTTGCCTAACAAGTGGCGCTCATATAGTTGTTTTAAGCGGTTCTCAGGTATATATGAGAATATTCTATTTTAACATCGCCTCATATTGCTGTTGTTATTATCATTCAGCTTAGGCGCCTGCTTGGCTGTGTATTTTGTTCGGTATTAGTTGTTTTTTTTTTATTTGGTCAAGAGAAATAGCACTTAAGGCAACAGTCAAGTGCTTTAGGAAAGGGGTAGAGAAAAGATGCGACAGGTAGTGAAAGTAGAAGGATAGTTACGGAAATTAATTGCCGTATAAGACAGATCAGTGACCAGTGACCATGCCTTCATCACTGAGCAGCCCCACCGACAGTGGTGAAAAAAACAAGGTCTTTGTTGGGAATCGAACCCACAACCCCCCGTCATGTAAGCTAGCACACTACCTACTAACCTATAGGGGCACGGTATTAGTTGTTATTGTTTTCTGTTGTTTATCTTATTTGCTAGAATTTCTTATAAGCATGATGTTGTCTTCTTCGAAATTTATCCAGTTTATAAATTGCACAGTGGTTCGTTTCGTTTTCTTTTTTTGCTGATAATTATTTTCTTTTAAAACTTAATAAATCATCTTTGTAACAATATTTAATGTTGTGTGGTGTTTACATAATTTAATAAAAATTATGAAATAATTTAGTTTTCGTTAGTCTTAGCTTCATCTTTGTTTATACGTTTTCAAAATACATTTTGTTCGAATATTAAAAGAGACGGTAGAAAAACGTAATATATTCCTTTTTATCTTCCTGTTTCCTGGGAAAATTTATATTGTTACATTTTTCTCTTCGGTTTTTTGATTACAAACGCTAACTAGCAGGCTAACATTTTATTTAACTCTGATGTTACACTTTTATAAATCTATATATCTTCTTTTTTAAAGAGTGCTATATTTGATCCCTCGATCCCTTGCTTACTAAACATTCGTTATTTTACCAAAGCCATTAATGCAATAATATTATATTACTCCGACGAGATACAAACTAATCAATTTCTTGTTTAGTAAACATGTTCCTCTAACTCTAAGACTCTAACTAAAACCTCTCTTTACCCAACTTATGTTGGTACCTTCTAAAGCTTCTTTTCTTTTACTGTATAGGTGGTATGACCAGCTTTAAGTTCGGATGATATATTTTCATATCAGGAGCCTTCATTAATTTAATCTACAATTGTTATACACAATAATTGTGCCAATTTCTTTAATCCACAAATTCCGGTAGGATTGTTCACTCTTCCTTTCATTTTAATCATTTTTATGCATCAACTATTATATTTTTTTTTATAGGCGTGTCACTTGTAGGATCACGAAGTTCTGTTTTTTTCATCAAGTACACATCTCAACAAACGCAAATTGTCTTGTTATACTATTCATATGCAAACATCTTACAGATACGTTAGGAATTGCCAGATGTTAGTTTTAGTTTTCGTACACATTTTATATATGCGAGTGTCGTGTTGGACCATTACAGCAAACAGTTATTAAGGAATATGCAAATATAAGTAAACAGTAACGAAACCTTTAAAATATATGTATCCGGTATTTCAACAAAAAGTTTGTTTTTAAATGTGGCAACACCAACAACATGGTAGTTTTGACATTTCGTTGTTTTGACGTATTCGCTGTAGATGCATTGACAACTGTTACATTGAACTCAATTTCGCATAAAAATAGCATTCAAATAATTAAAATCCGCTAATAAAAATCACCACAAAGAATATTCCTGTCGTGCAAAATCACACGATCTGGCTGGTCTCTTAACTGATGATTGTCGTAAAATTGTGCAATCGGGAAATTTAGTTTGCAATAAATTGATCGTCTTATTGGCTGTGATATGTGGCGGCATCCTCTTGAAACCACATGTTAGTGATATTCACGTCTTCAATAATAGGCCAAAAGTGAGTTGTTAGTATCATAGCGTGTTTCGTTGATCGTTGCCGAACTTACATCTTTATCTTTATCGAAAAAAATCTTCCCAATCAAGCTTCCAGACCACATAACCCACCACACAGTGACACGTTGAGCATCTAAAGACTTGTCAATAATCGCCCTAGGATTTTTAGAAACCCAAATGCTGCAATTTTGCTTGTTGACATACCCTGACAAGCGAAAATGGGCTTTGCCGGAAAAAATGTTTTTTCAGAAAGCCCAGCCGGTTGTTCCTGAATGAATGGAGCTAATCTACGGCGATGTAAATGGTCGGTTGGCTTCAACTCCTGTACTAGTTGCACCTTGTAAGGCTTCAAAACCAAATTTTTTGCCATGTAGTGGTTTTGGATAACCCCAATTGTTGAGAACGTCCAGCAATTGATAAATTCAGATCTGATTCAACACTGTGGCTCACGGCTGCGATTTTTTCAGTTGAACGACCCGTTCGAATACGTGTTGGTGTTCGCACATTTTGTATCAAGCCTGTCGACTTAAATTTAATGACCAATTTTTTATTAGCGATCTCAGAAGGACGATTATGCTGTCCAAAAATATCACGAATTTTGCGAAATGTAACTTTAACAGAAACACCATTTTCATTCTGGATATTAATTATTGTAAGGTGATTTTTGTCCGAAATTGAATTCATTGTAACAATTGCCAATGCTTCTACTACGAATACGCCGAAACTATCATGTTGTTCGTGTTACCACAATTGAAAATTTTATTAAATATGCAATTGTTTTACTTCAAATGTATTATACTCTTTTTTAATTAAATATATAGAAAACTAATATTAAATTGTTTGAATTTTTTCTGCCGGTAAATAAATACTGTTTTTTTAACCCCCGTCTTTTCTGGCTATTGTTGGTTCGGTGTAAACGATGAGCGCATTCGACGTTAAGATATCATTTTTAAGTCGTGTTTTAATTCGTACTGGTGAGTCAGTGTTCGCGTTTATGTAGTTCTGTTGTGAAGGTCGTATCTACTCATGTACGTGGAATGCCAGCCGTCTGGCACTTTATTTTTAATACCTCCGTCTTTTATTATTATCTGGGTATGTGTATCCGTCTGATGGCGTTTTTCGTTTATTAAAGTGTATGAGTAGTTTTAGTGCTGCGAAAATTGTGTCTGAGGTCGTCTTAATATTTTATTAAATGTTTGACTGGGTTTGTAGTGAGAGTTTGTCGTAAATTTTAATTAATTTTGTTTTATTTAATTCTTATGGAGCCTGCATCTTTTTAAATTACCCAGATTTTTCTCTATCAATATAAGAGTCAACTAAAAGTGTTTAATTAAAAGTTTTCTTGTTAAGTTGTTTAGCAAAAGATTAATTAAAATATAATTTACACAACTCAAGTGTTTTAACATAACAATGCACTGCATTTTATCCACCGCTTATTTTGTTATAAATCTAAATAAAGTTATTTATGACCTTGTAAATTTACCGATAATTATGCGGTCATGCAACGTACAATCTTCATAATAGCCAAGTTTGTTTAAACTGACTTGCATTTTGTAGACTCTTTGGCTGCACAAATGGAAATAATTTATCGAAACAAAAGCAAGAAGCACTAACCATTTTAACATCAATTATAATGATGCAAAAAAAATTAGCAACAAATCCCACAAAAGTTACAAAACAAACTTGAAAAAGACGAAGGTGGTAGAGTATAGAGAGTAATAGGAAGATATTGAATAAATTAAAGCATTATATAAGGAAGGCATTAATTCATAATTTATGGCAATTTGTGTTTTATGAAAAAAAAAAAGATTGAAGAATAAATATTTAGAAACGTTTAACCGATCTGAATAAATTGAAAATAAGACTGATGTTTTTAAGAAATATATAAATCTAATATATTCTCTTTTTTCAACAAGAAGTTTGTTTTCTAAAACAAAATAAAATTTTTTTGTATTAAAATCTTAAATTCTAAAAAAAAGTTACATTAGTCCCGACCATGTCAGGCCTAACCTTTTGGGTAAAAAAGAAAATTGTCGTAAAAAAAAACAAAGCAAATATTTCTAAGATGTATCATCTGTAGCATTGAGGATCAAAGCTGCGGTATCCCTCTTTTTTAATCGGCTATGTCCACTATAATCCAAGATTTTGCGAGCAAGGGGGTTAGGATGGTCTTCAAGCTTCATCAAGTATTGGCCTGCGTATTTGATGATTTCTGTAGTCACCAGCGGTATGTCTAAATCACAATGTATGTTTGAAGCTAAGGCAGTGCCCCAAAGTTGGATTCCGTAAGACCATATCGGTTTTAAAATAGTCTTATAAATTAGAAGCTTACAATCTAGGCTAAGTTTTGAGTTGTGTTAGCTTAAGTTTCATTTGTATTAGCTTTGAGTCAATATGATGTTTCCATGTTAGGCGACGGTCAAGATGTATACCAAGATATCTCACATAAGTATGGTGAGGAACAATGTGATTATTGATTCGAACGGGTGAACAATTATCTCTTCGCAGGGTGAAGGTCACATGAATGCACTTTTGAACGTTCACTTTAATTCTCCATAATTTTAACCACAACTCTAACTGAGTTATATGTTGCTGAAGATTTATGGATGCTTGATGGGAGTTTTCACAAAATAAAATAAAAAATTATTATTAATTTTCAAATTTAATTCAAATGATTAACATTTTTATTGAAAAGTCCGATAATTGTGACAGATATCGATTCTTTCATCCAAGATTTTAATCACATTTTGTTAAAATGCTGGTCTTATTTCATTAATCATAACACGGATTTTGAGATTTAAGGCTGAAATCGATTCGAATGGCTCCGTATAGAATCCGTCATTAATATAGCCCTGCAAAAAATAATTTAGCGGTGTTAAATCACACGATTCGGCGAACAATTTAACTAGTGATTGTCGTGAAATTATTCGATAGTGAAACTTGGTTTGCAATAAATTGATCGTTTAATTGGCTTTGTGACATGTGGCACCGTTTTGGTGAAAGCATATGTCATTGATAGCCTGGTTGTCAATAATAGGCCAAAATTTAGTTGTGAGCGTCTGGCGATAACGTGATCCATTGATCGTTACCGCACTTCCAGTCTCATCGAAAAAAAAAGTCTCAATCACGACCATATAGTGCACCATATAGTGATATTTTGAGCATAAAAAGGCTTCTTAATAATCGATATAGGATTTTCAGAAGCATAAATGCAGCTATTTTGCGTGTGGACATTTTTAAACAAGTAGAAATGGACTTTGTCCAAAAAAATGATTTTTTCAGAAAAAGCCAGTTGTTGCAGAATGAATTGAGCGAATCTGCGGCGATGTAAAATGGACAAATATGGATCTGCTTCAACACTGTCGCCCACGACTGAGATGTTTTTAGTTAAACGATCCGGTCGAATACGCATTAATTTTCGCACATTTTATATCGAGCCTGTCGACTCAAATAACGTCTCAGAAGGACGATTAGGTTGTCCGAAAATATAACGAATTTTACGATATGAACTTTAACAAAACCACTATTTTCATAGTGGATTTTAATTATTTTAATGACATTTTCGTGCGAAAATTAATTTATTATAACAATTATCAATGCCTCTACTAAGAATACATCAAAAAGCTTAATCGCAAAATTATCATGTTGTTGGTGTTGCCACAATTGAACAGCAAATTTGTTGTTGAAAAATCCGATGCAAAGTGAAGTATTATTATCATGTGTAGTGATTGGGACATCAGGCGTGGTTGCTTGCATATTAAGTGAAATATTTTTCGAAGTGCTGCATTTATCTATATATGTAATATATAAAGCACGAAATGTAGTTGTTTGGATGTTTCTTGGAAAGCTATATATACCTACACTACTTGGCCGATTGATAATTTTTATATGTTCTACTTCTCATACGCTTTAAATATTTTACATTACTTGGAAACTATAGTAATTAGAGGCCGAATTTTGTGAGATCAGAATGATGGATAGAGAAACTTCCATACAAATTGAAAACATGTTATCACTTGCCTGCGAAATTGCAACACGTAAAGCTTTTAAGTTTTATATGATTGACAATATTTATATTTAAACAAAAAACTGGCTAAACTGAAAGAGTAGGCGTGATACTATCTATACAAAGTGAAATATTATTATGGGGTACCTAGGAAGCTATGGCATGTAAAGCCTTTCAATTTTGTAGAAAGGACTTACTAATTAATGCATATGTTCGGAAGCGAAATTCTGGCTGGATAATAGCTGTGATAATAGATATTTCGGTAGCGAAGTGCATAAGGTACAAAAAGTTATTATGAATCTCTTGTTTATTTCTTTGTTCAGTTGTGCGTCCAAACGGCTAAATCGATTTTAAAGAAATTTGAAATACACATAGATCATTTCATAAAAAGTTGTTCAGTAGGCTAAAAGTGTTTTCAGAACATAAAAGTAACAATAAGCAATTTGGTGTTTTACATTGCTAAAAGCAAGCTTTTAATTATTTCTTTCGGTTAAATTTATCTATTAATAAGAAAACTTGTCCCTTGTGCAAATATGATCTTTTGTTTCTTCTACTATTATTTTTTGCTTAGCCTGGTATAATAGTTTCCCTTTAATCAACGCCTAAACTTTTTATATCTTAAAAACTCGCACTTACATAAATTTGCACCCGTTTTTTTTTATTAATTGTATTTTATTTAAAATATTTTTTATGAGTTTCTTTTGTATTTAAAACAAAACAATATCCTTGTGCATTGTTTGGCAAATAGCTTTCTAAGTACACAGTTCAACTTGTACAAGCATTTATATTTCAACTGCACAACAGCCATCTTCTTTAGTCTTAAAATTGTGGGATAACACCTAAAGTAATTATTCTTTTATTTCTTTTGCCGTCATTAAATATTTGTGCAAAAATTGTGTCTTATTTTTAGCATAAGAGCCAAGCCATTTACATTGCTCTTGTGCGCAAAATAATATGCATAGCACACACTTGTTAACGTGTGTAGCAAGAAGTTTGTTAACCGCTTAAGTGTTTGGATGAGCAAAATAAAAATTTTAAGTGGAGCAAAAAAAAAAAAAACGTATAAAATTTTAAAGAACAAATCAAATACACATTCAGGCAGAGCAGTGTAAATAAATAATATAAAAGAAACAATATAAAAATTTTACTTCATGTCTATAAGCGTCAGTAGTATACTGAATGACCAAATGACTGACTAATCGCTGTCTAGCCCAAATGCTTAAAGGCACATTATCCTAATGCGTTATGAATAATTTGTTTTTATCTTCCCACCATAAATATGCATCTGAAAAAAAAAAACCTAAAAACTCCATTTAGCTCTTCGAAATTCATCGCCGAAGGAATGAAAAGGTGTGAAATCTGTATACTCCATGTGGATAGTGTTTAGCACAAGGAGTGCTTGAAGAGAGTATTCACATTATTTACTTTCTTATGGTGTTGGCTCAGTTAAGCTGTTCATACCGAAACAGTGGCGGTCATATTAAAGGCCACTCAACTGCCACTGTTCACCTAATTACCAGTTATTGCGGAGTTACCGGTTGTTGTCCTCCAAGTGGTGTCTCCAAACGTTTCCATGCTTCAATCAATCTATTAAGATATGAGCTGTGTGACATGAGCTGTGTGACATGTAACGGTGTTCTGTTGAAACCATGGCTGCTGCATGTCATGGTTATTCAGTTGATATGCGAAAAAATCAGTAATAATGAAGAAACTATTCGTATAAAAGGCAGAAATTTTCAAATTGTACCATACATGTTTCTTGTACCACCTGAAGCAAAACAAGGTGCAGATTGTGATACATAATCTAATCTCTAATCTCACAGTGGTCTTACCACTAGCTGAAATACTTTGCGTGTACCAATGCCCCCAAGATATATAAAAAATTTCAGGTGGTAGTAAGCAGAGTCGTGTCCCCTTCTTGCTTGAAAACCGGACTATCGAAAGTCCCGTCGCCCCCAGAAGAACGACAATCTGTTGAAAAAACCACACCTTCCCACGGTTTGAGTTTAAACAATAGCCACCACGTTACTCCCCGAAGGTCCTCACCAATAACCAGTACAGAAACGTAGTCCTGCAGGCTACTGATTTCCGTGCTATCGGTTGGCAAATCACTGGTCGGACGTTGAGTGTCCAATTCTTCCAGTTTTAGGAACCTGCTAGCCTAGGCAACTGGTGCTGACTTTTAACCCCAGAAGAACATGCCAAGATGAGAAGGTGTCCACCAACACTGCTTGCCCTCGGGAGAAGAAAAAAGGAAGTTAAGTAATAAAACTCATTAAGTGCCTCGATGATGAAGTCACTTTGAAGGGGCTAAGGTGACAGCTGCAAATGAAGCAAACAGCCAAAGCATTAAGCGAAGGCTGATCGAGTGCTATCGTATTACTATAAGTTCAGTAAAATGCTTTTAGAGCAATAAATCATACGGACCAATTTGGCCATTAAAATTTTGTACAAAATTTGAAGTCATTCGACCTATGCCCACTTCTAGTGAAGGCTTAGAGTACTTGTAAGGAACGATATTATTTCAAGTATAGACCCCCCGGGGGCACATTTATCGGTCTTTTTAGAACTTCGACTATCTAGACCTGTGCTACTGGGGGTATAAGGGAGTCCAGTCCTCTGAAGTCAGCAGGGGTACAACTGGAAGCTCCACGTTATTTCCATGGGAATCAGTAGCCCGCAGAGTTTCCGCTTTGTCTCTTTAGTTTGTCTGTCTCTTTAGGCATTTAGCTATTTCTGTGACTGATTATTGAGGTTGGCCCTTCGGGAGTATCGTGGTGGTTGTGGTTTCGCGGCCCCATAACAGGTCTGTTTTTAATGGGGCCAGGGTCAATTCACCTTTAATAACACCTACCTGGTGGAATGATCCAAGAACCAGTGAGCATGCTAGTCATGTGTTCTGGACAGGAGTTAGATAGTATCCAACTTTTCAGCAAGGAGTAGTGGTTTGCAGCCCTGTTCTGGAATCATTGAAATTACTTCTAGGAAGGACCTGTTGCTAGAATAAGACTTCGGCCTCCTAGGGCGTGAGTGGCGCTACTTTTCACTCACAGTGGTTCGACTACCATCTTATTAAGGCTCACGGCCAGGTGCAGATGTAAATCTTATCATGTAAATCATTTCAAGTAGTGAAGAGTTTAATAATAATGATAATTAATGATCTTTAAGTTAATTCCATGACAGTATTTTACCATAAACTTAAATCTTAGTAAAATAATATCGGCAACGTGGGGATCATCTGCCAAAGATATAAGTTGGAGAAGAAATTAATTGCAGATTATATTGAGAAAAGGTTGGGACGTTAGCGCATATTGTGTATCAATATCTGAGACTAGCTAGAGTAGATACATGTTAAGATCTCCCCCCCCCGGGGGCACATTTGTCAGTCTTTATGGATTACTTAACCATCTAGACTTGTGTTGTTCGGGGGTATAAGGGAGCCCAGTCCCCTGAAGGCAGCAGGGAGTCAACCGGAAGCTCCACGTTATCTCCACGGGAATCAGCAAGCCCCAGAGTTCCGCTAATTGTCACTTTAGCCTTTTAGCTGTTTCTCTGACTGATTATTAGGGTTGGCCATTCGGAAGTATCGTGGTGGCTGTGTGTTTCGCGGCCCCTCTGAATTTGATTAGGGGGCCAGGGTCATCCCACCTTTAATAAGACCAACGGGTGAATGATCCGGATCCAGTGAGCATGCTAGTTATATGTTCTGGACCATGAGTTGGTCCAGTCTCCAACTCTTCAGCAAGGAGTAGTGGTTTGCGACCCTGCTTCGGAACAGCTGAAATTGCAACTAGGGATAACATGTTGCTAAAATTGTTCCTCGGCTTCCTAGGGCGAGAATGACGTTCCACATTCCACAGTGGTTTGACCACCATGTGATTAAGGCTTACAGCCAGGCGCAGATGTAAATATTTTCACATGTTAAGTCCTAAGGTTCTTAGTCAAACTATTTAAGAGATTTATTGTGATATAAAAAAGTAGAAAAAATTGATAAAATTAAAAATTTGCAAGGTCTGCATATAATATATGGCTATATTCCTAAATGCTGTCCGTATAAGTATAATCTAATTAAAGCTGAAAAATGGCGCTGAGTAGTCAATATATTAAATAATATTGTAACCGACCTCTTTTTCAAACATTTTTGTTTTAAGAGGGCCTCCATGTTAATATTCTTCGAACAGTAACATATTGTTAGTGTATAAAATTTAAATTTAATATTTAATTTTTAATATTTAATTTTTAAGTGAAGCAGTATCGAGTTACCTGAAAAATTGTGAACGAAATGTTACCCACAAATTTTTACTAAGGATGTCGCATGCTTTTGTATTTTTGATCAAAACTTATTTCTCAGGTGATAACTTGTGCAGTAAATAAAATCTAGCATTTTAAGACCCTCTTTAAACTTGGCTATGATTAAAAGTCCTCAGTGATAATAAACTAAAAATTTCCTAGCGGAAGATAAATGTGCTTTTAAGGCGTTAAAATACAATTTACTATAATTGTTGAAAATGTAGAACGTATTTATTTTCAGCAGTTTGATTACACTTTTCTTTTTTTGAAATTTTTCTTTTTCTGTAGAGAAACAGTAAAAATCCTTTGGGGACTAGAAAAATAAAATTAAAATTAATTTAAATTAAGTATTTTCAAAAAAATATTATAATGCAATTAACTTAATTTTTCCTAATTTATTTATATTTATTTATGCTTACATATATATTAGTAAATGAGCCTTAATCTAGATGGGGTTTTGGGGCCAAGTTTTTATTTTTCAGTTGACTTAATATTTTAAGAATTTTAGGGAATTATTAAATCTTTCGAAATCACATATAAAAGGCAAAGTTTAGGAGTTAATTGATGTTAAAAACCTTTGTCAAGATTCTGTAAAATATTGGATACAATTTGAAAGCAAGTTTCAATTATTCTATTCTTAAGATTTCTACGAGAGTTATGGAATGTTTAAAACCAAAGGCTAACCCCATATTTTTTTTTGGATCAACAATTTTTTAAAATTGAAAATTCATAAAAATACGGCAAAATTCAATTTTGTTGTCAAAAATACGATCACCTTTAAAGAAAAAACTTATTAACGAACACGAAATAGTTAACTTATTTACACGTGAGGTGGAAAAAACCGTTTTGAAAACAATTTGATTTCGTAGAGAAAACAATATAGCGGCGATAAATCACAAGAACGAGGCGGCCAATTGATAACTGAATTATTAGGGTGGCTATGTGGCTTGTGTAGCTGTCTTGCCGAAACCAAAGGTCAACATTAGCCAATTGTGGCCACAAAAATTGGCTATCATAGCTTGATAGCGCAGAGGATGATGGCGTTTACTTGCTAATTTTTGGAAAAATATGTGCAGATGATGCCACCTACAAAACGCATTTTAGGTTATATTTTTTGATTTACCGAGAACTGTGTGTGGATTTTGTGAGCCCCATATGAGACATTTTTTTTTGTTTAAATACCTGAATAATTGAAATTGAGCCTCATCATTAAAGATGTTTTTGTTGCCAAATGCGTTTTTTCTTTCAGTTTCTTAAACATCCAGTTCCAAACAATGGGAGGAAAGATAAACATCTATATGCAAAATGTTGCTCAAAGTGCGTCTAGTGATGCTCAATTGTTTCAAACGTCGACTAGTTGATGTTCTGGGCTCATTCTAAACACTTTGTTGTAAGGCTGCTACGTTTGTTACCACCACACGAGCATATTGTTTTAGTCTATTGTCTGCAACAATACTGTGAGACCCGAATTTAGCGCACAATGGTCTTAGAAAGAGTCTGAACAAACGCTAATTCTGCTGGCTTAAAAATGATGTCACCATCGCAGATTACACCGAACAAACAGTCAGTAATGATTGTTTAGGCCAAGGAAAATGACAACATTCTTAGGATGAGCCTAGTAATGACAACATTCTTAAGTAAAATATGCTCCAATTTCAAAAACTGATACAGTGAAATGCTCACTGGAATTTCGATAATAAATTTTTACAATTAAAACTCTTAGCTTAAGAGTGCAACATTTCATGCTTAAAAATGTTTAACTTTTGACTAAATAAATATTGAAGGATGTCAGCTCAATGTCATTTAACTATTTGACAGACTATTTACTTCTTAACCTCAAATTTTCCCACCCAATATTCTCAAAATTGTGACACAGACGGATAAACTGTGTTTTCTTTCTTTCTTCAAAGCGAGCTTTAAGCTTACAGTTCAGGGTAGCCCTGCCTAGATATGTTTGTTTAGTGTGAGTTAATTTCGTCAACAAAGGCAATAATAGCTTTTATTAATTAATTAAAATTTTATATCTTTATTTCGTTTACGGTGTGAAGGAACATCACTTCATGCACCAGTTGAACCTTGTAAGGCTTCAAAGACACCAAAGGCTTCAAAATTCGCCATGTGGTAATTTTGAATAAGCCTAGTTGCTGAGAACGTCGAGGAATTGACGAATTTGGATCTACTTCAACACTGTGGCTGACGGCTGCGATGTTTTCAGTTGAACGACCTCGTCGAAAACTCGCTGGCGTTCGCAAATTTGGAATCGAGCCTGTCGACCTCAAATTTAACGACCAAATTCTTAATAGCGGTCTCAGAAGAACGATTATGTTTTCCGAAAATATCACGAACTTCGCAAAATGTAATTTTAAGAGAACCATAGCGAATTTTAATTATTTTAATGCGATTTTCGCGAGAAATGTATTGTTAAAAACTAAATGTCAAAACTATCATGTTGTTGGTGTTGTCGCAATTTAAAAACAAACTTCCAGTTGAAAACCCAATAGTTGTCTTAAGCGGTTTTTGCACATACAAGAATATTCTACTTAAACATCACCCCATTTAGTTGTTATTATTATTATTGTTCGTTGTTTTTGTTTTTTGTTGTTTATCTTATTTGGTAGAATTTCTTACAAGCACGTTGTTGGTGCCTTTGTGTATAGAATTTTTTTAGAAAACTATGCAGTTTGTAAAGTGCACAGTGGGCCGTTTGAACTACCTCTTTTACTATCAATTATTTTCTTTTAAAACTTCATAAATCATCTTCGTACCAATATGTATGCTTTAAAATATGACAAAAAATATAATATAATACACAATCTCCAGTAATTTTGTCACTTAATCCTAATGTTATGTAAACCAGATGTGTGAAACTGAGCTTACAATTACTTTATTTAACTATCGAATTGCTTCTCAGCGAAAACCTATGCAATTATATGCAAATTGCAGTTATTGCAATTATGCAATTTGCATATAATTGCATATATGTAGGCATAGGTGAGATGAAAAAGGCATATTTCTAGCTGAAATAATATGCTGACTAATAACAGGCAAATCAAATGAAATGATTAATAGTTCCTTGAGAAACGTTTTAAACCATTGCTGAAATATATTTAAACCATTGTTGATTTTAAATTTCAATCAGAATTATCGGTGGTTATATCAGATATTAAGACCATCATATAGTGTGGGAGAAGATAAGGAATCTTCTTTATATTTTTAAACTGCAAAATGCTATTGGAATTTGTCATGATAGGGTTATGAGTTGCCTTATAAGGGCTATGATTTCTTAATATTATTGTTTGGTTTACAATATTCGTGTTAAACTATAGAAGTGAAATGAGACTCTTAAGATCGGTAGTGGCTTGTGTGAGTTGGCCTTTAAGATCAATAATCCTAAAAATTTAAAAAATCTAAACAAATTTCATTCCATTTAATATGAGCTGAGTTCTTCTCTACTTAAAAATCTACTTACATTTGTCCTTAAATACACCCTTTTCTTTAAACTGTTAATTTCTACTGCAAATAAAAATTCATTCAAAAACAAATTTGCTTTTTGTTAACTTTCTTCAGTTTCCTGAATCTTACGAATCCCTTTTTGATTTAACTGCAGTTATGCTCATGTAACAAATTCACTTTTATTACAGCAAATATTAAATAAAAGAAATGCAATCAATTGCGATGAAACTTTAGCGATAACAAAGAATACAAATAATGTTATACGAATATGAAAGGGAATTAAACAATACATGTGTTTAAAAACTCAGACTCAGATGTTGAACAATAATCACTCCTCCACCTTCTGTGAAAAAAGTAATCATTTTCCTTGTTTTTGTTTCTACCCCTTGTACTTTAAAACTCTTTGCACGTTTTACATTTGATTTACTTTAAAGTTAATTGTTGTAAGAATAAAGGAAAACAGAAATAGGAAATGCAAAAAAACTTACAGCAAATATGCAAAATGACTTTTCTTTTGCTTTTTTCGAAAAAAGGGGTTATTTACGAAAAGGAGTTATGCAAGACAAAGGAACTTTTGCACTTAAAAACGTTTTTAATTAGGGTTTTCATTTTTCATTTCTTAACGGCAAAAGAATTCTTAGAAGAATATTTTAAGAAAATGAGTCTTAATTTAAAAACACTTTTCTCCGTTTTTGTGGAAACAGAAAGTAAAAGAATAAATAGGGTTGTACATGAAATAGCGAACAATAATCGCCACGAAATTGCTGGCACTTTTTATTTAAATGTGACTGTAAATCGGTCTTTCAGCTGTCCAATTAATATTTTAATGAAAGGGTGATCGTAATATTTTCGGTATAGATGTTTGTTTATATTGCAGATTATATTAAATATACGAACATGAAATGTCTCAGACGACAGGGAAAATAATTTATTATGAATTTTGAGAGGGCATGGAATCTCTTAATGCCCCGATTTCCAAATTAATTAATTAAACAACTGATGGAGCACCAAACATGGTGGGAAAAAATACGGGGTTTGCAGGTGTTTATAAAAGTCAGAATCCTCAAGCGAAACAATTTTTTTACATGGTATAATCCACCAAGACGTTCTTTGCAAAACTGCCTTGGATATTAACCACGTAGTTAATATTATTTTAAAATTAATTAATACCATTCGAGCCCGTGGTTTGTTACATCGACAATTTCAAGAGTTTTTATCGAAAGTTGATGCAGAATTTTCAGATGTACTTTATTACACAAAGATCAGATGGTTGAGTTGTGGGCATGCCTTCTCGAGAGTTGGAGTCTTCTGGAAGAAATTAAAGTTTTTCTAAAAACCAAAACTGAAATTTGGGATGAGTGGGAAATATTGGAGGATAAGAATTGGTGCATCGAGTTTGCTTTTTTCACGGATTTACTCGAGCACTATAATAAACTGAACAAGAAGTTACAGGGAAGAAATCAATTTATAGATGAAACTTGCGGCAGTTTGAGGTCTTTTAAAACTCAATTGTTTATATTTTCTAAATGTTTGGGAAAAAATGATTTGACTCATTTTCCAAGACTTCGCATCCTTCCAGCTGGAACCAGATTTTGAGGAAATATGTCAAGTCAGAAAAAGATCCATGCTTCCCATACATCTGGAAAATCTTAAAATCATAATAAACCGTATCTTATAAAATTTTTATGTTGTTTTAAAATATTACGTAATATAACTAATAATTTTCATAGTTTTTTAAACGATCTTTTTTATCTGAAGAAGCTTTCCAAAGGAAAGCGAAATATTGAAAAGAAAAAATATATAAAAAAAGATCTTAAAAAAGAAAAAAGACATTTAGTAATATAACTAATAAATATATAGCTTAAACCGAACTTTTAATTGAACAGCAACCCCATAATTTTTTAATGAATGACCCTCTATGTTTTTTTTAATTTAATGGCCCGCCGCAAGATTTTTTTTAATTTGTTGGCCCGCCACCCAAAAAGTTCGCCCATCACTGTCTCAGATACTTCCATCACTGACTGACGTGATAAGATTTACATCCGCACCTGGCCGTAAGCCTTAATCAGATGGTGGATCATTACCGCTGTGGATGAAATGTAGCGTCATCCTCGCCCTAGAAGGCCTTCGGATACAAATATCCTCCGATCACTCCAAGTTGTAACTTCAAAAGCCCGGAGCCGCAGCCTTCACTCATTGGTGAAGGGTTGGAGACTATCTAACTCCTGATCCAGAACGCATGAAGCTTAATAGAATTAAGAACACGACGGCATTCATACTCACTGGATCTGGACCATTAATTGTGTTTATTGTAAATGATCCGACCCACAAACTCAAACGAGGGCCTCGAAACACACGGCCACCACGATACTCCTGAAGGGCCTACCTCAATAATCAGTCAGAGAATAGCTAAATGGCTAAAGAGACAAATAGCGGAACTCTGGGGCTTTACTGATTCCCGTGGAAATATAGTGAATTTTTCAGTTGGCTCCTACTAGCCTAAGAGGACTTGGCTTCCTTTTACCCCCGCAAGACACAAGTCTAGATGGTTGTGAGATCCATAAAGACTTATAATGTGCCCCCGGGGGGGCCATCACTGACTGACAATAGAATAAGGACTACGGGCGATATCAAATTTGATGTGAATAATGTCATGGACTTAACTTCAAATAAAGTACAAGCAATAGCCGTCAGCTAACATAGTAACGAGTAGGAAATACATTTGTACAATTTTAGGGTCATCGTTTAGGAACATTAGATAATTACAGTAGGTTAAAGGATGGTGAAATATTCTCCTGTAATGCCATATTAATCATAAATCGCCATCTTGCTGAACCACAAGTCAATTACGCTATGATAATTATTAATTTTTTTCGTTTCTAGAATACACAGAACTAATATGTTTATTGCGCTTTTGTTTTATGTATTGTTTTATGTTTCTTATGGCTCTATGGCTCTGGCTAGATTTTTTTATCCTACAAACAAAGTCGTTTATACCACAATATGCGACTTTGAGAAGAATCGATCTATCCGATTTCTTGTTTTGAGGACCTGTATTTTTAACCAGATCGCAATATATTGTGGCGTCGACTCACGATCTCCTGTTTCATCAACCACATGCTTTTTAAAAAAATCCTAGCAACTACTATTTGCTATATGCTGTTGTTTGTTCTGATAGTGAGACTCCGATGAGATTTGTATCACGATTTCTTTACTTCGCTATACGATGGGAGCATTTTTCATCTTATATACAGGGTGGTCTAACTTGGACTGACTGATTTGAAATGCTTAGAAATTTTGTATTTTTTATTTTTTGCAGATAATATAGAAAATTTAAAAATGTCATCATACTCAGTGGAAGAACGTGTAAAAAATTTTTGAATTTCATTTTGTTTCCGGACGATCAATTGTTACAACGCAAAGAAAATACCGTCAGCATTATAATACTGCAGAGGCTCACAGTGTAAATATGATAAGAAACTTAATGACCCGTTTTGAGAATTTGAATTCAGTGGGTAATGAATTACAAAGAAATTTTGTTCGTCCTGTTCGCACTGAACAAGCTATAGAAGCTGTACGAGAAAATGTTCACACAAATCCAACTGTGTCTACTCATCGACGAGGTACTCAATTCAGCATATCCAGAACATCGCTACGACGTATTCTAAAAGTTGATCGGAAGATGTTTCCATATAAAATTCAATTGGCCCAAGAATTATTGCCGAAAGATGCAAAAATTATAAGCATTTCAAATCAGTCAGTCCAAGTTGGCCCACTCGGTACTTTATCAATTCATATACCAAGGCTACACTTGGTTTGCAATTGGTTTTCTCTAAGATATGATATATTAATTAATTATTAAATTAGCTTTTTGGACTTGAAGTCGTACTCTTGATATTCTATTTAAGATACAATCAGAAACCTCTATCAAAGTTGCATAGTATACAGTAGCTAATCCTATTCATGCTCACATTTAGGTGCCCTGTAGGCTAGTAGGTAGTGTACTAGCTTGTAAATATGGGGGTAGTGGGTTCGATTCCCAACGGAGACCTTGGTTTTTTCACTACAAAAATAAAAATTGACTGTCGGTGGGGCTGCTCAGCGATGAAGGCATAGTCACTGGTCGCTGTGCTGTCTTATATACGGCAGTTAATTTCCGACTATCCTTTTACTTTCACCACCTGTTTCATCTATTCTCTATCTCTTTCCTAAAGAATGTAGCACGGTACTTGACTAAATAAGCATTGTTGCCTGAATTGATACTTCTCTTAAAAAAAAAAAAAAAAAAAAAAAAACACTGGTGCTAATGTTAGACGTAAAAACCGGGCACCAGGTTAGGCAAAAATAACTGTGGCACTACGTTGTGATATCCTGTGATTAAGATATTCATTAAAAAAATCATAGTCATTCGATGGAGTGCCGTGTAATATAGCCTTCAGCCCGAAATTCGTAGCCTATACTGAAATGTCTACTGCACAAATGCTAGAAACTTAAAATTCTACGTTCATTTTGTGACATCTTCTGTTTAATATGAAAAAAAGCTAAATTCTTTAGAAATGTAGAAATGTAATATAATGCAATTGATGGCATTAAAGCAAGCATTAGATAAAAGTTTTGTAGTAAACCCAAATAAAGGTTATAAAGTTTCCTGGGAATTAATTGTTCAACTTAACCCTTGTAGCAGTTAACCCCTGGCATTTGCTTGTTCTTTCATTTCGTTCTAGAATTTGTTTTTAAAACTAAATTATGTCTTAATGCATAAAAGTAAAAAATACTTAACATAATGCCCATAATTTTATTTTCATGAAAAGCAATAAAAAACTGGTATATGAAATTCTTTAGGTTGTCAGCACCAACAACAACAGTAATTTATAATTATTATATTCAACCAACAAAAAAGGAAAAAAATGTCAAGGAATCAAAGAAATGCTGCATGTGTGTATATGTGCAGTTTTACATGGTGGAATATGTTATTGTTTTATGTACAATGCAATAAATTAAAAGCGTGAAAAATAACGCAAAGGCTTTTCCATATGTTGTTATCTAAGAGGCCAGCTTTAAAAGATTTTGTTATTATTTACTTAACATTTCGGCGCAGCCTTTGTTAAAATTGATAAAAAACCCTTGATACCATGTAGAGAGTCGTTCTAGGAGTACTCACATTAGTAATGAATTTTATGCATTTTTATTAAAATTATTCAATAATGAGCTCGGACTCATATTGCACTAGATAGTGGATAGGTACAGACGGGATAGCACTACATTAGCACCGGCCATAATCTGATGGTGATCTTATTACTGGGTGCAGAAAAACCGTCAGTCATGCCCTAAGACGCATATACACACTAGGTGCCTATAGTAATAGTAGTAGTAATTTTCGAGTGCACGGTAGTAGGGCCGCCTCCCACTCCTTGCTAAAGAGTTGGAGATTATACAACTTCTAGTCCTGTTGCATACGTTATCTAGGACATTTTTAGATGTTAACCTTTTCTTTTCGTTAACATCTCTTCGAAAACTTTCTGTAAAGCCCGATTAAACCATAGCCACCACGTGGCTCCTCAAGGGGCCTCACCAATAACCAGGATAGGGCCGTAGCCCTGCGGGCAACTGGTTACCATGGTACCAGTGCATGTAATAAGTTACTCGTTGGACTACAAGGGTTCTACGTCCCTTCTAGTTTTTAACTCCTGCTAGTACAGGCGACTGGTTCCGCTTTTTACCCCCGAAGGCAGATGTCAAGATGCGGAAGAGATCCATCAAGACTGCGTGCCCCTGGGGGGAATGAATAAAACGTGATAAGGTTTATATATGCACCTGGCCTTGGGCCTTAATCAGATGGTGGTCAAACCACTGTGAATGAAAAGCAGCCCCATTCACGCCCTAGGAAGCCGAATAGCAACTACGTCTTTCCTAGTTGCTATTTCAGCGATTCCAGAGCAGGGCTGCAAACCGCTACTCCTTGCTGAAGAGTTCGAGAATATCCAACTCCTGTCCAGAACACATGACTAACATGCTCACTGGTTCTAGGATCATTCACCAGTAGGTGCGATTAAAGGCGAGATGATCCTGGCCACTATAAATCAATTCATGCTGGGGCCGCAAAACCACAACCACCACGATACACCCGAAGGGCCAACCTCAATAATCAGTCAGAGAAACAGCTAAAACTCTAAAGCGACATTGTGTGATTTGATTTACATCCGCACCTGGCTATGTAGCCTTTATCAGAAGGTGGTCAAGCCACTATGTATAATTTGGAACGTTATACACGTCCTAGAAAGCCGAAGCTATAATTCTATGCAACAGAAACTTCTAGTTGCAACTTTAATGATTCCAGAGCAGGGCTGCAAATCATCACACCTTGCTAAAGAGTTGGAGACATTCCAACTCCTGTCCAGAACATATGTCTAGCATGTTCACTGGACTGGATCATTCACTTTGCGTGTCATTATCAGTGAGATGATCCTGGCCACCATATTAAACAACAAACCTGATATGGGGCCGCGAAACCACAACCACCACGATACTCCCATAAAGGGCCAACCTCAATAATCAGTCAGAGAACAAGTAAATGTCTAAAGAGACAAATAATGAACTTTGCGGCTTACTGATTCCCGTGGAAATAAAGTGGTTTCCAGTTGACTCCCTGCCTGTCTTCAGGGGACTGGGCTCCCTTTTTCCTCAGTTGCACTGTGTCTATATAGTGGAATTCTATAAAGACCATATTTATGTGCCCCCGGGGGGAACTCTAAAGAGACAATTAGTGGAAACTCTGGGGCTTACTGATTCCCGTGAAAATAGCGTGAAGCTTCCAGTTGTCCCCTGCTGACTTCAGGGGACTTGGCTTCCGTATACCCCCAGCAACATAGATCTAGATAGTCAAGTATTCTGTAAAGACCGATAAATGTGCCCCCAGGGGGGGGGGGGGAATAAACATGCGTGAATCTCGTTAATCCTTTCATGCCATGCACCAATTATATGACAAGGCATTTGTCTACCTTAAGAGAGTCATAGTTACTCACGCCGTTTACCCTTACTTGAATTGCTTCACTTTAACATTCAGAGCACTGGGCAGAAATCATATCGTGTCTACTACCGATTGGCTCATCATAATGCAGTGTTTTAATTAGACAGTTGGATTCGTCGTGTCAGCTCTGAATTGATTGTTATTTGATAGTCGTTATAATTTAAAAGTGATATACGTTATGATAATTTGCTAAAAACTTTTTCAAGAAAGTTCAACAATTAGCTACATAACTACTATCTGTATAACAAGATACGAGGTCATGTTATTGCTACCCAGTCAAGCCCGACTATCTCAATCTTCAGGGCCAATCCTTATACCGAAGTTACGCACCTAATTTGTTGATAAAAGCGAATAAAAGCCAGTAAGTTAGTCTCTTTATCTCTTTGCGAATTCGAAAAATAAAATCAGTTTTTAATTTTTAAATGAAGTATATTTGAAAATACAAATTCAAAAGGTTAATTTTTCGTTTTATTTTTAATACATGGACATTCAGCTAAAAGAGTAGTAGATAGTTTTATAAAATCTCAGTTCTAAATGACCCTACATAATGCCAATAGTTCTGTAAAACTTGTGCCCCTTTAGGCTAGTAGGTAGGAAGTTTGCTTTCAAACAAAAAATTTTGATTAAGATGATTAAAATTTTTATTGTATTACGAACACAAAAATTCGGCAATTATGGTGATAGGTGCCCTTGTAGGCTAGTAGATAGTGTACTAGCTTGTCAGTTTGGGTGTTGTGGGATCGATTCCTAACAAAGACCTTGGTTTTTTTTCACTACAAAAATAAAAATTGACTGTCGGTGGGGCTGCTCAGCGATGAAAGAGTAGTCACTGGTCGCTGTGCTGTCTTTTATACGGCAGTTAATTTCCGACTCTTCTTCTACTTTCACCACCCGTTTCATCTCTTCTCTATCCCTTTCCTAAAGAATGCAGCACGGTACTTGACTAAATAGGCATTGTTGCCTGAAGTGCTACCTCTCCTTTAACAGCATGTTGTTGCACCTACAATGAAATTTTCAAGGACAACAGAAGGCCTCTTCTCGAAGACACAAAGTTCACAAAAATGCATCAATAATGCTGTCAAAGGAATCAAAATCAAAGTAAAGTTGTACCAAAGCACAACATTGTGTTCTGTTGTGCTTTGGTATAACTTGGCTGGGACTGTAGAATGAATCTGTGAACGAATCTTCAGAAGTGTAAAGATCGTTTGAGTATATTAAGATGGACCTGATATAAAACTGTCTATATTGACAACGAGTATAAATACAAATACAAAACGTTAACATCGCTGAACAAAACGCATCCCTGATCTAACAAAATATTTAGGCAGTTTTGAGAAATTCAAACAAAATTTTATGCGACTCTCAAATTATTATCACTACCATATGATATCAATCAAAAGTTGACGTGTCTTAAGACGTGTATGCTACTGTTAACCGCCCTTAAACGTGTCGTTACAATTACAATTCTAAAACAATTACGAAAAAACTTTTGTTAATGCATTCGTACAACGCTAATGTATATTTGTTAAATCCTGTGTAAGTACATGCCATATCCGGCATTGTTACGACAATTGTGATTTCTTTTATTGTTCTCTTTTGTTTCCTTGTGTTTGGTGTTTTATTTTTGCGTTCACTCTAATTGCTAAAAGCCATTTAAAAATTGGTAACAATTTCAAAATCATTAAATATTCCATGCAGGATTTTAAAACTTTGTGTCGAAGCGTGGTGATGTGGTACTCGTACAAGCAAATATACAGTGTTTGCTAGAGTCACTAGTAGGCAATTTCTCCTTCCAGCATTAAACTGTTAAAATTCAATAGAACATTCATGCAACAACAGCCACCATGAAATTTTTATACAGTTTTTGTTTTAAGTTCTTTTGTGCTGATTTCCCTCGATGATTTTGTACAACAAACGACCATGAGTCACGCGTTTTTACTCGTATATTGAAAAATACATTTTCATCACTTATTATTTTTTTTTGTTTTGAAGTATCGCTTTCTTTATTGCACAGTTGCGTTTAGTTGGGCACAATTATATTTTATTCCATTTTAATGGATTGGAATTGGCAAAGCATTGACGAACGACTGACTAAAAGTTTTTAAATTTTTTAGAGATTTTTTTCGGGAAATTTTAAATTTGAAATGCAGGTTGAAAACTGAGTAACCAAATATTTAGATTGAATTTAAAAGGCAATGGAATCTTGTACATAATTGCTGTGATATAGAAAATATGTAGACTATGTAGAAGAAATATGTTTTCGAAATATAGAAAAATAAGTTTTGTACAATCGTCTGCAAGGGATTTCAATGGCTAAAAATTAAATTTTAATATAATTTCTGGCGTAAAAAATAAAAGTATTTCTCTGTACTTCAATGCTTTGAACACTTTTAAATGCTAAAGGGTATGACGTGATAAAATTTACATCTGCACCTGGCAGAGATAAGAGAAATGGACTCACTTTCGCAAATTTTATGTTATAATGCAAAGCCAAAGCCGTCAAAAAAAAACTCATTTCCAGTTTTTTATATATTAGATATCTCTGTTTCATTTTGGATAGAAAGTATAGCATTTCCTAATAAAACGGAATATCGAATAGGGAAAGGAGAGCCAGTTATCTTTACTCTAAATGTCAGGCCTTACCTGTCACAGAAGGCAAATTCCTGGATAAGTACATAAAATTTAATTTTTATAGCCAGATATTGAGAACAATGAAGATATCTCTCAGCTACAGTAGAAAGTAACAGGTGGTGTACAAGGTCTATAAATTTTTGAATAAAACACAGGTTTTTATATAAAAAGTTTTTTTATTTTTCAATGCAGCACCCATTTTGCGGAAAGCTTTCTCATATCCCGGTGGACGACTATGAAACCACTTTGGCATCTAAACTGCCTACGGCTCTCTTCCACTTTCAATATCCGATCGACTAAAACCAAATTGAATTTTTTAAATTGTTTCAGATGAAGAAACCTCAACTGAGCATTCAAAACGTTCTGTATCTTACAAGCCTGGTTTTTTCGAAAAAATAAATCTTAATAAGCACCTAAAATTCCTTTTTCTTCTTAACACGCGTGTGTAACACGGCCGCCACCAACAAACTAAATGACTTTTGCTCAAATTAAGACAGGAGTCAACTGACTGTAGTCTACAAGGAGAGGAAACGACTCATCTTTTATTGATGTTGAATTTAATTTACATATACTACGACTTATTAAGTTTCGTTAACGCTTTAGTTTTAGAACTTAAAATACTTGTGGTTAGAAGTAGACATTGTACTCGGGTAAAGACCCGATTAAAAGAAATATATGTTTATTAATCGTTAAAAAGCTTAGCGAATTGATTAATTATTTGGAACTTATAATAAATTTTTTAGAGTTAAATTAGGTTTAGTATACAGATTGCTAGATTATAAAATACTTTATTTTGAAATTAAAATTTATTCAAAAATTTTTTTTCAAGTTTTGATATTCCGCAGGGTAGTGTACTTGGCCCAGTATTATATACTTTATTTACGTATGATATGCCATCAAGCGATAGTGTAACTGTTGCAACATATGCGGACGATACGGCATTCTTATGTTCTAATCTATCTACTTCAGAAGCTTAAATAATGGAACAATAAATAAAGCTCAATAAATGGAACATTGTTGTTAACATCAAAAAATCAAACCATATTACTTTTACAACAAGAAGAGAGAGTTGTTCAGCAGTTTTCCTCAACGGCACAGAAATTCCTAGTAGTAATGTTGTAAAATACTTGGGTCTTAAATTAGATCGACGTCTTACATGGCAAGCGCATATAAAAGCTAAAAGGAAGCAACTAGACATTAAACTTAGGCAAATGTACTGGCTGCTTGGACCAAGATCACAATTATCATTGGAAAATAAAGCCTTGCTCTACAAAACGATATTGAAACCTATTTGGACCTATGGCGTAGAGCTATGGGGAACTGTCAGCAATTCAAACATAGAAATATTACAAAGATTTCAGTCTAAAGTTTTACGACTAATTACAAACGCGCCTTTTTACTTAACTAACAAGGCTTTACATAATGATCTAAAGATACCGTTCTTAAAATTTGAAATTAAAAAATTTAGTTCCAATTATTTAGAAAGACTAAGTAATCATACTAATATTTTGGCAATCACACTATTAGATGAAACTGATGATGTCAGAAGACTTAAACGAAATCATGTACTAGATCTACCATTTATTTAATTTGATCTTAATTTTGTAAATAATACATATTAATTATTATTTTCCATCGAAAATACAACTTAAATCTATATTTTGATGTACGTAAGTACACATATACTTTACTTTATTGCCCCCTCTGGAGTCAATAAGACATATTTTTTTGCTTAAATTTATAAAATTTGCTTATTATTGTAAAATAGATTGCAAATAAAGATATACATAAAAAAAAAAAAACAAAAAAAAAAAAAAGTTTTGATATTGTTACGTTTATACCTTTTATAAACGTTTTGTTGTTTTTGAGTTCTTTATTGCAAAATAAATAACACCAGATTTTAGAGTTTATTTATTTTAACTATACATAAGGTTGGTATTACAGAACAATTAACTATAGATGCAAGTCTTTACTTCACGAGGTTTATTTTTTAACTGATTGGATAGTCAGACACTGTCTTTTATATTTGTCCACTAGAGGTGTAGAAAAATTAAGAAATTTATATTCCCTTTGTATCAGATTTTGTTGTTGTTGTTGTTATGTTATTCACTCAATGTATAGGTGCCTTTATGTCTGTGTGTGTTTTTGTTTTTATGCTAATAAAGTTTCTTCCTGGAATTTATTTTAAGATAGTTGTTGTTGTCTTGTATACATAAATTTTCTTAGAAAACTACGCAGTTGGTAAACAGCATATCTAATTGTTGTTCTTTTGCGTGTATAACATTTCTACGCAGTTTATAACTATAAATTTGTTGTTGTCTTGCGTGCATAAGTTTTCTTAGCAAGCCATGCACTTAGAAAACAGCATTCTCAGTTGTTTATTTTATCACTTAATTATTTTTTTCTAAAACTTAAGCAATACGCATACTTAACAATATATTAAAACACCTTAATTTTACGGTTTTATACCGTAAAAACGCATTAAGAGTATTATTATGGGCATGTGCCTATAGAGTTCTAACAGTTAAATACTCAAATCATTCAACGCACAGTGGTTTGAAAACGTCTTATTTTGGAAATTATTCGGTAGCTCATTAACCACTCAAGATAGAATGAAATTGTACAGTTTTCAAATAAAGGAATTTCTGAGGTAAGTTGCGGACGATCAACCCCCTACGGTAAAGGGGGAAATCTGGTATGTCCAAAGTTGGCTACCTCGGACGTTACATTTTTTGGAAATGTCATAAAAACTTTATTTATTACTCAAATATTAAAAGTTGATCTTTTTTGAACTTAATTACACCTTGAAAATATCTACAAAAAGTATCCTAACATATCTAGGTTATCTCGTTTAGTTTGGGAAAATATCGAGTTAGAATTTTTTTTTAAATTATTTACCGACCCTAAGTAATTTGATATGCTGTTTATCTTCGGATTGATATTCTAAAATATTATCTACATTCTTGATGAAATTTATAATAAAACAGGTGTAAGTTTGGTTCTGATGGCAAAAAATGTAAAACTACTGTTTTTTTAGGATTTTCCGTAAAAAGGTGGTAACGACAATTTTAAAGGCCTCTGTGAAATTTCATTGCGATATCTTAACTGATTCACGAGCTACCGAATTATGACCAACATAAAACCCACTGTGCAACGTTACATTTATCATTATAAATTCTTTGAAATTATTATGATATTTTATAATTTCCAGCTTGGTAAACTGTTACATCCGTTTAATTAACAAGCTCCCGAAGTGCTAGTAAATAATAATAAAAATGTATGCGAAAGTTAATACGACTATTTTCCTTGAAAATATAAAAATTGCACATCGCAGTCTATTATTCATTTTAGTTTCTTTTAAATATTTTATTGTTCAATTTAAAATTTTTTTATGTTATAATTTTTTAAAGGACTAACAATTATCACTTGTTTCCATTTAAATGGCACTTTATTTTACAAATTTGTATTGTCACATAAATTTTCAAATTAAATTTTTAAAAGCATTCCTTCGGTATTGTTTTTGTAGCTAGATTGGTATTTTTTAATTTAATTTTTATCTTTGTACAGTCACTTGCTATTTATATTAGAAAAATAACATCACTATTGGTCTAGTTATACTGTTTAATTTCTTGTTCTTGTGTGATTTAATTTATCTTATCTACTTCTAGGTTGGTTTATTTAAAATGTGGTTAAAGGTTCTCCCACGAGTTGTGTTGAGCTCCTGACGAAATGGTCGTAAGAACTGGCTTTAATCAATTTAGTAATTTGATTTAAAAAATAAGATTTGGGTAAAGAGGAGTGAACTATCTAAAATAATTTATATAATAGTTATAATTTTTTTGACCTGTTTTAATATTTTTTAGTAATTAATTTTAAGCACTAGGTCTTATTTAATAAAAAATAAAGTTTTTTCAAAAATTTTTTATTAAATAAGACCTAGTGCTTAAAATTAATTACTAAAAAATAAAATAAGTTATATTATCATAGTTTTGAGAAAAAAACTTGCCTATTATATTTGGCGATTCCTGATCTAATTTTAGAGCCTTTCTTATCATTGTATTATTTACTGTAGCCCTATATAATATAGGACTCCACACCGAATACTTGAGAAATAATATAATATAATATTTATACAATAATAATTTTAAATTCTTGGCTTCGCGAAGGCTTAAATTTTTCTATTTTTAACATTTCCATTAAAATTTAAATGAAAAAAGTATAAGAATATATTAATATTGCTACGAAGATGATTTTTAAGTTTTAATCATAACTAAAAAAATTAAACAAAACGACCCACTATGCATTTTAGATATTCCGTAGTTTTCTGAGAAATCTTATACACACAAGACAAAAACAACATGCTTGAAAAAAATTCTACAAAATAAGATAAACAACAGAAAACAAATACAATTAACTAAACAAAACACACAGCCAAGCAGGCGCCCAAAGTGAATGATAAAAAAAAACAACAATATGGGGTGGTGTTAGTTTTATGCGAGAACCGCTTAAAACAACTATATAAACATCACTTGCTGGGCAAATGAATTAATTGAAGTTGAGTAATTAGTAAGTAAAGACAACAAAGTTATCATTGCGTTTATTTTGTGTATTGAAAGTAAATTAATCGCTTAGTTTAAAACTCTAAAGTGCTATGGTTTATTTTGCAATAAAAGAACGAAAAATAACAAACGTTTATTAAAATAAATAAACGTAATAATTTTTATAGTTTTTAAACGATATTTTTTTTTTATCTTTAATAAATATGTTTTTTCTTTTTTAAGATCTTTTTTTTTTATATATATTTTTCTCTTTTCAATATTTCGCTTTCCTTTGGAAAGCTTCTTCAGGAAAAAAATTTTTTTTTTTATATATTTTTGAAAAAAAAAAAAAAAAAAAAATATATAAAAAAAATTTTTTTCCTGAAGAAGCTTTCCAAAGGAAAGCGAAATATTGAAAAGAAAAAAATATATATAAAAAAAAGATCTTAAAAAAGAAAAAACATATTTATTAAAGATAAACGTAATAATATTATACTAGAAGTGTTTCGACATTATAAAGTTAAAACTTAAATGATTTTTTAAATGTATACAAAACTTGTGTGCTACGAATATAGATTGGCAATTGATTATACTCAATGCGTCCAACATAAGTAATGCGTTGTTTCGTTAAATCTAAAGGACATCTTACAGTATTCACATTTAGAGCCTGCCTAGTATTTCTTCCAGTGTGCAATATATTTTGATTAAAATACGTATAACCACGTATATTGCCTCCTCTAAATATTTTGAAAAAATATGTTAAGACTTACGGGAACAACATTTTTGGAATATTTTTTAAATATGTTGTTAGCGGAAGATAAAACACCAGATTTAAAGTTTTATTTTGAGCAAATTGAAGAGACTTTAATGAACTATTTACTGTGCAGTCATATATAAAAGGAAAAAAGTTAATGAGAGAATGTGTAACTGATTGATGTATAAGCATTTTCGCAGCAGAATTAATTTTATTTTTGAATTTATACAAAATACTAATTTCATACGAAATGTTGACTTTTAATAACTGAGCACATTCCTATAATTGAATACCTGAATAGTTCATCATATTTCATTCAATTATTGCAGTTTTATCAATACGAACCACTATATCTCCTTCGTTCCCTGATCGTTATGGTTTAAACCTAATAAATTTAGTTTTATTTGAATTTAAAGCAAGTCGATGACATCGTGAAAATTCGCTTATAACGGCCGCATCGTATTCAATTGAAGTCTGTAAAACTCGTTCATATTTATATCCGTAAAAAATACATATATCCAAAGCATATATATGTAGGGTTTTACAACAAGAAGTTTGTTTTTCAATTGTGGCAACACTAGGAACATGACAGTATTGACATTTAGTTTTTTAACATATTCGTAGTAGATGCATTGGCAATCTCGCACAAAAATCGCATTAAAATAATTTAAATCCGTTATGAAAATGGTGGTTTTGTTAAAGTTACATTTGGTAAAATTCATGATATTTTTGGACAACATAATCGTCTTTCTGCGACCGCTATTAGGAATTCGGTCGTTAAATTTGAGTCACCGGGCGCGATACAAAATGTGCGAACCGGGTCTTTCAACTGAAAATATCGCAGCCATAAGCCATTTTTCAATTCCCTAACGTTATCAACAATTGGGGTTAACCAAAATCACCACATGACGAATTTGCGTAAGGATTTGACTGTGAAGCTTTACAAGTTTTAACTGGTGGAGCAATTGAAGCCAATCCATCATTCACATCGCGGTAAATTCGCTCAATTCATTCAGGAACAACCGGCTGGTTAAAATAACTTTTTCAGATGACAACAAGCAAAATTGAAGCATTTGGGCTTCTGAAAATACTAGAGCGATTATTCAGAAGCCTTTGCATGCTCAACGTGTCACTGTATGGTGCACTATGTAATCAGGTGGCGTGATTAGGGTTTTTTTTCTTAAATAAGATTGAGGATGGAGTAACGGTAAACAGATCACGCTATCACGAGACGCTAACAACTCAATTTTGGTCTAATTTTAACGACATCATGTATATATACTCTCTTGTAATTTCAACAGGACGATGCCATATGTCACATAACTAATGAAACGATAAATTTATTGCAAACCAAATTTCCCGATCGCATTATTTCACGGCAATCAGCAATTAAGTGGCCAGCCAGATCGTGTGATTTAACACCACTGGATTATTCTTTGTGGGGCTACGTTAAGGACAGAGTCTATACGGAACCAAGCGAATCGATTTCAGCCTTAAAACTCAAAATCCGCGATGTGAATAATGAAATAGGACCGCCATTTTGCTAAACCATGATTAAAAACTTTGATGAAAGAATCAACAACTGTCAGCGTGGTCGTAGTGGACCTTTGCCAGATATAATTTTTCATTCATAATTGCCGATTTTTTCTCTTCGTAATACAATACAAATTTGACTAATCTTAATCTAATTTTTGGTTTTGTTTTAGAAAACAAACTTCTTGTTGAGAAACCCTTAATATGCGAGAATCACATGATAAAATATATAAGCTCCAACTGCTGGGCAAATGAATGGAATTCAAGTTGAAACGTCATTGAGTATAAAGATAAAAATAATAAAGCATCTTCTAGGCATTACGGTGGGCAAGTTGCCATCGTGTTTATTTTGTGTATATTGAGAGGGAATAAATCGTTTAATTTAAAGTATAAGGTGCTGTGATATTATTTCGCAATAAAAGAACTCAATATAAGAAAACGTTTATTAAAAGGAAAAAGCATAACGATATTTAGTTTTTCCAATTTTAAGGAATCCTTCCCAGATTTGTAACACTTTCGGTAAAACTTTCTTCATTTCTCGTAGTATTTACAAGATGCATTTATGTAACGCCTTGATTTTTTCAAAAGATGCGGTAGTTATTAACATAATTCTGAAAGAATATAAATATCTCATAATCATGCCAGCTATTTTTTTTGTAGACTTTTATGACATCTCCCTCCAGAGGTCCAGTGTGGAATTAAATGATTTAGGCCAGTATGTACAAATAATATTTAACAAAACACAAATGTGTGAAACTAAAAAAATTTGTCGTTCACATTTATTCCTTATTTAGGAGTCAGTTACAATTTTTTTCTAAAAATTTTCTTATGCTTTAAATGTTTCGTTATTTATCTACATTTTATTTATATCAAATTTAAAATAAAGCAACTCTTTTCACTCATTTGTTGGTTGGCCAAAGTTGCGGTGAGTTTTTTGCCACAAACTTCATTAACTGAAAAGTTATTATCTGCCACACTGTCGAAGTCAGTTAGATGCTTGAAGAAGTTGTCTACTTGTGTAACGGTTTTTCAAAGTGTGATCAACAGCATTATTATTGTTAACATCGCATAAACACATATACTCATATATTGGTACACATGCATTTATATCCTGTATCACTTAGTTGGTTGTATAAGTCTGGCCATAAGAGTTTATAATTTTTTTTTCTTTCATTGCACATTCATTTTGTTCACTTTTAGTTTTGGTGCATTGATTTATAAGATCCTTTTTTTGTTGCTTATGTTGGAAAATGTTATATATTGTTACAAGTTTAGGGCAAATTGTGTTTAGTAAAAATATAAACTCATGAAAAATTGTTAATAAAAAGCCACTTTTTATATTTTTAATTTTAAACCTTGGCCGTTTGTGGAGTTTTAATATTATTCGATATCATAACTAAATCCACATTTAAAGAATTATAACCGTTCTAGGGAAAAAATAATGTAAGAATAAATATGAACCGCCTTTCGCGGAATTAAAATTTAAAATTAATGTTATTGTGTTATTAAAGACTAACGGCTGTATGCATAAAAAACGCTTACTTGAGCTTTAAGGTACACGTTAGTTAACAAACACTTTAAGACTAACAGGCGTTTGTTAAAAAATGGTATTCAAAAACAGTACTTTAGCTAATGTATGCTTTAGTAAAATTAGTATTTTGATTCTAGCAATGCCACTATTTTCAGTTGTCACGTTGTCGTTAACGATGTATTAAAAATGAATATATTTATCCGGGTATTTAGATCCATAAAAAATGTTTTTATTGTTTTCAGCAAAATCAACATATTTTTTTTTTGTTTTTCTATTAATCTTTTTAACAAAAAGCAAAGAACCCAAAAAACGTTAATTTGCAAGACTTGCGAAGAACTTCCAAAGAATTTGTTCATATTAAAAATATAATTTTTTGGATAACGAGCTTTGTTTTGATTATATTTACATCAATAAAACTTTTGTTTAAAATAATTAATTATAATTATATTTTTGTAAAATTTTTATAGTTTTTTTAAACGATCTTTTTTTATTTATCTTTAATAAATATCTTTTTTTCTTTTAAACGATCTTTTTTATATATTTTTTTCTTCTCGATATTTCGCTTTCCTTTGGAAAGCTTCTTCAGGAAAAAATTTTTATTTTTGAAAACAAAATAAAAAATATGATAATAATTTTTTGTTTTCAAAAATAAAAATTTTTTTTCCAAAGGAAAGCGAAATATCGAGAAGAAAAAAATATTTAAAAAAGATCGTTTAAAAAAAAAAAGATATTTATTAAAGATTTTTGTAAAATATAAAATAAAGATGTAAAAATGTTTTATATTGAATAGCATGTTATATTTTAGTTTTTATTATTATTTGTGTACTACAATTTGTTTTAATAAACATTTTTAAAAATTTTTGGAATAACAAAGTATAATTGTCAATTGAGCCGTTTACATTGAAAGTGGCATAAGTCACAATTAACAGTTTCTTTTTTCATTTTTAATAAATTTGAAATGAATAAGTTAAGAAGTATTGAGATTTGTTTGAGAGGAGTGTTGATAATTAACGGTGTAACAAAAATGTTTATTTTGAAAGTGGCGTTAGTCGCTATACTCAGGAAATGAATTGCCGAGCTTAGTGTGAAAGAAATGGAAACATGTAATAAGTGTGTGTGTGAAGTATTGTTGTGATTATTTGACTTATTTTTATTAGTTCGAAAGAATAGTGCAGTTTACTGAACTATATTATAGTGATATCTAATATACTACACATAATTAGCATTATTTTGTTATTTTTTTATTCTTGGGAGGTTGCTTCGTGTTGTATAAAATATCTAAGAATGTCACAACTCAAAAGCATATTATTGCACATAGAGACTTATGTAAAGGACAAAATAGTAATAGTAGTAATAGCTCCCTGTCGAAAAAATCCTTCCCAGTACACAACATGGAGAAAAAAGATTTTATTTCAACTCAATCATTAGAAAAATCCATTTCAGAAAGAAAACTAAATGCAGACTAGTTTAAATGGCTAAAAATTAAAATATTATATAAACTAATTTAAAATAAAAAGATGACAATAACAAAGTAACTTATGCCACTTTTAAAATAAACGGCTCAGTTTATTGTAAACACAATTTGTTTTGTTTTTGAACTTTCAATAATAAAATTGAACTGTCAATTTATTGTAGGTTTGACGTAGGTTTTTCCTACTTTAAAGTTAACAAAGGTATTTTAAGGTAAAAGCGTTTTTTGAATACAACTTTAGGAAGTTGTGCTTAACGACGGCAGTTAAACCTACTTTAAGTTTTTATGCATATGGCTGTAAGAATATAACAGACATAATATTTCTACTGGGAAAAAACCTCCATAAAATCATATGGTTTAAAAGAGGAAATAAATTCTATATTTAATTATTTTTTGTATGCCAAGAAGTGCAAGCAAAATTAACAAACTGCTTTGAAGGAGCCTGGAAACAATTAGGATTGGGGCAATATAACCAAAAACATAAACTTTTATCACCATTTCAAGAAAATAGGCTGATTCATAAAATATTATTTTTTTCAAGAATAATTGAAAGTGTTTACAATAGGTTTAATATTTAGTAAGTTTTCTTACCGTTAACAAAAGCCTTAAATTATCATCATCTTGTATATATTTCCATAAAAAGCATCTGAATTTATAAATTATCGATAAAAAATAATATTGTTACGTTTATTCCTTTTAATTAACGTTTTGTAGTTCTTTTATTTCAAAATAATAACACAACACTTTGGAGTTTTAAATTAAACGATTTATTCACTTTTAATACACACAAAATAAACATGATGGCAACTTTACCATCTTTAATACCTATCTTTATTATTTTGCTGACTATACTAAAAGAAATTTTAACTTTAATTCCACTCATTTTCCTTGCAATTGGTGCTTACATAGCTATTTTAAGCGGTTCTCGCAATTACAACATAATTTTGTATTGTTTTCGTTATTATCATTTAATGTATGCGCCTGTTTGGCTGTGTGTGTGTTTTTTTGTTCTGCGGTAGTTGTTTTTGTTTTCTCTTGTTTAAGTTATTTCTTAATATTTATAACACGCATTTTGTTGTTTTCTGTTTCTTCTTAATTTGTGAAAATCACAATAGGTCATTTCGTTATTTTTTTACTGATAATTATTTTTCTTTAAAACTTAAAGAAATCATTTTAAAAACAACATTTTTTTTCGTCCGGACCAACACTCGGGAGATGAACCCTATTCAAGCAAGGCATTGTACCAGAACTAGGAAATTAGGTTATGGGGAGAGGGAAAGAGGGAGTAGTGTTTGTGGGCATTCGATTTGAATTTTCCTACGTTGAAAGTGACAGGAAAAACCTCTGAAGGGAGTTTATTCCACATAAGAACTGTTCTGCTAAAAAACGAATTCTCCCTGTAATGCATAGTGCGATTCACTGGCCAATCGATCACAAATGAATACGCTGTTAACGAAAAATAAGCCAATCGCAAAAACGTAAGAGTTTCGCTCTAGAGAATTAACAGAGTTGGATACTTTATCGCTCTCAATGACCCTCTTGGTCCTTTCCTGCACACGGTCGAGCAATTCCAAAATAGTCTTTGGAGCGCCGGCCCATACATGAGCGTTGTAAACTTTCCGGCAAATAAGAATTATTTGCAAATATACCAGCTAAAAGGTTAGCCTGATCGACCGGGTCAGCGAATATTTGATCATTCTTTAAAACGAAAAAAAAGAACTAGGTTTATCCATTACTAATTTAGCAAATGGCAAAAATTTTTACTACCCCCAGGAGTAGAATGAAACTTAGCACGTAGGCGCTCCTCATATAGATTTTTTCGTGCCTTAGTATATTGGCACACGAACATCTCGTCCTTTTGCTAGCGAATGAATATCTGCGTTTTTGTTTCTATGTCGATACCGATACTGTATGCTTCCTCTCTTGATCTGACTGCATTTTTGCACGTCTGATTAAACGAAGATTTCGATCTGGTTTTAATGGACATTTTTGTGGATGAAACAAAATTGTTTTTTAATTTAAACAAAATGATGTTTACAACCATTTCCGCTATGGCATCGATATTATTGTTCAAGAAAAATAGTTTCCAATTAAATTGCCTAACAAATTCGTTGAGCTCAGTCCAACGAGTCTTCTCATAAATATATTTCAAACGTGTGGCAGCTGGTTCTGAAATGTTGTGAAGCTTCGAATATGAAACGGAGGCGGAGATGGTACTGTGATCGGCGTAGTCCAGAGGTGCACAAGCACTAACTTAATATTTTTGGGGTTGTGAAGTTAGAAAAAGAACGAGTGCATTACTCTGTTACCCCTTAACACAAGGAATGTATGCTGACTTATTCACTAAATGCACAAGGTGATTGTGCGCGGCAAATAACTTAACATACTGGCCCTTGGTATGTGCATAGCCCGAATGGCGAAGCGAAGAACAGTTGTGGATATTGTCAACAACAATGTCACTGTTGAGAAACTTCGATATGGAGCTGGAAAGAAAATCGAAGCCAGCTAAGATTTTAGCCTTTCCCCCGTTTGGACTTCTATAGAGAAACCCGAAATGCAAGAAGTCTGACCTGATTCTGAATTTTATCCAGAGACAGCTAAATTCAGGATCATATATGCCCAGTGATTGCTGGCACTGGTACACAACTTCATTGCGTAATTAATGATAATTAAAAAGCATAAATAGGTGATACCCAGGTAAGTGCATAGCTTCTTGATCAGCATTTTCAGACACCTGAGTCTCACGTAGGGTTAAAATACAAGGCCAATGGAGACAAATTACAGCATAAACAAAAAAATTCGCCTTTAACCCACGTTTGTTGCAGAAGTCGATTCTGTCCATTCTACTATAGTGGAATAGAGAATTATGGCCTCCTCTGCAAGCAATTCAGCAAATTGTATGTCAATTCTCGGAAACCAAATAATATTTCCGAATATACCTTTCGAAATGGTTTGATTTCTTTTCTAAAGTTATTTGTTTTTTATATCTATTTCTCGCACGTAATCTCGCTTAATTTCGACTTTTGAGTCTTTGTTCTTGAAACAGACTTTTTTTTCGCAATCAATTTTTCAGGATTGCCCATTTTTTTACTGTTTTTTTTTCGACGCTCATCTAAGTGTCAAGAATTTGAGAGAAAAATGCTCTGATTGCGAAAAGTTCAATTTTTTTGTTACACTTTAATTGGGGTTTGGCAACTTTAACATTTTAATTTTTATTTCTTTCTCCTTCCTTCCTAAGATGGAGCCTCTAGTAGAGATAACTTGCGCTGCATCTATATCATAAAACACCATGAGAATGTATAAATCAAATACCCTCTGATCGCCTAAAAGGGATGCAAAATGTGTGTTCGAATTCAGACTATTTTCGAGCGTATTTTAATTCTTTTTATACCCTCTGTAAAATTGTTGTATAGTACTTGGACACGTTCTAAGGTGACAATGACGTGCTTTTGTTGATGTCTCTTTTGATGCTTACTTGTATCAATGCTGTTGAGTATCCTGTAGATACGACGATACGGCTGTACGAATATCATGTAAGTAAAAAGATTTTTGTATGCAATAAATGTGTGTGTATTGTCCTACTGATTAAGTAATCTTGTTGTTGGTATTTTCAACTATTGTTTTCTGTTGTCTACAAAAAAATCTTGTTGTATTCTATGCGAGTGTTTGGAAAAACTGTAAATGAAATCAAGCGTATCTATTCTTGTAAAAGCATTGAACCCCAACAAAATATATACTTTTAATTAAAAACTACATACACACATACATACGCACATAATAAAACCATGTGTACTCATTTGATTTAAGCAAAAATCCCTGTAATTTTATAAAGAATTTTTTCTTTTATAAAATATTGTAAAACTAAATGTTCATTATTTCTCGATGGAAACACTGAGATTTATTTTTAGGTTTGTGCTTTTAAATTTATCCACTGGTTGTCGTTATTTAATATTTTATTTTTTATATTCATGTCAACTGAGTTTCCATAAAGTCTGCTCAAGCGTATTAACAAAAGGGTTGAATGTAGTTGAAGTATTTAAATATAAAAGTTAAATAAAGTTAAACAAAAGTACTCTGACGGCTATTGTACGAGTACATATGTGTACTCGTAAATATGAACCGAGAAATTGGTTTTTAAGATGGTCATTTTTGTATAGAATGGACTTGTCACTTTAGTATGTCATTTTAATTCATTAATACTAGTCACATCTGAAAATCCAAAATTTAGATTAATCATTTATTATACAATTTTTTTTTTCGTAAAAATTCGAAATTTTAAATTTTATCTAAGAAAAATGTGATTGAATTGCTTGAAAATTGAAAATACATTAAAAGGTAACATCCACAAAACCTGTAGAGACGACGCACAGTACACAAATACACAAGTATTCGAATATTGCCATCGTAAAAGGTAAAATCTTTTTCCTTCCACTCTATTTAACTGTATAATTTTCTGCTTTTTTCGGAGCAGCACTCAAGGGATGATCCCTACTCATGCAGTGCATTGAGTTAGAACCAGGAATTAGGTTATGAGGAGGAGGAGAGAGGGAGTGGACTTTCGTACATTGAAAGTGACTGGATATACCTCTGGATGGAGTTTATTCCACGTTCGGATAATTTAGCTAAAAAACGAATTTTCCCTATAATGCTTAGTGCGATTCCTCGGCCAATAAAACAAAAATGGATGTTCTCTTAACGAAAAGCGAATTATTAACCGCCAAAAAAATGCGAGTAACGGGAGGTAATAAGTTTCCTAATTTCATTACAGCACCTACCATTGTAGTAACGATAAAACAGTAAAATAGAACCCACATTGCATCGATACTCCAGAGAGTCAATAGAGGCCCTCGATTGTACGCGGTCGAGCAACTCCAAAATATAATTTAGGTCGCTGGTCCATACATAAGAGTTTTACTCCATTTTTGAATGGATATAGTTGTTATAAATAATGCGAAGATGGAGTGAAATGTCTTTTACACCATTTTAGAAATGATGTAGAAAAATGTGATTGGTCCATTTAACATCACACTATATTCATGTCAAGAATATCAAGAGCTTTCGATTCCTTAATACCTATATCAACCATAGTGACAGATACAGCATCAATTCTAAGCACACATCTATGAGTCTAGCGAACATTAAAATCAACGTTATTCACACCACTCCATTTGGACTGATCATTAAAAGATCGAAATTCATATTTTCATATTTTGTTTTTTGGAGCCAATCTCTACTATTTATGAAGCAATACGAATGAAAAATGGTGTTTTCATCTGCGAAAGAGTGTATAGGGTTGAATGTTTGAAAAAGAAGGTCAATTAGAAAAATAGAAAATAGGGTAGGAGAAAGAAAGGTGCCTTGGTGTAGTATCCGTGAATTAATCTTGAACTCTTTTAATGAAATCCCATCTATAACAATTCGTATAGTACGATTCCAGAGAAAACTCGATATAAATCTTGAGAAATTATCATCGACACCAAAAGCAACAAGTATTGACACAAATGCGACACTCTAAAGTAGCCTTTCCCCGAAATGTTGTATGGAGTTGCACCATTGTTCTGACAAGGAAGCCAACAAGTCTCGCGCAGAGCGCGTCCTACGAAAACCATACTGTCGGTCACTAACTAAGACTCAAGGTACGTAACAAGATGATAGTGTGATTCGTTTTACATCCGCACCTGGCTATGTAGCCTTAATCAGATGGTGGACAAACCACAATTCTATAATTTGGAACGTCATACATGCGTCCTAGGAAGCCGAAGACATAATTCTAAGCAACAGAACCATCTAGTTGCAACTTTAATGATTCCAGGGTAGGGCTGCAAACCATCACACCTTGCTAAAGAGTTGAAGACTTTCCAACTCCTGTCCAGAACACATGTCTAGCATGCTCACTGGACTGGATCATTCACTTTGCGTGTCTTTATCAGTGAGATGATCCTGGCCACCATAATAACCATTATACTGTTATGAGGCCGCGAAACCACAACCACCACGATACTCCCATTAAAGGCCAACCTCAATAATCAGTCAGAGAGCTATTAAATGTCTAAAGAGACAAATAATGAACTCTGCGGCTTAGTGATTCCCGTGGAAATAAAGTGGAGTTTCCAGTTGACTCCCTGCCTGTCTTCAGGGGACTGGGCTCCCTTTGTCCCCAGTTGTACTGTGTCTAGATAGTGGAATTCTATTAAGACCATATTTATGTGCCCCCGGGGGGAACGTAACAAGATGAGTGTGATTTGTTTTACATCCGCGCCTGACTATGTAGTCTTAATCAGATGGTGGACAAACCACTTTGTATAATTTGGAACGTTATACATACGTCCTAGACAGCCGAAGGCATAATTCTAAGCAACAGAACCACCTAAATGCAACTTGAATAATTCCAGGGCAGGTCTGCAAACTATCACACCTTGCTAAAGAGTTGGAGACTTTCTAACTCCTGTCCAGAACACATGTCAAGCATGCTCACTGGACTGGAAAATTCACTTTGCGTGTCATTATCAGTGAGATGATCCTGGCCACCATAATAACCATTATACTGTTATGAGGCCGCAAAACCACAACCACCACGATGCTCCCATATAGGGGCCAACCTCAATGATCAGCCAGAGAACTATTATAAGTCTAAAGAGACAAATAATGAACTCTGCGAGCTCGCTGATCCCCGTGGAAATAAAGTGGAGTTTCCAGTTGACCACCTGCCTGTCTTTAGGGGACTGGGCTCCCTTTATACCCCAGTTGCACTGAGTCTAGATAGTGGAATATTCTATAAAGACCATATTTATATGCCCCTGGGGCGTAACAAGATAAAAGTTAATTATACTTTCCAGCATTACATTAGCAATCTTCTAACACTTTGGAAATTCACTGGCATGATACAAGCTGCTAACGGACCCGCCGCCACACGCTGGGGATTTTTGTATGGAGGTGAGGAAAAAAATATATTTGTCAAAAAATGTGGTGATTTCATCACAAATTGAGTTTTATTTATATAGTAATACACAAAAGTAATGAAAATAAAGAAAGTTAGAGAAATGTAGATCGTTGCCTGCAATGTAAGAAGCCATAACTAACAAAAAAATTTAAATGATTTTTTTTAAATTTTAATTTATTATTCTAAAAGAGCCTGAACTTTGTTACTTATAACACTACGCCTTTTCTGGCTAAATGAAGGCGTCAAATGGAAATCATGGGATCTGATGTTACCATCATTCGGTGCATAATATCTTCGTTCGTGGCAATTCGACGGCATTTTCGGGAGTGCCTAAGGCGATATTTTTTATAGTCTTTGTTACGACTTTCCTGAGCCTCTTCGGATAGTAAACCTACAGGAAAAATATACTTTTCAATTATATCTTTACCATGAATCAAAATTTTGTGAAGTGTAGTTGACATATTGTACCAATCGTACAGTGCAACAAACTCTTTTGCCGTCTCCAAACAAAAATCACCAAATTTTTTTGATCTACTACTTCGGTGATTGTTAAAGCTTCGAGAATTATTGAAACCTTTTGATTGTGTTTTCATCTAGACCCGTGATTTCGGAAAACAAAGCGGGATTAGCAAAGAATCTTCGTGACGTATTTCCTGAATTTGTCGTACCAGAGCCTTACTTAACAGGTTGATAACCTGTATTTAAATTTTCTCTCTAAGTTTACGCTTTTTCAAACATTTTTGGGCTTTTTTTGAGTGGACTGTCCCATGTTTAAATTCAGTATTATAAGCCACATGCAAAAGATACTCCATCAGCTTAATACGCGCACGAAGTGGTAACATACCAAATTGCTTGTTCATTTACGGGAATTCATCTTGGATGTTGTGGCTCCACAAATGAGACAAGAAGATGCAGCTGGTGTTTCTGTTAGTGATTGTGCTGTCTTGCCGTCAATCATTGTAAAATATAATTCATGTTTTTTTTACGATTAAAGTAAGTTACGATTATTTACTGTTAACTCAAATTCTTTTAGTTGAGATATCTCCTCATCGACTCTTCTATTTTCTTCTCGTATAACTTGAGGTGTCTCTTTAACGTATGCAAACTGTAGTGTTCTACAATACTGTGTGGAAGAAGATTTATTGTTGTTCCATACTAATTTATTTACGTCATCACTTAGTAATAATTTTAGTGGTACAGCTGATGTCATATATAAAAGAGAGTCAGAGCAAATTTTTTAAATTCGTATCTTTACTTAATTGTGAATAAAAGGGAAATGCGTTCATCGATTTTGATGATTTATGTCTCATTCATGTTCATAGGTTATATGACTTTACGTGAAAATAATAGGACTTGACACTTTTTTACCGTTTTGGATTTTTTATGAATTAAAAAGAAATAATTTTTTAGGTAAAAAATATTTATTTTTCTTCATACATTTATTTATAACTGCGAAACTGTGGCTTATGTAGCGAAACGTTATATTAACAGATAAAAGTAAGTTAAGTAAAACCCGACTAAGGGTTATTGAGTTATGTTAAACAAAAGAGCCTTATCAGAATTGAGTCGCGAAACAATCAGCTGAAAAATGTTGTATTGTGTAATGCAACAAATTGAAAGGTGACAGCTGTTGGCACTTAAAAATGATTAAAAAAAATGTAAAACCACATATGAGACAATGTATTAGTAGTGATTTTAAACTGTGGAAAAGTATAGCTAAAATTGCAGGTCCAAATGTTTGGAGAAAAAAAGGGATTTTTGTTATATGTTCATAAAAAAAAAAACAAACAAAAAAACTTATACTGAAATATCCGACTTTAAACAAAAAATAAAAATAAATAGAAAAACGTTCCAGACCAGTGCTGGCATCCCATTCGGCTGATGTTGAGATCTTTTTATAAAAAAAGCTTGCAAATTTTTGCTAAAGTGTACCAAACTGACACGAGTATAATTTATTGCAAATTTTTTTAATGGTAGATAGCCAAAATTTGGCAAATCAAAACAGTAATTTTATATTCTAAAGGGCCTGCCAAATAACTTTTTTTTGTTTTAAATTATGCTATAGACAAAACTACTGAATATTTTCTCAAATTTCTTTTTTTTTAATCTTAATCTTAATCTTTTAAACAGTCCTTTAAATTATAACGATTTATTTTTTTTCTCGATATTTCGCTTTCCTTTGGAAAGCTTCTTCAGGAAATTATTTTTTATATTTCCTGAAGAAGCTTTCCAAAGGAAAGCGAAATATCGAGAAAAAAAAATAAATCATTACAATTTAAAGGACCGTTTAAAAGATTAAGATTTAATAGAAAAAAGGTTGAATAAAACTGAAAATAATTTCTTTTTTTATTTGAAAGTACAATCCTTCCGGTTAATAATGGAAAATAATTTCATTCAAATGGCTGCCTCGGCTGACCATGCAGTAGCCTACACGATCGGTCCAATTTTTAAGCACGATGTCAGATCGTAGCTCCGAGGTGACCAAACGACATCAGCTCTGCGGCTGATAATGCGATCTTTAAAAATAGAGGGCAAAACATCGAGTGTAGCTTCGGCTGTGTGGCACGTAGCGCCGTTCTGTAAAAAAACCAAATGTTGCCAATATCCTCCTCTTCAATTTTTGTGAACAAAAATTCGTTCAACATGTCCCGCACCAAACAGTGACTCGTTTTGGGTGCGTCGGCTTTTCAATGTATGCGTACGGATTTTCTATGCCCCAAATGTGACAATTTGCTTGTTTACAAGATCAAAATGAGCTTCATCTGAAAAGATGATTTTTTTTTGCAAAATCGGCATCTCTTGTAAGTCGATCGCAAGTCCACTTAGCGAAGCGAAAACGCATTGGATGGTCACTTGTCTTCAACTCCTGAATCAATTGGACTTTGTATTTCATCATACCAAGGTCTTTATACAAAATTCGTCTCAATGATGTCTCTGAAATGTTTAATTGTCGAGAACGACGGTGAATTGATGTTGATGGCGCTTCACGCACACTTTCTGCCACAGCAGCAATATTCTCGGGTGTACGCACTGTTTTTGGCTTTTCACGCTTTGGTTTATTGATGAGGATGCCAGTTTCTTTCACTTTTTTCACAAAATAATGAATATAAGGCGCTGACGGTGTTTCTCTTCTTCCAAAACCCGTACGCAAATTTTACAATGATTTTCAAAGTAATATCGCAATATGTTTCAGCGTTGTTCAAGCGTATACAAAACCAATTATTTAGATACCTAATAGAATTTACTTGTATTTAAATTTAATTTAATTGTTTTACTTATTTTTACTCCTTTTAATAAACAACACATCAACTCTGTTAATTGACAAGCAAAATAGTTTAAAACTTTAAAGGGAAAGAATATCACTTACTAACTAAAACATTTTCATTTACTGGCATATTTTTAATTGAATTTTATTGCATTAACAACCAGTTACGTAGATCAACTCGTAAGGAAGGGAAATGTAAAATATGTATGTTTAAATATATACATGTGTATCAAACGGTATTGCTAATCAATTCGATTTAGATAAAATCGACTGATGAACTATATGAACAGTAGCGAGATGATTATATGAATTGGCTTTTTGCACAGCAATATATTTAAATTTATTAATAATAAATATTTTATTATTAAAATATGAGAATATCATAAAACGTTTGTGAATTAAGGAAATTAAAGGACGAAGGCCACTGTAGCCAGTTCCTATAATTATTATTATTAATTTGTAAATTTATTTACTGTTAATAAATAAATAAATAAATAAAACTTAGATTAACTTAACAACTGTGGCGACCCGGCTAAGGTGGCAGCCGGCAAGAATTACAAGTTGATCAAGTTAGCAATGCAATATAAATTAAAATAAAAAAAATGTTCTTTTAGTTTTTTCTGAGGCAATCGTTATAATTTGATGTTGTAAAATAATAAAATAAAATTGTTAAAATAAATAATTAAATTGAATTAATTTGTTTGTTTGGAAGAGTTCATAGGCTATTACAACCACGATTCCAAATAAGACATTTTTTATTTGCATTGCATCTGCACGTTGCGCTTTTGTAATGAAACTTCGACACTTTTAACTTCTCTGCAATTTCCGCGCAATTGCTATCATCATATCTCTGTAGTTGTTGGCAGTTTGTGCTGTCAAACAATCTTCAATCTTTGGCGTTACATTTATCTACAGAAGTGCCTTGAGCATCAATACCTGGGCCAACCCCTTTTTCTGTTTATGCTAATAATTTTGCACTGGAAGATCTATATGTACGCAGATGATTCCAGCTGTATTTAAACACTTCAATGATCTCCTATGCTAAAAATATTTCAAGACTTAATGAGGATCTGAATAAAATTTATTGTTGCGAAACTGCATATGAATTTTCTTTAAATAATCATAAGTCAAATTCTTATTGTATCGGGTTTTTCAACAAGAAGTTTGTTTGTTTATTTTTTGTTTGTGGCGTTATCAACAACATGATAGTTTTAACATTTAGTTTCTGACGTATTCATAGTAGATGCATTGGCAATTGTCACAATGAATTCAATTTCGCACAAAAATAATTTGAAAATGGTGGTTCTACATTTTGTAAAATTCTTATTTTTCGGACAACGTAATCGCCCTTCTGAAGCTGCTATTAAAAATACGATCGCTAAATTTGAGTCAACAGGCTTTATACAAAATGTACGTCGCACAGTAACTCAGAATCAATTTTCATTGGTCAAAACCTATATTTTTTCTTGACATGGATTCTTAAAATTTTCATGCCATCAGAAAGGAAACAGATCAGAACTTAGGTAGCCAACAAATTTTGGCAAAATATTCACAGTAGTAGGCGTGGCATGCTGCTAAAAGCAAAGAATTTAAGTTAATTTAGAAATAAAAAAAAATTTTAATATTTGATCTCATATTAATTACGATTTCTTAAAAATTGTTATTGATAATGGGCTGCGGTTTTTTTTTGTTATGTTGGGTGGACTGTTGTTTTTCACAACTGGTATTTGAGCACCCTGTATAATTTGAAACCACCATATATTCGTAAACTTTAAAGTTTAATAGTGTATAACTTTTAAAGGACAAACAAGCACAAAAAATCGAAACCACCCAAGGAAAGGCCAAAGTGTTTTCTTTAAGCCTATATATACTTTTGCAACCGCCCGGACCCACCCGTAGAACACTTTTTTTATTTTAATGAAAATACTCAAAATTTTTACAAACAAAATTCTGTCAAAATTGCTAATAAATTTACTTTAGAAACTATTCACTGCCATAAATACAAATTTCAGATAGCAAAACGTAGGGAGAAAGAGAGGAAAGTTATTAGTGGTATAAATATTTCTTCAAATGGTTGAAAAACTTCCTAGAATTTTTCATGCTTTTTTGCACAGATGTTTCAATTACCTGCTAAAAATTCTAGGAAAAAATGTTTAAAATTTATTTCAGTAAAGTACAGAATGATAATGTACGGTTTATTTTTGAAGCCTGATATAAGGAAAATAATCTGGAAATAAATTTTAATTTCGTACAAGTATTCGAATTAAAAAGGTTGATAAATTTTTGGAATTTTATTTTATAACTCTTCAACAAATACATTATTTTCAGCTTAATTAAAATATGGCGACTTTTAGGTATAAAGAATTGACCGAAGAATATTTAAAAAACAAAAATAAAGACAATGTTCTAAGCCATAATCAAAGAAAATTGAACATAAATGCTATCAACATTGAAACACAATAAAAATAAAAAATCTGATTTCGTCAAAATTTTGAATAAACGCTGCAAGGAAGTTGACTTTAGTAAAAGTAAATTTTACAAGCGCTTTCCGAATTGGTTACAAGGTGAACTTCGTCTCCAGCTGATTTCAGAAACCACATATGAGGAGTGGTGGAAGACCACAAAAATACGTGGATAACTGTAGCGATAGATCTAAGAGACGAAAACTGAAGAAATCGGATGTGAAAACATTAAAGATAGTTTTCTTCACAAACTGCGATCACAAAAACAATTAGCAAAAGTGGAGGTCTTTAAAAGCATTCCAACACCAAACGAGGAAAAACAGTTCACAAATGAGGAAGCGCTTTCATTATTTCTGGATTTAAAGTTAACAAAACAGCAGTATACTCAACTCATATCACCACATAACTGCAGCTAAAAAGGGGTGTTATCCTCCAAAGGAATCTATCAAAATCACACCAATTTTGGCACAGTTAAAACTGCAAGCTCTACTTGATCATACAGCCGAAAGGTTGCTACAATCACTTAAAGGAAGTGAGTTGAAAAAACATGGAAACTACAATTTAAATCTTTTTTCTAAATGGGGATGCGATGGATCTTTTGGACAAAAACAATACAAACAATTTTTATTTGAAGATATTTCTAACACAGATATGTTCATGCTGTCATTTCTGCCATTGCGATTAAGAAAGAACTTAGAAGACTCGGAACCTTCGTCCAGCACAATGCAAACAAATTATATTTGGAAAAACTATACTCCATCGTCTACGAAATACTGCAGACTAATAAACTTTGAGAATAAAAAAGAAACTCGTGATATCATTAAGAATGAAGTTAGTAACATTAGAGATCAAATTTCAACACTAAAGCCATTAGAGTTAGAGATAGATGAACAGATTATTAAATTGAATTACCAATTAATACCTTCAATGATAGACGGAAAAACTGCCCAGGTTTTGACTGATACAAAAGCTTCATCCAGCTGTATTACATGTAAAGCCGGTTAAACCAAGAACCGACAAAGTCAGTAGATAGTATGATGCATTTGAATTTAGATTAAGGGATAAAGTGTATGGAACACGTACTCAAAATTAGCTATGATTTGGACCTCGGATCTTTAGGATCAGTAAGTAATAATGACACCAACAAAGAGAAAAGAAAATTGCAAAAGAAACAAGTTCAACGTGCATATCTCAAATATGGGTTAATTATAGATCAACCAAAACAAGGATCAGGCAATACAAACGATGGCAATACCGCAAGAAGATTCTTTTTGGATTCCGAAACTACATCTGGTGTAACAGGTGTTGATATAGATGTTATTTCAAGATTTAAAACAATTACTGAAGTACTGGCGTGCAATGAACAAATTAATGCTAGAAAATTTGGTGATTATGCCAAGGAAACCGTTGCTTTATATACATTCAAACAGTGCAAAAAGTTCTTTACCCCGGAGAATATGTCATTAAGCTTTATTTATTACCAATTGGAGATTTATCAGAGGAAGCCAGGAAAAAAGAAATAAGGATTTTACATTTTACAGAGAACATAGTATCAGAAAAATGCCACGAAGTTCTACAAATGAAGATTTATTTCATATATTATTGACAACGTCAGATCCCTTCATCTCTAGCACTCGAAGTCAATGGAAAGTGAATCATTCAGACCTACAGGCTGAAGCTAAGGCATTGCTACAGGACACTAGTAATACAGAGCAGAATATAAAATATTTACAGGAAATATTCCAGCAAAATGAATAATAATAATTATGATTCGTATTTAATATTTGAATGAAATAAAGTATAAGTTAATTTTATTCCTTTTTTTGTTCAGTAAAACACATCATTAATAAATTCAAAATCAATTATTATTTATTATTATTATATTTTTATATTATTATATTTTTATATTATTATATTTTTATTTACACTTTTTTTGCTTTCCTTTTATTATAGAGGATTGCTTTCTTAAAATTATATTTTTCTCTAACAAGAACCACCGTAGCAGACAGCCAATAAACGAATGATATTACAAAACAAAAATGATATTTTACATGCTGCCTTAACTACCCTCCCTCTTTAAAACCAGTCGTCCACGACTGTTAGATTTAGAAAAAAAAATACATTATAATTCTTAAAATATTCAATTACATCAAGTCAATTTCTTTACAATTATTTAATTTGAATTTGAAATTCATTGCAAATTATCCTTATGAACAGGACGATTATCTATAAGAACATAACTTTCCATATCCTTCTGAACTATTTTTTCTATAAAACGTTTACTAAATTTATTTCCTATTCTCCTGTTAGTTTTTACAAATACTTTGTCTCCCGGGGAGAAGTTTTTCGTAACTCTGTTTGCGTTATGATAAGTCAAGTCCTTGTCTTGAGCTGCGACCAGTTTTTTCCTCAGTAAAAGTTTTAGTTTTTCCGAAACGCAGTGAATAACATCACTTGGTCTAAGTCCAGTTATTGAATGTATTGTTCTATTATACTTATAAGTGGCAATAAGTATCAATTCTTTCGTGTCTACATACTTTTCTTCTGCTTTTAAACACCTTGCAATCTCAGCCAAAGTACTATGGAAACGTTCGACTTGGCCGTTACTTGTGCTATGTGCGGGTGGAACTGTAAAAATTTCGACGCAAAACTGGTTTCTGAGAACAGGTTTTTATCGTTTCTGAATTAAAAGCTTTCTCATTATCACATACCACAGTTTTAGCCTCAGGAAAAAAATTCATTACTGATAATAAGGGAATTTTGATATCTACAATTGATCGAGATAATATAGGGAAAACGAGAGCAAACTTGCTGAATTTGTCCACACACGTAATAAAGTGCATTTTATCAGTAGAAAAAATATCTAGATGTAAAATTTCGCCTGGATTTTCCGGGATAGGAGATTTTCCGATTCGGATTTTTTTGGGATGCCTGACATACTTCGCTTCTTTGCATATTTTGCACGTTGAAGCTATTTCCCCTAATTTACTGCGCATACCTGGAAAATAATACTCTCTAAGGATTTGATTACGATTTTCGCGAACATTTCATACCTATTTCTAGAAAAAAATCTTTGTTCTACTGGCCCATTATTAAACTCAACTTGTCGAACTTGTTGATAATGTGGTGAATTATAAGTAAAGCATTGGGTAAAATCATTTGAAAATTTCGTTGCAAAATTATATCTCGCCTGGTTTGTCTTAAGTTCCTGTGCGAGAGCAAGAGCGGAAGGCATGTCAGGAGGCCTACAAGAAAATAAAACATCTGACAGCGGGCGTCGCAATCCAGAAATAAAGACCCGTAATGCGTTTTCCCTATATTTCTGACTAAGTGCTTCAATTAATGCTGGGTTGCTTTCGTTTGACATTATCACTTTGTTTAAAATCAATGCTAATTTTTTCTCGACTGCATCGTAAAAATCAATAATTCCATTGGAACCTTGCCTTAAAGTCGACATTTCTTGCTCGAGGGTAAATATAGATCTTTTATCCCCAAAGGAAAAATCTAACCTAGATAAAATAGCTTTGAAATTCAACACTGTATTGTACGAACTGAGTATTGTATCAGCGGCTCCCACAGCCTTATTCCTTATTATTCCTACAGCCTGATAATATGTGGAGCTACCCTCATAAGGTTCATACAGTTTGTGGGCAGTTATTGCGGCCTGACGCCAGGACATATACTTGCTTGCATCTCCACTAAATTCCGGAATAGACTTCACTATATCTAGAGATTCGCTGCACCTCACTCCTACTCTTACAGTTATAGCCTTATATTCCTCAACTTGAATTGGATTTTCTAATACGGATAATCTCCTAGTCAGATCATCAATTTTGCTCTGAAAACTTTCACGTGCTGTTGCAGTTGCTTGACTTAAAGCAGTATTCAGCAAGGCTTGCACGGTAGCAGCGTCCATATTTCTAGAATTTGAGGAAGTATCTTCTGAGTAAATTCTAAAGTTCTGTATGTCCGATATTAAACTGTCAATGTTCATAAGGATATAAAATTTTCTGTTATTTTTTTATGAACTTATCAGTAAACTTACTTCTAATTATAATGAGGAAGATTTGCTTAATTCTAATTTTTTCTTATAACTTCGTTTAGACTTGAAAGTAACTAATCAAAAAACAAAACAATTAGTTTGATAGTTAGAGATAGATGATTAGTTATGTTTCACAATTACCAAAAAAAATTTTATAAATTTTTAAGGATTTCTACATTGAGAACAAAAAATCCTTAAAAAGGATTTGTATTAAATTATTAATTATTTATTTAGAAAAAACATTTATTGGTTTGAAATTATATTATTAAAAAATAATACATTAAATTAAATAATTACTTATCTTTAACAGTTTAAAATTTTTTTGTTAACTATCACTATTTAGTTAATTCTTAAATTACTCTGCATTCAGCTATTTCTCTTTAAAATTGCGGCTTCTCACGAATTCCAATTTTCGATTGAATTATTTCCATATAAATTTTTTTGTTCGATTTCTTTACTATTACCGTAACTTGTTGGAATTATTTTCTTTAAATTTGTTTTGATTTTATTTTCGTTGGAAGTCTTTTTATTGAATTAATATTGAGGAATTTGAGTACCGTTTTCTATTTTTTTTTTGTTTTTATAAATGCTGTTGATTTGATTTTATTAATGTTTTTTGTAAATGTTAACGGGAATAAGTTTTAATCAAATTTTTATAAATTTTACATTATTTCATCACATCTATAAACTTTATAGCTTTTTGTCTTTAAAAAGAATTTATTTTATTTATATTTAGCGAAGTTGATGTCTTTAGCGTTTCTCAACTTGTATCGGTCTTTAATTTTGTAGTCTCAAAAAATGTTTCAATTGTTTTAAAGTCTATAAGATTTTTTAATATTTTAAATTTTAAAACTGATTTTAAGTATTTACAAAAATTGTCATGGTTTTTGTAGCACACATCATATCTTGCTTAGCTGGCTTCTGTTAATGGTTTTGTTAATATGCTGCTATTATTACCTATGGGTTTTGCATTGATGTCGTGATTTTTTACAACGGTTTTTTTGTTTTTGTTTTTCTTGTTTTTAAACACGAGGTTTGTTATAGCATTATAATTTTATGGACTCCAAGGCTTTGGATTAATTTCGATATGTTTAAAATTCGATTCAATTTTAAAATAGTTTTTATTAATTTAAATTTTATTAGGCTTTCACTCATTTTTAATTGTTTAAATAATTTTTTTCTAAATCTCCTTTAGCCTCAGTAGCCCCACGTTGGGCGCCAGTTAATTTTATTCCTTTTTTTGTTCAGTAAAACACATCATTAATAAATTCAAAATCAATTATTATTTATTATTATTATATTATTATATTTTTATATTATTATATTTTTATTTACACTTTTTTGCTTTCCTTTTATTATAGAGGATTGCTTTCTTAAAATTATATTTTTCTCTAACAAGAACCACCGTAGCAGACAGCCAATAAACGAATGATATTACAAAACAAAAATGATATTTTACATGCTGCCTTAACTTATACAAATATTAATATTAAATATTTATTTATTTATTTACAATCTATTTATGACTATAAATAAATATATAATTATAAATAAATATATAATTAAAGAAAAATTAAGTTACTTTTTTATTTTAAAGTTGACCAAAAACTAGCAAATATGTATGCATTGTTAAGCATAATTTTAAGTGTAGCGCGCTGTACCGACCTTAATAAAACCTAAACTCGATGAAAGCTTAAGATGTTATCTATTGACTAAAAAAAGAATTTCTAAAAAATCTTTGTTAATTAAAAGTTACAGAGTTTTGGCCAATGAAATACGGTTCTAAGCCACTGTGCGTCGTTCAACTAAAAGCATTGCAGCTGTGACCCACAGTGTTGAAGAAGATCCCAATATGTCAATTCCTCGACGTTCTCAACAACTGGGGTTATCCACAACCACCATAACATGGCGCAGGAATTAAAGCCAATCGACCATTCACATCGCCGTAGATTCGGTCAGTTCATTTAGGAACAACCGGCTGGTTTTTCTGAAAAAATCATTTTTTCAGACGAAGCCCATTTTCACTTGTCAGAGTATCTCAACAAGCAAAATTGTTGCATTTGGGCTTCTGAAAATCCCAGAGCGATTATTGAGAAATTGCTGTATGCTCTGAGTCACTATATCGTGGGGTAAGTGGTATAAAAGCATGATTGGGCCTGATTTTCAAAGAGGCTGGAAATGCTGTCAATGGATCATACTATCGCGAGATGATAACAACTCAATTTTAGACTATTATTGATGACGTCAATATCGCTGACATATGGTTTCAACAGGACGGTGGCACATGTGACACAGCCAATGAAATGATCAATTTATTGCGAACCAAATTTCCCGATCGCATAATTTCACGACAATAAGCAGTTAAGTGGCCAGCCAGATCATGTGATTTAACGCAACACCATACGCAGCCAAATGAAATGATTTCACCCTTAAAACTCAAAATCCGTGATGTGATTAACGAAATTAAGAACGCTATTTTGTAACAAATGATAAAAATGATAAAAAATGATGAAGGAGTCGACATTCTTCACCGTGGTCGTGGTCATTCATAATTGCCGAACTTTTCTCTTCGTAATACAATAGAAATTTTGTCTTTTATTTTGTTTTAGAAAATAAACTTCTTGTTGAAAAACCCTTTGTATTTTATTTTGACACATTTGAAAATATTGTTTTTAATGGCAAAGAAAACTATGCTTATTTGTAGAAAGAAGCTCTATGCTGCTAAGTTAGCAAACGAATGCCCTTTTGTTATATATAAAAAATATCTGAAAATCTTTAAATATAATTTTTCGTAGTTATCCAGTGGATTATTATTTTTTATGTAGTTGTAAAAGTTTTATTAAATTTTAAAAACAAAAGTATATTTTATAAATGAAGTCGTTAATCTTTGAGAAAATTCATCTGAAGCTTAAAATTTACTTGTCGCAATAAGTTTAATATCTTGATTATCGTCTTTTTAATTTTTTGAGTTTTATATCTGTTGTTTTGTCGAAATTTTTTATGGTTTATAAACTTTTCCTTTGAGAAACGTAAATGAATGTTCAAGTAAAAACAAAAAAATTAAAAAAAAAAAATACGAACACAAATTCAGAGGATAGAATTTTTATGCTTCAGTTTCTTCATAACAGAAATATATAAAAATTTAAAATAAAGCAATACACCACAAGTGTTTAAATACGATGAAGATACAAAGATACATTTCATATTTGCCTGGCAAAAATTACTGTTGTTCACAGGATAAAAATAAAATTGACACCAAATGTTTTCATAAAGTTACTTTTAGATAAAAAATATAAGCTCATACTTACAAATAGAAGGATAGCCAGAACAGATCTATTATATCATTTTGTGTTATGCAGACAACCATTGTAGTATAACATACTATACAATAGTATGGGGTTTTCAACAAGAAGTTTGTTTTTGAATTGTGGCAACACCAACAACATGATAGTTTTGACATTTAATTTTTTGACGTACTCGTAAAATATAATGAATTCAATTTCGCACGAGAATCGCATTAAAATAATTAAAATCCACTATGAAAATAGTGCTTCGGTTAAAGTTAGATTTCGTAAAATTCGTGATATTTTCGGACAACATAATTGTCTTTCTGAGACCGCTATTTAGAATGTACTTCAAACAGTGTTGGACCGGGTCGTTTAACTGAAAATATCGCCGCCGTTAGCCGCAGTGTCGAAGCATATCCAAATTTTTCAATTCCTCGATGTTCCTAAAAATTTGACTTTGCAGCCTTACAAGGTTTAAGTGGTGCAGGAATTGAAGCCGGCCATTCCCATCGCCGTGGATTCGCTCAATTTATCAGAAACAACCGCCGGTTTTTTTTTTAATCTTGTTTTCAGAAGAATCCCATTTTCACCTGTCAGGGTATGTCAACGAGCAAAATTGCCGAATTTAGGCTTCTAAAAATCCTAGAGCGATTATTGATAAGCATTTGCATGCTCAACATACCACAGTATGGTGCGCTATCTGGAGGCGTGATTGGGTCGTTTTTTGCGAAGATGAGGCTGGAAATGCGGTAACGATCAATGGATCACGCTATCGCAGGATGCTAATAACTCAATTTTGGCCTATTATTGACGACGTATATATTACTGTCACATGGTTTCAACAGGACGGTGTCAAATATCACACAGCCAATTTATTGCAAACCCAATTACCCGATCACATAATTTTACGACAATCAGCAGTTAAGTGGAGCCAATCGAATCGGTTTCAACCTTAAAACTCAAAATCCGTGATGTTATTAACCAAATAGGGCCGCCATTTGGTCAAAAAGTGTTTGAATACTTTGATGAAAGAATCGACATCTACTAGCGTGGTCATGGTAGATATTTGCCAGATATCATTTTTAATTCATAACTGCCAAACTTTTCTCGTAACACAATAAAAATTTGAATTATCTTAATCTTTTTGTTTTAGAAAACAAACTTCTTGTTGAAGAACCCTTTATAACTTTTGTTTGAGACTTTTGATATCAACTTAAACTTATATAAAGGCTAATAGTAGGGCAATTGTTTGGCAAGGACAAGCATAGCGGCCTTTCTCTTATTGGCTGCATTCATTTAGTGCGTTAAGGTACGGGTCTACAAAAAGTGAATATCATGCGCACGCTTTTTCACGCTAGTAAATTATTAGTAAGAAATTAAGAAAAACCAAAAAGAAAAATCGAAATTATTTTAGGAAAGTACTCTATAAAAGTATTGCAAGAATTAATAGTTTTACTAAAAATATTTTTCTCACAATCGAACAACATATTTTAATAAAAATAACAATTTATTTGGTGATAGAATATCTGATATAAACAAAAATTTCTTTGGAAATCATTGTTTAATTTTTTAGAAAAGCCCAAGGGACATACCTCCTTGATAGCAACATAACAAGATACACTGTTGTGACCGAAAAAACTAAAAAAAAATTATAGAATAAAATTACGTATTAATAGAGCTAACACAGGTTTTATGGGAACTTCGGCTGGTCAATTTAGTAGAGATTGATTACAACCTAACTCTAGCATTCTAAATTCTTAAATAGGTTTGCTAAATAGATGATACTTATAGTCGACATAACCTAAAATTTAAACATCATTTTGTTTGGAATGAAATCTTTTATTTCATCTTAAGAAATTTCGATTAACACCAGATCGAAGTTTTGGTTTAATAAGACATGCAAAAATGCAGTCAGATCAAAAGATGAAGCATTCAGTATCGGACGTAGAAAAAAAACACAAATACTGATTCGCTACTTAAAAAGGCGATATCTTCGTGTGTGTAGTATGTACTAAGGAACGCAAAAATCTGAGAAGCGCCTACGTGCTAAAGTTCTTGCTACTCCTCGGGGGATTCTAGCACTGGTCTTGAAACAATGTTCTTAAATGCTAACGCGTCTGTTAGAAGACCTCTTCAGCACGTTGTATCATGCCAGTAAATTTCCAGTGTTGAAAGGTTGCTAATGCAACGCCGATTCCTAAAAAGGGTGAGGTAAACAACCCTAAAAATGACCGCCCAATCAAAACTTGTACTGCACTTTCTAAATATGATGAATTTTAATCTTATGAGTTATCTGGAGTCCAACACCATAGTAAGCGACAGTATGGTGCTCTACATGTGGCTTGGTAGTTTTCCTTTCAGAACAGTGGTGCAACTCTAAACATCAATTCAGAGAAAGTAAGAGTGACATGATGCACTTCTGTCAAATGTTGTTGCTATTGGTGTCGATGATAATTTCTACAGATTAATTTCAAGTTTTCTCAAGAATCGCACTATACAAGTTGTTATAGATGAGATTTCAACAGACAAGTTCAAGATTAATTTAGGCTTGCAAGGCTCTGTTCTATCTCCTATTCTATTTCTTATTTTTCTAAATGACCTTCTTTGACAGACTTTCAACTCTATATACTCTTTCACAATGACAGCACCATTTATCATTTATAATAGATCAAAAAAGTTGGAGATGGTTTCCTGATACGATCAATCACGATCTCGCAACAATCATCAAATGGGGTTATGTGAATAGAGTCGATTTTAATGCTCGTAAGACTCAATGTTGCATGCTTACGTCTAGATGTGATTGGAAATGATGCTGCATCTGTTATTTTGTGTGAGTCGGAAGCTCTTAATGTTCTTAGCATGAAAATCTAGTGTGATGTTGTATGGACTATGGTTTATAGAGAAGTTTTCAAGTGCCCCCGTTTTCTAAAACGTTGTAAAAGATATTTTACTCCATCTGATCTTCGTACTATTTATACCACCAATACAGATTTCATTTACGGGCCTGCGCACCAAAGAGTTGATCGACCACGTACAAGAAAGAAACTAGAAGCTCATTGGGGAAAGTAGGGTATCCAACTCTATTGAATCACTACAGCACCGCTGCTACAGTGGTATGTGCTCTAAAGAAGTTAGGGAACTTGTTATCGTTACTCGCACATTTTGCATTTAACATGCTTTTCATTGAGAGCCCATCCATTTGCGTTTGATTGGTCGGTGCAATGCACTATGCATTCCAGAGAAAATTCATTTTTTAGCAGAACAGTTTGAATGTGGAATAAACTCCCTGTAGCGGTCTTTCTTGTCACTTTCAATGTAGGAAAATTTAAATCGAATATCCACAAAACTACTTCCACTTTCCTCCACCCCATAACTTAATTTGCTAGTTCTGGCACAAAGCATTGCGTGAGTAGGCGTCATCTCCTATGTGCGAATCCGTAAAAAATAGATGTAGTGATTCAGAATCTGCTAGTGTAATAATACTAAAATTGTTTTGATAATGTTTAATTTACAATATCTAGAAATGTTCAAAAACATTTTATATTAGTAAAGAAAGTCCGCCGGATATTTACGCAGGGAAAGGGTTTTCTAAAAATAAAATTATGGCTAAAAGTATACAAAGTAGGTTAAAATTCATTTTTATATTATCTTTGTAAAAATTTACAATAACAGTTCAGGTCATAAACTATTTTTGTGTTCTGCCTTCATATGTTAACCGCAGGTCGTCAATTTTTTAATAATTATTTTATATTTTTAGTTTTTATGATTCCTTAATAGAAAAATATTAAATGCTCATAAAAAACAGTACACTTTCATAGCGTACTTCACAAAAACACAAACTTTTGTTTTTAGCGTTTGTGTATGTGTACGCAAACAAAATACCGCACACAACGATTCTTGGCTGATGAATACGAAAACTAAAATTACGTACCCATCTTTTTTTAAGTGTACTTTAGTAAACTTTTTTATATGTCTACTGTCAAACCACTTAAAATTCACTACGTAAACTGTTAAAGATCAGTACATATGTATACATAAAGAGTACACTAAAGTACGCTAAAAAAAGATTATATTATTTTAGTGCTAAGAATCATTGTGTACGGTATTTTGTTTGCATACATATACACAAACATTAAAAAATATTTTTGTGCATTTTGCATTTCTTCGGAAAAGATGTGTTTGCGTAGTTATCTCAAAAACTATAGTAAAGAACTCTAACGTAGCGTACTTTAGTGTTTTCTTTTTTCGTAACATTTTCAGAGTGGAAAAAACAAATTGCTGTAAATATTCTTAACGTTGCTATTTGCATATATTGAGTACGAGCAATAAAGTGTTTAGACTTAATATAAATTATTTAAATAACTATCAGCAGCACCATAAAAGAAAGAACGTTGTGACAACCAAAAGTCGGCAGGCTTGTTTTTGGACCACATAAGACAATCAATTAAACTGTATGCATTTTGCACATTTCTTAATTTTTATTGTTTAATGAATTTCATAATTTTTTTAAAAAAACAACATTATTATTAAATGAATTCGATTACACACTTTTTATATTTTATAATTGCATTTATTGTTTTTTATTTCTGTAATGTTATTATTGAATAAAATACTAAATTATACTGTTATTAATTTTAAAACAAAGAACAACCGTTAAGAAGTGCCATTTATTGACATGAAGATACATCCGTAAGAACAACATACCATTAAATAGAACCCTAAACAGTCACAAGCAGCTGACGTTTAGTGGTATGGGTGTGTTTGTGTGCCTAGCAGAGACCTATAAAAGCGATATACTTGAGTATTTTGGAAGAGTTAGCCACGGGCAAGCAACCGGACAAGACTTTTTTTAAGTAAGTTAGCATTTTATTCAACTTAATTAAAATAGTCTTGCGAATAGGTTCAGCGCAGTTAATCAAAGTCAGAATTTTATTCGATTTTTTTTTTTTTTTTTTTTTTTTTTTTAAAAAGAGAAGTAGCACTTCAGGCAACAATGCCTATTTAGTCAAGTACCGTGCTACCTTCTTTAGGAAAGGGATAGAGAAGAGATGAAACAGGTGGTGAAAGCAGAAGGATAGTCGGAAATTAACTGCCGTATAAAGACAGCAACAGCGACCAGTGACTATGCCTTCATCGCTGAGCAGCTCCACCGACAGTCAATTTTTATCTTTTTTGTAGTGAAAAAAACCAAGGTCTTCGTTGGGAATCGAACCCACAACCCCCATATTTACAAGCTAGTACACTACCTCCTAGCCTACAGGGGCATTAATTGAGTATAGCTAAGGTTTACGACAAAGCAAGTTCTCTCCCTGCTTCACCTGGCTAGAATTTTATTCGCCTAAGTGACGGAGGACAGATCAAGGCCGCGCTTTGTTTAGCCAGGCCAGAATTTTCTTCGCTCTAGCAGAACAGGACGGAGAAGATCGTAAAAAAGGTTAACACCAGAATATTATTCGAAAATTGGTGGACAGGCAAACTGTTCTGCTCAGACTGGACCAGAATCTTATTCGCTCCAGTATGAGAAGTAGTAGGCTAGCCGGCGGAGAGTAGGTGTCAACCTGCGAGAATTATTGAGGGCGAAGCGGTGAATCGTTGTTGGCGTGCTCAATAGTGCAGTAGCATAATATTAAGTTAAATTTACGAGTGGACTGTAATAAAAATTATTTGTAAAAAGAAAAACAGAAGTGTCACTTGTGTTTCCCTCCTGGGGGCACATTTAAATGGTCTTTATAGAACTTCGACTATCTAGACCTGTTCTCTGGCTGATTATTGAGGTTGGCCCCTATATGGGAGTATCGTGGTGGTTGTGGTTTCGCGGCCCCATATCAGGTTTGTTGTTTAATATGGTGGCCAGGATCATTTCGCCGTTAATGACACCCTAGGTGAATGATCCAGTCCAGTGAGCATGCTAGACATGTGTTCTGGACAGGAGTTGGATAGTCTCCAACTCTTCAGCAAGGAGTGATGATTTGCAGCCCTGCTCTGGAATCATTAAAGTTGCAACTAGGAAAAACCTGTTGCTAGAATTATTCTTCGGCTTCCTAGGACGAGCATGACGTTCCTATTTATGCATAGTGGTTCGACCATCATCTGATTAAGGCTCCATAGCCAGGCGCAGATGTAAATCTTATCACGTAGTTGTCACTTGTGTTTTTTTTTAACGAACCCTGGACGTCGCGAGCTCTATGCTAGCATATCGCGAGAACGTGTCGTTACAACGTAATAGGGTTAACGTCAGCTCCTAGACGCGAAGCTTTAATCTGATAGTGGCCACCGGGTGTAGAAAAGGGCGTCTACACATGCCTCAAGACGCATACACACTAGGTGCATACAGTCTTTTTAACAATTTTAGAATGCACGGTAGCAGGGCCGTACCGCCACTCCTTGCTAAAGAGGTGGAGATTATCCAACTCCTCGTCCTGTTGCATGCGCAAGCTAAGACTTTGGGTGTTAACTTTTTTTATTAACATCTCTTCAAAACTTTGTTTAAAGCCCCATTAAACCACAGCAACCATGTTACTCCCCGAGGGGCCGTAGCCTTGTTTTCCACATCCGTGGTATTTGTGTGTATTTAATAAGAATGCGTGCTAAACTGCTTCTTACTGTCATAAACTATTCATTCCTCTAATATTCCTCTATCTGAGTCTTTGTGCAGAATTAATTACCGTGTTTCTTCGACTTTTCAGGTCTTTTTACATTCCAAACTTCTTGTCTAGCCTGTAGTGTAGCCTGTAGTGTAGCCTGTAGTCTAGCCTGTAGTCTAGCCTGTGATCTAGCCTGTAGTCTAGCCTGTAGTCTAGCCTGTGGTCTAGCCTGTAGTCTAGCCTGTGGTCTAGCCTGTAGTCTAGCCTGTAGTCTAGCCTGTAGTCTAGCCTGTAGTCTAGCCTGTAGTCTAGCCTGTAGTCTAGCCTGAAGTCTAGCCTGTAGTCTAGCCTGTAGTCTAGCCTGTAGTCTAGCCTGTAGTCTAGCCTGTAGTCTAGCCTGTAGTCTAGCCTGTAGTCTAGCCTGTAGTCTAGCCTGTAGTCTAGCCTGTAGTCTAGCCTGTAGTCTAGCCTGTAGTCTAGCCTGTAGTCTAGCCTGTGGTCTAGCCTGTAGTCTAGCCTGTGGTCTAGCCTGTAGTCTAGCCTGTAGTCTAGCCTGTAGTCTAGCCTGTAGTCTAGCCTGTAGTCTAGCCTGTAGTCTAGCCTGTGGTCTAGCCTGTAGTCTAGCCTGTGGTCTAGCCTGTAGTCTAGCCTGTAGTCTACCCTGTAGGCTAGCCTGTAGTCTAGCCTGTGGTCTAGCCTGTAGTCTACCCTGTAGTCTAGCGCATAGTCTAGCCTGTAGTCTAGCCTGTAGTCTAGCTTGTAGTCTAGCCTGTAGTCTAGCCCGTAGTCTAGCCTGTAGTCTAGCCTGTAGTCTAGCCTGTAGTCTAGCCTGTAGTCTAGCCTGTAGTCTAGCCTGTAGTCTAGCCTGTAGTCTAGCCTGTAGTCTAGCCTGTAGTCTAGCCTGTAGTCTAGCCTGTAGTCTAGCCTGTAGTCTAGCCTTGTGCATAATGCCTGGAACGATCCACACACCATGCTGTCATAAAGTAGGAATTTAAAAGCATTTTAAGGCATGAAGAATCTACACATATAGGTAGATCTTGCATGTGTACGACTCTTCTTAATCAATTTAGCTATCATACTGGCCGAAGATATCAAATTTGTGGTACAAAACTAAAAGCTAAGCTGGTCCTGCTTTTTTTTAATTAAGTTGTGTGCATAAGATCCGCAATAGACTCTCGAGTAACTGTACAATTGAAAGATGCCGATTTTATAATCTATATAAAGTGTAGCTTCCATGAAAAATCTCTGGGGTTGTTGTAATGTAAACAAAGAATGCTACTTTAAACAAACAATGAGTGATTAGTTTCCATTATTAACGGTAATAGAACGGATTTTTATAAATGCTTTTTTCAAACAGTTTAAAGCCAAAAGACTTTTTCAATAGAGAAGAATAAACAAATTTATTATTTAAAAATTATTTAAATAAATTTCATTAATTTCTTTTGATTTTATAAGGATTTCTTTTTTAATATTAAACAAAGTAATTTTTTGGCTATTTTAATAGCATGCAGAATTTATTTGGTTTAAATTTCCTTTTTCATTTTTAATTCGCCAATAAAGAAATTCCAGCAATAATGGATGGCTACTAAAAATGCACTTAACTAAAAATTGATTTTTTTCCCCAATTTTTTAGATTCATTTGTTGTTTGTGTTGTGAGCAATAAAAAGTGTTTTTACATACAAAAAATGTTTATGATAGAAAATTTGTTTGATTTTTGTTAAAATGATTTTAAATCTCTTAATTTTCGTTTAAATTTTATTTTGCAAATTTTTGTTTATTTTTGCTTAAATTTTGTATTTAATTCATTTAAAATCATTAAATGTATTTTGGAATTGAGTGGTAGGGGAAATAAATCTTTAGGCGTTCATTCACACTTAAATAATTTCTCAGCACGTTTTTGTGTTTTTGTGGGAGCAGGCTGCCAAATACCACTTGTTTGTGTGAAAGTGCTACGAACACAAAACAAAATTTATATTTTTAAAATATTTGTGGGAGGTAATTCTCAGCGTCGTTAATAAAGGCCGGAAAATAAAAGTATGTAATCAAATATTCAATTAAACGTGTTAATTAGTCAGTTGAGTAACTATTCGAGAGGGATAACGATGATTTGTTTTATAGGGAAAACAATAAAAGTGTAAATAGTTTATCATGCAATTAATAAAAATATATTTTCTTTTATTAATTCTAGGTTTAAGTATAAACGTCCTACCCGTCTGATGTGCTATTATGTTATACAAAACTCACAATGGGAGATTTTGACTGCTGTTTTCTATTAGTTCGCCTTAGTGAAACTTATCTGTCACAATTACTTAACAATGTTTAATTTTTTTGTGCTGTGATTTGAACTCATAGTCAAATATTTATGGATATAAGAAAAATGGTAATTCAAGAAGAAGGTCTTTTCTCAAACACATGATGGTTTTGACGCTTAGTTTTAAGACGTATTCGTAGTAGATGCATTGGCAATTGTTACAATGAATTTAATTTCGCATGAAAATCGCAATAAAATAATTGAAATCCATTATGAAAATGGTGGTTCTGTTAAAGTTACATTTCGTAAAATTCGTAATACTTGCAAACTACATAATCATGCTTCTGAGATCGTTATTAAGAATAACAAAATGTGCGAACACCAATACGTGTTCAACCGGGTCGTTCAACTGAAAACTTCGCATCCGTTAGTCGCAGTGTTGAAGCAGATCTAACTTTGTCAATTCCTCGACGTTCTCAACAATTGGGGTTAAAATCATCACATGGCGAATTTTTCAGAAATTGAAGCCGACCGCCCATTCACAATGCAGTATGTTCGCTCACTTCATTCAGAAACTACCGGCTGGTTTTTCTAAAAAAATGTTTTTCGAAGCCCATTTTCACTTATCAGGGCAAAAGCAAAATTACCGCATTTGGGTTTCTGAAAATCCTAGAGCGGTTATTGAGAAGCCTTAGCATGCTCAATGTGTCACTGTATTGTGCGCTATGTGGTCTGGAGATTTGATTGGAACGTTTTTTTTTTTCGAAGATGAGGCTGGAAATGTGGTAACGCTATTGCGAGATGCTAACAACTCAATTTTTGGCCTATTATTGACGAGGTGGATATCACTGATATGTGGTTATAACAGAACGGTGCCACATATCACACAGCCAATGAAACATTATTATTATTGCAAAACAAATTTCCCGATCGCATCATTTTACGACAATCAGCGGTTAAGATTTAACACCACCGGATTATTTGTTGCAGGGCTATGTTAACGACAGAGTCTATACGGAGGCAATCGAATCGATTTCAGCCTTAAAACTCAAAATCCCAAAATCCGTGAGGTGATTAACGAAATAGGACCAACATTTTGCCAAAAAGTGATTAAAAACTTTGATGAAAGAATCGACAGCTGTCAGCGTGGTCGTTGTGGACATTTACTAGATAATATTTTTCATTCATAATTGTCGAATTGTCTCTTCGTAATATAATAAAAACTTGAATCATCTTAATCTAAATTTTTTGCTTTAGAAAATAAACTTCTGGTTGAAAAAGCCTTTATTAATTAAAAAATTAATTGGATGCACAAGTTAATCATGTCGATTTGGACAACTTTTGGCATAGTTGGTGTCAATACTAACAAAAATATTATTTTGGAGGGTGAACAACTGTCATTGTAATTTAGTAAAATTTCCTGTGGAGTATAGTGTCATTGGTTTATACTGTAGTCATTGCCCTCGGTGAAAACCGTCGTTTATGGCTGTTTGGTCAGTATGATCGGCGACCGCTTTTGATGCGATGATATCATTTCCAAGCTGCGCTTTAAGATTATAATGGAGAGTTAGTACTATGTCTGCTAGTATAAGTAAGGTTGGGTTTTGTCTTTATTTTATTAGGGTGGTATCTACTCATACAGGTAGATTGTTCCGCCACTTGGCGTTTTTATGTGGGGGGCTAATTTAATATTTTCGTCTTTTATTATTTTCTCGGTACGTATATACGTCTGAAGGTGTTATTATGTTTGAGTGTATGAATAGTTTCAGTAGTGTAAAAATTGTGTCTGAAATTGTGTTTAACTCTTTGTTTATAATGGCACTGTTAAAAGTTTTTCTTTTGGAGTTTTCCATGTCTTCCTCCTTTTTTGCTAGGATGTAGTAATGTTATACATTCATTTATTTCCCTTGGTGCGGGTCCGTGAGTGTCAAGGTGTAATACACAGTTGAAGTCTTCTCTTGTTCATTTGTACAAGCGTATATGTTTTGTAAATCTTGGTTTTAGTGTTCGTCTAGTTTGCTCTATATAAGTATGTTTGCAAGTAAGTCTGTGCTTCTTCGATGTCTCTTGTTTCTTCGATATCTTGACATTCTTTCTGAGTATTGCTGGTTCTTAATGCTGTGAGTAAACCTTCTTTGTGAAAAAGGTTAGTTAATGTATATATTTGTGATCGCGTTGTATCGGTCGTGTCTTTGTCTTCTTTATTCCTATTTTTAGTGTTGCATTGCCTAAGAAGTTTGACGGTAGTAGCGGCTTTGTAGCCATTATTTATGCCTATAGTGTAAATTGTGTCGAGGTCTTTGCTGTACTTATCTAGAGTAAGTCTATATATCATATGTCTAAATGCTGACAAAGGTTAATGTAACCTTTGACTACTCAATTCCTCGTGCTATTGTGATTTCAAAATTTTTTTTTCAATAATTATTTATTGTATCTTCAAGAAACTGAACTAACAATAAGTTTTAAAATCTTAAATTCTAAAAAAAAGTTACATTAGTCCCGACCATTTCAGAACTAACCTTTTGGGTAAAAAAAAATTGACATTAAAAAAAAACAAAACAAATATTTCTAAGATGTGTCATCTGTAGCAGTGAGGATTAAAGCAGCGGTATCTATCTCTCTTTTTTAATCGGTTATGTCCACTATAATTCAAGATATTGCGAGCAAGGGGGTTAGGATGGTCTTCAAGCTTCATCAAGTATTTGCCTGCGTATTTGATGATTTCTGTAGTCACCAGCGGTATGTCTAAATCACAACGTATGCTTGAATTTCTGATGTACCATGGAGCGCAAGTTATTAACCGTAAAATTTTATTCTGTCCACGTTGAATTCTATCCACATTTGAAGCTGAGGCAGTGCCCCAAAGTTGGATTCCGTAAGACCATATTGGTTTCAAAATACTCTTGTAAATTATAAGCTTACAATCTAGGCTAAGTTTTGAGTTCCTGCCAATGAGCCAGTGTAATTGTGTTAGCTTAAGTTTCATTTGTGTTAGCTTTGAGTCAGTATGATGTTTCCATGTTAGGCGACGGTCAAGATGTATACCAAAACATCTCACATAAGTATGGTGTGGAACAATCTGATTATTGATTCGAACGGGTGAACAATTATCTCTTCGCAGGGTGAAGGTCACATGAATGCACTTTTGAACGTTCACTTTAATTCTCCATAATTTTAACCACAACTCTAACTGAGTTATATGTTGCTGAAGATTTATGGATGCTTGAAGGGAGTTTTCATGCGAACTTAGACACGCTGTATCATCAGCAAACGTAGAAGTGTAGACAGTTTCACTTACAGGCATATCGGAGGATTAATAGCATGATTCTGACTGCAATACTAGGGAGCTCCTTCAAAATTTTGTTACTTATGCCGTCCATACCAGGAGCTTTTTTCGGATTTACTTCAGAGATTAACTTTTGTACCTCACGCAACCTAAACTTTATGGGTTGAGGTGGTAATCCAACTACGCTCGGCAAATTAACATCATCAGTACATATGTGTGGGGTGAATACATCTTTCAAGTAATCGGCAAATAAGTCGCCTTTTTCAGCGTCCCTTCTTGCCCCATCTCCACTGATATTATGTAGAGGTGGCTTGTACTCAACGGGCCTTTTTAGGTTTTTTGTAGCACGCCATAAAGAATAATTGGAGTTTGGTGTAGCATCGAGGCCCTGCATATATTTCTCAGAAGATGCAGTTTTTTCAAATGCTAGTAAGTCTCTAAGCCGCTTTGTGTATTCTCTAAGTCTCTGCCTCTGCAGGGGCGATCTGTGTTGTTGCCAATCTCTTCTAGATAAAGCAAGTTTTTGTCGTGTTCTTTATCCATTGAGTATGCAATGTTATTATGGATGGTGATTAAGTCTGTTAAAATTTGTTCGGCGTTATCTTGTTTGAGAATGCATATGATGTCGTCTACGACATTTCCATAAAGATTGCGGAAGTTGGGTTGTCCTTGCCGACTCCATCAGGTTATTTATAGACGGGGTTATTAAATATAAAGTTGTTCTGTTTTATACCGTCTTTGCAATATCTATAATGTGGTTGAGGTATTAGTTGTCATATAAACTGTCTAGTGTGTCTCGTAGGATAACTAAGGTTTCTTGTGTTAGTACTGAGTTATTACGTGATAAATTTTACTACTGCAACTTGATGTAAGCCGTTATGAGATGGTGGTCAAACCGCTGGGAATGCAAAGCAACGTCATTCACGCTCTAGGAAGCCGAGGACTAATTATAGCAATAGGTCATGCCTAGGTGCAATTTCAGCGATTCCACAGCAGGGTTGCAAACCACTACTCCTTGCTGAAGAGCTGGAGACTATCCAACTCCTGGTACAGAATGCATGAAGCTTAATGGACCATTCATTGGGCCTCGAAACACACAGTCACCGTGATACTCCCGAAGGGCCTACCTCAATCGGTAAGAGAACAGTTAAAAGACTAAAAAGACAATTAGCGGAATTCTGGGGCTTACTGATTCCCATGGAAATATAGTGAATTTTCCAGTTGGCTTCTTGCTTACCTAAGGGGACTGGGCTCCCTTTTACCTCCGCAAGACACAAGTCTAGATGGTTATGTGATCCATAAAGATGTATAAATGTGCCCCCGGGGGGAAGTATTGAGATATAGATAGTGTGATTCGTTTTACATCCGCACCTGGCTATGTAGCCTTAATCAGATGGTGGTCAAACCACTATTGTATAATCTGGAACGTCATGCATGCGTCCTAGGAAGCCGAAGACATAATTCTAAGCAACAGAACAACCTAGTTGCAACTTTAATGATTCCAGGGCAGGGCTGCAAACCATCACACCTTGTTAAAGAGTTGGAGACTTTCAGCTCCTGTCCAGAACACATGTCTAGCATGCTCACTGGACTGGATCATTCACTTTGCGTGTCATTATCAGTGAGATGATCTGGTCACCATATTAACCATTATACTGTTATGGGGCCGCGATACCACAACCACCACGATACTCCTATATAGGGGCCAACTTCAATGATCAGTCAGAGAACTATTAAATATCTAAAGAGACAAATAATGAAGTCTGCGGGTTCACTGATCCCCGTGGAAATAAAGTGGAGCTTCCAGTTGACTCCCTGCCTGTCTTCAGGGGACTGGGCTCCCTTTTTCCCCCAGTTGCACAGATCTAGATAGCTGTTGCGTACTATAGAGACCATAAATGTGCCCCCGGGGGGAAGTATTGAGATATATAGTTCCTTGATGTCAAAGGAAACTAGTCGCGTATTTTTGGTTATATTGATGTTCTTAAGTTTTTAGACAATATCTCGTACACCGCTATGTATTTTGTAAAATTACCTTTTCTTTAAGTAGGGCGGTGAGGTATGAAGCACGGTTCTGTATAAAGCTGTGAAAAATTACACCTATTTTTAACACATCTTTATTAAATACTGATTCTGTAATAGTTAGAATTTTTATACTAAATTAAAATTTATATTTTTTGTTTTATGCAAAAATACATTTTGCAAAATATTAAAATTTTAAAAATTCTCTACATCAGTACTTTTCAATTAAATACCTACTGTCAAAGTGCTACGCTTCTCTTATTAAATATTTCTTAAATTGTTAACAAGTCTTAAATGTTTTCATTCAAAAGTAAGAAATTGTTTCAAAAAAATTTAGCTTTAAGGTATTAAAGCCCTAAACTTCATCCTTTTGTATTGTATTGCTTATGTGGAAAATTTAAGAACATGCTTACGCACAATACCACTAGAATAACATAGCAAAACGCATGCATAGACACTAAGAGGCAAGATTTAAACATGTAAAGCACATAAGCCTTAGTTACCAAACTACACAGAAGTTTTTAGAAATATACATATAAAATCTTATATTAACTAGTACACACTCACTTTAACAACAACTCACGTACATGAACAACAAACAGCACTAACTGAAATTGCCAGTCAACAAGGCAGTTTTTTTGTAAATACATTTAAGCTCTCTTGGAGTAACAAAAGCCTAAATGTCAGATTGTTGCATAAGGAAGACATTAAGGGCACACTGTGGCACATTTTACGAAAATGTGATTTTTGTGGTTATCGCTTAAAAAGAAAAAAAAATAATTAGATTAAACACATTTAGAAAGCTCCAAAGCCAAAAAAATTTGATTCGGAATTGGAATCGGAAATTAACGACTATCGTGAATGCTTAGAAAGACTATATTGTCAATAATTGCTGAAGTGCGGACTCGGACGCTGGTAGTACATAACACGTGTCTAGTACACGTGTCTAGTACACGTGTTATGTACTCCGGGCTTAATTGACTTCATCCCTTAGTATGAATTTTCGTGATTTAAATAACAATCTGTCAGCTTACTACTCAACTAAGATCTTGTTACTGGTTTTGTCAAAATCAGTAGCTTTATTGACTTTTATATCAAATGCTTTGAATTTAAAACCCAATTTAGAAAAACCCCTTGCGCTACTTATTACTCTTGCTTGATTTATAAAGTTAATTTCCCAAATTAAAGTCTAAAGTGCCACTTGTTCAACAAAAATACTGTTTACATTTCTTAAAAGTTATAATTTTGATTCGCTTCTTGTGAAATATTCCATTGTGCGACGTAGACATACTTTCCAACTGAAACTACTAAAAATGCTGATTAACCTATTTTTACACACGTTTAAGCTTTAAGTTATTAAATAGTACAAAAATACATAAATGTTCTAAATGCATATTACGGGATGTAGTTAACGTAATAGTAAAAATATAAATAGTAAACTTTAAAATTTTATTAAACTTACTGTGGCTTTAAGAAGCCTGATCATAAAGTCAATGTCTTAAAAAAATATTAAAATCACTTTTTAGAGTAATTTCGTAATCTTAGATATTCGCGTAACATGTAATAAAGTTGTGTTCAGAAAAACTTCTACTGCGTTATATTAAAGTTCATCTATATGTGATTATTTTTATAACTTATTAATAATCGATTAATTTGTTAAAATTAAAGATTCTGTATATTTAATAATATTTTTTAATGTTCGTTTTTAAATTGAGTTAATAGTTCACATTTTATGGAGTTTTTCATTAAGAAGTTTGTTTTTTAATTGTGGCAACACCAACAATATGATAGTTTTGACATTTAGTTTTTTGACGTATACGTAGTAGATGCATTGCTAATTGTTACAATAAATTTAATTTCGCACTATTACAATGGTGGTTCTGTTAAAGTTACATTTGCTAAAATTTTTAATATTTTCGGACAACATAATCGTCCATCTGGTCCAATTGGGGTTATCCAAAACCAATACATGGCGGATTTTCGTGAGGATTTGACTTTGAAGCCTTAAAAGGTTTAACTCGTGTAGGAAGCCGACCGTCCATGCATATCGCCGTAGATTTGCTCAAATCATTCAGGAACAATTGGCTGGTTTTTTTTAAAAATTTTTTCAAGCCGAAGCCCACTATCATTTCTCAGGGTATCAAAAATTAAAATTGCCCCATTTGGGCTTCTGAATATCCTATGGCGATTATTTAGAAGTCTTTTCATGCTCAACGAGTCGCTGTCTGGTGCGTTATGTAGTTTGGAGGCGTTATTGAGTTGTTTTTTGTCGAAGATTAGACTGGAAATGCGGTAAGGCATCTGGCTACAGCAGATGCTAACAACTCAATGTTGCCCTATTATTGACGACGTGGATATCAATGACATGTGGTTTCAACAGAACGGTGTCGCATATCTCACAGCCAATGAAATGATCAATTTACTGCAAACGAAATTTCCCGATGGCGTAATTTCACGACGCATTTTAAAAATGTTCAAATCGTGTAATTTAACACCACTGGCTATTATTTGTGCGCTATGTTAAGGACAGAAGCTATACGGAGCCAATCGAATAAACTTCAGCCTTAAAACCCAAAATCCGTTATATGATTAACGAAATAGGACCGCTATTTTGCCAAAAAGTTTTTGGAAACTTTAATGAAAGAATCGACATCTGTAAGCGTAGTTGTGGTGGACATTTGCCAGGTAATATTTTTCAATCATAATCGCCGAACCATTCTCTTTGTAATATAATCAATCAAAATTTTTTGTTTGTTTCTTGCTGAAAAACCCTTTACTAATATTGAAACAATTTTTTAAAATTTTACGAAACATTGAGCGCTGAAAATTTCTATTGTAACGACAATATATAACGAAAATAAATTGTATGTTGTTGCTGGCAAATAAGTTCGAAACAAAAATATTGTGTCAGTTTAAGGGCTGCTTTAAAAATATAGAATATTCACTCCTTCTGAAATGAATTTGGAATGGCCGAAACTATTCGTACAAATGATATCACTACGAATACAGTAAATACATCTATTATTACCGCAAATTTTGATATATGGATTAACCACGAGTCTTTCTTCCATAAACGACCGTTCGGTTATAATGTTTAAATGAAATGTGATGAATGTTCGAGATAAAATGATATTGAAAAGTTTGTGCAATTAGAAAGCGTTTCTTTTAAGTTCGGTCCCGGAATATCGTTTTAAAAGTGACAAATATAAATATAAATCTTGTAAATATAAATCTTGATAATACAGATTCATTGCAACTAGTAAAGGTTAGTGAAACCCTATAATCTATTTGGACAGCTTGGGTCCTCAAGCTGTCTCAGCAACCTTGTTGATTTAAATATTGTGTATTTTGGATTTTACAAACTTGTAAATTTGTTTGTGTCAACATTTTTAATCGACTGGAAAATTTTTCTTTTTTCAGATTTACATTCCTTAGTCACTACAGTTAAATCAATGAATTTTGTTCATAGCTCTTGTTTAACAACTGGTTAAAATCTTAAACCTTATTAATTAAAATTTGTTAGATGAGTTACTGCATGAAAAACTACACAAGTTTACAACTTATGGATTAGAGCAGATGACAACAAATCTTGACGTTATTTGAAGTGCTGAATTTAAATCCGTGTTTCGTTTTTTCAAAATTGATTCTACTTTGTGAGTTAGCGCATGTTAACAGCGCTGCGCTATCGTAACGATACTCATCTATTGGTGTTTGTATTTTTAAAGTTATTTTTTTGTATCCAAAATGTGTGAAAATGCAAAGACAAAATAATAAAGTTTTTTGTGTTTGTGGCCCTGCAACAGGCCAGACTTATATGAAAAAAGATTGGCTGAGTCGTATTAAGTATGAGCTAGGAAAACAAAAAAATTACACTTGTGAATCCACAAAACATTTTCTTGCCGCCTCTCGCCATAAATCTTTTGAGTTCTTGACCAAATACTTTCACCACCTGTGTATCTTCTTCTCTATCCCTTTCCTAAAGAAGGTAGCACGGTACTTGACTAAATAGGCATTGTTGCTTGAAGTGCTACTTCTCTTTTAAAAAAAAAAAAAAAGTTATTTCCCAAATTGTCGTACACAAAAATCAAAGAAGGAATATATGTCGGACCGTATATTTGAAAATTTATGGCCGACAGAAACTTTACAAAATGTTTAATTTCCAATGAAACGGCAGCAGGGTCATTATTTCAAGATGTTGTTTACAATTTTCTCGGTAACCGAAAATCCCCCAACTTTGAGCACGTAATCGACAGTTTGTGGCAAAATTATTGCAAGTTTGGAGCTCGCATGCCATTCAAAATATATTTTCTACATTTCCTGAAAACTTGAATGATACAAGCGACCAGCAAGGAAAGCGACTACACTACAGGGTTTGGCGAAAATCGATAAACGGTTTTGGGACGAGGGTATTGAAATGTTTTTTATTCCTTATATAAAAAAACAGTAGTTTGTTTATTTAGTTTTTTCAATTTTTTTTTCATTATTTTTTTATTCTTTCAACTTAAAAGTCGCTCAGCTAGGAATAGTTTTAACTAGCTCAACTTGGAGCTTTGAAAGTAAAGAAAAGATTCTTATTCCTTGTCAATTGCAGCCGTTTATATACCGACTATGAGAAGCTTTTAACTAGTCTAGAGTCGACTCAAACATTCTTAAAATTTACCCTTAACTATATTCCTATACAATTAGTATTGGTGGTTCTTAATTATGTTTAAATATTATTATAAGTATTATTATTTGGGCGGAAAGTGTAACGTGATCTAATTGTTATTGCATTTATTTTAGGATTGTTTTCCACAAAATAAATGTGTCACTTGAAAGACACCGATCAGCATATGCAGTCGGAACAACAACAACACAAGAGAGGTATATGCTTTTTGAAGGCCATTTAGTCATCGTATGCATGTAAACAACAAACATGTGTGCATTGCTAGTGCATTGCACTTGAGTAATTTGATTTAAACCTTTTATTGTGACAATATTTTGTGTCCATGACTGCGTGTGTGAATATTTGTTATTTGTATTAAGATGCTTCCACTACAGTTTGATGAGCCACTGCTGTTTGACATTCATGCGTGAAACAGAATCCAAACAATACAAGCGACTCAGTCCGACTGCTCTTTAATTCTAATTTAAGGCTTTTTTTAAATCTCGAAAAATAGAACCAAAATAAAAATAGAGTACAGATTCGGATTCAGCATTCCAAACAACCTTAGAAACAGTATTTGGTTGCTTAGATCCAAAACCGTGTTTTATTGTGTTATTAATTACAATTGTTTTCTTGTGAAAATTTTTTCCAATATCAGTTGTTTGACTGGTAATCCTGCCATTAGTAAATAATTTTTTTCTAGTATTTTTTTTTTTGAAATTAAAGGATTTTCATAAAATTTGGCAAACGCATATTTAGTCTTATTCAATGTTAAGTCCCTCCATTCTTTCCACATTGTTATTTATAGTGATATAACTAATCCACCATATTTGTTTTGTTTTTTTTTTTGCTCTGTAGTTACTAAATCAGGCTGCCACAAAAGGGCTATAATAATATCCAAAATGAGCAAGCCGAAAAATACAGTTCTTTAATAATTCACAATGGCAATGTGTCAATGAGTAAGAGTTACAGAAATACTCAATATTTTGGTATAACACTCACATCTAATCTAGGACTGTTAAACTATAATTTGGTTCGATCTATTAAGAAAACACACAGGTTATATAAGGTCCGCCAAATAACTTTTTTTTTTTGAAAGCTATAAACACAACTACACAGTTTCGACTGTGTGGCACGTAACGCCGTCCTGTTGAGACCGAATGTTGCCAATATCCTCCTCTTCAATTTTTGTGAACAAAAATTCATTCAACATGGCCCAATAACGATCGCCATTGACTGTAACGGCCACTCATGAAAAATGGCCCAATTATGCCTCTGGACCAAAATCCGCAACAAACAGTGACTCGTTTTGGGTGCGTGGGCTGTTCAATGTATGCGTGCGGGTTTTCTGTGCCCCAAATGCGACAATTTTGCTTGTTTACATACCTGCCAAGATCAAAATGAGCTTCATTTGAAAATATGATTTTTTTGCAAAATCGGCATTTTCTGTAAGTCGATCGCAGGCCCACTTAGCAAAGCGTTGTTCAAGCGTTTACACAACCATATTCGTTTTTTTTTTTTTTTAAAGAGAAGTAGCACTTCAGGAACAATGCCTAGTTAGTAAAGTACCATGCTACATTCTTTAGGAAAGGGATAGAGAAGAGATGAAACACGTGGTGAAAATAGTTGGAAATTAACTGCCGTATAAAGACAGCACAGAGACCAGTGACTATGCCTTTATCGCTGAGCAGCCCCACCGACAGTCAATTTTTATTTTTGTAGTGAAAAAAAACCAAAGTCTTCGTTGGGAATCGAACCCACAACCCCCATACTAAGAAGCTTGTACACTACCTACTAGCCTACAGGGGCACCTACCATTCACGAAATAAGCACTAGTTGAAAAAAAAAAAACGTTAGATGGCGGACCCTTTATATAGTTCTGTTGCCACGAATCGTATTTATTGCAGAAAGATAGTTAAATTTAACAGCTTACGTGGCGAACAAAATTGCTTTAATATTTTTTTTTTAATTTTCAAAAAATTACTCTTTTCATGTATAAGTATAAAGTTGTACAATTTGAAGATAAAATTTGAATGTCTAGCAGCCACTTAAACACAACATCATTGAATGAAAAGTTTATTGATATTTAATTCTTCCTTGAAGTGTTTAATGTACGTTTGAACAAAAAATTATTTTCCAATAGGAAATTTAGAATTTAACAGCATAATATTTACATATGGATTTTACATAAGTCGATTTTATATTTTGTGAAATGTTAGTAAATCGATTTAATCTGGTAAAATTATTTTTTAAAAAAATTTTCATAAAAACTGGAAGTTAAAATGTTTTTGAAACAAAAATTTGCGTACGAATTTTTTATCAAAATAAATTTAAATTTAGTTTTATGAAAACGGCCTTAAGGGCTTAGGAACGAAAATATCATTAACCATAATCATAAAGAACTGTCTTCAAAATAAAAAAGGGGATAAAGTTATTTCTCAGTAAAATGTAATTTTCCCTACTCTGAGTAAATTGTTAGATATGAAAGAGCCTTATTTAATAAACTTGACATGTGTGTTTGTATAAACATTGTCTCACATAAATGATTTTACAATACACTAGAGACTTTAGTTAACACATATACTTTTGCATTTATATAAATATAAACAAGTTAATAATAGTTATTGCTATGTAAGTTTTCATACTATACAGGATTAGCAATTTTATGGATCCTTAAGTAGTTTCAATACATTATTTACAACTTAATATTTTTAGAGTCAAAATAGATATTAAGCCTTATAGGGACAGTTCCCTATTGAATGATTTATGAACACGTAGTGCATAAATCTTGACATGTATTGTGTAAAAATTAATCGTTTTCAATTTCATTTCGACATTTTTATTTTAAAATTTATGAAAGCAAAATTACTTTTAAAAATTCATGTAATAATTTTTAAAGTAAAGAGAAAATATATGATACTAACAGAATGTTATTTAGAATTTTCTAAACTAGTACTTCAGAATTATAATAGAATAACATCTACTGTGACGAGAAGAGAAAATATGATAAATAAATATTACATTTATTGCTAAAGCAAATATATGTGACGACTAATAAAGGGAACACAGTAAAATAATGTGGGCTGTACGTGGACTTTCTATAAGCAAATTAGTCGTAATTGATTATAAGTTGCTGGTGTTCACAACGGACAGTATGTAAATGTTATATTGATATTTATTGCAAAGTTTTAAAATAATTTAAAGGATTTATTTACTTTCAATACACACAAAAAACACAATAGTAACTTTTTTATCTTCACTCAACGACAGCAAGTGGCACCCACATAGCCCCTTTAAGTGGCTTCCTCATATATCTGATGTCACTCATTTTCGAATATAACAGATAAAACTGTTTCACAAAAAAATCGCTACTGACAACCAAATGACTCACATGTTTATCAGTCGCTCTTCCAAGCCCAGGCCCTAGTATTGCCAGATCGAACGTAAAGTTGCCAGTCTCATTACTTAGTTTACAGACCTCGTATATACAAACGAACCACGAGCATAAAAAATAAATATAAATATTAAAATTTATAATAATACTCTGTCTCGTAAAAATGTGTAATGTTAAAAATATTAATTCTTTAGTTTAATATAATCTGTTTTATTATATCATAACAATTCAAATATTTAATTTCATTTAAGGTTTACAATTGAATTATCTATAATCCTGTCAAAGATTCATCTTGTTATTATCATGTATTTATACTTAATCACAAAATAGTTTCATAAGAAACGTACGAAAAGAAAACTTTTAAACATAAAAAGGCATACAAACACACAAGTATATATTTATTTGTTTTAATTATAAAAGTACTAAAACGATATCGTGCTTATACAAACCCTAACACTTTATTTTTATTCATTAGATGCTCTTCATATTGTTGTGTTCTTTGGTACTTATACACACACACACACACACACACACAGATTGTTATGCCGTTATAAACCAAATCAAACAACCAACAATTAGTATATTATCGACAATAGGAAAAACACTAGAACGTAATGTAAAAACTACAGGGTGTTTTTTTAAGGTACTTTATTTTTGGTATTCAAAAATAATAATAATTATTGTGCCGCATATTATGTGATTTTCATTAAAGGAACTATTATTATTTTCATAAAATAAAGGGTTTTTCAACAAGAAGTTTGTTTTCTATAACAAAATAACACAAAAAATACGGATTAAGATGATTCAAATTTTTATTGTATTACGAAGAGAAATGTTTGGCAATTAGAAATGAAATATGACATCTGGTAAATGTCCACCACGACCACGACCACGCTGACAGATGTCGATTCTTTCGTCAAAATTTTTAATCACTTTTTGGCAAAATGGCGGTCTCATTTCGTTAATCACATCACGGATTTTGAGTTTTAAGGCTGAAATCGATTCAAATGGGTCCTTATAGACTCTGTATTTAACATAGCTCCACAATAATAATCCAGTGGTGTTAAATCGCACGATTTGGCTGGCCACTTAACTGTTGATTGTCGTGACATGTGGCGCCGTCCTGCTGAAACCACGCATCTCCAGCGCATTTCCAGTCTCATCTCAAAAAAAACAAAAAAAAAAAAATGGCCCAATTACGTCTTCTGACCACATAACGCCCCATACAGTGACACGTTGAGCATGCAAAGGCTTCTCAATAATCGTTCTAGGATTTTCAAAATCCGAAATGCGGTAATTTTGCTTGTCGACATAAAAAATAATTTTTTCAGAAAACCCCAGCCGGTTGTTAGTGAATGAATGGAGCGAATCTACGGCGATAGGAATAGTCGGCCGGCTTCAATTCCTGCACGAGTTGAACCTTGGAAAGCTTCAAAATCAAATTTTTACTCAAAATCCGCCTTGTGGTGGTTTTAGATAACCTCAATTGTTCTTCCCCCGGAGGCACAATAAGTCTTTATGGATCACATAACCAGCTAGACTTGTGTCTTGCAGGGGTAAAAGGGAGACCAGTCTCCTTAGGCTAGTAGGAGCCAACTGGAAATTCCACTATATTTCCATGGGAATTAGTAAAGCCCCAGAGTTACGCTTTTTGTCTCTTTAGGCATTTAGCTGTTCTCTGACTGATTATTGAGCTGGGCCCTTCGGGAGTATGCTGGTGGCTGTCTGTTTCGAGGCCCTCGTTTGAGTTTGTGGGTCGGATCATTCATAATGAACAAAATGAATGGTTCAGGTCCAGTGAGTATGAACGCCGTTGTGTTCTTAATTTTATTAAGCTTCATGCGTTATCGACCAGGAGTTGGATAGTCTCCAACTCTTCAGCAAGGAGTGAACGCTGCGGTCTACTCCGGGCATTTGAAGTTGCAACTAGGAGTGACCGGAGGATATACATATCCGAAAGCCTTCTAGGGCGAGGATGACGCTACATTTCATCCACTGATGATCCACCATCTGATTAAGGCCCATGGCCAGGTGCAGATGTAAATCTTATCATGTCAACCCCAATTGTTGGTAATGCGTGGCTCACGGCTGCGATGTTTTCAGTTGAACCACCCGGTCGCACATTTTGTATCGAGCCTATCGACTTAAATTTAACAACCAAACTTTTAATAGCGGTCTCAGAAGACCGAAAATATCATTAATTATACGAAATGTAACTTTAATTATTTTAGTGCGATTTTCGTGCGAAATTGAATTCATTGTAACAATTGCCCCTGCATCTACTACGAATACGTCAAAAAACTAAATGTCAAAACTATCATGTTGTTGGTGTTGCTACAATTGAAAAATAAACTTTTTAATTGAAAAACCCGATATAAGTTTTTACCGGAGTATGTCTCTGATACAGTTAAGAGGATTTTGCTGATGTTATACTTAAGTTATTTATATGTCACCTTAAGGACTGCTCTGCGCCTATTTAAAGCAGCTTAGAGCTGTCTAGAGTTCAATGCAAGAAAGCAAAAAACAATAATAAAACTAAAAAAATATAAAAATAGCTTGGGTAAAACGGTTATAGGAACGATTTCACTGATTTCGCAATAGCGAAAAAATCGCAACTAAATGTGACAGATTAGCAAGCTTTAATTTTCTGTTGCTCTTTTAGAATGGAAAACTAATAAGTACCTATTTGAATCTGATAAGCTATATAAAAAGAGTTTAATACTGTATTACAGTATTGAATTGGCACTGATTTGGGGTCATTGACATTGGCCTGTCTGGTACAATACACCTTATCATATCATTAACCTTTAATTAGTGATGAAATTCTTGACGGTAATTGGGACTCATGTCACATTACTATAGTTAGAATAAACATTAAGCAAAATATTAACAAAAATAACCCTATAAAAATGAAGAAGACAATCACGTTCTCAGTATATTGGAGTGGGAAACAACTAACAGCATAATGAAAAGTGTTGTTCTAATTTAATTAGAACAATATTGTGTAGCAAATGAACGATTAAAGACCCATAGCTAACAAACTTGTTATTAAACATAGTTTACTAACACAATCGAATGAAAACATGAACACATACATAAATAAAATCATAACAAGCAAAATAATATACGAAGACCATAAAGAAATTTTCCTTAAATTTTACAATTATAAAGAACAGAAGAGTTTTTGGTAGTTTCTAGTGAAGTTACCTTCACAGCTTGCTTAGCGACCGACAGTTTCTGAAGGAGGAGCTTTACGGGTGACTTGCTGGCTTTCCTGCCGGAACAATGGTGTAACTCCATTCATCATTTCGCGGAAAGTAAGTTGGTGGCTGTAGATACTTTTAAGGCGTTTGATAGAGTGTGGCATGATGCACTTATGTCAAAACTTGTTGCTTTTATTGTCGGTGACTATTTCTCCGGAGTTATTCTGATGGGATTTCATCAGACCAGTTTAAGAATAATTAATGGTTGTCTTAAAGCTCCGTTCTTGCTCTTATCCTTTTTCTTATTTGTCTAAATAACCTAATTTGTCAAACTTGACTCTTTCGTAGATGACAGCATTATTTGTCATTCATATTCATTCAGTAATAGATCGAACCACTTGTAGGTGGGTTCCAAAAGTCAGAACTTAAATAATTCGCTAAATCACGATCTCTCAACATTCTCCGAATGGGATCGTGTGAATAGAGTCAATTTTAATGTCTGTAAAACTCACTATTGTATGCTTACTCATAGATCTGAGTTCGGAAATAGTGCTGGATCCTTTACTATGGGTAATATAAAGTATTAAGAATCGGAAGCTCCTGATGTTCTTGACATGAAAATACGGTTTCTCTTTCCTCCTCTTCATAACATGAGTAAGCGTTACCCCCTCAATGCTGGTCCCCAAAACAAAAAAATTTATTCTATTATAGTGGAGAAAGCGTTAAATAAAGAAATAGTGGAGTTGAGGACCCTGGAAAGCTGGTCATCTAGGTGTCTATCCAATTTCATTTTCTGTCAATGATGTTCTCACAAATTATCCAATATATTGTTACGTTTATACCTCTTATAAACGTGTTGTTGTGAGTTCTTCATTGCAAAACAAATAATACCAGATTTTGGAGTTTTTAAATTAATTACAAGTTTATTTACTTTAACTACACACAAAGTTGACACTGCAGAACAATTTATTTAAAATGCACGTCTTTACTTCACGAGGTTTCCTTTTTTCAACTAACTAACTATCCACTCAGACGCTGCCTTTTATATTTATCCATTAGAAGTCTAGAAAAATTAAGAGCCCTCTACTCCCTTTGTATCACATTTTGTTGTTGTTATGTTATTTAATCAATGTATAGGCGCCTGCAGGTTTGTGTGTACTTTTTGTTTGTTTTTATGCCGATAAAGTTTCGTCCTAATTGTTGTTGTTTTGCGTGTATAAAATTTTTATACAGTTTGTAACTAGAATGCTGTTGTTGTCTTGTGTGCATAAGTTTTCTTAGCAAACCACGCAGTTAGTAAACAGCATGCCCCTTTGAATACTTTATTACTTAATTATTTTCTTTTAAAACTTGAACAAGACACATCCGTAACAATATGGTAGACTACCGTCGTCATAATTATATCCTACTTTATGAAAGATTTCTTTAGTTACTATGATTTCTAAATCAAAAAATGATCACACTAACATAGAGTCATATAAGCCTATTAGTGTTTTATCAAACGTGTCAGTACAAAAGTATTAATTTTTTTTTTTAACTCTCAATAATTATTTATGGTATCTTCACGAAAAGAACTAACAATAAGTATTAAAATCTTAAATTCTAAAAAAAGTTACATTAGTCCTGACCATGTCAGGCCTAACCTTTTGAGTAAAAAAGAAAATTGTCATATTAATAAATACTTTAGAAAGAATGTATTCGGACTTATAAAACAATGCAGCACTATCGAATAAACATACAAATGACTAAATGAGGTAAACATTTTATTAGGAAACAAGGACTAAAATGCAATTTAATAAGTTGACAACTTTTAAGGGAATAGGGAGATTTTCTCAGCGCACCCGAGCTAAAAACACCCTTATGCTATATTATAAACTGAAAAAATCGGAATCTTATAATGCCAATGAGGGAAAACAAATACCCTAAAAAAATTGAAATACACCCCAAACCATTAGCCCCAAACTTACTAAACGGTCGAGGGTCAAAACACCAAGAAATGAAAATTTGTAACGATATTAATAAATGTGTTTTTTTTTTATCTAGCAGGGTTGAAACTGAATTAAGTTTTTTTTTAGACATTTGATTTGAAAACTTATTAATAGTGTAATCATTTTGAAAATTTAACGAATAAATTTTAAAAATATGTAAGTATACAATTTTTAAAATGTCAAATATTTTGTTTTTATTTTGAATAAGTGAAAAATATATAAAAACTACTGGCAAGATATCATCCAGTCGCTTAATTTATAATAAGGGCAGTACGAAGTACTCTTTGCAAGAGCACTTAAAATGGATAGAGATGTAAGTTGTGATATTAATTTTGCTAATTTTAATAAACAAACATTTCTATTTTTACATTCCCTTTTGCTGCGTTACTGTTAAACGTAGTGAAAATAGCTTGTGTAAGCGTTCTTTCTTTACCTTTCAGTTTACATGAATGTCAATGTTTAAAATACTTTTCATTCTACTTACTAATGGTGGGCTAAGAGGATTAAAAAGTGCAAGAAGTAGAGAAAATTACTAGGAAATAAAATGTTAAATAAAGCAATTAAGAAATTCAAAAGTGTAAAGAAATGGTTGACAAATCATTAACAACTTACTCAAAGACTTAAACTAAGGACCCATGGCTATAACCATGTGCCATTCATTTTATCTAATTGACCATAAAAATGCATTTATAGTTTGTAATTGTGGCTGCCATCATTGGTTGACCTTATATTAATCATAAACAATCAACTTTATTACGTTTGCCAGGTATTTTCTTTCTAGTTTTATGTAATAAATTAAATAAGATTAAACAGAGTATTCAGTTAAGAAAAGATATACGAAAAGTAAGAATTTAACTTTTCCTTTTTTTACGTTCTTTTAATGTCACTAAAGTCTGTGGTGTTAATAATATAAATCACAGATTTTATTACACAGTGATTTTTAACGTGTTTCCTCAGGGTTTATCTTTGATTATGTGTTTGATATCTTTATATAGGTGTACATGTACGAACGTATGTATGTAAGTATGTATGCATATAGCTATGCTCGTATATATCCAAGAATGTATATCTATGTACATATATATGTATATATAAATTAATGTATGCATGCGTCTATGTATCTAAGTCTGCATGTTAGTATGTGTGTGCCTATATACTAAAATTTCAAGGTGTTGTGAATGTTTCTGTTTAATATAGTGTGTGAACATTAATCTAATGCACTGAAGGCTCTTAGCTTTAACAACGGAAACGGAAGTAATGTAGTCAAAAAATAATCTTATAAGGATATAAAATTAAAAAGCACTGATTTTGTAAGGTGATTTATATTTATACAAGTTAAGTTTATATAATGTAGTACAGGTTTTTATCTCATCAGTAGGAATTGTGCCTAGGGTTACCATGACCTATAAATATTTAGAAAAAATATTTCTTTTAGAATAGTAGAATCAATTTACAAGCTTGAGTTTCTTTACATTACATTTAAGATTGTAATTCAAACATTAAAAGATTTATTTGAAATCATTTTTAAGCTAATCAACGTTACATATATAATTATATATACTTTTTTATATTCTTATTTATACAAATTTATATCATTATATTCCCATAAAATATTACTGCGAGAAAAGTATATTACTCATATACCTCGTTAGTGAAGTCTACCTTATTTACGTAGAAAAAACTCAAGAATCTTATATCTCAAGCTAAATTGATTAAATGAGAATTGTATTCAACCGACAAACAATAATACAAAAAAAATCAATAATTTGTTTATATTGTTACATTTATTCCATTTAATAAACGTTTTGCTATATTTAGTTCTTTTAAAATTATCTCAGCAGCCATTGTTCGGAAAATATTTTGCTAGGAACACCGGAGGACGGGGAGTATAGCCTTGCAACTTTAAGTGAAAATATTAAACAAGCAGCTCAGCTTGCAACAACTAAACATCCGCAGACTACTTTAGGTCACATCTTTTCTGCAGACATTGAACGTCTCGTAGCGGAAAAACGAAGAGCTAGAAGAGATTGGCAACAACATTGATCGCCCCTGCAGAGGCAGAGACTTAGAGACTGCACAAAGCGGCTTAGAGACTTGCTAGCATTTGAAAAAACTACATCGTTTGAGAAATATCTGGAGGGCCTCGATGCTACACCTAACTCCAATTATTCTTTATGGCGTGCTACAAAAAACCTTAAAAGACCCGTTGAGTACAAGCCACCTCTACGTAATATCAGTGGAGATTGGGCAAGAAGGGACGCTGAAAAAGGCGACTTGTTTGCCGAATACTTGAAAGATATATTCACCCCACACAAATGTACTGATGATGTTAATTTGCCGAGCGTAGTTGCATTACCCCCTCGACCCTTAAAGTTTAGGTTGCGTGAGGTTCAAAAGTTAATTTCTGAGATAAACCCGAAAAAATCTCCTGGTATGGACGGTATAAGTAACAGAACGTTGAAAGAGCTCCCCAGTATTGCAGTCAGAATCATGCTATTAATTTTTAATGCCATTTTACGGCTTGAATACTATCCTGACCACTGGAAGATTTCTAAAGTTAAAATGATTCCAAAACCGGGTAAAGGCCTAACCAAAACCGAGTCATATAGGCCCATAAGTCTATTACCAACTATTTCAAAGGTTTTCGAAAAGTTGCTTATGGATAAATTGTCTCCAATGCTAAGGGATAGTGGGTGTATCCCAGACCATTAATTTGGTTTTAGAAGTAGACATAGCACAATTGAGCAAACCCATAGATTGGTTCAGGTAATAAGAAGGACTTTTGAAGAGAAGAAGTATTGTTCAGCTATTTTTATTGATGTTTCTCAGGCTTTTGACAAAGTTTGGCATCAAGGTCTATTTCTGAAACTGACCGCTCACTTGCCTTGTGATATAAGCAACCTACTGAAAAGCTACATAATTGGACGAACATTTTCTGTTGTTGAAGGAGACTTCGTTAGTGTATCCAAACCAATTTCCTCAGGCGTACCACAAGGTAGCATTCTTGGACCAGTTTTATACTTGATATATATCTGCGATATGCCTGTAAGTGAAACTGTCCACACTTCTACGTTTGCTGATGATACAGCAAGTCTAAGTTCGCATGAAAACTCCTATCAAGCCTCCATAAATCTTCAGCAACATATAACTCGGAGTTGTGGTTAAAATTATGGAGAATTAAAGTGAACGTTTAAAAGTGCATTCATGTGACCTTCACCCTGCGAAGAGATAATTGTTCACCCGTTCGAATCAATAATCACATTGTTCCTCACCATAGTTATGTGAGATATCTTGGTATACATCTTGATCTTCGCCTTACATGGAAACATCATATTGACTCAAAGCTAACACAAATGAAACTTAAGCTAACACAATTACACTGGCTCATTGGCAGGAACTCGAGACTTGGCCTAGATTGCAAACTTCTAATTTACAAGAGTATTTTGAAACCAATATGGTCTTATGGAATCCAACTTTGGGGCACTGCCTCAGCTTCAAACGTGGATAGAATCCAACGTATGCAAAATAAAATTTTACGGTTGATAACTTCCGCCCCATGGTACATCAGAAATTCAAACATACATTGTGATTTAGACATACCGCTGGTGACTACAGAAATCATCAAATACGCAGGCAAATACTTAATGAAGCTTGAAGGCCATCCTAACCCCCTTGCTCGCAATAGCTTGGATTATAGTGGACATAGCCGATTAAAAAAGAGGGATACCGCAGCTGTGTTCGATCGAAGAACTCAACTGAAAATATCGCAGCCGTGAGCCACAATACAGATCCAAATTTGTCAATTCCTCTACGTTCTCAACAATTGATGTTATTTAAAATCACCACATGGCAAATTTTGCATAAGAATTTGACTTTGAACCCTTACAAGATTTAACTGGTGCAGAATTTGAAGTCGCCCGACTATTCACATTGCCATAGATTCGCTCAATTCATTTCAGACGAAGTTGATTTTCACTTATCAGGGTATGTCAACATGCAAAATTGCCACATTTAGGCTTCTGAAAATCCTAGAACGAATATTGAGAAGCCTTTGCATGCTCAGCGTGTCACTATATGGGCGCTAAGTGGTCTGGAGGCGTCATTGGGCCATTTTATTTTTCGAAAATGAGGCTGAAAATGCAGTAACGGTCATTGTACTACGCAATCACGAGATGCTAACATCTCAATTTTGGCCTATTATTCACGACGTGGTTACAACAGCACTGACATGTTGTTCCAACATGACGGTGCAACATGTCAACAGCCCGATCGCATAATTTCACGACAACTAGCAGGTTAATTGACCAGCCACCGGACTATTTTTTGTGGAACTATGTTAAGGAAAAAGTCTATACGGATCCAGTCGAGTCGATTTTAGTCTTAAAACTCAAAATTAATGATTTTGCCAAAAAGTGATTAAAAACTTTGGTGAAAGAATAGACAAAATCGACATCTATCAGCGGGGTTGTGGTGATCATTTGCCAGATATCATTTTTCATTCTTAATTGCCGAACTTTTCTCTTCGTAATACAATAAAAATTTGAATAATTTTAATCAAAATTGTTTGTTTTATTTTGTTTTAGAAAACAAACTTCTTCATGAAAAAACCTTTATTTTCTTATAAACCCTTCACCAAAATAAACGTGTTATTTTTTGTTGTCATTCCCTTCGGCAATACTGTGTGATTAGATTTACATCTGCGCCTGACTATGTAGTTTTAATCAGATGGTGGTCAAACCACTGCATAATTTGGGACGTCATGCTCGTTCTAGAAAGCCGAAGACTAATTCTAGCAACAGGTCTTTCCCAGTTGCAACTTGAATGATTCCAGAGCAGGGCTGCAAATCACCACTGCTTGCTAAAGAGTTGGAGACTATCCAACTCCTGTCCAGAACACATGTCTAGCATGCTCACTGGATCTGGGAACATTTTACCAGTAAGGTGTTATTAAAGCTGAAATGAACCTGGCCACCATTAAAACTGACCTGTCTGTTATGGGGCCGCGAAACCACAACCACCACGATACTCCCATACAGGGGCCAACCTCAATAATCAGCCATAGAACAGTTTAATGCCTGAAGAGACAATTAACGGAACTCTGGGGCTTACTGATTCCCGTGGAAATAAAGTGGAGTTTGTAGTTGTACCCCTGCTGACTTTAGGGGACTGGGCTCCCTTTTTTCCCCAGTTGCACAGGTCTACATAGTAGCTCTCCATAAAGACCATATATGTGCCATCGGGGGGTCCCTTCGGCAATACTACTTACACTAGCAGACAAAATGCTTACCCTCCAGTACCACCTAGAAATGTAGCTTGAAAATGATGTCATTGCATCAAAAACGCTCGCCGATTACACCGAACAAACAGCCAGTAACGTCGAGTTTTTTTTACCGAGGGTAATGGCAACAGTATTTAATTTACTGGTGGAATAAATTCAAACAGCTTAATACCAGTGTTATTTTTATCAGGCAATTTTTGCGTACTTGATGGTTTTACGATTTCGGGGTTTGTTCTCCAACTACTTGAAGCCGTTTGGATTTCCGTGCCTCCTCATGTAGTTATTTTAACACATAAAGCACTAAACAAATAAAAATCTGTTTGTCACACAAAGGTCTCCTTAACTTTCCATATTCCACGTACCCGCACAAATGCTTGAAATAAAAATGTGTTATTTACACTTAAGCGTCTGTGGAATATTGAAATATTTAAAAATAGCTGTTTTAAATTATTATTATATTGCAATTCTATAATTTCCAATTGTAGATCAGATGGAACATTCTCAGGATTAACATTAAAAGGCATTGAAAAAATTCTAAACATGGTTGGATTTTTTTAAAGTCAGCAAATCTGGCCTCAAATTCTGAACACAGTTTTAATAAAGATTGTGAAAAGACTTTTAACTTCTCTTCACTCACAGGCCTCAAAGAATTAAGTCTTGGATAATGAGTCAAATCATTTTTTCCCAAACATTTTGAAAATATAAACAATTGAGTTTTAAAAGACCTCAAACTGGCCCAAGTTTCATCTATAAATTGATTTCTTCCCTGTAACTTCTTGTTCAGTTTATTATAGTGCTCGAGTAAATCCGTGAAAAAAGCAAACTCGATGCATCAATTCTTATCCTCTAATATTTCCCACTCATCCCAAATTTCAGTTTTGGTTTTTAGAATATCTTTAATTTCTTCGAGAAGACTCCAAACTCTCGAGAAGGCATGCCCACAACTCAGCCACCTGATCTTTGTGTAATAAAGTACGTCTGAAAATTCTGCATCAACTTCCGATAAAAACTCTTGAAATTGTCGATGTGACAAACCACGGGCTCGAATGATATTAATTAATTTTAAAATAATATTAAGTACGTGGTTAATATCCAAGGCAGCCTTGCAAAGAACATCTGACATTTATAAACTCCTTCAAACCCCGTATTTTTTCCCACCATGTTAGGTGCTCCATCAGTTGTTAAATTAATTAATTTGGAAATTGGGTCATTAAGAGATTCCATCCCCTCTCTATAGTCATCATAAATTATTTTTCCTGTCGTCTTTCCTTTCAAAGATCTCAAACTACCAAGTTCTTCGGTTATTACAAAGTTTTCATCGACTCCTCTGATAAAAATTAGAAGTTGGGCTGTATCACTCCTGTCAACACTCTCGTCCATAGTGACTGTAAAATACTTAAACTTTTTAAGACATCCATCGAGTTGATTTGCTAAATTAGAAGAAATCGCTTCAATTCTTTTTGTGACCATTCTACGTGACAACCCTATAGATTCGAAATCTTTTACCTTTTCTGGGCATAATACTTTTCCAATGCTAATTAACACATCCTTAATAAATTCTCCTTCAGAAAACGGTTTGTTACTTTTTGCTATTTTATAGGCAACAATGTGACCAGCTAACGTGGAGGATCGTTGAACACTTCTTTGATTTTTAAAAAAACATTTGCTGACTAGATATTTTTCTTTTCCATTTCTCTGAATGAACTTTCTTGTCTTCATCTGTCATTTTATAGTACTTCGACCCAAGATGTTTTGAATGAAAGTGCCTAGCGAGATTATAATCTTTTAGTACAGCTACCGTTTCTTGGCAGATAAGACAAATAGGTTTTTGGTTATATTCCATAAAGAAGTACTTCCATGTCCACTCTTCTTGAAATACTCGACATTCCGAATCAATTTTTCTCTTTCTATTTTCGATTGAAATTTTGGGGGTATTTACAATACACTTTATTATTTTAATTACACTAATACAACTGTACGTTGGCAACTTTATAATTTTACTTCACAATTTATTCTTTATGTGACGAGATTAACACTTTTACTGATTGCTGATTAATCCATCGCTGGCCCTTTTATATTTGTTGCGCATGTTGTCTCGAATATTCAAGAATCTTCTCGATCTCACATATAATAGTTATTGTTATGTTATACGTTCAGCTTTCTATATTAGTTGTCAGTGTTTTATTATGTTTATGTTTCTTCTTGGAATATTGCATCAGAAAGTTGTTGTTGTCTTGTGTGTACAATATTTCCCAGAAAACTACGCAGTTTGTACACAATATATATATGAAAACATCGCATTATTTTGCTAAAATTGTCAATTTATATCTTTTTTAAAACTAATGTAAATTTATTTTTTGGGCATAATTTTTTAATAGGTGATTAATTTTTTTTTTTTTTTTGAGAAACGCTCGCCGGGCCGGATTAAAACCTCTCGCGGCCCAGATGTGGCCCGCGGGCCGTAGTTCGCCCATCACTGGTTTAGAGGATCTTTTTGATATTTTCAGAAATTTAATTTCGAAGCTGAAATAATTTTTAATTTCAGCGTGTATAGATGATCCCAAAATTGGTCACGTCTGTTGCTGAGCATTTACCTAAATATCAAAGATAAATATTACGAAGTTTGTAATTCCTCTGGATGCAGTTTGGTTTTATTAAATTTATTTACATATCAGTAAACTCACTCTAATTTCATTGTGGTATTTCTGTAAGTCTTTGTCCTTGTGAATATTTGTCGTAATAAAACATGTTTTATATCCTAAGGTGTTGCACACATAGCTGGTATTTCATCACAACGTCTTTAGAAGCGATTTTGATAGGCATTTTGCTATAGGCAACGCTCTTATTTTAATCGCTAGACTGATGCTTGAGTTGATAATGTGTTGCCATGATTTCTGTGACTTAATTTTGTTTTTGCACTCGTAAACGCCGAGAGTTAAGATAAATAAAAGTTTATGGCGTGTGATATCAAAATGCATTAAGTGTTAAGAACATGGAAAAATAAACAAAAAGGAAGATTGTCTTAAATGTGAATTTATTATCGTGTTAAATATGTCGTTAAATAAATGTAAGAATAGAAAAGTTACATCAGATGTTTACATTTTGACTTACATGATTATGTTTTCTATTATGTCAATACTTAAATGAAAACAAAAATATTTAGGAGATTATATTTTGTGCTTTTTCCTACAACTATAGATTTCTTAGGGGGTGTAGCAAATATAGCAATTTTAGTAAAATTGCTTTTAGTAAAGGTCCACGCCCCTTAAACAATTTTCATGTAAGAGAAAAAAAAGCTGTAGGAAGATCTTTATTTAGCATGCAAAATGCTTCTTATGCTGATGAGCTTTTCTTTGTTGTTCATCTATCTTCCAATAAGCCTTTTAAAATTTCAGCAAAACTTAATTAGAGATAAGTCTTTTAATTTATAGTAAATTATTAAAAAAATAAATATAATATAATGAATATAGCTGTAAATATTTAATCTGTTATTTATTATGTCTTATAAAAGCGATTTTTGTGATTCGTTAAAGTATAGTTCTAAGTATATGCGCTTGGAGCAAACTTTATCATTCGATGTATGATTTAGTTTAATAAGTTCGTTTTAGTGATTTGTATACGTGGCAGCTTGCTTAACACAAAGAATCAATTTAAAAAAAAAATGCTTCCTCATCCAAATAATATTAACAATATAAGTTTGAAGCTTTATAAATGTTATAAAACAAATTTTTGATCCTTTTAATTTAATTGCTGATTTAACTATCGGAAAGAAATCTGCCAGACTAATAGAATGTTACTATTACATTATCAGCACCTAGAAGAAAATACGCAAGACTCTGTGGCTTATAGTGACAAGCGATGCAACCCGATAAACGGTCGTCATTCTATTGGCCTGTCGAGCAGGTAACTAAATGTGATAACTCAAATAAGAAAAATTAAATTTTACAACAAAACCTGGATAACACTTAAGATTCTTGGCATAAAGGAATAAAAGCCAGTGCTTTTAATAATAAGAGTCTTTTTAATATTTCCATCATATAGAACTATTCTTTTATTTCATATAATCAAAATTCCAATTGGTGTTATAAAGTTTTTTTTATCACTATTTATTTAAATTGTTTAAATTTATTTATTACTAGCTGTACGACCCGGCTTCGCTCGGAAACTATTTGCTAATGATTAATATTTTATATGGAGTTAGAAAAAAAATTTTCAGTACAAAGAAGAAACGACACAAATTTTTTTCAATTTATTGTTTTAATAGTTCTTAAGGTAATTCATTAAAAAATAAACAAACAAAAAAGTTAAGCATGTAGTTCATTTTAAAGCTTGATAGTAAACAATATTTTTTGTTTTTCTTTTGGGAGAGAAAATAAACGGTGCATATGGTAAACCAACTCTTGAGCATGCAACATACAATTGCTCGTGGGAAAAATATTGGGATTCTAGGTTTAACCCACACACTTTTAGCGATTGTCCTTGGGATATATTAATCATAATTGCGAATGCAAGGTGAACGGGAGGATACGTTTAAACTTAAATGGTAAATCACTTGGTATGATAGGTATCCTTGGAGTTAGCAGCTACAAACTTTTCTATAATTATTATTCCTTATTAAGTTTTAAGTTTTTGCCGTCAGCGTTTTAATAACCAATCTAGTACCATCGCATAGTATTGGCTGATTAAGGTTACGTAACATGACTATTACCGCTCCAATGTTAAGCTGGAAGTTATGTGGTAGCATTCCCGGTAAGTTTAATGCATTCAAGAACTCTACGGGGTAGTTAACAATATTTTCGGCATCGGTAATGGAACCAATTGATTTATACCGATACCGTTCGCCATTAATTAAGCTTTGGATTTTTGAATTTATTTAATCAACGTATTTGTTTTTTGCAGCCAAAATGGCTCTTTCACTTAACCAAAGTTAATCGCTATAATTTTGGGCAATGTATGTGAACAGTTTTGCAATTAGTTCGTCTTTAGACGTTGTGAATTGGCAAGAGCCCAATGGAAAGGAAATCTGGCCTGTTGTAGATTCAGTCGGTTTTTTCCACTGCCAATGTCTAACAATATGTAAGAATAGATAGATAAACCTAGACGTAGATTATCATTCAAATTTTAAGAAATGTTGACTGCTAACAGATTCGTTCGAATTTTGATATTGAATTTTTCAGCATATAACCGATATACATATGTATGTATGTATCGTTAAAATTGCATCGAGTAGAAAATTATTTTTTAACTTCAAAGTGAAGTGTAATTGTCGGTGACTTAATATCACTATCCAATATACCAAGGTTTTTCTTCTCTTACAAAAACTATTAATTTTAAAATTATATGAATCAAATCGCACAAAAATTTTAAAGCACGGATAATGTGCATACATAAATATGTCCATATGTATGTAGAATATATATTCAAGTTTTCACTTTTAGCATTATCCAACACGTCTAAATTAAATCACTGAGCACTGTTTAGGAATTTTATAAAGTTTAAACGTAGGCTAAGTAAAAAAATTGAGAAGTGAAAACGATTTATTTATGTTTTCACTAACATGATTTAATACTTCGTATATTGAAAAGTGAAAATAAAAAATTGAATAAAAAAAATTAATACTTTTTCTTAAAAACTCATGTAATGTGTTAAAAACTTTAGTTCTTCGAGTTGCTCTTTAAATTTTCTCATGCGAAAAAAATCGAAATAAAAACTAGTTATTGAAAACGTATCATGTTTGTTGAGCTCTCCTGGCAAATTCTGCAACATAAGCAAAGCTGATGTTTACGAAAACGTATGTATGTATATCTACATATGTAAGTAATTTTTTTATATATGTAATTATATTTTTTTTGGTATAAATTGATACACTTTAAGGAAAAAAATTTTAAAAATGAAACTTAAAATGCATATTTTACTAAATTGAAAATAAATTCACCAAAGGATTTCAACTTTTTTTTTTTCTATACAATATACATATTTCAAAGTATTGAAAAACATGCAATCTATTTACATACATATGTACATGTGATTTTATTGCGAATTTTAAATAAAGTAAGATTTTTTCCCCAAAATTGTGACGGTATTATCTTTAAAAAATCTGGCAGCTATGTATAGTAATGAATTAAAAAAATTTTGGAACAAAAAAATACATTTTTGACTATTGATATGTTAGAACAATGTTTGGTTTCGCCGATGTTGAAGATGTTGCCTCTCTTTATTTGGTCTTTTATTTTGTTTTCTTTTTGTTTTGTGTTTTTTTTTTAATTTGATCTACGAGTTTTTTTAGCGTATGCCCAGAATGCATACGTATGCTTGCACGTATACAAACTCATTAGCATACAAACAACCACCTAGCTTCATCAAACCAGTTCGAACGAACATGTCTAGTCGTGAATAACTTATTTGTGTTTACAACAACAACAGAAGAAAATTAATAAATTAATTTTCTATGTTTTCCGGAAAATTTTATAATTTTTGTTTCATACAAACCATCTCCTGAAAATTTCGAATCGAATAAAACAAAAATCAGCCAAATCGCTCCAGCCGTTCTCACGCCAACTCATTACATACGTGGACCATTTCATTTTTATATATATAGATTATTTAAAATTAATTAAAAATTATTGTTATGGTTAAAACATGATTCATGGTTTATTGACTCTATCTTAGGGAATCAAAATAATTCTAATTTTTTAAAAAGTAAGAAAATTAAAAATAAAAACAAGGGCGAACAGGATTTTCCAAAACAATTAAGAAAACCCTTTTTATACACTCTAAAACTTTTATTGTTCAGAGTTCAGAGTTCAGTTCGAAGATTTATGGATAATTTTATTTTTTTTTTAACTCTCAAAAATTATTTATTGTATTTTCTATAAAAAGAACTAACAATAAGTATTAAAATCTTAAATTCTAAAAAAAGTTACATTAGTCCTGACCATGTCAGGCCTAACCTTTTGGGTAAAAAAGGAAATTGTCATAAAAAAAAACAAAGCAAATATTTCTAAGATGTGTCATCTGTAGCATTGAGGATTAAAGCTGCGGTATCCCTCTTTTTTAATCGGCTATGTCCACTATAATCCAAGATATTGCGAGCAAGGGGATTAGGATGGTCTTCAAGCTTCATCAAGTATTTGCCTGCGTATTTGATGATTTCTGTAGTCACCAGCGGTATGTCTAAATCACAATGTATGTTTGAATTTCTGATGTACCATGGGGCGGAAGTTATCAACCGTAAAATTTTATTTTGCATACGTTGGATTCTATCCACGTTTGAAGCTGAGGCAGTGCCCTAAAGTTGGATTCCATAAGACCATATTGGTTTCAAAATACTCTTGTAAATTAGAAGTTTGCAATCTAGGCCAAGTCTCGAGTTCCTGCCAATGAGCCAGTGTAATTGTGTTAGCTTAAGTTTCATTTGTGTTAGCTTTGAGTCAATATGATGTTTCCATGTAAGGCGACGATCAAGATATATACCAAGATATCTCACATAATTATGGTGAGGAACAATGTGATTATTGATTCGAACGGGTGAACAATTATCTCTTCGCAGGGTGAAAGTCACATGAATGCACTTTTGAACGTTCACTTTAATTCTCCATAATTTTGACCACAACTCCAACTGAGTTATATGTTGCTGAAGATTTATTGAGGCTTGATAGGAGTTTTCGTGCGAACTTAGACACGCTGTATCATCAGCAAACGTAGAAGTGTGGACAGTTTCACTTACAGGCATATATATGGTCCAAGAATGCTACCTTGTGGTACACCTGAGGAAATTGGTTTGGATACACTTACGAAGTCTCCTTCAACAACAGCAAATTTTCGTCCAATTATCTAGCTTTTCAGTAGGTTGCTCATATTACAAGGCAAGTGAGCGGTCTGTTTTAGAAATAGACCTTCATGCCAAACTTTGTCAAAAGCCTGGGAAACATCAATAAAAATAGCTGAACAACACTTCTTCTCTTTAAAAGTTCTTCTTATCACCTGAACCAATCTATGGGTTTGCTCAATTGTGCTATGTCTACTTCTAAAACCAAATTGATGGTTTGGGATACACCCACTATCCCTTAGCATTGGAGACAATTTATCCAAAAGCAACTTTTCGAAAACCTTTGAAATAGTTGGTAATAGACTTATGGGCCTATATGACTCGGTTTTGGTTAGGTCTTTACCCGGTTTTGGAATCATTTTAACTTTAGAAATCTTCTTCTTCAGGATAGTATTCAAGCCTTAAAATGGCATTAAAAATGAATAGCATGATTCTGACTGCAATATTGGGGAGCTCCTTCAACATTTTGTTACTTATGCCGTCCATTACAGGAGCTTTTTTCGGATTTACTTTGGAAATTAACTTTTGTACCTCACGCAACTTAAACTTTAAGGGTCGAGGGGGTAATCCAACTACGCTCGGCAAACAAACATCATTAGTACATGTGTGTGGGGTGAATACATCTTTCAAGTAATCGGCAAATAAGTCACCTTTTTCAGCGTCCCTTCTTGCCCAATCTCCATTGATATTACATAGAGGTGGCTTGTACTCAACGGGCCTTTTAAGGTTTTTTGTAGCACGCCATAAAGAATAATTGGAGTTTGGTGTAGCATCGAGGCTACATAATAATTAAAATGCATAATAATTAAAATTTCTGAAAATATGTTAATTTACATTTTTGAAATTATTTGTTGAACTATTTGATGATATAAGAAATAGATTAATTAACTTGGATTAAATTTATTTTTATTTTAATGTCTAAATTTTTATTTTGCGATTTTTTTCCAAAGAAAATAGGAAAATTTTGATACCAGCAGAGAATATAGTGCAGTATTTTCTAGATCGCTGGTAAGCATCAGCATTAGGCTGCATACAGAGAAGAAGAGTGGCAAGTAATTATGCCGCGTTAGTTATTTATTTGGCCACAACTAGATAAATTCCTATCTGATTTTGATAAGTAGAAGATCAAAAAATGTGGTGTCAATTTAGCTTACAGTTACTCTTCGTCAATTTCTTTATCGCCCCAATAGTTTTTGAATAATTTAGTAATTTAATTTTTATTAAGACTTTTAAAAATAGATAACAAAATTTATGGTAAGATAATAAAATAAATAATTTAAAACTGTAAAGTAGTATTTTAATAAACATAGTAAAAGTAAACGATACATGCTAATGCAAATTGCTATGGTAAAGGGTGTTAAACCAAAAAGGTAACAATAGAATTATAATGCTAAAACATATAATAAAAGATAACATAGATCGTTAACATCGCAAATTAGGAACTTAAACATACCTAAAACTAAGCTTAAAACTAAGTTTAAACCTAAATAGTAATATACAAAGTTTATATATATATATACCCATTTATGAGTATTTAAACATACACATATCCATATAAATACACACACATATACAAGTATGTATACAGACATTAGCCTCTGTTAGAGCCAGAAGTTGAGTGCGAATAAAACTCCGGTAGACGGTACTCAAATCGAATGAGTTAGATTTATCTAGCAAAAGTCCAACTGGAGATAAATATAAAGTGTTTGACCAATTAAAAGTAGATTGGGAATTAAATACTTCCCTTAACAGAATGTTTTCATGAATTTCAAGACGGTTTATAAACTTTCTAAGTAAGGCTAAAACGTATGAGAAAAGTGGCTGCACTTTTGCCTTTTGGTAAATTATATTATTTGAGTATCTTTTGATGTAGTTTTCAAAACTAGCATTAACACAAAGCCTTAAGCAATTGCGTTCAAAGATCTCTAATTCCTTCATAACCGACGGGGAGATGGAGAACCAAATGGGAAACCCATACAGCATTGCTGAACGGATACAAACCTCATAAAGCAAAACCTTCGTCCTCTGATCAGGGTGTCTTTTAACTAATAGTCTGGAAAACATACCCTTAATACGCTGACACCTAATCTTAACAATTCTTGCATGTTGATGAAACTTAAATACCTTGTTTATTGTGACCCCAAGAAATATAATCTTTAAAGGATATAACCGTATTGCGTAAAGAAAGATTCAACTCTTACTTAATTTAACTGCATTGAGGGGACCTTTACCCGAGGCATAACCGATACAAATCGCCTCAGATTTAAGAGAGTTAATTTTGATACCCCAATTATCATAATAATTGTCAATTCCTATAAGATGATCATGAACTTTCCTTAAAGCGACTTCCGGATTTTTATCATGCGCATAAATTTTGAATTATTAAGAAATCAGCAGCAGTAAAACAGTGTTGTAGTTTATACATGATTTAAAACATTTTTTTTTTGTAGAATATTGTTTTAAAAATAATTTTAGAAATAGAATTCTGAAGATTTCCTTATATGATATAACATTATGCAGTATAGTATTTTGGCATGAGAAAATTGTCAAACATTCTTTTGGATAAAGATTTTAATTGTATTTAAAACATTTATTTTTATTCGTAATTAGTACATCACTGATTTGATTCAAAGTACTTGAAGTAAAATGGTTTCTGCCATCTTAACGGGCAACTGTGTTTAGATATCTTAGAAGCTTTTAGAGAGAGTGTGCTATATATTTTCATGTACGAGGTTGGAGTCATGTAGCTGAAAATTTCGCATACTCTGCTTACTTATATAAAGATCGAAACAAAGCTTTCTACAAGTTTATCAACTCCAAAAAAAAGATCAATGGTATTTCCCTCTGTTTTTTGCAGATTTCTATTCTACCATCTATTCTGATCAAAAATTTCATGAATCCTGGTTCCTATTAACTATCAGAGGTGCCATATCGGGCTATATTAATTCCAAATCTTGATGAATGAACAGTTTTGAACTGTTTATAAAAGGTTGTTTTCATATAAATATCTTCCGAATGGTATTCTTAGCAAATATTCTATGGCACTGGTAAAACTTCTTACAATAATCTTCAACATATTATTGAAATTTGATTATTTTTCTAAAATATGGAAGTATTTTTTTATTATGCCATTATTTAAATCTGGTTGTAGGTTGCTGGTGGCTAAACTCAGCGCTATACGTAAACTTTATGAGAAAATTGTTAGTGATCACCATTCCATCAAGTATCGTCTATATTGGTTTCTGCTTCACCATGGTTTTAGAAGGGGTTGTTCAACTGATACTAATCTTTTGGAATTAACAAATCTACTCAATCGAAGAATTGTTCGAAGTAAACATACGGTTGTTATTTACATCGGCTTTAGTAAGGCATACGGTAAGGTTAACCATAAACTTCTGATATGGAAACATGACCTTATATTATTCACAAACAATTTATTTATATGAATTAATTTATTTCTTTCAAACAGAACTCAAAAAATTGGTTTTAACACGCTTGCTGCCAAAGAAGTTTTTGTTTCCGCTGGTGTGTGCCGCAAGATAACCATCTGGATCCTTTATTATTTTCCTGGTTTATTAATGATCTAACCAATTTTATTAAATACTCAAACTTTTTATTATATGCAGACGACGTGAAGATATTTCGAATGTATAATTGTCACGCTGATCATATGCTCCTGCAAATGGATTTAGATTTATTTAATTCCTGGTGTAATATTAATCTTATGGAGTTGAACTTTAAAAATTGCAAATACATGTATTTCTTCCGAAAATGTCATAGAAAAGTTCAATATATTTTAAAAAGGCTACGAACTTAATCATGTTAATCACTAACAAAGCACGTGCAATTCTTAGATTTATAAAACGCAGGGCGAAGGATTTTGGTGAACCATATGTCATAAAACATCCTTTTACTTCACTGGCCAAATCTATTCTGGAATATGGCTCAATAACTTGGTATCTAATTTATAAAGTTCATGGTAATAGCATGGAATCGGTCCAAAAGCAGTTCTTGCTATTTTGTCTTCGATGCTTACAATGGAATCCCTTAAATATACCATTCCACACTAGTCGACTTGCTCTAATATTGCTGCCAACTTTAAAAAGCCGACGAATAATGTTAAATGTCAGTTTTGTTTTAAATTTAATAAAAGAAAATGTCTGTTCCGATTTTTTGATTAGCAATATTTCATTTAACCTTCCATTTCGTCCTACGCACTGTTTTGATCGATTGGTATTTAAAGTATTCAGATTAAATTATGCTAACTCTGTTGCGTTTTTAAAAATTTATACTGAAATTAATAAATTTTATATGCACATTGATTTTGTTTTAAATGTTAATGCTGGTAAATGTTATCTCATTTTATATTTGCATAATTAGATTTAAGTTTTATGTACATTTATAAATTATTGTTTTAATGTCTGTAGGGATCTTGAATCCATAAATTAATTATAGAAAATATTGAAGTAAAAAAATGCATTTAACATAGATTCAGCTGGAAAATTTACACAAATTGACCACGAGTATTTGAGTTATATTGCTGGTGAACGAAGAATGACGACTAACAGATCTCTTTTGTCCACCACTATTTAAGTCATATTACTCGCGAACACTGAATATCCATCAAAGATCTATTTTGTCTGTGGCTCAACCATTCCTTGATTGAAATGTTCGAATAGTTTGACTATCGTTTATTTATAGCCCCTGTCTTTTTGCGTATCATTTGCATTACCCCATTTCGCAATTGTGAAATTTGGTTGAGAAAAATCAGTTGGAATTTTTACTGTTTAAGCTGAGCTATTAGGAAATTTAAATCGACTCGAATGGATTTAAATCGAATAATAGGCATTTTTTTTAATTTTCTATTATTTTCCGTCGGTGAATATGTTGTAACGTTTCATCGTCGCTTGCACTTTAATAATTTTTAGTTACGAATAGTTGAATTTCATAATCTGTATTTAACAGATTTGCACCAACGTAATTAAGATTTTCTTCTTGTTTGTTGTTCTAAGAAGAAATAGCAATAAAATTAATGTCTTATTTATTATCTGGGAAATTTTCCAAATGTTTTGATTGATTACTATGGGTCTCTTATAATGAATATTTATTTTATAAATTAATAAATATCTCTTATTCTTTTTTACGGTCTTTTTAAATTAAATTAACAATATATATATTTTTTTCTTTTCGATATTTCGCGAAAATGTTGAATAATTTGCATTTTACTTACTTTCGATTTTCATGACAGTGTGTCCAAATAGGCACACTTAATACAAATCGTTTCAACTTAGTACATAATTCTTATTTCAATAAGAGACGTTCAATTTATTGTGATACCACAATTATTATTATTTTGTTTGATTAATTTCTCGGTGTAATGGACATAAAATTAATATGTCATTAAACAAGTCTTATGCGCCGATGGGCTTAGTAGGCTCATTAAATTGGAGCGCACTGCCTTCAGCCAAGTTTCGGCGGAGATTTAATTCCAGGCCATCTATTATAAATGTGTATATGCTTAGCTTTCAAAGAGTGGGAATTATCTTGAGAGACGTAGAGAGCAGTTATTGAAAGTTCAAATAAAAAAATAATTTTTTGTTATTATACAATAAAAAGGTCAATTTAAAAAAAATAAAAGATTTCAATGATTTTTAAACTTTATTAAATTTGATGTTTTGCTTCAATTGTTGGAGCAACTTAAAAACAATTTGTTATTATATTTCATATCTTTTGTTGCTTTTGTAAAGAAAATATGAAACAATTTCATTTTGTATTGTCTCAATTGCTTTTAAAAATTTAAAAGGACAACAACAACAAACAAAGGAAAACAAAAAAGAGAAACAAATAGGAAAACACTAACAGCAATATGAAAACAGGGACAAGATATTACATATTCCCAACCGTTTTGTTAACAACAATTAATAAAAGTTAACAAGAGAAAAAAAGGACAAAAGCTAAGGAAAAATGATGTGATATTGATATAAAAAAGTTTTGGTATTTTATGAAAAAAAAAGAAAATAAAACGAGCAAGTAAAATTAAAGAAAAATTTTAAAGTTTCCTGTTTTTAATTTAAGCTTTATTTAAAGCTTACATAAGACTGTACTTTGTCAAAGTTGACCGGAGTAAAAAGGAAAAAGGTACAGAATGTACAAAAAAGTAAATATTGATAAATACCTTCTTTTCATTTTTGTTTTTTGTGGATTTTAAAATTTTATTTGTTTATGGTGGCGGTGTTAGCAATGGCCACTTCTTTACAGCTATTTTTCATTGTGGAAAAATAAACGAAAAGTTTGACACCACCCTTCAAACTAGATTTACTTTGTTTCTTGCGAGCTTTAATTTGCCCAAATCTAACAATTTGTAAAATTTTTTGCAATGAGCAATTGTTTAAAAGTTAAAATTGAGATAAATTTAAACTAAAAAATAAATTCTTATCAAGTTACTGCAGAGAAGGGATTTTTCAAAAAAAAAGTTTGTTTTATAAAAAAAATTTATACTGAGATGATTAAAATTTGTATTGTATTTCGAAGAGAAAAGTTCGGCAATTATGAATGAAAAATGATATCTGGCAAAAATTCACCATGACCACGCTGGCAAATGTAAATTCTTTCATTAAAAGTTTTTAATCACTTTTTGGCAAAGTGGCGATCCTATTTCGTTAATCACATCACGGATTTTGAGTTTTAAGGCTGAAATCGATTCGAATGGGTCCTTATAGACTTTGTATTTAATATAGCCCTAGGATTTTGAATTGAGTTTTGTATATACTCTGTCCTTAACATAGCCCCACAAAAAATAATCCAGTAGTATTAATCACACGTTCTGGGTGCCCACTTAACTAATGATTGCCGTAAAATTATGCGATCGGGAAATTTGGTTTGCAATAAATTGGCTGTGTGACATGTGGCACCGTCTTGTTGAAACCACATGCCAGTGATATACACGTCGTCAATAATAGGCCAAAATTGAGTTGTTAGCATCTCACGATTGAGTGATCCATTGACCCTTATCGCATTTTCAGCCTAATCTTCGGAAAAAAAAAACGGTCCATCACACCTGCAGACTACATAGCGCACCAAACGCTGATACATTGATTATGCAAAGGCTTCTTAATAATCGGTCTAGGATTTTCAGAAGCCCAAATGCGGGAATTTTGCTTGTGGATATACCCTGACAAGTAAAAATAGGCTTCATTTGAAAAAATATTTTTTAAGCAAACCAGCCGGTTGTTCCTGAATGAATTGAGCGAGTCTACGGCGAAGTGAATCGGCTTCAATTTCTGCACAAGTTTAAGGCTTCAAAGTAAAATTTTTACGAAAAATTCGCCATATGGTGTTTTGGATAACCCAAATTATTCAGAAGGTGGAGTAATTGACAAATTTTGATTTGCTTCAACACGGCTCACGGCTGCAATGTTTTCAGCTGAACAACCCGGTTGAACACGCATTGATGTTCGTACATTTTGCATCTAGCTTGTTGATTCAAATTTAATGTCCAAATTCTTAATAGCGGTCTCAGAAGGACGATTAAATTGTCCGAAAATAATTCGAATTTTACGAAATGCAACTTTAACAGAACCACGATTTTTATAGTGAATTTTAATTATTTTATTGGTGTAAAGTACGTCTTTTGTTATGGTCACCTTAATTTACTTTTATTACATTGTGCACTAATTTCTTTTGATGTTCTTAATTAATATGTAAATGGAAGCCGTTACTTTTCATGTGATTGAAATGAAGTCAATCATTAAATGAAATTCATGGAAAACATACATGTCCTAATGAAGCTGATGTAATTCATCAAAATTGGGATTTTCGTGCGAAATTAAATTCATTGTAACAATTGCCAATGCATCTACTGCGAATACTTCATAAAAGTAAGTGTCAAAACATGTCAAACATGTCACAAATGAAAAACAAACTTCTTGTTGTAAAACCCATATACCTAGCAGAAGAATCAGTATGATTCTACCAGGTGATATTTTCAAAAGCAATCAAAAATAATTGTATAATATTTTTGCGGAAAGATTAGTTTGATCGAAAGTAAGATTTTTTTTGAATATTGTTGTTTAATATAATAGTTATAGTTTTTTGACCTTTTTAATATTTTAAAGTAGTTAATTATCAAGCACTAGGTCAATTTAATTAAAAATTTTTAAAAAACTTTTATTTTTTATTATTTTTTCAAAATTTCGCCACACCGTTGGCTGGCATATAAAAAATAAAAGTTTTTTAAAAATTATTTATTAAATTGTTGTTTAATATTATTAAAAAAACTCTTTTCCTGTAACTAAAAATATCAACTTAAAACAATTTTTCTTTAACGAACTGCATACTAAGTTCTTATGATCGCATTTCTGGCCTACTTTTTGGATCAAATACTCTTCTCTAAGATGTGACGTATCTTTCACAGAAATAAAATTTTATATAAAGTTCAAGTAATTCTTACTTAATTTTTTTTTTATCAAAATCGGTATCCACTCGAATGCAGAAAAGCAATAATGAAAGATTATTATTTAAAATTTATTTAAAAACTTATATGAAGTAAAGTTAATAACTTTATTTAAAAAATTGTTTTAAATATTTTTGCCATTACACAATATCTCTATTTATTCAGTACTTTAGAGAAAGCAGTGGTCTCTATTCAGGGTAATTGGCAAACGAAATTGGTCCGACATTTATTTACACTCTTCATGAGTACTATAACCAGAGCTGGCCAAAGAAATAATGATATGTACACAGATAAAATGTATTTTCCTATTTTTTGTTTTTTTGTTTTTCAGACCAGCACTCCTGGCGTGACCTCTACTCATACAATGCATTTTGCCGGAACTAGAAAATTAGGTTACGATAAGCAGGAAAGGGGAAGTAGTGTTTGTGGACATTCGATTTGAATTTTCCTACTGTTCTGTTAAAAAACGAATTTTTCCTGTAATGTGTAGTGCGATTCACCCGCCAATCAACCACAAATGGATGGGTCCTTAACGACAAATGTGTTAAACGCAAAAACGTGCGAATAACAGGAACATGTTTCCTAATTCCATTGGAGCACTTACCATTGCAGTAAAGATAAAACAGTGAAATACAACCCACTGTTCTAGAAAATTAATAGAGTTAGTTACTGTCCCCAATGAGCTTTTTGGCTCTGTCATGTGCAAGCCAAAATAGACTTTTGGGCACCGGCCTGTACATGAGAGTTGTATTCCATACTTGAACGGATGTAGGTGGTATAAATAGAATGAAGATCAGATGGAGTGAAGTATATTTCACACCGTTTTAGAAAACCTACCTCGGTTTTCTAAAGCCTCTTTAGAAATTTAAAAAATGTGCCAACATGTTACTTACATCGACTTTAGTAAGGCATTGAATAAGGTTAACCATAAAATTCTGACTAGGAAACTTGGCCTTATGGGTTTCACAAACAATTTACTTATATGGATTAGTTCATACTTTTCAAACAGAAATTAAAAAAGTTCATTTAAACACGCTTACTGCCAAAGCACTTCTTGCTTTATCTGGTGTGCCGCAGTGTAATCATCTGGGTCCTTTGTTATTTTCCTTGTTTATTAATAATCTACCCAATTCTATTAAATACTCAAACTTTCTATTATATGCAGATGAAGTGCAGCTATTTCGATGATATAATCGTCACGCTGATCATATACTCTCCGAAAGGATCTAGATGCATTTATTTTCTGGTGTAACATTAATCTTATGAAGCTGAACCTTAAAAAGTGCAAATACATGTATTTCTTCCTAAGATGTTATGCAAACGCTCAATATATTTTAAACCGCTACGAAGTTGAGTAACTGAATGTACAGAACTTGGTATTTTACTGGATGCTAAATTAAATTTTATACAGAATATTTCGTTTCCCACTAACAAAGCACGTGCAGTTATTGAATTTATAAAGCACTGGGCGAAGGAGTTTATAGACCCATTACAAAGCATATTTATACTTCTCTTGTTAAACCTCTTCTGGAATATGGCTCAATAATTTAGCATCCAATTTAAAAAGTCTGTAGTAATAGCAAAGAGTCGGTGAAAAAGCAGTTATTGTTATTTCGTCTTCGAGGCTTAAAATGGAACCTCCTAATTCCGCATCCTACAGTAGTAAACTTGGTCTTATATTGCTGCCAACTCTAAAAAGCTGAAGAATAATGTTAAATGTCATCTTTGTTTTAAATTTAGCAAAAGGAAATGTCTGTTCGAATTTTTTGATTAACAATATTTTATTAACCGTTCCATTTCGTACCACGCGCTATTTTAACCCGGTGGTATTTAAAGTATTCAGATCTAATTATGCTAACTCAACGCGTTTTTAATCATTTTCACTGAATTTTATAAGCATATTGATTTTTTAAATGTAAATGCTGTAAATGTTATCTACTTTTATATTTAAATAAGTAAATTTAAGTTTTATGTGCAATTATTATTTCCGGTATTAATCTTAGTCCATAGCGATTTTGAATCCATAGACTAAATATAAATAAGGAAGGCAGAAAAGTGAAAGTGACTTTATTTGCAGGAATGTTTCATCTGGCCATCAAACTACGTTCTTTATCAGTTTTGCAGCAAACGACTTCCCATTTCACTGTAGACTTATTGAAGCAAATGTTTTTTGAAAACACTTCAATACCCGTCTCTAAGTAATGAAACAATTGTTTACTGCTTTAATGTCTGAAGGAATCTTGAATCCATAGACTAAATATAAATAGATTTTAATGCCAAGAACATCAAGGGCTTCCTATTCCTTAATACTTATATCACCCATAATAGCAGATCCAGCATCATTTCCGAACACACATCTGAAGCATGCAACATGGAGTCTTACCAGCATTATAATCGTTTCTATTCGCTTGACGCGTTTTGGAGATTGTTGCGATATCGTGATCATTCATTTGTTGCCTTTTGGAGTACGAATAACAAATGGTGCTGTCATCTGTGAAAGAGTATATAGGGTTGAAAGTTTGACGAAGAAGGGTTGAAAGTTTGTGGCAGTGTATTTGTTCCGTTATGAGCAGGATTTAGGTAGTCTAAGTTTGCCATGTTCGGTTTGCGGTTCTTTAATAAATACGGTACGACTTTTTTGACGGCCAGGGTGTAGTGCACTGCAGTAGTCATACAACATGCGTAGTGTATGCGAGCCGACGCAACTCATGTAGGGTATCTACAACAATTCTGTTGTAAATATGCCGACACATTTTTGGGTGTAAATTTACATCAACGCCTTGTGTTTGGCATGTGTAGGACACTTGATCGCTTGCATGATGATGACACAGTTTCAATAGTTTTAATATGTTTAATGATTAAATTGAGTACCTTTGAAAACACTCAATTCTAGATTATAAGTTAGATTCTCATAAGTAGCCATAGAAAATTAAATAAAGACGGACTTTCATTTGACAACTTAAGCTGGCAACATATGCCTTGTTTCATTTAAAGTTTCAAACTTCTGGCAGTTCCTTTGAACGCCAAATTACAAGCTGAGACCCTTTACAGCTACTAAAATATAGAAAGGGCTATAGGGAACTGATCTACACCTGAATACCTTTAGGCAGAGTAGTCTTTTTGCTTTAGTGTTTCATCTCATGGTGATCCCTATTGATATCCTATACACCGAAAACACCTCATGATGATCCTGCCACCATACCCATCATAATTCATTACATGGCGATCCTGCCATCATAATCCATTACAATACTATACAATACAATACAATATTATCCAAAAGCTTTTCTTGCTTCGTGCTAGAGGATAGCTATGCTTTACATATTTTTTTGATTCTCTTTATAGAGACCACTGTTCTAAAGTATAAGTAATTATTATCTTTGTTTAATCAAAAAAACCATAGACAGATAATAAAGGCATCATACCAGTAAAGTGTTTGCTTTCCAAGAAAAACTTATTTCAACTTTAATCTTCTTTTTCATCACCATTACCAAGAACATGACTAAAGATGCAACAATACAAACTTAAAAGATTACATTTTCTTAGACGTTTGTATTTATAGTTGTATAGTAAAATGTGCTTTTTTCTTGCTATTTTTAATATTTTATGATGAAGTAAAGAAAGGAGAAGAAAAGAACTTTCTAAGAAAACAATACATCCTGCCAGCCATATTTCATGTAGACAGGAAACACAAAAAAATAATAATAAATGAATAATAACAGAAAGAAATTGTAGTGCAGTTAAATTTGCATAATTTTCATGATATCTTTGAATAATTAGAATACGTAATAGTATATAATTTTAGAAAGGATAACTCTTTGAGAGTTATGAATATTTTTGTGCTATTTAATTTTAAAATATTTTTATTTTTAAAAATAATTATAAGTAAAACTTTTGTAGTATTTTTTCATCTAGTCGTAGAGATTGAGGGGCTGCATTTAAACAAAACTATATTTGGACCCGTTGTTTACCAGAAAGCCAGCTAGCATAACACCAGTAAGTTGAGGATAACAAGTTTGTGTAGAGATGATATACTGTGTGACCACTTCATTTCCGAAATGCCATGACAAAAATACAAAATTTGATGACAAAATTTTGTAAAATTAATGAACAAAAAGCTTTTTAGTGATCCTAATTCAAAAAGGTTTTTTTTTAATTTGATAAAAATTATAGCTGGTGGAGCTGCTTAAAGTCGACAAATTTTTAGAAAGCAAAATAAGGTGATCTTTATATTGAAGTGTCACAAACACCACCCTTTGATCATTACTTTTTTGATATTGCTTTAGAAGCTTTGCAACAAAAAGTAACTATATGCTCATCAAATTCCCTACTTTTTCGGCAGTTCCCGTTTTTAAGACACCTTATATTTACGTAATTTTTACAGATAAAATAGAGCATATCTTAAAAATGCCTAATAATGACCCCACTTATTTTTCTTGAAGTATGAAAACGAGAATTAGTTTTTTTCTTTTGGTATGATTTACGTCAACGCATATAGCTTTTTTCCATTTTTAAAGGGTGTAACAAAGATGTGTTCAAAATGTGAAAAGAATAAAATTGTTTTCTCTGCAACAATCTTAATGCAAAATTATTATTGTTATTGTTTCTTGTTAAATAATAAACATTATTTTGCTCGGTCAATCAGGCGGGTAAAACTAAACCAGCTTGGTTATTTATTTTAATTTACAAACACTTATTATACTGAGTAAAATATAAACTGTAGTTGTATAATCTAGTTAATTGATGGTTAGATTTCTGTTTCATAAATCAGGCAGTTTGACCCTTTTTATTTCGGGGTATAATTTAAACCGCAATTATGTCAAATTGGCGATCAGTACCACAACTTATACAAGTTTACATTAAAGAGCGATAATGTTATTTCAAAATTTCGAATTGTTTGAGTTGTTCAGAAACTAAGATAATGGAAATGTATTTAAATTGAATATTGTGGAAGAATTACACGATTTGCCAGGATTCCACGAAAGGGATATTAAAATCAAAATTCACTTCGTTTATTTAAAATTAATAAAAAATGACCTCCCTCAAATCGTACGACAATAACCTTTATGGAAACGATCTCAGACTGGTTAAATGGAGTAATAACTTATGCAGACATCGATGAACTTTTTACTTCTAACAGCAAAAGAGGAAGGCCTGCAAAAACTATAAACAACAGTTCGGAGTACACAAAACAACATAAATTTTAAAGTTCCACAGAGGTATATCTAAGCCGAATATTTTAGAAGCTTTATGTTTTAAGTATGTAAAAGATAAATCAAAGTGTGGCCTACAAAAGCTGTGGCACTTGCAAGCTCACATCGACAGCAGAGGATTAAAGAGAGTATTCGAATATCTCCAATATGTTTTCGGCCCCTTCAGACCCACTAATTTCATCACGAAGACATGTAAGGTCTGAAAAGAAAAGTATAGAGCGATATATCGCTCCCAATGTTAATGACTTTTTCGGAGAGAACTTAGCTAATAAAATAAATTATACTAGTTAAAAAGAAAATATACTTTAATATGATTATATGTTATATATCAGGATTATACGTTATATATATTGTTACGTTTATACCTTTTATAAACGTTTTGTTGTGAGTTCTTTATTGCAAAATAATTAACACCAGTTTTTAGAGTTTTTTTTAAATTTTTAACAATTTTATTTACTTTAACTACACAAAGTTGACACAGAACAATTTACTTAAAAATGCACGTCTTCACACGATGAGGTTTAATTTACACTGATTCATTATCCACTCAGACGCTTCCCCTATTTATACTTGTCCAATTAGAATCTAGAAGATGTAAGAATCTTCTACTCTCTTTGTGTGTATTTTGTTGTTGTAGGTTGTTTATTCGTTTTATAGGCGCCTGTATGACTGTGTGTATAGTTGTTTTTGTTTTTATGCTGATAAGGTTTCTGCTTGGGATTTATTTCAATACATTTGTTGTTGCTTTTGTAAAAAAGGGTTTCTTAGAAAACTACGCAGATGGTAAACAACATTGTATATTTGTTGTTGTAAAATTAGTTTTTGTCTTGCGCGTTTAGATGATAAACAGCATACTTGTATTTTTTTTCTTGCATGCCAGGCAGTTAGTAAACAGCATATCAAATTATAGTTGTGTGTGTGTGTGTGTGTGTGTATAAACTTCTACGCAGTTTGCAACCAGTAGTTTGCTTTATTGCTAAATTGTTCTATTTTAAACTTAAGCATTCGTAACAATATGTTATATATTGTATTATAAGTCATTAATATTGGGTTTTTCAAGAAAAAGTTTGTTTTTCAACTGCCACTAGCAGAGGCATTGAAAATTGTTGCAATGAATTCAATTTCACAGGAAAATTGTGTTAATATAATTAAAATTGACTATGAAAATTTGGTCGTTAAATTTGAGTCGACTGGCTCGTTACAAAATTTGCGAACACCAATGTGTGTTCGATCGCGTTGTTGAACTGAAAACATCGCACCCGTGAGCTACAGTGTTGAAACGGGTGCGATGGTGGTTCTGTTAAAGTTACATTTCGTAAAATTCGTGATATTTTCGGACAACATTATCGTCCTCCTGAGACCGCTGGTATGAGTCGACAGGTTCAATACAAAATATGCGAACACCAAAGTGTGTTCGACTGGGTCGTTCAACTGAAAACATCGCACCCGTGAGCCACAGCGTTGAAATGGATCCAAATTTGTCAATTCCTGGACGTTCTCAACAATTGGGGTCATCCAAAACCACCACATGGCAAATTTTCCGTAAGGATTTGACTTTGAAGCCTTACAAGGTTCAACTGGTGCAAAAATTGAAGCCGACCGTCCATTACCGTGAGATGCTAACAACTCAATTTTGGCCTAATATTAACGACGTGGACATCACTTACATGTGGTTTTAGCAGGACAGTGCCACATTTCATATAGCCAATGAAAAAATCAATTTTCTAATCGCATAATTTCACGCCAATCAGCAGTTAAGTGATCAGCCAGATTGTGCGATTTATTAACACTATTCGATGTGGGGCTATGTTAAGGACAGAACCTATACGGCGCCAATCGAATGGATTTCAATGGTAAAACTCAAACGAAGTAAAAGCGCCATTTTGCCAAAAATTGATTACAAACTTTGATGAAAAATTGATTTCTGTTAGCGTGGACTCGTTACAAAATTTGCGAACACCAAATTTATCAATTCCTCGACGTTTTCAACAATTGGGGTTATTCAAAACTACCACATAGGGAATTTTGCGTAAGGATTTGACTTTGAAACCTTATAGGGTTCAGGCCATAGATTTGATCAATTTATTCAGGAATAACCGGCTGGTTTTTCTGAAAAATTAATTTTTTCAGGCGAAGCATATTTTCAATTATCAGGGTATGTCATCAACATTTGGGCTTCCGAAAATCCTGGAGCGATTATTGAGAAGCCTATGAATACTCAGCGTGTCACTGTTTGATGCACTATGTGGTTTGTCGGCGTGATTGGGCCGTTTTGTTAGAAGATGAAGTTGGAAATGCGATAATGGTCAATGGATCACGCTATCGCAGGATGCTAATAACCTCAATTTTGGCTTATTATTGACGAGGGGGATATCACTGACATGTGGTTTCAAGAGGAAGGTGCCGCATGTCACACAGCCAATGAAACGATCAGTATATTCCAAACCAAATTTCCCTAACGCGAGCCAGATCGTGTGTGGAGCTATTATAAGGACAAAGTCTATGCCGAGCGATTCGAATCGATTTCAGCCTTAAAACTACAAATCTGTAATATAATTAACGAAATATGGCAGCAATTTTGCTAAAAAGTGATTGAAAGGTTTGATGAAAGAATCGAGATGTATCAGTGCTAGATATCGTTTTTCATTACAATCGAAATTTGAATCATTTTAACCAAATTTTTTTTTATCTTTTTTTTTAGAAAACAAACTTCTTGTTGGAAAATCCTATATATATTGAAGCTTGAGCAGTCTTCTTTCAAATATTTTTTTTTTTATATATATTTATTACTTTAAACCTTATGATTTTTTTGCAACGAGAAAAGGCTCACTGTGCGACATCCGAAAAAGAGCCCAACACAGGTTGAATAGTACAGATACTTTTTCATTAAAATGCCTTTTTGGCAGTTTTTTAAATTCATGAAAAGGATATTCTTAAAGATGAGTAGTGATAGTTATTGCATGATATATTACTATTTTTAAATTAAAACCTAAATTATGATGTTGTTTAATAAATTTTTTTTTGTTTTCCTAAGTATACAAGATATGTTAGTGTGCGGGAGTAACAGCAGAAAGAGATTTGAAAATCTTACTGTATCCTTGAAGCTATATTACAAACAAAACACATTGCTAAAAGATGAGGGAGTTAAACGAAAATATATAATTTTCTAGGTGTTGATATTAAATGAACATATGGAAATAATGTTCATAGAAATGATTGTGTGTTGTTTTCAATTTATCGTTTATATAAAAACAGATAACCTTTTCATCAGCACCTTTAAACATTTATTGTTCCTTTATTGGTAAATTTGTTAACAAAACTTCGAAGATGTTAGAGAAACAATTTAATCTTGGAATAGGGAATCAGTTACAGTCTTTATTTATTTCACTTACAAAAATTAATTCAAAAACTTAATTTTCTCTTTCACTGAAGGATATATGAATTTTGTTTAGTTTATTATTATTTATTTATTTATTTTTATTATTACTTTTTACTCTATAACTCTAGATGTGTGAGTGGTGCAAAAGAGTAAACAGAATGATGTACAATTGTTATTGTGTGAGCGACCAAGATGCCTTAGAGTATTAACGCGCAATGAATAGTAATCAGTGGCCCTAATTCTAAGTATAATCGGATCTGTAGTTATGCAATACATTGCCCATACTTCTGGTAAAATATGAGGTTTTACTCTTGATAAATGTCTAGGTGATAGATAAAATTAAATAGCAAAAGAAAGGTATAAAATTGTTATTGTGGCACTACGGTTCCTAAATAGGTTCAGACTTATTGAATTGTAATCAGTGGTAGTACAAGCCATGTCGACGCTTTCAAGTAGAAAAAGAGAACGGCCGAAGCAGAAAATTATGGTCCAAATCGGTGTATAGCATTATTAGTTGCGATGGTTTAAAAGCCTGTTAGGTAAACAAGGATTTGTGAGCTTCAGTCTCACAAGTTTCATAGACAATTGTGGCCTAATATTGTGAAAAGTTTGACACTCGTCCAATATATACCGATAAGTAAGCTTTGTATTACAGGTAGACGTTGGAATTTATCTAGTAAATATTTATGTATTAATCTGCTGTAGCGAATTCTCATTTTAACTATAAGGTTGAAAAATTCCTAGGGCATATTTTAAGGTAGTTTGGTCATTTTCCCGTTGGATTTATATTTTTGAAGGAATACTGGCAGTTGAATATCCATCGTTGTTTAGGAGTTTGAAATTAAATTAATATTACTCTGACTTTCAAAAGTCTGGACACAGTATAAAAGCATATGCTTTGCTTGCGCAGCCGCTAAGTTAGCCATTAAAATGTGCCGTAAGTTTTGCTTTTCTTTTCTTAAATTATCCAAATTTGAGTTCCACCGTACAAAACTGCATTTGTATTTTCCGGTAGACTAATAGCATGTTTCCACGGCATAAGCGAATCAACCTGCTTCGCCATACAAAATTGTGAGAACGAAGCTGGTAGATTCATATTGAATCTAGCTGCGAATCAAGGAAAAATCCTCTCGTCTCTAATTTTTATTGTAAGTTTATCTGCACTAGTTGTCAAAATTAAACATTTTTGTAAACAAAGAAAAATTACAAACAAAACAAAGTTAAAAGTGAAAACTTAAAAAATATAATTGTTTTGTGGGTGTGTTAATTTATTTTAATTTTATAAAATTAAAAAAAAAATGGATAGGAATAAAATTATAATTAATGCTATCGCGGCAACTGTTGTTGTTTTCAAGTTATGTTTTTCTGTTTAATAACAACTGTCAAATCGAAGCAGATACGTACAGTCATGTAATGAGTCTTGTAAACAGCATGATTCATAAACTTGCTTCAGAGAGCGAAACACGAGATTCAAATTGTCGTGGAAACAGGCTATAAGGGATTAAGATATTGGCTGCCATTTTGATACATATGACAATTGTTGCTGCTTCGTTGTTTGAGTTAAAGTAGACATTAAAAGCACTTACATTTTGATCACAGATGTTTTGGAACGTTGGCTAATTCACCAGTTTAATTTTAAATTTTGATTTGGGCTTGTATGCTAATTTTTAAAAATCAGTTGCCAGTACTTAAGTTAAGGAAAAGTAGTCGCTACCATGGAAATGGTAAACAACTTTCCAAGAGCAAAACGGCAAATAGAGGTGGAATATAAAGAAATAAATACACTGATGAAAGTGTTATGGGTGCTAAAATGCGCGAAGGTGTCAGTATTTAAAACCATCAGGCCTTCATTTATTGTTAAATTTTCAATGATGTTTCCATGATTATTAGTCTCTGTGTAACCCCAGTGTGGACTTTGGGTTACCTGTTATTATGAGCGAAGGTTTGCAATTACTTATTAGATTTTTTAGGCTCAGTTCTAAAAACTAGGAAGTATGTATACATTGAGCAGGGATATCTTTTTACCGATGTTTAACTTTAATGCTATGGAGTTAGAATTTGGGTCAGCATAAACAAAATTGTGGAGTATGCTTTTTTTTATTAATATTCCTTCCGCCGTTTAACTAATAATTCATTTATAGTAGATATTACATAATACATAAGATTTAAAAAAATAACCTGATCCTTTGGGAATAACCTTTTTATAAAAAAATGTTCATTTGTTACTGATAATTTGCTTGATAATTTTTTATAGTTGCCTTGTAGCTGTTATGGTGATAAAAGTATAGGAGTAAAGTCACGTGAAATTTACCTTATTCGAAAGATCTTCTGGCAGTTAATTTAAATATGATTAATGGCTGGCTCAGAGATGTCGTGATATGGAGGTCCATTTTTCGATGTCTCGGTATAGAATAGCGACTTCACATATCCCAAACAAAAAATTTGTTTAAGCGCCATTAAATAACATGATTTTGAAAGTCAATTCATGGATCCGAAACGTGAAACTATGAGGTTACCAAAAGTTTCCTTCAATAAATCAATTGTGGCACCAGCTGTGTGATATGTTGCGCCGCCTTATTGAAACAACAGCTTGTAACGATACGTTCTCGCGTTATGCTGGGGTAAAGCTCGCGGCGTCCAGGGTTCGTTACAAAAAAATGTTGCTTAACTGATAACACAAGAGACACTTTTGTTTTACAAAAACAAATTTCTTTTATTATAATTCACTCTTAAACTAAGTTATAATTACACCACACCACTACTAAGCACGCCAACGACGATCAACCGCTACGTGGCCCTCAAGAGTTTTCGTCTCCACTCTCCGTCGGCTTGCCTACTGCTTCTCATACTGTAGTGAATAAAATTCTGCTCCAGTCCGAGCAGAACAGTTGGCCTGTCCACCAATTTGTGACTTGTCGCGGTTGTCACGAATAAGATTCCGAGACAACCTTTCCACGTCGCAATTGGTGTTAGCCTGTTGACGATCTTGTCTGTCTTTTTCAGCTAGGGCGAATAAAATTCTGGCCTTGCTGAACAAAGCGCAGCCTGGCTCTGGGCTCCGTCACCTGGGCGAATAAAATTCTGGCCAGGTGAAGCAGCGACAGCACTTACTGGGCACGCCGACGACGATCAACCTCTCCGTGGCCTATTGACGATCTTGTCCGTCTTGTTCAGCTAGGGCGAATAAAATTCTGGCCTTGCTGAACACAGCGCGGCCTGGCTCTGGGCTCCGTCACCTGGGCGAATAAAATTCTGGCCAGGAAGCAGCGACAGCACTTGCTGGGCCGGAAACCTTAGCGATTCTCAATTAATTCAAAGTCGAATAAGATTCTGGCTTTGCTTAAGTGGGCTAAACCTATTTGCAAGACTATTTTAATTAAGTTGAATAAAATTCTAACTCACTTAAAGAAGTCTTGCCCGGCTGCTTGCCCGTGGCTAACTCTTCTCAAATACGTAATTATCTCGCTTTTATATGTTTCTGCCAGGCACGCATACACACCCATACCACTAAACTACAGCTGATTGCTACTGTTTAGGGTTGTTTTTAATGGTATGTTCTTCTCACGGATGTATCCTCGTGTTAATAGATGGCGCTTTTTAACGGCTATTATTTGTCTTTAAAATTAATACATTATGATTTAAAATATTTCATTAAACAAATAATAAATATAATTTGAAAATATGACAAGTATATAACATAATTCATTTGATAATAATAAAAAAACAGTAAAAAAATTAATAAATGTGAAAAATATATATAGAGTTTAATTGCCCGTGATCTAATTGCCATGTGATCCAAAAACAAGCCTGCCGACTTTTGGTCGTCACAAGCTTCTCACGCCATAGTTGTTGAATTGATGAACGAAAAGCTTAGTAACGCTCTTACCAGAATCGTGCTAAAAGAAGTTCAGACCAATGGTTCCACCAGTCCTCAAAGAACACCAAACAGGCCGGTTATTTTTAGGTTTTAAGAATTATTATCACTCATCATCATTATCAGCCATCATTTTCATTGCGAAATTAAATTTATTGTAACCATGTCAATGCATCTACTACGAAATGTGAAAACAATCATGTTGTTCGTGTTGTCACAATTGAAAGGCAAACTTGTTGTAGAAAAATCCGATAAAATAATTTAAAATTAAAACATTGAAATATTTTTAATGCTGCTAGAAGTTTGTAGGGCTTTCGGTAGGATATAAGATGAAACATTCATTTAAAAAATTAAAGCGTTTTAACGACATATGCACTGTTACATTTTTTTATAAACTACGTACATTAATTAAGTTATTTTTAGAGCGAAAACTCAATGAATAGGCGAAAATATAAAATATGGTTTTGAAATAAGAAGTTTTCTTCTATTTATACAATTATATAAGGCAGCTTTGTATAACACTTATGATATTAAAAGATTTTTATGCTTGAATAGTAATCTTTCACTATGTTCTTAAAATATTTTGTCGTTTGCTCTTTGTAGTGTTGAACATTACAGCTCCAGAAACCTTTAACACTTCTTCATTAAAGATTAACGCAATAAAAGAAAACACATAACAAAAACTTTATCTCATTTTTTTCTTTTCAACAAGAAGTTTCATTCCAACACTCTAGTTATTCATAATTTTAAAAAAATGTTTATTTATTTCCCTGCATTGTGTTCTTTTTCATTGTTCTGATTAAAAATTGTAGCATTTTTGAAAAACTGTTTTGATTACCTCATCAAAAAAAATTGATAAGAATAACGAGGAGAAATGAAAAATCTAAAATTGCATTTCATTTTACATTACGGAAAATAAATTAGCAAAGAGAACAAAAGTATATATGACAAACGAAGTAACCAAGTAACCTTCACTTCAAGTCAATCATTTGACCATTAATCAATCACCACTGCACAATACTTTGATCTAAAAATGACATTGGAAAGTCTTAAACAAACGAATTAACTTGAAACAGAATTTAAAAATTGTTTTGTAGTCAATAGTGTTAGCAAATGATTGACACGTGTAAAGGGAGAAACAAATTTTACAAATGCTGTTGTATTCAAATGAAAACTTGAATTTATTTTAAAGAATATAAATATTTTGAAATTTATGATGGAAGTTTTATAAAGTCGATAATATTAAATATTATTGTTAAGCTGTTTAGTACTGTTTCACAGCTTTAAAGAAAATTACAATTTTATTTATTCGGTTTTTTTTTTTTTTTGTTTATTGAAAATTCTGATGCCAATATTAAAACTGCTGTCTTGTTCGAGTTGGAATTAAGATAACAAGACAATAAGATAATTTTTCTTTAAATTAACGCTTTAATAATATTTTGCTTCTTTAATGGAAAAGATTCTAAAAGATTCTATTAATTTATTATCTGTCTCATTTGGTATTCAGCATAATTTCACTGTGAAACGACGGAGTAGCACTCAGGGGATGACCCCTACTCCTGCAATGCATTGTGCCAGAACTAAGAAATTAGTTAATGGACAGGAGGAAAGAGGTAGTAGTTTATTCTGCTAAACACAAATTTTACCTGCAATGCATAGTAAAATTCACTAGTCAATCAACCACAAATGGATGAACTGTCAGTGAAAAACGTGTTAAATGCAAAAATGTACGAATAACGGAAACAAGTTCCCAAATTTCTCTAGAACACTTATTATTGTAGTAATGATAAAACAGTCAAATATAACCCACATTGCCTGGATGCTATAGAAAATCATACTGTCCCCAATGAGCTTTTTGATCCTCTCTTGTCTTCCAAAATAGACGTAGGGGTGTCAGTCCATACATAAGAGTTATATTCCATTTGTGAACAGATGCAGATGTTATAAATAGTACGATCTATTTGTTACACCGTTTTAAAAATTCGAAGCACATGAAAGATTGTATAGAAACCTGAAAATGTGCTTAGTCTATCAAACATCACACTGGATTTTACTTGTGTCACCAATAGTAACAGATGCAGCACCATTTCCGATTTCATATCTATATCTAAGCATGCCAGGTTGAGCCTTATGGGCACTGAAATCGACTCTATTCACACTTTCCCATTTGGAGATTGTTGTGAGATCATGACTGAGGGTATTATTCATGTTTTGCGTTTTGGAAGCCATCTTCAATTGGTTCGATTTATTACTGAATGAATACGAATGACAAATGTTGCTGTCTTTTGCGAAAAAGTATATACGATTAAAAGTTTGACACAGAAAGTCATTTAGAAAAATTAGAAATAGGGTAGGAGCAAGAACGAAGCCTTGCGGTACCCCTGAATTAATCTTGAACTCACTTGATAACATCCCATCTATAATTCGTATAGTGTGATTCCTGAGAGAATTTGATGTAAATCTGTAGAAATTATCACCGATACAAAAAGCAACAAGTTTTTACAAAAGTGCATCATACCACAATCTACCGAACGCTTTGGAGATATCTAGAGCCACCACCTTACTTTCTACGAAATGATGTTCCGAAAGATAAGCTAGTAAGTCAACTGTCTAGCGCCCATATTGTCGGTTGCTAATTACGTAAGTAATGAAAATTAATAATACTTTCCATTACTTTAGAAAGTGCATACTAAATTGGTCGGTAATTTGTGGGGTTGTTAGTCTCACCAATTTTGGGGATCGGCGTTACATTAGCAACATTCCAACACTTTTGAAAGTCACCGGCATGATGCAACGTGCTAAAGTGGCCCTACTTGATGCTCTGGCCTCGAAGAGCACTGTTCCGGACCAGAAAACTTGTTGATATTGAGATCTGCTAGAACCTTTGTAAACGATTGATTAGGTACTAAAAGGGGCTATAAAAGTACTACTTAAAACATTTGAGATACCTAAAAAAGTTTTCGGTCGCCATCACTGGTTTGCTTTTTTTTATCGTTATACAACTCGTGAAATATGATTTGGATATGGTAGATATAGTTCCAACAAACGCTTCTTCATAAAGCCAACATAAACTCAAATAATCGGATAGTTAAACTTAACGACATATATTTATAAAATTATTTAATATAGAAAATAAAATAAGTGTTAATTGTTTAAAGTTAAAACTTGAATTGAATAAAAAGCAATCCAATGTAGAAAAACCAAAACAATATTTCAGAAGCTAATTCAGTTAAATAAAAAAACAAATTAACAAAGTTAAATTAAAAGAGAAGGATATACACTCAGTGCACCTACAGTAGTCATATCACAATGGAAGGAAACTCACAATTGGCTCGAATTTGCTTCTATAATATTTCATTAACGTTTTTCCCAGCAAACCTACTCCCCATTACAATTTCTCAGGGAGCTACTGTACAAAAATAACATTTTTAAACAATATTCTTCTCGGTAAAGAAATAAAAATTGCAATCATTAGCGTACTCCTTGATTTCCTAAAAAAAAATACAAACTAAAAAATACATTTCTGTGTTAACCACATTAATGGTTAAAAATAGGGGGATATTAGCTATAAAAACTTATTGGGGTTAAAAAACCCATTATAATTTTTATACATGTGATAGCACTCCTATAAAAGAAAATTTTATAAAAATTTTTTAGTAGGAAAAATGTGGCAGTAAAATTTTATAGGGGGTGCTTTTACTCCTCTGCAGGACATTTTTGTATAATATTTTCTAGATTTTAAATATTTCAGTACCACCAAACGGGAATAAGAGGGTCTACTTTACTTGTGCTATTTTTGCCACACAAATTTTTATTTCTTATATCACATATTAGCATGTCGAAATCGAAAAATCGTTCACTATTCGTCCCCTAATATGCGTGATGGGTTTTGTTTAACGATGTTGTTAGAAAATATATACCGGATGGGTAAATAATTATAAAAGATCACTTGTCGGCTTAACGAAACATCCGAGACATTACTTTTAGCTAGGGTGAACCTAAAAGCTAAAAGTAATAGTTATATATAACGAATACCATTTTTAAATCACCTAACTTAAATTTTATTCGTTAATATTCTCCTGGAAATAATTCTATTATTTTCGAATTGTAAATATTTGTGGTATTCCCTGTGTTGTTGCTCGTAATTTGCATTTATTGTAAAGGAAAGCCATTTTACACAGGCATTGTTTTTGAAGGTATTCAAAGCAGCATTCAACTACTTCTTGACATCCCCATTTATTTGGGTTAGACTGTAAATATGCTTCGGGAAAAATAATATTTGGTGGGGACTATTTGAAAATTTGTGGCAATGAAGGATTTTAAAATTCGAAACGATATCCTAACATAATAACAGCAAATTAAGTGTTTAATATAATCTTATTTAATCTAATTAAATTGAACCTAGTGGTAAGCAAGTTACTTTATGTTCAACCGAATTTACAACTTCGTGTATTGCGAGATGAATTTTATGGTTTAAATTCTTGAGCACCGCAAGACCACCAGCTGGTCTTCCTTCCTTCCTTGAACTAAATTAAAATTTTATTGCTCCAATTATATTTGTTATATATTAAAGGTCTTGGACCATGTTTTCTGGCAGCTGGCGATTATAATGCGAAACAGAATTACTGGGGTTCGCGCTTAACTACACCTAGGGTCCGAGCATTGTACAACGCTATTAGCAGTAATGATTTAGATGTTGCTTCGAGTGGTCAGCCTACATACTGGCCTACTGACAGACAAAAAATTCCGGATGTAATAGATTTTGCTGTCACAAAAAATATTTCAAGAAATTAAGTCACAGTAGAATCTTCCATGGATTTGTCTTTGGATCATTCTCCAACCATTGTAACTATTTGCAGCCCGATTAGAAGACATTTGTTTTTTCCTGATAAAAATATGATCAGTCGCGTCAAATGGTTGAGTTTTAAAAAATATCTCAGCACCCATTGTTCGGAGAATATTTTGCTAGAAACACAGGAGGGCGTGGAGTATAGCCTTGCAACTTTTAGTGAAAATATTAAACAAGCAGCACAGTTTGCAACAACTTAACATCCGCAGACTACTTTAGGTCACATCTATTCTTCAGACATTGACGTTAGGTCACATCTATTCTTCAGAAAAACGAAGAGCTAGGAGAGATTGGCAACAACACAGATCGCCCCTGCAGAGGCAGAGACTTAGAGAATGCACAAAGCGGCTTAGAGACTTACTAGCATTTGAAAAAAGTGCATCTTTTGAGAAATATTTGGAGGGCCTCTATGCTACACCAAACTCCAATTATTCTTTATGGCGTGCTACAAAAAACCTTAAAAGGCCCGTTGAGTACAAGCCACCTCTACGTAATATCAGTGGAGATTGGGCAAGAAGGGACGCTGAAAAAGGCGACTTATTTGCCGATTACTTGAAAGATGTATTCACCCCACACATATGTACTGATGATGTTAATTTGCCGAGCGTAGTTGGATTACCCTCTCGACCCTAAAGTTCAGGTTGCGTGAGGTACAAAAGTTAATCTCTGAAGCAAATCCGAAAAAAGCTGCTGGTATGGACGGCATAAGTATCAAAATGTTGAAGGAGCTCCCCAGTATTGCAGTCAGAATCATGCTTTTAATTTTTAATGCCATTTTACGGCTTGAATACTATCCTGACCACTGGAAGATTTCTAAAGTTAAAATGATTCAAAAACCGGGTAAAGACCTAACCAAAACCGAGCCATATAGGCCCATAAGTCTATTTCCAACTATTTCAAAGGTCTTCGAAAAGTTGCTTATGGATAAATTGTCTCCAATGGTAAGGGATAGTGGGTGTATCCCAAACCATCAATTTGGTTTTAGAAGTAGACATAGCACAATTGAGCAAACCCATAGATTGGTTCAGGTGATAAGAAGGACTTTTGAAGAGAAGAAGTATTGTTCAGCTATTTTTATTGATGTTTCTCAGGCTTTTGACAAAGTTTGGCATGAAGGTCTATTTCTGAAACTGACCGCGCACTTGCCTTGTAATATAAGCAACCTATTAAAAAGCTACATAATTGGACGAAAATTTTCTGTTGTTGAAGGAGACTTCGTTAGTGTATCCAAACCAATTTCCTCAGGCGTACCACAAGGTAGCATTCTTGGACCAGATATGCCTGTAAGTGAAACTGTCCACACTTCTACGTTTGCTGATGATACAGCATGTCTAAGTTCGCATGAAAACTCCCATCAAACATCCATAAATCTTCAGCAACATATAACTCATATAACAGTTAGAGTTGTGGTTAAAATTATGGAGAATTAAAGTGAACGTTCAAAAGTGCATTCATGTGACCTTCACCCTGCGAAGAGATAATTGTTCACCCGTTCGAATCAATAATTACATTGTTCCTCACCATAGTTATGTGAGATATCTTGGTATACATCTTGATCGTCGCCTTACATGGAAACATCATATTGACCCAAAGCTAACACAAATGAAACTTAAGCTAACACAATTACATTGGCTCATTGGCAGGAACTCAAAACTTTGCCTAGATTGTAAGCTTCTAATTTACAAGACTATTTAAAAACCGATATGGTCTTACGGAATCCAACTTTGGGGCACTGCCTCAGCTTCAAACGTGGATAGAATCCAACGTATGCAGAATAAAATTTTACGGTTGATAACTTCCGCCCCATGGTATATCAGAAATTCAAACATACATTGTGATTTAGACATACCGCTGGTGACTACAGAAATCATCAAATACGCAGGCAAATACTTGATGAAGCTTGAAGACCATCCTAACCCCCTTGCTCGCAATATCTTGGATTATAGTGGACATAGCCGATTAAAAAAGAGGGATACCGCAGCTTTAATCCTCAATGCTACAGACGGTACATCTTCGAAATATTTGCTTTGTTTTTTTTTATGACAATTTTCTTTTTTACCCAAAAGGTTAGGCCTGACATGGTTGGGACTAATGTAACTTTTTTTAGAATTTAAGATTTTAGTACTTATTGTTAGTTCTTTTCGTGAAGATATAATAAATAATTATTGAGAGTTAAAAAAAAATCGTTTATGTACTATATTCTTACTAAAATATTTCCATATAGAACTTACAACCAAGTTGCAGTAGTGTTAAAAAATAAAATATAAATCCTGAAAGTTTTTAAAATTTCCTAAAAGAAACCTCAATTGCCTCAACAGAAGGTTTAATCACTATTCTATTAAAAACAAGTCGTCATTTTGGGGATAAGCTCTCTGACCTTGTAACACTGTATAAGGCTAAAGAATTTGGGATAAAAAATATGGGGTCCATGTATTATGTGTGGAGTCGGGAGGCTGATTTAGTCGGAGAAGATTTCAGCGTAGCATCATAAGCAACGGCTGCGATATTTAAACGATGGTGTTTTCCATAACGAGGAAATAATGTCAATTAATATGCATCTGCTGATCCGAGAACATAGTTATACCTCTTTTTATTTATCTCTTGTTTTGGTGTGTATTCTTATATCTTGTGTTTTTAGTCTTCTATTTTCTTAAGCTAACTGTAGGCCTAATCTATATTGGTATCTGCATTTGATTTAGTGACTATATATGTCAAGTCCTCCTCCAAACCAATTGAGTGTTATAAACATTTATATTTTATCTTAACTTTGTGAGATTATGACTCCTGGAATAGAATATCTGACAGTTTTCCTCCTCATGTTATAGATGCGTGGATAGCTTCACGAAAACTAGGTAATTATTTTTCCTTTTACTTAGTTAGAGCGGGTTAGAAAGTCTAGCGTAGATATTGAACATCTTCGTCCATCTCGGGTAGTATCTATCGCACCAGCTAGAAACTTTCATCGTCCACTTATTTACTCTAGCTTTTATTGAACAGAAATACCTCTGATTTTGACCTCTGATTATTACACTTTATGTAGCAATCTGTCTCTTTTTTGCTTAAGTTCAATAGCATTCTGCATCTTAATCTCACGTACACTGGAGAAAAGAGATTTACCTTGCAAGGCTGAATAACACCACTGTAAATATATGTATTAAAACCGAAAGACGGCAACATATCTCCAGTCCGCATATTTTATAACACTACACTTTTCGTATCACCGCTGTGGTATGGGTTTAACTTTAATGTTTTGCGAATAACCTGAGTGTCATTTTTGTAGTTTCTTGTGAAATTCAATGTTCTTAAAAATAAAGTGAAAATTGATATTCACATAAACTTCACTATGCATTGAAAATAAAGTCATTTAAGACCAAATTACAGTGTTATAAAAAAGGAAATTTTATTCCAACTAAAATCTGTGCTGGTATGTAAACAATAATAATTTCTTTTTATGGCAACCGCAAAATTTATCTAAATCTGCTATAATTTTTTTTGGAGAATTTTTTCATTTCAATGTTTCTTTGGTGACAAATAAATTATGCTTTTTTAAAAGCCACAGCTAAAAATTTCTCTATTTTTTTATCATTTTTATTCATTATTTGATGTTTGTATGAAGTTGTTATTGGGTGGTAGCATAAAAACTACAACAAATAAAAAAAAGAACATCTGTAGAGGGAGGTTCTGTTTTTAGGAACGATTGTAAAATGAATAATTTTTCATTTACTAAAAAAAAAATATGGATTAAATAAAATCAACCAAATTTCTGCCATAAAAAACGCTTTATTTTAATTTTTTCTTGTGCTATTTTTATCTTTTAGAATCAAAAAGTAAATCTAAAGTGTCAGAGTTCAACAAAGATGCTAAATTGAGTTTTAATTTTACATTAATAATTCATTATTTTTAAGCCGGATTTGCTTTTGGTGTTTTATTTTTAGAAGGGCTAGCAGAAGAAGAATTTGGGATTCAAATTGAATTCATCTTTAATTTTTATTTATTGGTGAGGCCCCTCGAGAAGCAACGTGGTGGTTGTCGTTGTATCGGTCTTTGAAGAAAGTTCGGAAGAGGTATTAATAAAAAAGTTAATACCCAATGTCTTAGCTTGCGCATGCAACAGGACTAGGAGTTGCATAGCTTCCAACTGGGGGCACGGCCCGATTACCGTGCATTTAAAAATTGTTACTTAGGTGCGTCGGCACTTATTGTGTATGTGTCTTAGAGAAAAGGTAAACGTCAGATTAAGGCTTCGCGGCCAGCTACTGACGTTAATCCTATCACGTATCTATACTCTTAGGCTCTTGCATAGTAGATATTGTATTATAATTTTAAAACTCTCAAAGAGTCTTGAGAAGAGTTGTTATGAAACTAACGAAATAGATTAATTAAAGCAACATTATGGAAATATACTAAAGTGTTAAGAAATAAGTAAAAAAATAACAAGATAACAGTATGATATGATTAAGGCTTGTAAATTTTGCAAAGTAGACACGTTCTTAATAAAATCGTGCAATCAAAGCTATCTAAGAAGAACATACACATTAATTTTATATCTGTATAACTATAGAATTTATCGCTGTTAAGAACGTAATTGCATTCGCCACGGCATAATTCAATTTTAGCCAACATAATATAGACACCACTTAGTTAATTTAAACATCACTTTTTCAATAGGGAATATGGAGAGTTGTAAACTTCTTAGTTAAAAGTATGGGCAGTACTAAAAATATGGATATTTCAAAGTATAGCTGTTATTTGCCCAACCACAAGTCAATGATGTTTTTCCTGTGGTTCATTAGTGAATGCTGTCTCTGTGATTAGTATTTCTACTCTTTTTATGAGGTGAATCTCAGTCACAGAGTGTTGTGATTAAAATGAATCATTGCTCAACTCTCATGTTGGATTAAGGAGAATACTAATCAAGCCTTTTTTATGACTTTTAGTTTAGTTCCATATATGAAAGCCCATTATTGAAGTACTCAATGCGAGTTAAGAAAACTTTGTTTTATTTTCATATACTTATGACAAAATACGACATCATTTTGGAACACTTTCCTACATGAAATTAAAATATTTATCTATAAATTAAATAATAAATTTTAATTCTAAATACAATAACAAACAGTAAGACACTTGATCTTAATAATTTATCATGTTAGTCACAAGATTTGCTTTCTTATATATATTTTTTATTTATATCGTTTTTCATTTTTAAAATAATTATTTTCGTAGTCATCTCTACAATGTGACTGGATTTTTATTTCACAATTTTTATACATTTAAAAATAATGTAACACCATAAATCTAAAATTATATCCAGGGTTTAGTAAAAGACACAAGAAAATTTAAATGTCATCATCAACAAAAAAATACCAGCAATAATAATGAGATCACCACACATACATTCCATATTGTTAAACAATATACCAAAAATTATAGCACTTCCTTTTCAAACCATTTATTGTTAATTGTGATATATTTTCTGTGTATTTGTTATAGAAAAATGAAATTAAATAGGAGAAGAAGGTTAATTAAGGTAATTTGTTTCTGTTAAAAAACAAAAGAAAAATAGAAAAAAATTTCCAGCAACAAGTTTTCGGATATGACAAATAGGAGACACTGTTAAACCAAGAATAATAAATTATATTTTAATATTTTAATAAAATATTTAATTTATTTCGAAAATATAGTACAGAGTTTTGGATTTTTTTAAATATTAACAAGTTTTATTTGAAACAGTGATGTTATTAAAAGTTATCTTATGATTCAAACTACTTATACTTGTACTTATACTTATGTTTTTATTTATACTTACATTTATACGTATACTTAAACTTGTAATTATACTTATACAGTCGAACTTCCTTATTATGGACATTTATACGTATACTTAAACTTGTAATTATACTTATACAGTCGAACTTCCTTATTGTGGACATTTATACGTATACTTAAACTTGTAATTATACTTATACAGTCGAACTTCCTTATTATGGACTAAAATCAAAAACACAGCATTTTCGTTACACTTAATATGTATTTTGATCTCCGAATAATGATTTTCCATACAGTGAACATTTCTTTCCAATGAACGTATCTCCATATAGTGAACTATATTTAGCAGCTTTATTTTATACTTGTTGAAAATACTATTTTAAAAGAAAATAAGTAACATTTTTTCGATTCCCAAAATATAAAAATGAAAACAACAAATTTAATGATTTCACTTTTAACATCAGTTGACCCAGTTCAGTGAACGAAAATGATGCATCGGAATAGTATTTTTCCTGAAAAAAAGTTGTTTGTAATTATTAAAGTTGAAGAAGGGAAGTCAATGTAAAAAGCTAAAGAGTTTGGAATTCTTCCCAGTACATTATCAAACGGTTAAAAAACCAAGTCAGTTATTCAAAAGAATGTAGAAAGCGAGCACGTAAGTATTAAGAGTAAGAGACTTCGAATTTGTCTTTTTGAAGACATTGGCGAAGCAATGTTCAAATGGGTTACGACCGCTCGTTTTAAGAATTTACCCTTATCTGGATTATTATTGAAGCAAAAAGTCAGAGAATTCGCTGATTCTTTGGGACACGGATATTTCGAAGCAACATATTACGACATAATATTGTTGGAAAGTGCTGACTCTAATTTAGGAGAACGTGATGAATAGATAAGAAACGATTTGTCAAGTTTAATTGAAAAATATGATGCAAATGAAATCTTCAATGCTGACGAGACCGGCTTGTTTTTCAAGTGCTTAGCAAACAAAACACTAACATTTGAAAAGAAAGAAAGAAAAACTATCCTAGAAGGAAGCAATATGACTAGTAAACTAAAACTGCTCGTTATAGGAAATGCTGAAAACCCTAGATACTTTAAAGGAATAAAATGTCTAGATGAGGATTATGATTTCAACAAAAAAACGTCGTTGATAGAAGAAATTTTTACCAAATGGATTTTAGGGCTGGACAAAAAATTTACTTCGCAAAAAAAAGGTTTAACTTGTCTACTTTCCTCCCAATATGACTTCTCTTCTTTAGCCAATAGCCATCTTTACAGAAAACGAATTTTGGTGAACATATTGCTACAAATGGAAGAAAACAAATTTGTAATAGCTATAGGTTCTCTTCATGCTAACCGAAATTTAAGCATAGTATAGAATATCTATGTTGAACCAAAGACTACTGCAAGCTGTTTCCAAAAGGCAGGATTTTCAAAAAATGACATGCAGATTCAAACTAGTAATTGGGATCAAGAAGATTTTCTTCCACTATCAGATTTAGCTGTTCTACAGGCTTCATTTAGAAAAGTAGTTAACATCGATGCATCATTTGAAGATGTGTCAGTGTAGATGTTGGTGTGCAAACCATGGGCATTCCGTCCAATGAAGATATTCTATGCAGATAAAAGTTTAAGAAAGTCGTGGATTTAAGCAGATTATATCAGATGACATTGAAGAGGAACTGGGCGGTGAAGTAATGGAAAATATTGATAAAACTTCAGCTATATTTGAAGAAGTTTCATGTACTACGAACTTTTTGGAGATGGAGAGCAACATTCCAACAAATGTATTTAAATGCCTTAATGTAATTGAAACTTTTATTGATAAAGAAAATTGGAAAAATGTAGTTCAAATAAAAATACCTGATTATTTTAAATAAATAAATAAAAAAAAAATATTTCTGTATAATGAAGTTTCTATATAGTGAAATAATTGTCTGTCGCCGTGGAGAATCAGGAAATATCGACTGTATTTATTTTTATACTCATACTTACTTATACTTATGCATACCTATTGGCGAACTTTGCCAATTTTAAACTTGGAAATTTTTAATTTAAAATTTCAAAGCGTCGGGTTTTTAACAAATTTTTTTTTTTCAATTGTGGCAACACCAACAACATGATAGTTTTGACATTCAGTTTTTTGCCGCATTGGTAGTAGATGCATTGGAAATTGTTATAAAAAATTTCGAACGAAAATCGCATTAAAATATTTAAAATCTATTATAATAGTGATGGTTCTGTTAAAGTTACATTTTGTAAAATTCCTGATATTTTCGGAAAACATAATCCTCCGTCTGAGACCGCTATTAAGAATTTAGTTGTTAAGTTTGAGTCGACAGGCTCGATAGAAAATATGCGATCTTCAACGCGTGTTCGACTAGGTTGTTTAGCTGAAAAATTCACAGTAGTGAACCACAGTATTGAAGCAGATACAAATTAGTAAATTCCTCGATGTTCTCAACAATTATTGTTATCCAAAACTACCACATGACGAATTTTGCGTAAGGATTTGATTTTGAAGTCTTACAAGGTTCAGCCAATTTTCACTTGTCAGGGTACGTAAACAAGAAAAATTGTCGTATTTGGACTTCAGAAAATGCTAGAGCCTTTCCATCCTCAACTTGTCACTGTCTTCTGCGCTTTGTGGTTTGGAGGCGTGATTGGGCCGTTATTTTTCGAAGATAAGGCTGAAAATGCGGTAACGTTCAATGGATCGAGCTTTCATGAAATGCTAACAACTCAAGTTTGGTCTATTATTGACGACGTGGATATCACTAGCATGTGGTTTCAACAGGACGTTGTTATATGTCACACAGCCAATGAAACGAGCAATTTATTGCAAACCAAAATTCCCGATCGCATAATTTCACGACAATCAGCAGTTAAGTGGCCAGTCAGGTTGTGTGATTTAACACCACTAGATAGTAGTTTGTGGGACTATATTAAGAAGAGAGTCTACACGGAGCCAATCGAATCTATTTCAGTCTTAAAACTCAAAATCTGTGATGTGATTAACGAAATAGGACCAAAAAAGAGATTAAAAACTTTGATAAAAGAATCGACATCTGTCAGCGCGGTCGTGGTTGACATTTGTCAGATATTATTAATTCATAATTGGCGAACGTTTCTATTCTTAATCTAAAAAAAATTTAACCATCTTAATCTAAATTTTTGGTTTTATTTTGTTTTAGAAAACAAACTTCTTGTTGAAAAATCCATAATAATTGCGAACTTTACCAATTTTAAACTTTAAAATTTTTAAATTAAAACTTCACTGTACAAGTAAATATTTTTTAAATAACATCTTGGGTAAATATTTTGAAATTATGCACTCCAGCTACTATATTTATATTTAAATATATCGCGCTTGTGCGACAACAGTGTAATAACTAAATATATAATATTTTTAGTTCAAAAGAAAATTTATAAAATAGATTAAAATATGAAAAAAGTGAGCTAATCTACAATAGCATTTTACATTATGAATATAAAACGTCGACACTGTTTACAAAACGTGAATTAAAAAGATATCGAGTTAATACACTATTCTTGTATAAGTGTTATAGTATCACTGAATATGATAAAGGACACAAGAACTTAATTCTTATATTTAACTTTCCTTATATGAAAAAAATGACATTTAAGTTAATAATGGTGTTTAAATATACAAAAACTTACGTAAAATAATACATGTCAACGTTTTTCTTAAATGAGTAGTTTTTTTTACCAACCAATTGTGAATAGAAGTGATAGAATACATCCACATCTACACTTCTTAAAGCTGAACTGAATTTGCTCAGATATTTTTCTTTTGCACAACAGAACATAAATTTGTGTTTTTCTTTTTTCTTTTTTTTATTAAATAAATATTATTGCACAATAGAAAATAATCTTCTAATCTTCCTAGTTAAATTTAGTTAAGAGAGGAGTTTAAAATAAAAAAGGACAGCATAGGAGTTATGGTTATTACAGGTACTAATATCCTTTAGTAAGTAAGGGAATTTAGTTTTAAGGAAAATGTAGTGAGATGTGAAAAGATGTAAGAAACTGATAAAGGTGTACTACTAGTATTGCCAGACTGAAAGATTTTTCCTCGAACTGGGCATACTTAAAACTTATTGCGAATAAAAAATTCTGCTACTGGATTTTGGATTTTTTAGGGGAAATTTAAATTGTTTTGTAGATTTTGCTCTATCTCTAAATTAATTTCAATTTTTATCCTTAAAAGTAGCATATTTATTAATGCTTAATACGTTCACTTCCACAGATTTACAATGATTCCCGTCATATCTTATTTTTTTTATAAAATTAACAATCTGACCAAAAAATGCGTCGCTCCAAACAAAAACTGTTTGTTGAATACATATCTCGACTCGATGCCGCTGGATTAAGACTACTTAAAGACCAGGCAAATTTATTGTTAGATCTATTTTGATAATCTTGGAGAAATGCCCTTTTCCGACAATGAATGCAAATAAACTAACAAAAGTAAAAATGATTACAGACATGCAATATTTCAAAATAATGGAATTATTTTCCCAGTTATATTTGTGTATAAAATAAACTGGCTTTGGGAAATTTTTTCAAATAAAAACTTTCACTTAGAAAATTCAACTAGAAAAAGATCTGACAGCTCCAGTTTGTAGTAACAGCTGATCTTTCAGATAAAGACGTTTTTAATAAGAAATTTGTTTGCTAAAACAAAATAAAAGTAAAATTAGATTAAGGTGAGGAGAACGAAAAATGATATCTGGAAAATTCCCACCACGACCGCGCTGAACAGATATCGAGTCTTTCATCAAAGTTTTTAAACACTTTTTGGCAAAATGGCGAACCTATTTCATTAATCACATCACGGATTTTGAGTTTTAAGGCTGAAATCGATACGATTGGCTCCGTATAGACACTGTCCTTAACATGGCCCAACAAAAATTAATCCAGTGGTGTTAAGTCACACGATCTGGCTGGCCACTTAAGTGTTGATTATCGTAAAATTATGTGATTGAAAATTTGGTTTGCAATAACTTTATGGTTGCGTTGGCTGTATGACATGTGGCACCCTCCTGTTGAAACCACATGTCACATAGTAGGTGAAAATTGAGTAGTTATAATCTTGCCATAGTGTGATCCATTGACCGTTGCCGCATTTCGAGCCTTATCTTCGAAAAAAGCGGCTCAATCACGCTGCCAGGTTACATAGCTGACGATACAGTGACACGTTGAGCATGTAAAGGCTTCTCAATAATCGCTTTAGGATTTTCAGAAGCCCAAATGTGGCAATTTTTCTGTTGGCATACCCTAACAAGTGAAAATGGGCTTTGACCAAAAAAATGATTTTTTCAGAAAAACCAGCCGGTTATTCCTGAACGAATTGAGCGAATCTATGGCGACGTGAATGGTCAGTTGGCTGCAATTTCTGCATCAGTTGAACCTTGTAAAGCTTCGAAGTCAAATCCTTATGCGAAATTCCCCATGTGATGGTTTAAGATAAGCCCAATTTTTGAGAGCATCAAGGAATTGACAAATTTGGATCTGCTTCAAAACTGTAGCCCACTGTTGCTATGCTTTTAGTTCAGCGACCCGGTCGAACACGCGTTGGTGTTCACACATTTGGTCTCGAGCCTGTCGGCTCAAATATAACGACCAAATTCATAATAACGGTTTTAAAAAGATGATTGTGATGTCCGAAAATATCACGAATTTTTCCAAATGTAATTTTGTAATAGAACCACCATTTTCATATTGATTTTATTATAACAATTGCCAATGCTTCTACTGCGACTGCGTCAAAAAACTAAATGTCAAAGCCATCATTTCGTTGGTGTTGCCACAATTGAAAACTAAACTTCTTTTTGAAAAACTCGATATTTGTAATATGGTCGATGTCAAATGGCAATTTATTATATATTTATTTACACCTACATATATATACACACACACACATACATTGGCTTATAGTGGGTATATGTGTAAACATGTCTCTTGTTTTTATTGATCATATTTTATGGTTTTCATTTAATTGTTTTTACGTGTAAAATTGTTTAACAAAGTGACCCATTATTTGTTCACAATTTATTATTCTAGAAAATATTTATTGTTTTTATTTTTAGTTTGTGGCTTCTTTTTTGTGCAACTGTTATTTCTGTAACATTCAGTTTTTAATTAAAAATAATTCTTTCTTTAGCTTTCCCTTTATGTGCATATAAAGTAAATATAAGTATAAAGTAAAAGTATAAAGTAAATGTCTACAATTATTAATTTGATACTTGGTAAAAAGTTAAAAAGCTGATATTTACGATATGAATTTTTAAAATTGAAAACAGTTAACAAGTTAATTTTTTTTAGCGTTATCGAAGCTGAGTTCTGGCGTTATAGGTTTATTCCTCAACAATTTCTAGTATGTGATTAGTGATTTCTTAATGTCGTACTTTTGCTTGTCTTTGCTGTCGACTGAAGTGAGCTATACATTTTTGAGAACCTAATTTTTACCTTTCGTAAACATAATTATAATGCTGCAAAGTTCTGCACCTGTTGCCTGCATTACAGTGGCGAAGTTACCATCCTGTTTATTTTGTGTGCATTGAAAGTGAATAAATCGTTTAATTTAATTTAAAACTGTAAAGTGCTGCGTTATTATTTTGCAATAAAAGAACTCAATATAACAAAATGTTTATTAAAAGTAATAAACGTAACAATAAAATTAAAAAATTGTTTCAAAATGTTTGCTGTATTTTCGTATAAAATTATTTTTGAGTTTTGTTGTCTTTTTTGTTGTGTTGGCTCAAACAAATTCTTATTTAATAAATTTGGCTTGGGATGTAAGACTCTTGAGTTGCACTATGAGCAGTAGCTAATGATGGGCTATATGAGCAAAAGTAAAATGGCCATATAGATCTGCTTTTTCCCACAGCAATACATCTAAAAGATTTTGGAATAATAAAAATTTTATGAGAATATTAAAAACTATTTATGTTTGAAGGAATCTAGCACAACTATAGCAGTAGTCATTAATTATTTTATTCGCGGGGAGTGTAAGTCGAACTTCTGCATATAGACTTTGTGATGACTACCGATACCCTCGTCACTTCCATAGTACGGCTCTAAAATAATAAATTATTCAAGAGTTATTATTTTCCGTCAAATAAAAAGAAAATTAATAAAATTTTAGAAATAAGATTTAGCGACGTCTCGCCTTACTTTAAAATGCAGGGTCCGCCAAATAAATTTTTTTTTTTGTTTTAAATGCTATAAACAAAACTACTGAAAATTTTCTCAAATTTCCTTTTTTTATTTGAAAGTACAATCCTTCCGGTTAATAGTGGATAATAATTTCATTCAAATGGCTGCCTCGGCTGGCCATGCAGTAGCCTACATGATCAGTCCAGTTTTTAAGCACATTATTGATTGTGTGCAGCTGTATTTCACCAATGGCTTCACGAATATTGTCCTTTAAAGCGTCAATTGTCTCTGGCTTGTCGTCGTAACATTTATCTTTGACGGCACGATGTCAAATCGAACCTCCGAGGTCAGCTATGTGGCTGATAATACGATAGTCAAAAAAAGGGCGCAAAACATGGAGTGTAGCTTCGGCTGTGTGGCACGTAGCGCCGTCCTGTTGAAACCAAATGTTGCCAATATCCTCCTATTCATTTTTTGTAAACAAAAATTCGTTCAGCGTGGCCTGATAACGATCGCCATTGACTTTAACGACCACTGCTTGCTATTTTCGAAGAAAAATGGCCCAATTATGCATCTGGACCAAACTCCTCACCAAACAGTGACTCGTTTTGGGTGTGTCGGCTTTTCAATGTATGCGTGCGGGCTTTCAGTGCCCCAAATGCGACAATTTTGCTTGTTTACATACCCGCCAAGATTAAAATGAGCTTCATCTAAAAAGATGATTTTTTTTTGCAAAATCGGCATTTTCTCTAAGTCAATCGCAGGCCCAATTAGCGAAGCGTTGTTCAAGCGTATACACAACCATATCCGTTCGCAAGGATAAAACTAATTATCTGTCAAATCAAACATGAGGTAACTGTTACCATTCACGAAATAAGTACTAGTTGAAAAAAAACGTTAGATGGCGGACCCTTTATTTGTTACTTAAACCTTTTTCAGCCCACTTAAAGCTTCATTTAAGCATAAAATAAAAATTTAGTAATTTGTTTTTTATGTAAATGAACTAACAATGTCACTGTTATTACTCTCCTGTATTTAGCAAATTGTTTAAGTTATTTTTGTAGTAAAATTGCATTAATTTAGTTGAATGTAGGTGTTTTACTCTTTTTCGCTACTACTTAAAAAAAATGATTAAAAATTAAAATAGTTTTTTTATTTTATCCTTATTTAAGCATATTTGTTTTTTGCACTATCGTGAATTTTGTTCGCTATCATCCACTGGATGTTTATTTAATTGAAAATCCCTGTATTTGTTAAAAGTCTTAAAATTAATGTTTTAATGTGCAACGTTGACACAAGTTTTTTTTAAGATTTAACAAAAATTATCACAAAAAAAATTTTATTTGATTTTTCGTTGTTATAATTCCATAACGTAAAAAAAGAAAAACATTTAAGTAACTTTACAATAGCAAATAAATTCTGCTTAAATTGACAACGCTATCCTGTTACGGAAACTGAAAATGCACAACGTATATCTAATTCACTTCATTTGGTTGTTGTTGTTATATTTTCTTTTGATTGGCTCAAGCTGCATTATTTTATCATTTTGGTGGAATTTGGACATTTTTACTTGTCTATAAATAGAAATTGTAGTTATATGGGATATGACAATAGCAAGCAAAAGGTGGAATGTATAGCCAAACTCTAATTGGCAGCTGTATCGTAAAGCAAACTGTTTGCATGAAACAGAACAATAGATATTAAACATAGATACCTAACTAAACGTTTCATATTTATGATTCTTGGACGTCTACACATTAAAGTATTCTGGTATCATGAGATAACTTTATTTTCATTTGTATGAGTGAGAATTTCTTCGAAAGAAGGGTATTTTGGTAAAATTTTTCCTACAATGTTATTCGATATGTTTCCCAAAAGCTTGGAGAAGTATGATAACGCTTTTTTTCCATTTTTCGTTTTCAATTTTTTTAAATCACTCCGAACTATAGAATTATTAAACGGCCCACAGTAAGTCCCTTTGACTTTTTTCGCTACAAAAATCAAAGTTTGAAAGTAATAAAAATATTTAAAAATTTTAAAACGAATTTGAAAGATACGGCCTAAAGCCCATACACAGCTTTGGTAAACATTTTTCGAGCATAGCAAGCAAGCCTCGCACTCCTTACTCGAGAGTCAAGAGAGATAGAGAGAGAGAGAGAGAGAGACTATCTAAATTTCTTGTTGCCCCTGTTTAGGGACAGTCTCTTGCAATACACCAGCTCATTTATAGGTGATTGTCAACCTTACCCAATTTGTGTTTAAAATACAGCAATCACGTTTCTCCCTGAAGGGCCTCACCAATACCAGTACAGGGCAGCCACTAGTCGGACCTCGAGATTTCAATTCTCTTCCAGTTTTAGGCTCCATCTAGCCTAAAATAAGATATATATTCATATAAAGGGTCCGCCATCTAACGTTTTTTTTCAACTAGTTCTTATTTCGTGAATGGTAACACTTAGCTCATGTTTGATTTGACACATAATTAATTTTATCTTTCCGCAGAACGAATATGGTTGTGTATACGCTTGAACAACGCTTCGCTAAGTGGGCCTGCGATTGACTTGCAGAAAATGCCGATTTCGCAAGCTCGGCTCGGATGAAGCTCATTTTGATCTTGGCGGGTATGTAAACAAGCAAAATTGTCGCATTTGGGGCACATAGTTTGAGTCACTGTTTGGTGCGGATTTTTGTACCAGAGGCATAATTGGGCCATTTTTCTTCGAAAATAAGCATGGAGTGGCCGCTACAGTCAATGGCGATCGTTATCGGGCCATGTTGAACGAATTTTTGTTCACAAAAATTGAATACAAGGATATTAACATCAGTTGGTTTCAACAGGACTGGGCTACGTGCCACACAGCCAAAGCTGCACTCGATGTTTTGCGCCCTTTTTTTAAAGATCGCATTATCAGCCGCAGAACTGATGTCGTTTGGCCACCTCGGAGCTGCGATTCGACACCGTTGGATTATTATTTATGGGGTGCCGTCCACGATAAGTTTTACGCCGACAAGCCAGAGACAATTGACGCTTTAAAGGACAATATTCGTGAAGCCATTGGTGAAATAAAGCTGCACACAATTGATAACGTGCTTAAAATTGGACCGATCGTGTAGGCTACTACATGGCGAGCCGAGGCAGCCATTTGAATTAAACTATTTTCCATTATTAACCGGAAGGATTGCGCATTTCAAATAAAAAAAGAAATTTGAGAAACTTTTATTTGGGCACGGTTTTCCGTCGACCCTCGGCAATTTGGTTTGTGAACAAACCGGTTTCGGCTGTTTGCCATCTTCAGTGTTCTTTTCGTACTCTTTGAGAATATATTCAGTAGCTTTGTTTATAGCATTTAAAACAAAAAGAATATGATTTGGCGGACCCTTTATTATAAAGATCTTTTGATTTGGTAAATAAATTATTATTTTTGATTTGCTTTTTATCAAAATAAATTTTTGTATTTTTATGTTTTTAAAATTTTTCTTTTCTCTTCAATTAGAAAACTAATATTAATTTGATTATAAAATATTTAAGTTCTGCGAGGCCTTAATTTGACGGTGGTCTTACCACTGGGTGTTGGAAAAAGCGTACACTTGCGTCCTAAGACGTATACACGCCTTAGACGCAATTTTTGAGTACGAGATACTATGGTAGTGCGGGCAACAGTTTTCCGTGGCATCAGTAAATATCTATTAAATTAACTGATCATACATCGAGAGTCCTGTGTCTCTTCCAGGGGCTCTTGCTAGCCCAAGCTATTGGTGCCGCCTTCAACCCTCGACAGCACATGTCAATTATGAAGAGATCTATGGCAGACCATGAAAAACTTAAGTATCATGCGACCAAAATCAAAACTGGTTTCGAGTTATATCGGAATTGATTAATGTGACCGTGTTATTATTCGCAATGTTTGCATGTTCTATTTTCAGTTTTGCATAAGAGTACTTGTATTATCAAGTTTATCTATTTGTACAATTAAAACGATTCCTGTTTGGTATTCAATTTATTCCAAGTCATGTGTGTATATTAAACATAAAAAATCGAATGGGTTTCTATGTAAATATACCGGCTATAATTAAAGCCACTCTTTTTGAAATCAACTCTTCAACTCCAATAACACTACCAAAAAAAGGTGTGAATTAGATGTATGTGACATAATTTGTTTTAACAGCATTTGTTCCAAATGCTTACAATAATTTTGACCATAACTGTTGCATATATACATATATATATATATATATATATATATATATATATATATATATATATATATATATATATATATATATATATATATATATATATATATATATATATATATATATATATATATATATATATATAAGTATATATAGGGTTTCTCAACAAGAAGTTTGTTTTTCATTTGTGGCAATATAAACAAAGTGATGACCCACATCTGTTGAAGCAGATCCAAATTTGTCAATTTCTCGACGTTCTCAACAATTGAAGTTCTGCAAAACCGCCACATGGTGAATTATGCGTAAGGAGTTGACTTTGAACCCTAATAAGGTTCAACTGGTCCAGAAATTAAAGCCATTCGATCATTCGCCTAATTCTGAAATAATAATTTTTTCTAACAAAGCCCATTTTCACTTGTGAGGGTATGTTAACAAGCAAAATTTCCTCATTTGGACTTCTGAGAATCGTAGAGAGATTATTAAGAAGCTCAGTGTAGTACTGTAGGGTGCTCTATGTGTTAACGATCAATGAATGATTCTATCGCGAGATGCTAACAACTCAATTTTGGCCTATTATTGACGACATGAATATCACTGACATGTGGTTTCAACAGGACGGTGCCACATGTCACACAACCAATGAAACGATAAATTTATTGCCAACGAAATTTTCTGACCGCATAATTTCACGACAAACAGCAGTTAAATGGCCAGCCAGATCGTGTGACTTAACACCACGGGATTATTTTTTGTGGAGCTATGTTAAGAACAGAATCTATACAAAGGCAATATATGATGTGATTAACGAAATACGGCCGCCATTTTGGTGAAAAATAGAAACTTTAATGAGCTAATTGACATCTGTAAGTGTGGTTAAGGTGGACATTTGCCAAATATAATTTTTCATTCATAATTGTTGAACTTTTCTCTTCGTAATACAATAAAAATTTTAATCATCGTAATATAAATTGGTTGTTTTATTTTATTTTAGAAAACAAACTTTTTGTTGAAAAACCCTTAACATTTTGTATTTTTTATAAGATATATATATATATATGTATATGGATAAGTATATATGCATGTATGTGTGTGTGTATGTGTGTGTGTGTGCGCGTGTGTGTATGTGGCACCCTTATTTGATTGATAATGGTAAAGTATTGTGGCGTGTACTTGATTTAGTCTCCACTAACAAGCTGAAAATATAATAGAAAAGAAGAAGTCAATTAATGTCAAATATTTCCGCTAAAAATTATAAGGGAAAAGTTGACATAAGAATAATGATGCAGCAGTTACAATACATTATTAAAGCTGATAATGCTTTTTCAGTCCATTATGTGGAATGTTTTTGTAACAAACAACGAGCGGGTAAGAAACTTTTAACAGAAAAAAAAAATTCTTATTTAGATTTAAGTTCTTTAAGAAGAACGTATTTTATGTGGGATTGAAAAATAATGGTAGATTTTTGAATTTTTGTTTTGTTGTTAGATTGGTATTAAATCCATTAAAAGTTTATATTTTAAGTGTTTTTTATATGAGAGAAAAGTAACATAAGAAGTTAAATTGGGAAAATTTTAATGAGCAACAAATAAGTAAGCCACGTGTGCTTGAAATTTTGTACTTTCTTAACTGTGTTAATATGTAAAAAGTACTACTAAGTATCATTAGGAAACGATGTTATTAGTTTTGAGAAAGCTTACCACTGGTAAACTTAAAGTTTTATATTCTTTAAAATAAGTTATCTCTAACAAAATAATTACTATTTCAGAAAACAAGAAAGTCCAGTTAAAGAAAACGTTTCCCACAAATTTATAATTATACTAAAATCAGTTGCAGTTGTATCTACAGTACCATAATATCAGTTCATTCACACCAAACGCCTGCATTGAACCCATAAACCTCAGCCATTCAACGGATCAACATCTGATAGATAACCTCAACTTCACGATCCCGACATTCACAGATTAGTCATATCAAAGGCCTTAAACCTAAAAAAACAAATACAACAAATAAATAAAATATGAAACGCAGTATTGTAAATAAGACTTGGCAATCAAACACATTTTAGTGTACAGGAACTTCCAAACTAAAGTCCACACATATCTGGTTAATCAACTGGAAGTTTGCTCTTGAATTGTGGCCACACTGACAATGTGATAGTTTTGACGTTTAGTTTTTTAACGCGTTCGTAGTAGATACATTGGCGATTGTTACAATGAATTCAATTGCGCACGAGAATCGCATTAAAATATTTAAAATCCACTATGAAAATAGTGGTTCTGTTAAAGTTACATTTCGTAAAATTCGTAATATTTTCGGACAACATAATCGTCCTTCTGAGACCGCCATTAAAAATTTGGACGTCAATGAAAATGTGTGAACACCAACTGAAAACATCGCGGCCGTGAGCCAGAGTGTTGAAGAAGACCCAAATTTGGCAACTCCTCGACGTTTTCAACAACTGCAGTTACCCACAACCGCCACATGCCGAATTTTGCAAAAGAATTTGAATTTGAAGCCTTACAAGATTTAAGTCGTGCAGGAATTGAACCCGGCCGACCATCAGTTCATTCAGGAACAACCGGTTGTTTTTTTCTGAAAAAATAATTTTTTCAGACCAAGCCCGTCTTCATTTGTCAGGCTATGTCAATAAGCAAAATTTCCGCATTTGGGCTTCTAAAATTCCTAGAGCGATTATTGTGAAGCCTGTGCATGCCCAACGTGTCATTGTATGGTGCACTATGTGGTCTGGAGGGGTAATTGCTAAGGACAAAGTCTATACGGAGCCAATCGAATCGATTTCAGCCTTAAAACTTAAAATTCGTGATGTGGTTAACGAAGTAGGACCGCCATTTTGTTTTAAGAAAAACTTTGTACTATGACATGGGTATGGCAGTGAGATTTATACACATGTGTGCGGGTATATGTTGTGTGTGTGAATGTAATTTTTTTTTTCCTTTAATATTGAATCTGTCTGTATGACATTTACAATATGTATTAAAATCTTAATCTATGTATGATTTAGGTTGGTACTGCCACTGTAGTACTCAACGCGTTTTTCAATAGTAGTGTTGTCTTGCCAAATCAAGAGTTTGCACCCTTTTAAGACGCCTGTGGCCCTCAAATAATAACAAGTTCCTCGCAAGCGGATTGGGATGATTGGTGATTTTTGCAACGTAGTTTGTGCATGACCTTCTAATTTCCTCCCGAATGGTAGGAATATTGAGGTCTTTATGGATGTTATGATTCCGTATATACCAGGGAGCACGCGTAATCATTCTCAAGATCTTTGATTGTCGTCTTTGTAGTTTTTCAATATTTGATGCGGAGGCGGACCCCCATAGCTGCATTCCATAGGACCATATAGGTCTTAAAATTGCTTTGTAAAGGAGCACTTTAAGGTGCAAGACAAGTGAAGATTGTGGCCCAAATAGCCAAAGAAGTTGGGTGGTTTTAATTTTAAGCTGTGTGATTTTAGCTGCAATGTGGTGTACCCAAGTGAGACGCCGATCGAGGTGCATTCCCAAGTACCTTACATGGGTCTGCTCCGGGATGCTAGCTCCATTTATTATTATAGCTGGACAATTATCTTTTCTTAACGTGAAAGTTATATGAACGGATTTTGTGGCATTAACATTTATTTTCCACTTATGTCACCATTTCTCCAACTCAATTATATGGGTTTGAAGTTGTTGCGATGCCAATTCTGGTTGTTTATGAATACTTAGAAATGCTGTATCATCTGCGAATGTTGATGTGTGTGTGTGTTTGAACATGTGGGCAAATCTGCGGTGTATAAGAGATACAGGAATGGCCCGAGTATACTTCCCTGCGGGACTCCAGCTAAAATTTGTTTTCTCGATGAATAAGTATTTTTCGATCTTCTTACAAAAGATCTATTTGTTAAGTAGCTCGCGAGCATTTTAAGTACGTTTGACGGGAGAAATATTGAAATTTTATATAGAAGCCCTTCGTGCCAGACCTTGTCGAAGGCTTGTGATATATCTATAAATAGTGCAGAGCAGTAATGCTTCCTTTCAAAAGTTTCTCGAATTAAATTTGTGATTCTATGTACTTGTTCGATAGTGCTGTGCTTTTTCCTAAATCCGAATTGATGGTCTGGGATTATATTTCTTGAAATAACATGCGCCGCTAATGATTTTAAAAGCAACCTTTCGAATATTTTAGAAAGAACAGGTAATAAGCTTATCGGACGGTATGATGATACCTGCGTAATGTCTTTGCCGGGCTGGGGGATCATAACTATTTCAGATTGTTTCCAAGATGATGGGAAGTAACCCGTTCTTAACATTGAATTAAAAATAAACATAACAGTTCTTAGCGCCGAATTAAGCAGATTCATGACCATAGTGTTGGTGATTTTGTCACTACCAGGAGCTTTTTTCGGATTCAGTTCATTTATAACTGCTTTCAGCGCAGGTAAGCAAAATTTTTCCGGATTTAACACAGATTCTTGAATAGCAACTGGTGTTATCGTAGAGTCTGTTTCATTTGGAATAAAAACTTTCTCCAGGTGGTTGGCAAACTCTTCCACTTTATCTTTGGAATTTTTGGCCCACTTTCCATTGTGAAGGCGAATAGGAGCTTCGTAAGTAATAGGGCATTTCATTTTTCGCACGGTCTTCCACAAGCTGTAGTCAGTATTCTCGGTGGCATCTAAGTTTTGTAAAAAGATTTTAAGATTCAACTCTTTTTCTGTCTTAAGTGCTTTACGCAGTCTCTTTTGGCATTGGTGAATGTAATTTGATTTTAAATTAGTAAAACCCCATAAAATCATATTGTAAGTAAAAATGTGTATTACGAAGGTAAATGCAAGAAAACTTGGTCTGTATGCTAATGAAACAGCAAAATTATACAATCAAACATGCGATTGGAGGAATATGATCCATAAAAAATTATATGATGGGGAAAAAATTATTGAACGCAATATGTCATCGATTGGAGAATAAATTTTATATTTATTTTCGCGAGCATAGCACAAGAGAAATCTTCAGATATACTATTAACAAGGAAGACCTCTTTACTATTTTATTATGCACGTCTAATCCATATGCAGATCTGTAGCTTTCGACAAAAATGGAATTCCACTCACATTGAATTTGGTAAAGAGGCCAAGCAGCTTCTTGAAAATGAACAAGAAACATATTTAAATGAAATTTTCACTGAGATGAAAAATTATTTCTGTAAAGATTAACATAACAAATATTAGTAAAATAGCACAATAAATATTAAAAATTTGGAAAAGAAATTTCATTTTATTTGGAATAAAAATGATAAAATCTATTTTCCGGCATGGATCTACTACATATTGGATTCATGTTCAACAGATATAAAATTGTTCATATAATAACAATGATATTAAAAGCTGTCATTTAATCAGAACTGACATTTGTTTTTGAATTATGATCACTAGGGCTATTTTTATATGAACATTAAGGATTACATTCAAATTTTTTATTATTATTATTATTATTATTATTATTATTAAATATGAAATAATCTTTTAACGGTCTTATTAAATAATTTAACGATTTTATTTTTTTTCAATATTTCGCTTTCCTTTGGAAAGCTTCTTCAGGAAAAAATTTTTTATATTTTTGAAAACAAAACAAAATTATTATCAAAAAAAGGTCGAATAAAAATAAAAGTATTATTATTATTATTATTATTATTATTATTATTATTATTATTATTATTATTAACATATTAAACTTACAAGTAAATTATAAGAGTAATGGAGGAGAGCTATGACAGCGATGGTCTTAAGCTCAATATTATAATTAATTTTAAAATAAATTATAAAGGTTACATTTTTTTAAAAAATTAGAAAGGGGCTTAATGTTATCATCGATCATAGTACTGTTCATTAGTTGAGTAATTTCGTTATTACTAAGACAACATAGGTTTTTAAATGTATTAATGTGGGGACAGACATTCAAATTTATTCTGCAAAATATTATATTCAATATTAATATATCTAGAAAGTTAATGAGCTTCAAACCCGTATCCTAAGAAGTCCATTGAAGAAGTGTGCTAGAGGTTGAAATAAAATTTCGGGTCCATTTTATTTCAACCTCTAGATCTGTCAATGTAGTAGCTAATTTTTTAGTGCAGTTAACGTTACTGTTTATTTATACTTTTAATTTATATTTTTTAATACCAATATTTTTAAAAATCATTATTCTGACAAAGATAGTTTTACTTTAATAATGCTTAATTATAAGTTTAATGCATTAAGTGGAAGGGCAAGATATCTCCTATCCAACAAAATATGTATCATTAAAAAATTCTAATCCGGTCAAAAGTTATGGAATTTTTAGCACCAACTTACAAAATGTGCCACTGTGCGGCGTATTAAACAAACGTAGCTGTCAATTTAATGTGTTATACTGTTGTCATTCCTTTCCGCTTTTGCTAGCTGTGTGTTCGGTATGAACGGCGAGCGCTTTAGATATGATGACATCATTCTCAACCCGTGTTCAATACTGTACTGGTGAGTTAGTGTTCGGGTTTAGGTAATTCTTTCATTAAGGTCGTATTCCCCCCGGGGGCACATGATAGTCTTTTTGGAACCTACTATTCCATTTAGACTGGTGTCTTGCGGGGTAAAAGGGAGCCCAGGCCCCTCAAAGGCTAGTAGGAGTCACCTGGACAATCCACATATTTCCACGGGAATCAGTACGCTCGCAGAGTCCACTATTTGTCTCTTGAGACAATTAGCTGTTCTCTGACTGATCATTGAGGTTGGCCCCTATATGAGAGTATCGTGGTGGTTGTGGTTTCGAGACCCTCGTGAGAGTTTGTGGGTCGAATCATTCAAAATGAACACAATGAATGGTTCAGGTCCAGGGAGTATGAATGCCGTCGTGTTCTTAATTATATTAAGCTTCATGCGTTCTGGACCAGGAGTTGGAAAGTCTCCAACTCTTTAGCAAGGAGTGAAGGCTGCGGCCTACTTCGGGCTTTCGAAATTGCTACTAGGAGTGACCGGAGGATATACGTATTCGATGGCCTCCTGGGGCGTGAATGACGTTTGCAAATCATTCAAGTGGTTTGACCACCATCTGATTATGACTACCTAGTCGGTGCAGATGTAAATCAAATCACATCATTAGGGTCGTATCTTCTCATGTAGGTAGAATGTCAGCCGCCTGACATTTTAGCAAGGCTAATTTTTAATATTTCCATCCTTTATTATTATCTAGGTACGTGTGTCCACCTGAGGATGTTCACCTGTTCGTTTAAAATGTCTTTGTTAAAAGTTTTTGTTTTGTAGATTTTCATGTTTTCAAGAATGTTTAGTCTTTGTCCTTTTTTGCTAGGATGTAGTAATGCCATACATTCATCTATATTTCCCCTTCAAAGTTGAAGTCTTCACTTTTTCGTTTGTATATAGTGTGTCCTATATAAGTATGTTTGCAGGTACAAGTAAGGTATACTCCGCTGGAACTAAATTTGTCAGTTGTTTTTGTCGATATCCTGAGATTGTGCCTCAGAGTATTACTAGTTTTAGATGCTGTAAGTAAACCTTCTTTGTGAAAAAGGTTGTCGGTTGTCGGTTGGCTCTTTGTCTTCTATATTCTTGTTTTTAGTGTTGTGCTGTATTGGACAGTTTTTTGATAGTAGTGGGTTTGTTGCCGTTATTTTTAGCTATGATGTAAATTGTGTCGAGTTCTTTGTTGTACTTATCTAGAGTAAGTGGGATTACCTAAGGTATGTGTATAATATGTCTAAATACTGCTAGTTTATGTTGGGTAGCGTGGTCCATGGTGATGTGGATGATTTTGTCCTCCGTAGTTGGTTTTCTATAAATGTCAAATGTTAAACTGTCAGTTAATTTGTTATTTATAAAAGCTTCTTATATTGTACCTGCTTTGTGGAAAGGTAAGCTCAAGGAAAATTGAAACAAGAACTTAAAAAATTATATTTTGTTGCTTGCCTGCAATTTTGTACTAGATATGCAAAAATTACTTATTCCAGTGATATGTCATAGAAAGAAAAACTTTCATCCGAATCCGAACTTTCAACAATAAAAAATATTTAAATGTTATGCTACCAACAAGTTATTTCTTTCTTAACACAACCTTGAAATGATGTTTGATTGCATACATACGAGGTAAGAATGTGATAAGGAAAACAAAATGTAACCAAGGCAAACATAAAATTTGAACTTGTGTGTATTTCACGAGCTAAAACTTTGTAATATTCTTTTGTATTCTATTTGTTTACAAAGCAAACTCTAAAATATTTTCGCCAAATCAATTTTCCTTGAATGTAAAGGGTTTTTCGATAAGAAGTTTATTTTCTAAAATAAATAAAAAATTTAGATTAAGATGGTTTCATTTTTTTTGTATTACGAGGAGCAAATTCGGCAACTATAAATGAAAAATGATATCTGGCAAATGCAGGATTCAGAATTTTTCATTTATGAACATTCAAAAATCAACATTCATGATATTTTTCATAAATGAGAAATCTAAAATTTTATATTTATTTTTCACGCTCATAAACGAACAACAAAAAATGTTCTGCTTATGTTCATACATGAATGCGAACAGCAAGAATTATTAGTCTTATTCATATGTGATGAATGATAAATTAGCTTCTTCTCATTAATGTTCTTTTTCATAAATGTATATGTTCATATATGAATGTTGAAATTTTATAAAATTTCTCATAAATGAACGTTAAAAAATTATCTATCTACGATCGCAGTTTACCGTAAAATGTAGTAAAAACACATGGGTACATATGTACTCAAAATACAATTTTGCAATATATTCTAAAAGGAATAAAAAAAAACATTTTTTTTCTATTTACATACGCCGACAGTTGTACATTACCAAATATGTGCGTTTATGTACGCGAATGCTTAACGCACATATTTTTACGATCTTTTCATTTTTGAAAAATTATCAAAATTGTAAATATTCAAAAATGAACACTTGTGTGTTCCTCATTTTTTCACTTATGAATAGAAAGAAAAAAATAAATCGTCGCATTCACAAATGAGAAAACACAAAATATTTTGTAGTCTCTCACACATGTATGAGAAGAAGCGGCTAAAAAATTAAATGTACATATTCACACATGTATGAACAGTGAGTGAACACTTCGCTACTCCGGGCAAATGTCCACTACGATCACGCTGACAGATTCTTTCATCAAAGTTAATCACATCACGGATTTTAAATTATAAAACTGAAATCGATTCGATTGGCTTTGTATAAACTCTCTCTTTAACATAGCTCCACAAAAAATAATTAAGTAGTGTTAAATCACACGATCTGGCTGGTCACTTAACTGCTAATGTTTATGAAATTATGCGATAGGGAAATTTGGTTTGCAATAAATTGATCGTTTCATTGGCTGTGTAACATTTGGCACCGTCCTGTTGAAACTACATGTCACTTATATCCACGTCGCCCATAATAAAACAATATTACGTTGTTAGCCACTCGCCGTAGGGTGATCGATTAACGGTTACCGCATTTCCAGCCTTATCTTAAAAAATTACGTCTCCAGACCACATAGCATACCATACAGTATCACGTTGAGCATACAAAGGCTTCTCAATAATCGCTAGAGGATTTTCGAAAGCCGAAATACGGCAATTTTGCTTGTTAACATGCTTTAATAAGTGAAAATGGGATTCGTCTGAAAAAATGATTTTTTCAGAAAAACCAGCCGACTGTTCGTGAATGAATTGGGCGAATCTACGGCGTTGTGAATGGCCTTTCGGCTTCATTTCCTGCACCAGTTAAACCTTGTAAGTTTTCAAAATCAAGTCCTTACGCGAAATTCGACATGTGGTTAACGATAATTGTTGAGACCTGGTCGAACATGCGTTGGTATTCGGATATTTTGTATGGAGCTTGTCAACTAAGATATCACGAATTTTACGAAATGTTACTTTAACAGAATCATTTTCATGGTGGATTTTAATTATTTTAATGCGATTTTTGTGGGAAACTGAATTCATTGTAAAAATTACCAATACATCTACTACGAATATATCAAAAAACTAAATAGCAAGACTATTAAGTTGTTGGTGTTGCCACAATTAAAAAACCTCCTTGTTGAAAAACCCGCTACATTTAAAAAATACATACTAACCGCAATAAAAAACTCTTTGTATACAAATGCTGTGGTTGCATGAATTATCGGTTGGTAATTTTTGCTTGCAACATAAATGTGCAAACGTACTTATCAACATTTATTTTAATAGTTGTGTATTTTAAAACTTATTTTATGACGACATAAGCAAATATTGCAAGTATAACAAACTGTATTTTACTTTTAATGGCACAAAATTTCAGTAAATATTTAACAAAAGCTTTTTAAATACAATTTAGCAACAGAAAAGCAAAGAAAGTAGTATTTTCACTGCCTGCGGGAGTAAAAAAATAACATGTCTGAATGAACAAATTATATGGGGGGCTACAGAGAAGGAATAATGGTATGCTGGTTTATATGCAGCATTGAAAATCAAATAAAATTGATATATAATGTTAAAGTTCATTCGTTTATTCTTTTATATTCCTGCAAGACGATGCTGCAAGTAAAAGCTGAAATGATATTTAGTTTTTTTTTTCATACAATGATATTGAATAAATAGAGTTATTTATAAAAGAGCACTTGTCAGCAAATAAAAAATTTTCCAAATAAAAATGGTTTATCTAGCAACATTTCTGTGTTATCTTCTTTTTTCAAATAAAATAAAAATAATTTTCTTATTTTAGTTGCTACCTGTTGTATATGAAATACAGTAATCGAATATCCTTGTTCCTGCACATTTGTGCCACATTAAAAATGTGAAAACATGTTCATGAATAATCACACATAGATACATACAATCATGTTTATTGTGTTCATGTTACATTTATATTATTTTTCTATATTTGTGAGCATCTTATGTTATATAAATTTACATTTATATATCATTTCCATTCGACAGATTATTCGAGCTATATGCAAAATATTTGTATTTTTATGGTTTTTAAAACCTGCATCCTTACATTTGTTACACATACGAGGAATGTTTAAGGAGTGAGTATATAAAAGTAAAAAAATTTATATCTAAAGGTGCTTAAAAATTAATTATATTATGATTAGATATATGTGATCATAGTGAAATTTTATTAAAGTTATATATAATACTATTATTGTTGTTGAAATCATATTCATTCAATTGTGGTAACACCAACAACATGATAATTTTAACATTTAATTTTTTGACGTATGTATATGTAAATGATGTATTGACACTTGTTACAATCAATTTAATTTCGCACGAAAACTACATTAAAATAATTAAAATCTACTTAGATTAAATCTGTTAAAGTTACATTTCGTAAAAAGTGATATTTTCGGACAACATAATCGTCCTTATTGGATCGATGTTAGGAAAAATGTGCGAAAATCAACGCGTGTTTGACCGTGTCGTTCAACGGAAAATATCGCAGCCATGAGTAACATTATTGAAGCAGATCCAAATTTGGCAATTCCTCGACATTTTTAACAATTGCAGTTATCCCAACACCACCACATAATGAATTTTCCGTAAGAATTTGACTTTGAAGCTTTACAACTGCAGCCGACTGACCAATTTACTAAATTCATTAAGGAATAATCGTCTGGGTTTTCTACAAAAATCATTTTTTAACACAAAGCCCATATTCACATGTCCACAAGGGACATTTCCGCATTTAGGCTTCTGAAAATCCTAGAGCAATTATTAAGAACCCTTTGCTTGCTCCATGTGTTAGTGTATGGTGCACTATGTTGTCTGAAGGCGTGATTGGGCCGTATTTTTTTGTCAAAGATGAAGCTGGAAATGAGGTAACGATCAATTGATCACGCTTTCGTGAGATGCTAACAGTTCACTTTTTGCCTATTATTGACGACGTGGATACCACTGGCATGTGGTTTCAACAGAATGATGCCATATATCACACAGCCAATGAAACGATAAATTTATTGTAAACCAAATTTTCCGATGGCATGATTTCAATCAACAGTTAAGTGGCCAGCCAGATGGTGTAATTTAACACCACTGGATTATTTTTTGTGGATAAGGATAGAGTCTATACGAAGCCAATCGAATCGATTTCAGCGTTAAAACTTAAAGAACTGGGACCGTCATTTTGTCTAAAAGTAATTAAAATGTTCGATTAAAGAATTGACATCTGACAGCGGGTTTTTAATTATCTTAATCTAAATTTTTTGTTTTATTTTGTTTTAGAAAACCCCTTTACAAGGTCTTAAATTTAGGACAACCATAATGATGTGAACTATGATCTAATTAATAGTTTTGTTGTTTTAGTAAATTTATTTAAAATTATAACTATTTAATATAAATATTTTAGAAGCAATATGAAACGCACCGATTACACATGTGCACATAACTAAGTCAGGGGCATTTTAGTGGTACATTATTTCAAGGTCACTTGGTTATTTAAACTGTATATGAGCAATGTAACGTAAACCAATAATGCAATCCATTAACAATGTTATTTTGTTTGTTTCTCACCAGAATATTATGGGATATTTGAAGTTCTCATAATGTGCCCTGTGATGACTACTTTAGCAGATTGGTCACACTAAAAAATGATATTCCAAATTAAATGCTGAGTTTGTATTTAGTCTTTAGGTTATTACTTTTCATTGAATCATTATAATTTATAGAAAGTAATACCAGCACGAATGCAGCATTTATAGAGTCCGCAGATTTCACTTGCCTCCACGAAAAAAAAATGAAATGTTAAATTATACGATATGTGATGCCAATTTTGAATACCGACACGTAGTAATTGATTTTTTCACTACCATGTGGCATTTGGGGTCGTTTTCGGGAGAGTACATATCGGCGATATCGACAGCATTTAAGTTCGCAGAAAGAATTGTGTGATTATTTTACGATATCGAGCAGTAGTAACAATTCTTAGTCTCACTCATCGCTGCTGTCTTTATGGAATACTTGACCATCTAGACCTGTGCTGCTGGGGGTATAAGGGAGCCTAGTCCCCTGAAGGCAAGAAGGGTGTCAACTGAAAGCTCCACGTTATTTCCACGGGCTAAAAGTCTCTTTAGACTTTTAGCTGTTCTCTAACTGATTGTTGAGGTTGGCCCTTCGGGAGTATCGTGGTGGTTGTCGTTTTGCGGCCCCAACGTAAACTGATTAAGTGGGCCAGGATCATCTCGCCTTTAATAACACCAATGGGTGAATGATCCGTATACAGTGAGCATGCTAGTCATGTGTTCAGGACTAGGAGTTGGATAGTCTCCAGCTCCTCAGCAAGGAGTAGTGGTTTGCAGCCCTGCTTTGGAACCGCTGAAATTGCAAGTAGGAAAGACCTATTACTAGAATTATTCCTCGACTTCCTAGGGCATGACTTTGCTTTTCATTCCCAGTGGTTTGACCATCATCTGATTAAGGCTCACAGCCAGGTGCAGACGTAAATATTTTCACGAAATTGCTTCGATATTGACATTTGAACGGCTTCTTTAATAATGAATACATCTTGTTCTTGTATGGTACAATGATCGATTTTGATTAACTCTAAACTCTTAGCTGTCAAATAGTTGTTTTCTTAAGTGTTCGGGGCACCCATCATAAAAGGATTATAAAATGGTTATTAAAAACAGAGATTATTAAGAAAACTAAGCGCAGATTAATATAATCTTTTGCCGCTAAATTGTTGAAATTTTCAGTTGATAGCGATGTTGTACAATAGTCCATTAAAAAAATTTTTTTCGTTACCACAACAGCCTTTACATTCCAAAAACTATGAATACACCCATATTATCAACATAAGACGCTTTTGGGCTACCAACAGTATTTTACAGGGTTTAAGTTTATTAATGAAAATTGCCTTATAATAATAAAGACGACCCGCGTTATCGAGTCATATAACTTTCTTTTTTATTGAAAAAAGGAAAAAGATTAAAAACACCATGCTGCCTTGGGAGTGACATACTATTTTATGCAGAACATCTTTAGACGTACAAGAAATAGTATTTTATTAAGTGAAATAACATCACAGGATATAAAATACATAAATAAATCAAATGGAAAAAAATGCCTTAATAATAATACTTAAATTTTTTTTTATTATACATTTTCCAAGATCTACGCAAGATTTTTATTAGTTTTTATTATTATTTGAATAACTGCAAGGTGTTATTTAATACTCTCTAATACTCTTTTGAATTTTTTTATTTGTGCTTTATACCAATGTGTTGCGCCATTAAATGGATAAATTATTTTTAAGTAATTTTATTTTTAACCTTCTCACATCTCAAACCCAGGGTTTTCAATAATTGATTAGTATTTTAGTTTTAAGTTTATTAATATTTTTAAATAAAAAACTAAAAACTTGATTTATTTGTGATTTTTATGTGAACATGTGATTTGCTTTTAGAGCGGGTTAGACATCGCTCGAGTTATTTGGCCGTCAGTAGCGTTTTTTTTTTGTTGTGTTCTAAAAATAAGTGACATTAGTTTCGCGAAACGGTGTGCTAGTAGGTTTAACTTCAGGCTTGGGTACGGTGCAATGGAAACTCATGTTAAACTTCAGCAGGCCTACGAAAATTGTGTTTTGTCAGATTTGCCCAGATTTGTCAGTGATTTAAGGTATTTTCAGAAAGAAGAGATTGATTTGATTTGACGACATTAAAATGTCGTCAGAATCCGGAATCTTGTGCGTTCAGATCATCATTTGACAGTTAGAATGATCGGGAAATAGTTAAATTTGACTCCCACCACCGAAGATGCCACTCAATGGTGCGGCGAAATATCGAAAATTGAAATATAATTTATTTAATTTTTATATTAAGATCCATAAAAATTATTGATTGATTTTTTAAATTGTTTAATACACTTTTCTTTTCACTTTACATTGGATAAGGTTGTTCATAGTTCCCAGTAGATTTAAAAATGGATTTATTCCCAATGGAACAATGTAACTATTGGTACAACTTTTGATTTTAATTTCTGTAGCTGTCTTTACAGCAAACTAGTAATACATAGTCTATGATTATTTATTGCCTCAGCATATTTAGGATCAAAAAATAGGGCCCTTTATGTCATCTACCCGTAAGGGTATTTAAAAGATAAATTAGATATAGGGCCTTTCCATAGAAAGTTTTACACTCTGCGTTAGAGACTAAAGTAATAAACGTTAGTTTATATTTATTTATTTTGATTATTTATTTTGATTATTTGTTCGACCTATTAATTGTTAATATCCAGGTATATCAATACTCAAGCTCGAGGTCAATTATTTTTATTTTACTTTTTATTTTCAGTTTTATTCGACCTATTTTTTTTAATTTCTATTAAATTTTAATCTTTTTACTCGGTCCTTTAAATTATAACGATTTATTTTTCTTTTTTTCTCTCAATATTTCGCTTTCCTTTGGAAAGTTTCTTCAGGAAATTATTTTTTATATTTTCAAAAACAAAAATTATAACAATTTGAAAAGAAAAAATTTTTTGAAAAACATTTGACAAAACATATAAAATTATTTTCTTCATACATACAAACATTCAAAAATTAAAATTTAAAATATTTAAACATACAAAAACAAGGAAACGGAAACTAAATAACAAATTCTTTCTTATGAAATAATTATAACAAATTATGTGTCTTTTGTATTAAGTACCTATAATTCTGCACTAAATTGTCTGTGTCTGTTTTGAAATTTATTCTCCTTACATTTGGTACATTAACTATTTCTAACATTTCTAACATATAACGTCTCTTGTAGTTTTTTTCTATATCTAATACTGATGTTTCATCAAACTTTGGATAATGATTATATTTCTTACAATGTGAAGATAAGGATGTCTTCTGTGTTGAAATATTCCTATATTTTTGGTCACATCTATGACCAGCTAATCTTGTTTTAAGTTTATTCTTTGTTGTCCCAATATAAACTTTGTCACAGTTCACCTGGTCATTTCCTCCACATGGTATCCTGTATACTACATCAGATATTTCCATTTTTCCTATTTTATCCTTCATATTGCTAAATAATCTATTTAATGTGTTATATGTTTTGTGTGCAATTTTATATCTATCAGTGTCATATATTTTAGACTTTCTTAATCTATCTGATATTCCAGGAACATAAGTTAATGATTTATAAATTCTTGGTTCTGCCATAGTATTTCCTAAATTATGCCTATGATTATCATATTGTCTAATTAATCGGTTAGTTAATTCTACTGGAAAATCATTGTCCTTAAGTATATTTTTTATTGTGTCCTTATTCTTCAACCGAAATTCTCTATCACTTATAGTTAATATTCTATCTATCATATTTTTCGCCGTGTTTATTATCATTTTTCTCGGATGTTTGGAGTAAAAATTAATAAGTCTTCCAGAAGATGTTGGTTTCTTATACCAATCAAACACTAACTTATTTTCCTTTCTTATTATCAATATATCTAAATATGGAAGTTTAGATTCTAACTCTCTTTCAATCGTAAATTTAATATCCGGATGAAAACTATTCAATTCTGATAAAATATCATCCACTGCATCTTCTGATGTTATACAAAATAAATCATCCACATATTTGTTATAATTTTTATTTTACTTTTTATTAGCCAATATTTCGCCACAAACTTTAAGTGGCATCTTCAGGGCTTTAATTTGATATACCTGGATGTTAGTTTATATTTTTAATTGACTGTGTTAGTAATAACTAACACGTCACTATTGGGTTACCCTTTGATTAAAAAATATATTATTAACTACTAGTACTTTTACTGGCAATATGCAAATTTAACTGACTGCATAGCGCGATTCAAAAAGAGGCCACCTGCGTGAAAGTCCCGTCACTATTGGAGTACTCTTTAATTCAAAAATATGTTTTTTCTATTTGTACTTTTATTGGCACTGTGCAAGTTAGAAAAATAACATTTTTACCTTATAGTATACTTGTTTAAGTAGCTATTAGTAACAAAAAAATCTACTATCTACAGCTCCATAGATAGAGTGCTAGCGAAAACAATAAGATGCATTTTTCCAATTTAACCCTAAACATGTTTACTAAAAGTAAAAGATACAAAAAAATAATTGAAGGTAATGAAAAACAGCGTTGGATTATTGGTGGCGAAACTTAATACAGAGCTTAGAAACCTATACAGAGCTTAGAAACCTATACTTTGTGTTAAGAATTGAAGTTGATTACAAAACGACAGATATTAATATTGATCCTAAGCAAGCAGTTTGAAAAAATGAGATTTAATTGAAAATGATGTGGAGTTAGTACGCTGCTAAAAGTAGATAAAAAACTTTAAGAAACACATTTGCAAATTATTAGGCCGGTTTATTACGTAAATAATAACATTAGTTCTATTTATATTATTTTTAATCAGTCTCCGATTTCGTCATTATTTTAAAAGAACAGCTTTAAAAATTGTAGAGTCTTGTAATTTAGCTTATTAACACCCAACAACACATTAACATAAATATATTGTTATAATGATGTGATTCGATTTACATTTGCACCGACTAGGTAGTCATAATCAGATGGTGGTCAAACCACTTGAATGATTTGCAAACGTCATTCACGCCCTAGGAGGCCATCGAATACGTATATACTCCGGTCACTCCTAGTAGCAATTTCGAAAGCCCGAAGTAGGCCGCAGCCTTCACTCCCTGTTAAGAGTTTTCCAACTCCTGGTCCAGAACGCATGAAGCTTAATATAATTAAGAACACGACGGCATTCATCCTCACTGGACCTGAACCATTCATTGTTTTCATTTTGAATGATTCGACCCACAAACTCTCACGAGGGTCTCGAAACCACAACCACCACGATACTCCCATATAGGGGCCAACCTCAATAACCAGTCAGAGAACAGCTAATTGTCTCAAGAGACAAATAGTGAACTCTGCGAGCGTACTGATTCCCGTAGAAATATGTGGATTGTCCAGGTGACTCCTACTAGCCTTTGAGGGGCCTGGGCTTCCTTTTACCCCGCAAGACACCATTATAAATGGAATAGTAGGTTCCAAAAAGACTATCATGTGCCCCCGGGGGGAATATTGTTATAATAATTGAAATGTTATTTTTATTAATATAAATTAAAATCAATTATACTTTATGTTATATTATTTTGTTACGTTTATTCATTTTAGTAGCCGTTTAGTTTTTTTTTTTAATGTTTTATAGCAGTATAACAACACTGTACTTCAGAGTTTTTAATTACAGTAAACGATTTATTTACTTTCAATTCACAAAAAGTAAACACTATGGTAACATAGTTATCTTTACTCGCTGATGACTTAACTTGCATTAATTCATTTGCTTATATAGTTCTTTCAAGCGGTTCTCGCATTTACAAAAATATTCTACTTTAACATCATCTCATGTTGTTGTGGTTATCATCATTCAGCTTAGGCGCTTACTTGGCTGTGTGTTTTGTTCTGTGTTGCTGTTGCTGTTTTTGTTTTCTGTTGTTTATCTTATTTCGTAGAATTTTTATAAGCATGCTGTTGTTGTCTTGTGTGCATAAGATTTTTTAAAAAATAACGCAGTTTGTAAAACGCACAGAGTGTCGTTTCGGTTACTTTTTTTTACTAATCATTATCTTCTTTTAAAACTTAACAAATAGTCTTCGTAATGTTATGTTATGTTCAGCATTGCAAGACTTTGTATTCAAATTAATGTTTTGTTAACTTAGCAACATAAATGAATGTTGTTATAAAAAATGAAAAAATAAAATGCACATTTTATGACACATTTTCGACATTGAAACGTACATTTGTTTTGTTCAAAATCGTATAAACGATTTTAACGCGTATTATTTTTAACTAGAAATGAAGTCACATTTTCGATATCAAAACGTACGTTTGTTTAATTCAAAAACGTATAAACGATTATAACGCGTTCTATCCTTAACTTAAATTAAAAAGAACTGGTTTAAAAAAAATTTGTGTTTAAGAATAAATTTTTTTAACTTTCAGTGCTGATTCTAAGTTGGACTACAGTACAGTTTTTTCTTACAAGCATACACATACACACTCATACACCCATACACACTAAACATAACCATAAGACTGTTGTTCTTCCTATCCGTATTTGCTGGTTGTTTCTTCGGTATGAACGACGAGCGCTTTCGTTATTATCACACCATTTTAAGCCGTGTTCTAAATACTGGTAAGTTAGTTTTGTGGTTAAGGTAGTTCTCCCACTAAAGTCGTATGTACCCATGCAGTTAGAATGACCGCGACCTGGTATTTTATGCGGGAATAATTTTTAATATTTTCGTCTTTTAGAACATGACTTTAAATGATATCATCAGGCTCCCCGTTCATACCTAACAAACAGGCAGCAAAGACGGAATGGAATGGCAAGAGTATTTCATTTGCTGGCGGAACAAATCCAAACAACTTAATACGAAATAAAAATAGTTTGTTGATTTAAGTGTTTCAAATCTAATGGCTTTCTGATGCCCTACATTTTATCAAAGTAATCGAAAACTTATATAATTTGAATAAAGTAATCCAGTCCACAATGGGACAGAAATGTTATATGTTGATAATGAAACCTAATTCAAGCTTAAGTAGAGTTTGAGTTGTTAAAGACTTTTAAGAACGATACAACACACTGCTAAAGTGAGCACTTTGGACTTTTCTTAAGGTCTGTCTTTGTTTAGCTTTTCTTAGGAAATCATGTTGAAAAATTTGATTTTGGCAAAGGTTGCATTGTTACATTTTTATCTTTCCATGATAGAAAACTTAACAAAAATATTTTTATATTTCATTTTTATTTGCAATATATTTTTAACAGAAATAGTAAGAAAATCTTTAACTTTAAGAAAAAACGAACTTAGCTTATTAAACTCCACTGAGCGCAATAAAAATAAATTAATTAATGCTAGCAAAACTAATTATTTAGTAATTTTTATTTTCTAAAAGGAAGACCAAGTACGTGATATTTTTTCAGTCTTCTTGTTTCATCTTTGTGGTGGACAGCGATGTGAACGTCACTTAAACAGACTTTTTCGGAATGAACATAATATTAACTATTTCCCCATTAGGTTTAAATATATTTGTAAAATATTAGACGCTTCTAAGTGAGAATCTAACGAAACTATGTAGCAGTGTCCTCAGCATTTGTTGGTGTAGTTGTGTAAAAGTATATATAATACTGGCCCTAGAACGCTTATTTGTGGAATTTCAGACAGAATTTATCCAAATGCAAATAATACACTGTTGTCGCTAACGAAGAATTTCTTTCATGTAAATGGGACTTTAATAAGACATAAGAAGGAGCTGGCAGCAAATTTTTAATTTTAATTAGAGAATAAAGTTATAATAAATTCTATATAGTAAGTACAAGTTTCAAATATGTAATAGCTTTGCAATAAATAATACGCAAAGGAAAAGTTATTCAAAATTTTCTTCGTTATTAAGAATTAAGTAATTTCATGCCCTTACACTGCGCTGTAATAAAAAAAGATGAATTTTTAAAATTGATATAAAATTTACTTTAATCTTTTGGCTGGCTCGGCCGTAGGTACAATTTTTGATGACTTTTTCTAGTATTTGCGGCCGTACAGCAGCAATAACGCGAAGAATTTTGTCCCCCAAGTGGTCAATCGGCGTAGAAGTATCCCAATGTTAAATCGCACAATCTGGAGGCCAGCTTATGAGTCCGAAATGTTTTTCAACGAGAAGTTTGTTTTTAAATTGTGGCAACACCAACAACATGACAGTTTTGACATTTAGTTTTTTAACGTTTTCGTAATAGGTACATTGGCAATTAATACAATGACATTAATTTTGCAAGAAAATCGCATTAAAAAAATTAAAATCCAATTGAAAATGGTGGTTCTATTAAAGTTACATTTCGTAAAATTCGTGATATATTCGGGCAACAAAATCGTCCTTCTGAAACCATTATTAAGAATTTGGGCGTTAAATTTGAGTCGACAGGCTAGATACAAAATGTGCGAACACTAACGCGTGTTCGACCCTGACATTGAAGCAGATCCGAATTTGTCAATTCCTCGACGTTTTCAACAGCTGGAGTTATCCAAAAGCAAAACATAGTGAATTTTGGGTAAGATTTTGACTTTAAAGCCTTACAAGTGGTGCAGGAATTGAAGCCGACCGATCGCCGTAGATTCGCTCAATTCATTCAGGAACAATCGGCTGGTTTTTCAGAAAAAATCATTTTTCAGACGCAGCCCATTTTCATTTTAACAAGAAAAATTACCTTCTGAAAATCCTTCAGAAGCCTTTGCATGCTTAACGTGCCACTGTATGGTGCGCTATGCGGTCTGCAGGCGTGATTGGGTCGTTTTGGTTCGAAGAGAAGGTTGAAAATGCGGTATCGGTCAATGGATCACGCTATCGCGAGATGTAAACAACTTAATTTTTGCATATTATTGACGACGTGAATATCACCGACATGTAGTTTCAACAGGGCGTTGCCACATAATATACAGGCAATGAAATAATCAATTTATAACAAAGCATATTTCCCGATGGCATAATTTCACTACAATTTGCAGTTAAGTGGCCAGCCAGATCGTCTGATTTAACACTACTGCATTTATTTTTGTGGGACTATGTGAAGGAAAAAGTCTATACGAATAGATTTCATCTTCAAAATTTGAAAGCCGTGATGTGATTAACGAAATAGGAATGCCATTTTGCCAAAAAATGATTAAAATCTTTGATAAAAGTATCAATATCTGTCAGCGTGGTCATGATGGACATTTGCCAGATATCATTTTTTTAAATTTATAATTGCAAAATTTTTCCTTAATCTTAATCTAAATTTTTAGTTGTATTTTATTTTAGAAAACAAACTTCTTGTTTATGTGGTTACCAAACGTTTCCTTCAGTAAATCAGTTGACCGCAGCCAATGTTCATCATGGTTGTTAAATTGCTGGGCGAAAGAGTTAATAATCATAGCTCTATAGCGATCACCAATGACTTAAGTTCGACCGAATTTTGTTTTTAAAGAATTACGGACCAATGTTTTCACCAGCTCATAAAACATGCCAAACAGCCAGATTTTCTGGCTATAGCGGTGCCTTGACATACCCTTGAGCATTATCATCACTCCAAATGTAGCAGCTTTGTTTAATGGTGCTAAACGAAATTAGTCTATGAAAATCATTACCCATCTTGTTTTGGGCACAATTTGGAATCAAACTAAACATAAATCTCTTCACAGCTGACAAAATCGTCGCCAGTTAGAAAAGTAAATAAAAAAAATACCCGTTCTAATAAATTTTTTACAGAAATATTTAGATGTTTCAATTTTTATAAAGTAATTTCTTTTTTAATTAAATAAATTAAAACATATAAAATTATATAAAATTAAAGCTGGGTCTTTAAAATTATTATTCGTGTTTAGCTAAGTCTAATTTGTTTCATGTTTTTATTTCTTTACGCACTGAACCGTTAACTTCATACATTAACTGTCACAACTTATTTTTTAAAGTAACAAGATTTAGATTTTTAAATTTATTTCAGCATTGTTTTACTTAAAGAATTGAAAAAATTTAAGCTCCTTTTTCCTTTAGAAGAATTAAATGGTTAAGATGTTTGTCTGATTATCATTAAATTGAAACATTTCCCCTTTCGCTACACTCGCTTAATATATCAAAATGCAGATACAGAATAAATGGACATATTGACATCAACAGTTTTATGTCTTGTTTAGATAAATTGAAGGAGGGTGGCTGAAAAGCAGTAGATGGTTTGCGTTTAGTCATAGTAAAAATTGTTATTTTTGTATCATTTTAGTGTCAAATCATTGTGGCAAAACTAAAATTAATTTATCGATAAATTTAAACCGTATCTTATTAAGAATGATTGGCATTATTAAAATAAATTGATTTGGGTATTTGTTTGTGTTTAGCAAAAGGAAAAGTGTTGATATAAAGACAATTTAACACTTCCTTTTGTTTTGTTTGTTTTTAGTTTTATTCGAAAATAAATGCATATTGATTTTAAAAAGTAAACTTTTCAAACAAAGTACAAAAATTTAGTTTGTTAAGGAAGTTATCAAACAGAATTGCCAATTAAACAAGGGCAAGTTTAATTTTTGAGCAAACAAAACAGAATTTTTGTACTCTTGTTTCTGAGCCAGCAAAAAGAGAAAACTACTAAAACTTTTTTGTGTCAAGTTTTTATAAATTTGCATAAAATAAAATATAAAACTGTCTGGGAGTTAAGGACATAAAATATGTAGAATCTAAATATGTTACTATTAACGGAAAATTTGATATTGACGTATACGTTATTAAAAGTATTAACAACATTGTAATGTTATGTAAAGAATGGCAACCAAGTTAAAAAAATGAATTAAGATATTTTCTTTGATAACCTCACGATCTAGAAAACGCACGTATGTTATCTATAATATAAAAATACATATCATATTTCCTGACGAGGACTTAACTCGAAGTATAGCTTAATTGTAAAATAAAAGCAAAAGTTTTAAATTAAACTTGTTAAGTTTAGAAAATAAAAAAGTGGTTGGAGTGGTTCAAATAAGACTACCAGGAATCCTTAAATTGGCTATCGAGTATTGGTGCACTTTTTCTAAAAACATTACTGGTAAATGGAAGGAAGTTGATGCTGAAAGTAGACCGTGGTGGTGTAGTATCTGTTTTATCTAAGGCTGATTTTAAATTATGCTATTGCTTGTCTTTTATAACAAGTTAACTGCAATTGATTATCTTATCTTAGATTTAACCAACTTAAAACTAATTACTATTTTACCCACACTATCTAGAGCAGTGATTGGCGAACTGCGGGCCACATCCGGCCCGCGAGAGGTTTCAATCCGGCCCGCCGAGCGTTTAAAAAAAAAAAAAAATTAATCACCTATTAAAAAATTATGCCCAAAAAATAAATTTACATTATGTTTTAAAAAAGATATAAATTGACAATTTTAGCAAAAAAATGCGATGTATTGTGTACAAACTACGTAGTTTTCTGTGAAATATTGTACACACAAGACAACAACAACTTATATTATACAATATTCCAAGAAGAAACTTAAACATCATAAAACACTAACAACTAATATAGAAAACTGAACTTATAACATAACAACAACTATTATATGTGAGATCTAGAATATTCTTGAATATTCGAGACAACATGCGCAACAAATATAAAAGGGCCAGCGATGGATCAATCAGCAATCAGTAAAAGTGTAAATCTCGTGACGTAAAGAAATTGTGAAGTAAAATTATAAAGTTGCCAACGTACAGTTTTATTTGTGTAATTAAAATAATAAAGTTTATTGTAAATACCCCCATAAATGTCAATCGAAAATAGAAAGAGAAAAATTGATTCGGAATGTCGAGTATTTCAAGAAGAGTGGACATCGAAGTACTTCTTTACGGAATATAACCAAAAACCTATTTGTCTTATCTGCCAACAACCGGTAGCTGTACTAAAAGATTATAATCTCGCTAGGCACTTTAATTCAAAACATCTTGGGCCGAAGTACTATAAAATGACAGATGAAGACAAGAAAGTTCATTCAGAGGAATTGAAAAGAAGAATATCTAGTCAGTAAATGTTTTTTAAAAATCAAAGAAGTGTCCAGCGATCCTCCACGTTGGCTGGTCACATTGTTGCCTATAAAATAGCAAAAAGTAACAAACCGTTTTCTGAAGGAGAATTTATTAAGGATGTGTTAATTAGCATTGGAAAAGTATTTTGCCCAGAAAAGGTAAAAGATTTCGAATCTATAGGGCTGCCACGTAGAACGGTCACAAAAAGAATTGAAGCGATTTCTTCTAATTTAACCAATCAACTCGATGGACGTCTTAAAAAGTTTAAATATTTTTCAGTCACTATGGACGAGAGTGTTGACAGGAGTGATACAGCCCAACTTCTAATTTTTATCAGAGGAGTCGATGAAAACTTTGTTATAACCGAAGAACTTGCTTGTTTGAGATCTTTGAAAGGAAAGACGACAGGAAAAATAATTTATGATGAATTTAGAGAGGGGATGGAATCTCTTAATGCCCCAATTTCCAAATTAATTAATTTAACAACTGATGGAGCACCTAACATGGTGGGAAAAAATACGGGGTTTGCAAGAGTTTATAAAAGTCAGAATCCTGAAAGCGAAACAATTTTGTTACATTGTATAATCCAGCAAGATGTTCCTTGCAAGGCTGCCTTGGATATTAACCACGTACTTAATATTATTTTAAAATTAATCAATACCATTCGAGCCCGTGGTTTGTTACATCGACAATTTCAAGAGTTTTTATGCGGAATTTTCAGTTGTACTTTGTTACACAAAGATCAGATGGCTGAGTTGTGGGCATGCCTTTTCGAGAGTTTGGAGTCTTCTCGAAGAAATGAAAGTTTTTCTAAAACCAAAACTGAAATTTGGGATGAGTGGGAAATATTGGAGGATAAGAATTGGTGCATCGAGTTTGCTTTTTTCACAGATTTACTCGAGCACTATAATAAACTGAACAAGGGGCAGTTTGAGGTCTTTTAAAACTCAATTGTTTATGTTTTCTAAATGTTTGGGAAAAAATAATTTGACTCATTTTCCAAGACTTAATTCTTTGAGGCCTGTGAGTGAAGAGAAGTTAAAAGTCTTTTCACAATCTTTATTAAAACTGTATTCAGAATTTGAGGCCAGATTTGCTGACTTTAAAAAATCCAACCATGTTTAGATATTTTTTCAATGCCTTTTAATGTTAATCCTGAGAATGTTTCATCTGATCTACAATTGGAAATTATAGAATTGCAATGTAATAATAATTTAAAACAGCTATTTTTAAATACAGATAAGCATAATTTCTATAAATCCTTACCAAAAGATGAATTTCCAAAGCTAATTAATCATGCGCAGAAAATTATGGCAATGTTTGCTTCCTCACATTTATGTGAACAGGCCTTTTCAGTAATGAAATGCAAAAAAAAATCAATAAGAAACCGATTGTCAGACGAGAGTCTATTTAATTTATTAAAAGTCGCATCCTCCCAGCTGGAACCAGATTTTGAGGAAATTATGTCAAGTTAAACCGTATCTTTTAAAATTTTTATGTTGTTTTAAAATATTACGTAATAATAAATATATAGCTTAAACCGAACTTTTAATTGAATGGCAACCCCATAATTTTTTAATGAATGACCCTCTATGTTTTTTTTTTTTAATTTAATGGCCCGCTGCAAGATTTTTTTTTTAATTTATTGGCCCGCCACCCAAAAAGTTCGCCCATCACTGATTTAGAGTATTTGAACAATTATCATATTGTACAGAAATTTATTCTAGCACGTTAATTGACAATTTGTTACAACTCGCTGTTCAACTTTGATTTAGGGACGGCTCTCCAAACTTCTTGTTAATTAAACTTATAATGAGTTGGTACAAATTAATTAAAAATTCACCCTCGCATTACATTCATTCACTCTTCTAGAAGTATGATATACGAAGTCTATACATTAAGTAATGAGACTGGCAACCTTATGTTCGATCTGGTAATACTGGAGACCCTGAGCTTGGAGGAGCGGCAGATGAACATGTAATTTGCCTTCAGTACGGGTTTGATATGGCTGGAGCCATTTGGTCGTTAGTTGCGATTTTTTTTGTGAAACCGGTTTTTCAGTTGTATTCTAAAAATGAGAGACATTAGTTGTGAACTACGGTGTGCTATCGTCGGTTGACAGTCAGAATGAGCGGAAAAGAATTAAATTTGACCGTTCATAGGATTTTGACAAATAAATTGCGGTGCCCCTCTTGGCAAGTAGGTAGTGTGCTAGCTTACATTACTGGCGGTTGTGGGTTCGATTCCCAACAGAGACCTTGGTTTTTTTCACTACAAATAAAAATTGATTGTCGGTGGGTCTGCTTAGTGATGAAGGCATAGTCACTGGTCACTGAGCTGTCTTATACGACAGTTGATTTCCGTAACTATCCTTCTACTTTCACCACCTGTCGCATCTCTTCTCTTTCCCTTTTCTAAAGAATGTAGCACGGCTTGACTAAATAGGCGTTGTTGTCTGAAGTGCTGCTTCTCTTAAAAAAAAAATAAATTGGGGATGAGAAAAATCTGCGCAAAAATGGCATCCAAAAACCTTTAGCAAGATAAAAGAATGTTAGGAAGGTGCTTTGCTCTTTTTGCATTCGATTGAAAATGACTCCAACTTTTTAAGACGACTCGTTACTCGTAACGATTCTCAGGTGTTTGAATACGATCCAGAAACTATGTGCCAAAGCATGAAGTGGCACACTTAAACACATTGAAGGTCCAAAAAAGCAAGGACAGCAAATACAAGATTAAATGCAGGCTGATTTGTTTTTTCGATATTCGTGAAAGCGTTTACAGAAAGTATGTATCTCAAGGCTAAACAGCCAATCAATACTTTTACCAGTAGGTGTTTAAAAGACTTCGAAAAAAGGTCATTCGTGTGAGACTAAACATCAGGAATAACTGGGTGTGGCATCACGATAATGCTTCTTGTCACAGAGCAATTTCAGTAAAGGAGTAGGAGTTTTTGGCCAGCAAAAATATTCCTGTGGCTCCTCAGCCACCATATTCGCCTGAATTAAGTCCATATGATTTTTTCCTCTTCCCGAAGTTGAAAAATCATCTCAACGGTGCTCATTTTTGGCAATCGAAAATAATCAAATGGTTGTAACCGAAAGGTGAAGGCTATTCCAGTATCGGAGTTCCAACACGGCTCCAGCGCTGTGTGGCTTCAGAAGGAAGTTATTTTGAGGGTGACAATATAAAATTGTTATTTTATTTGAATAAAAAAATTTAAAAATTACATCATTTACAGACCTCGTATAATTATAACTGCCGATTTTCATTATACTAATAAAAAAATGGCGGAAAAGTACAAAATTTAATTGGGTTTTTTTAGCCAATAAGCACGGAATTTTAGTATTGAGATAACTTATATATAAAATTACACTTAAACACAAATTAATTAAATAAACTAATTTTATTAAATTTAAATATTGCAATAAAGAAAAACTTTCAAGCATAAGCATATCATACAATCGGTGTTTTCACTCAATAAATTGCAATTATTTAATTTAAATTTATAATGTCTTTTTATTGATTTCACGAACCTTTTCCTTAATTCGATATCAATTCATATACTTTGTGTTATTTTTATTTGTGATATCTCGAAGCTAGAAATGCGGAACTTAACTTTTTGTCACGTTTTGTTTCCACCTGGAAGCAAGAAGATGTATAACTGTAAAACGCTTTTAATATTCAGGAAACTAGTGTTCACAATAAAACGTGACTACATTGATAACCCTAATTAATATTATTGTTAACTGTGGTCACACTTAAATTACTATACGTTCAATTTAACCAATTTTGTTGTAGAAAAGTGCAATTTACATTTTTAGTGTAGGTGGTGTGTGTGTATTATTAATATTTTAAAGAAACAAATATTTTCTCTTTGAATTTTCTTACCTTTTTGAAGTAATTTTTATAACTTTTTAATGATGTGTTAGGTTACCTAATAAATTATGCTATTTTAACAAAAAAGTTGTTTTTTGTTTGTTTTCGATAAATACACTGTGCTAAATTATTAGTAATATAATTTGAAAATGCTGCCGTATGGATTTTTCGATATTTTGTATTAAACGAGTATCAAGCAATCTGTAGAATATATTTCTGTATTGTGCACAATTTCTTAAACTTATTTCATATTACAGGCTTAACTAAATTAAAATGCAAAACACCTACATATTTTTTGTGACTTTTAATAAGCTTGCGATGTTCACTATAATCAAAAATAATTCTACTTCTTACAGAAATATTCTACAGAGCCTGTTTACTGTCAAAGTGGCAGTTAAGCAGGGGTGTTTGTTAAGTCTAATTTTATTTGTTCTAATGGTTGTTATGATTTTTTTTCCTGGTAAAATTAATGTAACAAATACATTATCATAAATCTTTCTGCGTGCTGATGATTTCTTGATTTTACCTGATTGCTGCTTTTCTTCGTATATAAATCATCCGAAAATATTTAAGAAAATTTTAAATACTGCCTCAAGGTCTAACACATTTTGTGGCTTCCTTTTTAAATTGAAACCTTAAAGAAGCTTTCTGTAACATTATTATATTTAAAGAGTGACAAAACACATAGGAAGGAATGCAATTCGTGGCAAAAACCGAGTTAAGTCCAAAAAAAAAACACTCGATAATAATACTAGATCGGTTAAAGTCTACTATAATGGTAAGTGCTCTAACGAAATTATGGAACTTGTACCCGAAACTTGAGAGCGCATCCATTTGTGATCGATTGGCAAGTGAATCGTACGACGCATTACAGGAAAAATTCGTTTTTTAGCAAAACAATTCATATGTGGAATAAATTCCCTCGAGAGGTCTTTCCTTTCACTTTCAACGTAGCGAAATTCAAATCGAATGTCCACAAACACTACTCCCTTTTCCTCCTCTCCATAACCTAATTTCCTAGTTCTGGGACAATGCAGTGCATGAGTTGGGGGTCATCCGTTGAGTGCTGGTCCGAGCGAAAAAAAAGTAAGCAGCGAGTTCATAAATAATGTAATAAGCTCTTAGTTCTCTGATTTATAGCCATTTCCTGTGCTACAAGAATTCTTAATTAGTGTCAGTGATAGTATTCTGGATAACAAAAGCCAAGCGTTTAGGCTTTCATCTGTTGGTAGATCATATTTTTATTTTCTATTGACTGGCTTATTTAAAATTTTTCTTCTTTTCGTACTCCACAAACTTCCCAATAAAAAAATACTGCTTCATCGCCTGCAGCTTTGTACGGGAATGATGAGTTTTTATGCTCACGAACTTGTTAACGTATAACATGATATTCGTTCCTGATGTCCCACTTAGTAGCATTTTCTATCACACGGTTTTAGTTAGCGCAGTGTTGATGTAGCTGAAACAATCATAGCTCACATGAACCGGGAAAAGAATGTATGGTAGTCAGTGCAGTTTGTATGCATGAAAAATGGATATGAAAAAGGCTCTTAAAGGGAAGCATTTATATTCCACTTGGGTTGCTAAATCAAAATTTAATTTAACTCATTTCCCTTTGTGTTTGTAATAAATAAATAAAATTGTATAATTAACATATTTTATAATATAAAAGTAAGTAATTTATAATTCATCAGAATCATTTTCAATCTAAGCAATTTTCTTTTTCGTGCTTGATTCCTTTAAATAAATATTTCATGATATTCTCACGAAATATTTATTACAAAAATTTTTATTAAAAAATAAACATTTTATGATATTCTCACAAAGCATTTATTTCAATAAAAATAAAAATATTTGAAATGTATTACTGCGGGGGAGAGCACATCCATATTGCAATTTCACTATTGCTCAAGTAGCAAATATTTTTTTTTTTTTATTTTCTGGAATTTTCAAATTACATATGAATGGTTTCCAATGGAAACTCTTAGGAATGGATTGAAAATAAACAATGTTTTTTGTTGTTTTGAAATGTTTTGCTGTGTTTGTGTAGAAGTGTTTTTGAGTGTTGCTGTCTATGCAATGTTAATTTTATGAAAAATTCTCATAGAATCAGTCTGGCTTTGGATATAAGACTTTTAGGTTTTTCTATACAATATTGGGGTAAAATTCATTTATGAGCTACTTCAGCAATAGTGAAATTGCAATATGGATGTGCTCTCCCCCGCAGTAATACATTTCAAATATTTTTATTTTTATTGGAATAAATGTATTATCAAAATATCATAAAATGTTTATTTTTTAATAAAAATTTTTGTAATAAATATTTCGTGAGAATATCATTAAATATTTATTTAAAGGAATCAAGCACGAAAAATATAATTGCTTAGATAATATAAAAATTAAAACTTTATTTAAAAAATAATAAGATAATTACAAATTATAAAATTGGTTTAAATGGTTTCGTTTTGTATTTTCATAAACACGTAAGTGAATGTAGACATAAGTATGCATGTTGTTAACAAAGAAAATATTTCGGTATGAACTTTGAATTTGTTATTGTTTCCCTATAAGACTAGCTCCACTAATGGGTACAGACAACTGAAGGATGATATTTTAAGTACCAGTACTTAAGCTCGTCTTGTAAAGCTTGTTGTCTTAAACAAAATAAAAAAAAAATTTTTGATAAGGATGTTTAAAATTTTTATTTTATTAGGAAAACTACAGTTTGGCAATTATGAAAGAAAAGTGACCACGACCACGCTGACAGATTGCGATTCTTTCATTAAAGTTTTTAACTACTTTTTGGCAAAAAAAATTTTTTTTTCAATTCTTTTATTTATTGGACCTTTCCCTAAGGAATTAACAATAATTCTACAAAGCTTAACCTGTAGGCTAGTAGGTAGTGTACTAGCTTGTCAGTATGGGGGTTGTGGGTTCGATTCCCAACGGAGACCTTGGTTTTTTTCACTACAAAAATAAAAATTGACTGTCGGTGGGGCTGCTCACCGATGAAGACATAGTCACTGGTCGCTGTGCTGTCTTATATACGGTAGTTAATTTCCGACCATCCTTCTACTTTCACCGCCTGTTTCATCTCTTCTCTATCCCTTTCCTAAAGAATGTAGCACGGTACTTGACTAAATAGGCATTGTTGCTTGAAAAAAAGTTGCTGCTGCCACTGCGGTCGACAACTAAGAATTGCTCGTTATACATCTACAGGTCAGTGGTTTGCAGTTTCTTTAGACGTCTGTGATCCTCAAATAAAAGTGTTTCTGGCAAGACAATTAGGGTGAGTTTCAAGCTTTCTTACATAGTTGGTAGCTGTCTTCGTAATTTCCTCCCCATGGATGTTATTACTCTGAGAAGTTTAGACTGCTTTTTTTGAAGCTTCTCTACGTTCGATTGTGATGTTGTTTCCTATAGCTATACTCTATACATCCAAATAGATTTTAGTGCTGCCTTGTATAAAAGTATCTTAAGGCCTAAGTCGAGAGGTAACTTAGTGCCAATAAGACAGTGTAGTTGTGCAGATTTAAGTAGGAGCACGTAAGGGAACGGTCCAAATGTATACCAAGATATCTTACAATAATTTCCGGCACTCTTACACCATTAATCAGGATGGGTGGGTAATTTTCCATTCTTAGTAACATGGACGCACTTAGAAGCATTAACCTTTATTTTCCACTGTTGTAGCCAACTTTTTGATAAAATGGCGGTCCTATTTCATTAATTGCTTCACGGATTTCGAGTTATAAGACTGAAATCGAATGGATTGGCTTGGTATAGACTCTGCCCTTAACATTTCATTGGTTGTTTGGCATGTAGTACCGTCCTGTTGAAACCATATGTCAGTGATATCGATATCGTCAATAATAGGCTAAAATTTTCAGCCCCGTCTTCGAAAAACAAACTGGCCCAATCACGTCTCTGCACCATACAGTGATACGTTGAGCATGCAAAGGCTTCTCGCTCTAGGATTTTCAGATGCACAAATGCGGCAATTTATATTGTTGACATACTCCGACAAGTGTAAATGGGCTTTGCTTGAAAAAATAATTTTTTCAGAAAAACCAGCCGGTTGTTCTTAAACGAATTGAGCAAATCTGCAGCGATATGAATTGTCGGTCGGCTTAAATTTTTGCACCTGTTCTTTTGTAAGGCTTCAAAGTCAAATCCTTACACAAAATTCGTTATGTGGTGGTTTTGGATAACCTCAATTGTTCAGAACGTCGAGAATCTGCTTCAACACTGTGGCTCACGGCTGCAATATTTTCAGCTGAACGACCTAACCGAACACGTGTTGGTATTCGCACATTTTGTATCGAGCCTCTCGACTCAAATTTAATGACCAAATACTTAATAGCGTTCTTAGAAGGATGATTATGTTGTCCAAAAATATTAAGAATTTTACGAAATGTAATTTTAACAGAATCACCATATGCATAGTGGGTTTTAATTATTTTAATGTGATTTTCGTGCGAAATTGAATTCTTTGTAGCAATTGAATAAATCTTGTACGTCAAAAAACTAAATGTCAATAAACTTCGTGTTGAAAAAGCCGATATAAAATTTTAACGAGGAGCAGGTTTAATAGCCAAAACCAAACTTCTTTCGTTTATTACCAGGTACAGCCGCAAATATATTGCCATATATTGTATATCATTATTCATCATATTATTTTTTAAAAGTGTTTGTTGAATTAAATGTTTGCTATTGCCTGGTGTTACATATTAAAGTGCATCTGTGTTACGTTAAGTTTAAAGTTTTTAAACAATAACTTTTAAATATTAAATTAAAATAAATTAGGTTTTCCTTATTCAAAAAGTAGCAAAATAATTTTAAGTGTTTACATGTATCCTAGAATTTTTTCATTTTAATTGTTTTAAACTTCTCACATATGTTCGTTTTTTAATCTTTAAAAAATATATGAGTTTTATTTGTTTCGAAGAAACTTAAAAGCTTTAGACTCTACAATTTTTTAAAGAGGAATAGTTTTGTTTAGTAAGATGGCGCTAAAATTCGCGCTGTTTATATAATCAGCAAAAGCCATTTTAAAATCGAAATAAATGAATTGTTAAAGTATAATGCAAACTATTTTAGCGAAAGGCTTGTGTAGAACAGGATAGGTTGTACACAAAAGAATATTAATCAAATGTTTTTCTTACAAAATTTAAAAAAAAATGTGTGAAACATTAACACTGGAGTGATTTAAAGTGGAAAAGAAGATGTGTCAAATTTAAATTCGAGTAGCAGCTGTTAAATTTTGAAGATTTTACAACGAATTAGTTTTGACGATTTTGCACGTTTGTGTAAAACAATAATCAATTATAAAGAAGTTAGTGGTGTTAAGGGGGAAGAGAGGGTTAAGGGCACACTGCTCTTATTGTAAAATTTTTGATTAACAGTAGAATTGATTTTACTAAGTTTAAAATTATAGAGTGTAGAACGAAAAATTATTAAATAAATTACTGAAAGGAGTGGTGTCGTTTCTAAAGCTTAGAAAAGGAACTGCTTAAGTTGGCTGTTTTTGCCACTTTCTCAAGGTAAATGAAACCGTTAAACTAAACGGTGGCTAAACTAAACAATGATAGATATTTCCTTAATATTTAAAAAAAAACGATGTGCCCAAAACTAGCCTGGATAGCAGAGTTATAAAGATTTAACTAATATTTATTGTTATTATTATTATTATTCTTTATTCTTTAGACAACTAGCACAACAAGATGTTAAGGTGCTATTGATCCTTAATATATACAAATTGAGTTATTATAAAACTTAAATCTAGAAACAAAGCATTAACAATACACTGGTGTACAATGAAATAAATGTCAAGAAATAATAAAGTTATAACTAATAAAGATATAACTAATCGAAAGAAATGTAAAAAGTATTAACATAATAGTTAACTCAAGGTTGGGTACAACTAAATGATTTAAAAAATTCCTTTTTTAATATATTTGCGTTGCCTATTTTCTGCATAGAATTTGGCAAGGAGTTCCAAAGACTGGTTGCATTTATGAAAAACTGGCGTTGAGATAACAGACTTTTGTATTTCTGCTGGATAATATTCCTACCACGATGAGATCTTGCAAAAACTATACTATCAAATAGATATGATGGTCGTTCCGAGATGAGATCCTGTGCAAGAAAATTAGGCAGCTATATTTAAGAAGATTATTGACTGTCATTCCAAAAATTGAATTAGAGTATAATGAGATATGATCGCGGCGGTCTTTCTGAAATATAAAACGGGCAATATTGTTATATGCGACTGTCAGTCTGCGCTGATCCGTACTGTCACAATTGGCATAGATTTCACAGCCGTAAAGAAGTGAAGGGATTAGATACGCCTTTGCCAAAAGCATGCGAATAGCAAAAGGCGTAGAGTCCTTTAATTACCATAGGGTGCGAAGTTTACTGTAAACTCTGCCAACGACAAAGGTAATGTGATTAGTCCAGGTCATTCTATTATTAAAAATTACGCCCAAATTAGATGCTGATTCACATTAATGTTAACCAGAGTTCTCATAGCTTTCGAGATGACAATACATTTCGACTTCAAAGCATTGATATACAATCCATTAGACATGGCCAAGCAATTGATCATGTGCAAATCGTCATTTATCCCATTCACACACATAGGAATGTTATTAATCCAGCTAATGTTATAAACCTGCACGTCATCAGCATACATGTGCATCCTATTGCTTTTAGAAATGTCAGGTAGGTCATTTATGTAGAGACAGAAAAGAAGTGGATCCAATATAGAGCCCTGTAGTATTCCTCTACTAACTACAAGCGGGTGAGATCTCCTATCATCAACACTTACTATTTGACATCTGTTAATCAGATAAGAGGATATTAGACTGCAGGCCGAGCTTGAGAAATAAAATAATTTAGGCAGTTTTAGTAACATGATAGAGTGATCTACCGCATCGAAGGCCTTACTGTGATCCAGTTGAATCAAGAAACCCACTTTGTCGATGTCGAGTTCAGATCTGAGGCTCTCGATAACACCCACCAAAGCCGTTATACTGTAAAAGAAATGAGTTGGTTTTGTTTTGAAAAAGGTAGTAAGAATGAATAATTTTACATTCATTCCTTTTGTTGTTTTGAGTTCTTTAATTGCAAAATAATAACACAGTGCTTACTTTAGAATTTTAAATGAAGTTAAACGATTATTTCCTTTCAATAAACACAAAATAAACACTATGGTAACTTTGTTATCTTTACTTAATAATGACTGAACTTGAATTCATTTATTTGCCCAGCAAGTGGTGCTTATATAGTTTTCTTATGCGGTTCTCGCATATACACAAATATGCTACTTTAACATTACCCCTTATTCTTGTTGTTATCATTCAGTTTATGGGCCTGCGAAGCTGTGTGTTTTATTTTGTTCTGTCTTATTTAGTAATATTTCTTATAAGATTGTTGTTGTTGTTGCCTTGCGTGTATAAGATCTCTTAGAAAACTACGCAGTTCGTAAAATGCACAGTGGGTCGTTTCGTTTACTTTTTTTTTACTGATAATTAATTTACTTTAAAACTTAATTCTTAAAGCTATAAATTATAAAATAAATATTAATTACATAGAGTAAATTAAAACGCAAGCTGTTCACCACAAGATCTTATTTAGATGTTTACTTACACAGTTTTTAACTCTCAGTGAAAATTAAGGCCTTCGTTATTTAGATCTTAAATCTTTTATGAATATTTTTCTCCCTAATGATCACAACGTTTACTATTGTCTATGGAAAAAACAAATATACTTTAAATGCAAATAAGTAACTTTGCATTAATGTTCCAACTACTTTAGCTGCAGTTTTAATTAAAATTGTGCTTGGAGCATTATGTATGTGGTACAGTAACACACACTCATACTTTTAGATATATGTTTTTTAATCACACATATCACACACAACATTTCCACACAAAGTATTTAAAAATATTTAAACAAATAAACTCACACATATGACACGCTGGTGATAGGTTTTTTTTAATATCACATGCAATTAGAACAAACGCAAGTCGAGAAACAAACCAAAGTAAATGCTACACTGTACGATATAATTGTTGATTGCATTTGTTTCAGAATGGCATCTATTTATACAATTTTTATTTTGGTTGAAAGAATTCATCTGAAACCTAAGTTTTTCCTTACTAAAATTCCAGCAATTTTTATTTTTAAATATTATAATAGTGAAAAATTATAAACTTTGAAATTCGACTAATTTCTATTGTATCGAATTTTTCAACAAGAAGTTTGTTTTTCAATTGTGGCAATACCAACAATATGATAGTTTTGACATTTAGTTTTTTGACGTATTCGCAGTAGACGTATTTGCAATTACAATGAATGAAGATACAATGAATTAAATTTCGCACGAAAATCGCGTTAAATAAATTAAACTCCACCATGAAAATAGTTCTGGTACTGTTAAAGTCACATTTCGTAAAATTCGTGATATTTTCGGCCTACAAAATTGTCCTTTTGACAGGGTCGTTTAACTGAAAACATTGCAACCGTGAGCCACATATTAGGGCAGATCCAAGGTTGGCAATTCCTCGACGCTCTCTAAAATTGGGGATATCCAACATCACCACATGGCGAAATTTGCATAAGAATTTGACTTTGAAGCATTAGAAGTTGTAGCTAGTGCAGGAATTGAAGCCGACCGACCATTCATATTGCTGCAGACTCTTTCAGTTCATTCAGGAACAATCGGCTGGTTTTTTTTTAAAACTTATTTTTTCACACGAAGCCCATTTTCACTTGTTAGGATCAAACAAAATTGCCGCATATGGGCTTTTGAAAACCCTAGAGCGACCATTGAGAAAACTTTTAATGCTCAACGTGTCGCTGTATGGTGCGCTATGTGGTCTGGAAGCATTATTGGACCGTTTTTTTCAAAGATGAGGCTGGAAGTGCGGTAACGGTCAATGGATTACTCTATCGCGAGATACAAACAACTCAATTTTGATCTATTATTGACGACGTGGATATCACTGACATATGGTTTCAACAGAACGGTACAACATGTCACACAGCCAACGAAACGATCAATTTATTGTAAGCCAAATTCTCTGATCGCATAACTTCACGACAATCAGCAGTTAAATTGTTAGCCAGTTCGTGTCGTTTAACATTACTGGAGAATTTTTTGTGGGGCTAAGAAAAACCCTTTATTATATTATTTTAGTTCCTTTAGAAAAGTTATTAGAAAATGTTTTAATTAATTAACCAATCAATATTTCGTATTAAACAATTATTTTCTTGAAAATATCACAATAAAATTTTACGTCTTTAAAAATTGATTTTACAATAACTTTGAAAAAATTCTAAATTGATTAAAAACTGCAAAACCGCTGATAAAATAAATGTATTCGATCTTTAAACATTTTTTAAAAAATAGTTTCTAGTTTCGCAAAAAGTAACTAAGCGACTTTTGCTTAATTTATAAAAATTAGAGCTGGAAACTATGAAAGTGAAAGGACATGAAGGTGGAAATTTTCTTTGCTAAGCTCGAATATAAAAACATCAGCATGATTTGCTGATTCTTCAGAAGGAGGAGGCTGATATACGCAAGTGGTATATGAAAAGTGGTAAGATTGATTCTTGTAGCATGTTTCGTTAAAAAGTTACAACCCTCTGAAAATTGTAAAAACTGGCGTTTGTTTGTGATTCTCCCAGAAAGGCGGTATGGTTTTTTTGCTTATTGAAATTGAAACTTATTTTGGTGCTAGTAAATTTTATTAGACTGTTTTAAAGACACCCTATAGCAAATGCGAATAAAAGCTCTATATCAAACATAGCCAATTTTGAAATAAAATCTATGAATTACAGCAAATTTCTTCGGAGTGCAAAGCACCGATTGGAAAAAGGTATACAGATTATTAAAGATATTTATCTTGGCTACATACATACAAAGCCAGGGTGACCAGTTTTATAAAAAAAAAGAAATTTTTGGAACATTTTTTCCCGGTTTAGAGAATTTATGTGTTAAAGGTCCCTGAAGTTCAAGAACTTTTAACATTAGAATAATAAATAAACTTTTTATGACAATTCCAAAAAATTTTAATCCGGAGATACCCAACTTTGAGGGCATATCCAGAAGTCCCTCTTTATCCTAGGGGGGGGCGGTCGTCCGTAACTTCACTCAGAAATATATCTGCTTATCCTCTATGAAATTGCATTAGGATATTTAAAGTGATTCATTGACTACCAAATTATTACCAAAAAACAACAGAGAACAGCTAAATGCCTAAAGAGACAAATAGCGGAACTCTGGGGCTTTACTGATTCCCGTGGAAATATAGTGGATTTCCCAGTTGGCTCCTACTAGCCTAAGGGGACTGGGCTCCCTTTTACACCCGCAAGACACAAGTCTAGATGGTTGTGTGATATCCGGGAGTGATATCGTTACGAGATATATGCGTAAAACTGCTCTAGTTTATTATAGCACCGATTTTGTTTTTCGGCTTTCGAGATCGTAATATTAATTTTTCCATTGCCCCTTGTTTATAAAATATTAAGGACTGCGCTATATTTATTCCTTCGTGTTTTAATCTTCTTAAGGAAATATATATCTTTGTTAAAAAGTTGTTATCTTTAATTTCCTTTAGTTATTGTAATAACAAGTGATTTTGAATTGATTTATGCAAAGTCATAAAATTATCAACGTCTTTTTTATTATTTTTTTTGCCAGCAAATAATTTTCTTTTACAAATGTTCTTTCTGCCACTCTTTAACCTTCTGTTAAAAGAAAAATAATTTTAATATGGGTCAAACTATAATTGAACTTTATTGCAAGATATAGGGAAAATAGAGAAAACTTTTCATTATAAATTAAACCATAAATCCTTCTACTGGGGTTTTTGTTAACAATGACAGTCAATAAAAACTTACAAGTTGTGGAACGGAAGCATGGAACAACAAAATGACAATAAATATAATATGTTGATAAAGTAAGTGTAATTTATATCTACAAAAGCTGAAGGATATATTTCTAAACCAATAAAAATTCAAGTTAACACTGCAAGGGTGCATAAAAGGTGAAAATTAAATCCATTACTATAACAAATAATTTTAGTTGATCAGCTACCGCAATAAGATGCAGTTGGTATGATGCCCTTTTTAATTTTATTACTTAAAAGCAAAATCATTTCTGATAGGAATAAAAATAACAAGTTTTTCATTTCATGTTATAATGTATTTAAGCGCATCACGTGGGCTTTTATTAAACCACATAAATTTGTAACCCTTTTCCTCAAAGATTTTTTACGTTGTTAGATGTAAATTAAAGATTTTTGAAGATTTCAGACTTCTGAAGTTATCTAAATTCTAGATATTAAAAGTTGCTTATAAGCAACTTTGGGCCGTTGAAAAAGTATTTCTTGCCATTAAAAAATAAATTTTCTTTTATTTATTATTCAAGGAACTTATTTATTTTGATTGTACAGAATTTTAAACAAGAAGTTTGTTTTTTGATTGTGGCAACACCAACAACATGATAGTTGTGTCACTTACTTTTTTGACGTATTCGTAGTAGGTGCATTGGCAGTTTCTACAATTAATTCAATTTAGCACGAAAATCACATTAAAATAAATAAATTCTTTTAAAGTTACATTCCGCAAAATTTGTAATATTTTCGTACAACATAATCATCCTACAGAGATGTGCGATAGTTCAACTGAAAACATCGGAGCCGTGAACTACAGTGTTGAAGCAGATGCAAATTTTTTAATACCTCGACGTTCTCAACAGCAAAAATTGAAGCCGACCGACAATTCACATCGCCAAAGATTGCGGAACAACCGGCTAGTTTTTCTGAAAAAATCATTCCTTCAAACAAAACCCGATTTTCACTTGTCAGGGTATTTCGTGATAAGATTTACATCTGCACCTGGCCGTAAGCCTTAATCAGATGGTGGTCAAACCACTGGGAATGAAAAGCAGCGTCATTCACGTCCTAGGAAGCCGAGGACTAATTCTAACAGGTCATTCCTAGTTGCAATATCAGCGGTTCCAAAGCAGGGTTGCGAACCACTAATCCTTGCTGAAGAGTTGGAGACCATCCAACTCCTGGTTCAGATCGCATGAAGCTTAATATAATTAAGAGCACGACGGCATTTATACTCACTGGGCCTGGACCATTCATTGTGTTCATTGTGAATAATCCGACCCACAAACTCAAACGAGGGCCTGGAAACACACAGTAATCAGTCAGACAACAACTAAAAGTCTAAAGAGACAATTAGCGAAATTCTGGGGCTTACTGATTCCAGTGGATATATAGTGCACTGGGCTGGGCTCCCTTTTACCCCCGCAAGACACAAGTCTAGATGGCTGTGTGATCCATAAAGACTTATAATGTGCTGCCGGGGGGGACTTGTTAGGTTATGTCAACAAGAAAAATTGCCGCATTTGGGCTTCCTTGCTAAGATGAGCTATGTGGTCTGGAGGTGGACGCTGCCATACTTCAGCCAATAAAACGATCAATTTATTACAAACCAAATTTCCTGATCGCCTAATTTCACGGCAATCAGCAGTTAAGTGGCCAGCCATGACCGTATGATTTAACACCACTGGAATTTTTGTGGGGTTATGTTACGTGGCAGGGTCTATACAGAGCCAATTGAATCGTTTCAGCCCTAAAAGTCAAAATCCGTGATGTGATTAACGAAATAGGACCGCCATTTTTCCAAAAAGTAATTAAAAACTTTTGCTAAAGAATCGACATGTAGCACTGTGGTGGTGGTGGACATTTGCCAGATATAATTTTTCATTTAAATTTGCCGAACTTTTCTCTTCGAAATACAAAAAAAATTTGAGATTAAATTTTTGTTTAACTTTGTTTTCTTCTTGTAGAAAATGCATTTACTATAAATACGTCAAAAAACTAAATGTCAAGACTATCATGTTGTTGGTGTTGCCACAATTGAAAAACAAACTTCTTGTTGAAAAATGTATTCAAATTAAAATTTTAAATTCTACTTTTTTCACTCTAATTTTATACAACAAATTCTTTTAATTAATATTTAAAAATAATGATCATTTTATTCTTAGCTACATTCGTGGTATATTGTTTTTTCTCAGTGCATTTGCAAAAATCCTAGTTAAATTCTAGTGGAAAGATATTATTCTCATCGTGATAAATGCTATAACCTTCTTCGCTTATAACGATTAAAATTTGATTTTCTGAGTATTCTTATATTCAGATATCGGATAATGCAACTAGATTTAGAAATAATTGCCGGTTTACTTTTAAAACAACTTGTACTTTTTAATATCTACAAACAGATAAAGAAATGCCTGGCAAGACTAACAATCAATAAATTGTCGCATTTTTACTAAAAACAAAAAATTAAAAGAAAATTACTAATTTATTAATATTGTTTTAAAAATTGTTTTTTAATGGTACAAATTAAATTTCTTGCAAATAGAATTCAACGCTTTTTGTTTAATTTATCATCTAAAATCTTCTTGACCTAAGAGTTCACAGTATAAAATGTGTAAATTTTAAACTGTTAACACATATTCTTATGACGTTGTTGATTTGCTGCTGATGACACCAGAAGTTGTTTGTCAACATTTATGTAGAGTCTATGATCCATCTACATACATATTTAACTGAGTTTTATAAACTCACGTTGAATACTTCAAGCTTAGTCGTATTAAAGTGAAATATATATAATAAGCAAGTTACTACTACAAGTTACTTAAGTTTTATATAAGAGTCACGACAAAAGTACTTAGATATGATGCTTTTCTACTGAAGTTTAACCAACAAAAAAATGCGTGCATATATAATGACATATTTAAATTTATGAAAGCACTTGAAACCACTTTTAGTTGGAAAATGTAAGTTTTCATACAACTTTCTCAAAGATGAAAACCACAATTTTAAAGAAATATAAAAATCTTTCGCATTGTTAATCATATAAGTGAATGAAATAAACATAAAAATCAATGATTAATATGCCATTATAAAATAAAAAAAATATTTAAGCACTATATGTAATACAACTATCAAAAACTTTACCAAATCGACAGCACTTATTCCATACAATTTGTGTAAGCAAAATAATTTGAATAAACTTATAAACTATAAACTTTTAGATCTTATGATAAATTTTTAATTTAATGTTAATAGATTAAAATATCCTTTATTGGAAAAATGCACACCATTATTAAAATATTCTTTTATATGTATTAAAATTAATTTTCTATAAAGGAATTTCAGGTTCATCGGGCTTAGCTTCAAGTACTATTTAATTCTCTATATAGAATTCTTTTCAACTTTGCATTACTTTACTTTTTTACTATCGGTCTCATGGTTATATTTAGTCTAAGATGGAGTTTACCACCCACTTAGTGCTGCACTATCAAACAACACGGCTCTTTCTGGGATAAATGGCCTCATTTAAGGAGGGCTTAAAACGTAAATTTCTCATACTAGAAATTTGACACTCCATACAGTGCATCTCATACTTGCCATAAAGACAAAGTGAAATGGTGCTGAACTATTTTCTTTTCGCTCGCTACTAAGAAAATCCTTTTTTGTATCTTTTCATCTCTTATTAGTATGCTTAAATTCAAGGGTAGTCCTATATGAGTTCAGGTTTAAATTCCAGTTGAGACGAAAGAACTAAAATAATGTGAACGGTTTAGGCAAGTTCTGTGTGGACATCAAAATACATCCCATCTATTTGTAACTAGCGGTTAATCCTACTTAACGGAGAAGATACCTGTGGTGCGATTCCGTATTATGTTATAACGACAATTGTTATTGCTATAACATTTTAACCACAAAATTGTCGATTTGGCTATTCAGTAACTTTTAAAACAACATTCGTTATTGTTAAGTCACTGTTGTTGGCGATAAAAATTGTTTGCTATGTTAGCTAACTCTCATTAAATTTTGGTTGTTAAAACAGTCGACAACACTAAACAATTAATTAAAAAATTAATTAATTTTCTATTTAAAATAAAAGTAAACAAAAATAGGTAATATGAAACCACACAAGAAAATTTGTAGCAATTCAACCAAAAAATATTTCGTGCACATTTTTTACTTACCTTGTACAAAAAATTTTAAAAATTAAAATTTTGATAAGGCGCCCTTTATTTCTTCGACAATTGTTTTTGCTTTTTATGCATTCTTCTTTGTGCTTTTCGTATATATTTACAGAGATGCCACTTGCTTTCAATGTTTGTCGACTAGCAATAACAAGCCGTTACTGAATCGTACCATCGTTACTGCAAGCAGTCAAATGTGTATAAAGCACTAACATAGTATCGAATCGTTACAAGTTACTGAATCGCACTATTGAGCATGTATTTGAGCATGTGTTTGTTTAGAAAGTTGCAGTTCCACAAATGTGATTCAGGATTAAAAAACTAATTATGTTCACTTGTTGATTATTTTTCCATTTTGAATAGAAATTATAATTTTTGGACCAAATAATAATTCAGAAAATCAGTTATTCCTTTTTTTTAAATTCAACATTTTAAAATATACTTTTCCCCAGTCGGTGATATTAACAACTGCTAACACAGAATTGTGTTATTGAATTGAAAATTAAGTGGGTGTGGAATAATGACAAAGTGTTTCTTGTAATAAATTTGCAAAACGATTGAAGTAGCAAACGCCCCGGCAATTTGGTTTTTTAGAATCTACGCTTATAACAATTATGCTTAACCTGGAGCTGGCTCACCTAAATTCAACCTATGAAATATAGGCAAACTGTCTTGTTGCACAGAAAATAAAATCTTATTTTATCTTATCGTAAACATGGCTATTTTTAAAGTCTAATCAACAATGTATAGATTCAATTTCATAAAATATTTCCAGTTATTTTTAATTATTTTTATTATTTTTAAAATTTTTAAGGTGGACAACTATATCGTTTAAAATCTGCGTAAAATTAATTTAGTATATGTTGTATTAAATACTACGAATACCAATTAATTAAAAAAGTAGAAATAAAATATATAGAAATTTACCCAACAGTATCAGTTACAACAACGTAACAAAAGTGTATACCCTGCTTCAGTTTTAAGCTTGAGTTTTCTATAGGCATCGGAAAAAACGCACTAGCGTTTTTAACTAGAATATCTCGGCTGTGTAAATTGATGCAACCCTTTAATTTTCACTAAATTTGATTTTTTTTGCATATTAAATCCTCCCTAAGAGGTCATCAAAAAAAGTATAGGGTCCACCATCTAACTTTTTTTTTCAACTAGTGCTTATTTCGCGAACGGTAAAACTTAGCTCATGTTCGATTTGACAGATAATTAGTTTTATCCCTCCGCTGAACGAATATGGTTCTGTATACGCTTAAACCACGCTTCGCTAAGTGGGCCTGCGATCGACTTTTGTAAGATGCCATATGAATACAGAAAACCCGTATGAATACATTGAAAAGCCGACGAACCCAAAACGAGTCACTGTTTGGTGCGAATTTTGATCCAGAGGCATAATTGGGCCATTTTTCAGGAGTGGCCGTTACAGTCAATGGCGATCGTTATTGGGCCATGTTGAACGAATTTTTGTTCACAAAAATTGAAGAGGAGGATTGAAACCAAATGATGCCATTTGGTTTCAACAGGACGGCGCTACGTGCCACACAGCCGAAGCTGTGTAGTTTTGTTTATAACATTAAAAAAAAAGTCTACGAAAAAAACTCTAATAAAAAAAGTAGGAATTTTCGCGGTATTACAAAACAAAGACATTTCATCACCTCAGATTATTAAAATCTTTTCCAAAGTACTCAATGACAGCTAAAATTTTGCTTTAAAATAAAAGAAAAAGACAAATTAAAATAATTGTAAATAGGCCACTGAAAGCAAGTCAAATTTGATTTTAGTTTGATGCATTGACTGATGCTACATATTATCGAATTTATTTTTATAAAGCTTGAATTAATATCGGGTTATTCAACAAGAACATTGGTTTACAATTATGGTAACACCGACAACACGATAGTTTTAACACAGTTTTTTGAGATATTCATAATAGATGCATTGGCAGTTGTTACAATGGATTCAATTTTGCACGAAAATCAGATTAAAATAACTAAATCCATTGTGGAAATGGTGGTTCTGTTAAAGTTTAATTTCGTAAAGTTCGTGCTATTTTCGAAAAATATAATTGTCCTTCTGAGACCGCTATTACGCATTTGGTCGTTAAATTTGAATAGTTAGGCTAGATACAAAATGTGCGAACACTAACGTGACCGGGTCGTATCACTCAAAACATCGCAGCCGTGAGCCACAATGTTGAAGCAAACTTTGCGTAACGATGTGACCTTGAAGTATACAAGGTTCAACTGGTGCAGGAATCGAAGCCGACCTTGCTCTACGTACCATGGTCTGGCCCCATGATTGGGGCTTTTTTTCCGAAGATAAGGTTTCGCGAGATGCTAACAACTCAATTTTGGTCTATGTGGTTTCAACAGTATAAAACGATAAGTTTATTGCAAATAATTTCACGACAATCAGCAGTTATGTGACCAGCTAGATCGTGTGATTTATATGGCACTGGGTTATTTTTTGTGGGGCTATGTTAAGAGCAGAGTCTACACGAAGCTACTCGAATCGATTTTAGCTTTAAAACTAAAAATGCGTGATGTGATTAATGAAATAGGACCGTCATTTTGCCAAAAATTTATTTAAAACTTTGATAAAAGAATTGATATCTATCGGCGTGGTCGTGGTGGACATATGCCAGATATCATTTTTCATTAATAAATGCCCAACTTTTCTCTTCGCAATACAATAAAAACTTGCATAATCCTAATCTAAATTTTTGTTTAAGTTTCTTTAAAAAAACAATTTTCAATGATTTCGATTAATTTTAAAATCATTCATACCTTTCATTTTGTACACACTATGTTGTATCATACTGTTACTTTAATAGTGATCCATTTGAAAAGAAATACTTTGAAACTGAGCCAACGTGAATAATTTTTAATATCATTATGGTGTAAACCAACAATGGTAACAATGATTATGCATTCAAATAAGATTATAATATTTTCTTTGATAGCATAACAGTATTGCTAAACGAATATCATTTGTGCTATTAAGAAACTTCATTTTTCACTTAATTCAAGAAAACCTCAAAGATATAAATTTTTTTTAAATAAATAAAAAATCATGAAATAAAATATGTAGATAAATTATATGAAAATAATATGATAGTGAATAAGGACTTAACTTTTATATTTAATAAATTAAAGACGCAAATATTAAAAAGTTTATGAAAGATTTTGAGAACTTCCTCAGTGGATTTTAATTAAATGTACATAAGGTGCCTGAAAGCCAGCGTAAAGTTTAATCTTATAACGTGTGTTGTCACAGGATCTGACTGGCCACTTAACTGCTGATTGTTGTAAAATTATACGATCGGGAAATTTGGTTTGCTGAAAATTGATCGTTTCATTGGCTATTGAAATCAAATGTCAGTGATATTCACATCGTCAATGATAGGCCAAAATTGAGTTCCATTGACCCTTACCGCTTTTCCAGCCTTATCTTCGAAAAAAAAAATGCCCAATCACGCCTACAGACCATATAGAGCTTCATACACTGATATGTTGAGCATGCGAAGGCTTCTCAATAATCACTTTAGATTTTTCAGAAGCCCAAATGCGGCAATTTTGCTTGTTGTCATAGCCTGACAAGTGAAAACGTGCTTCGTCTGAAAAAATGCTTTTTTCAGAAAAACCCAGCCGGTTGATCTTGAATGAATGGAACGAATCTATGGCGATATGAATGGTCAGTCGGCTTCAATATTGTACCAGGCGAACCTTGTAAAGCTTCAAAGTAATTTTTCTTATGCAAAATTCGACAATTGTTGAGAACATCGAGGAATTGACAAATTTGTATCTGCTTCAACAGTGTGGCCAACGGCTGCGATGTTTTCAGTTAAACACGCGTTGGTGTTTGCACATTTTTATCGAGCCTGTCGACACAAATTTAACGACCAACTTTTTAATAGTGGTCTCAGAAGAATGATTATGTTGTACGAAATTAAATTCATTGTAAAAATTGCCAATGGATCTACTAAATGTCAAAACTATTATGTTGTTGGTGTTGCCGCATTGTAAAACAACTTCTTATTGAAAAACCCGATACATACATACTTATATAAAATAAATAATTTAATCAACTTCAGTTTCTGCATGCCGAAAAAGTGGTCAAAAATTAAGGACATATAAATTAATATTAAATATATCAATGTATACATTAATCATACGTCACAGTGACTTGTTGGCATTTTTAAAATCTTTTTAACTTAACTATGCATTATAGTTATATTGCCCTCTTTGAGTTAATTATAGTTCTTGAAAACTTTACCCTTTTTTTATGAGAATAATGAGCTTTCATTTATTTTGTTTATTTAACCATCCATTAGGTTGTACAATCGTTTACTTTGAAGCGAATAGTATACAAACAATGCGAAACAAATTAAGTTGTTATTACAAGAGTATGAAGAAAATGATATAAATTACAGCTACTTATAAACCGAATACAGATGTCGAATAGTCATACTCATATGCAAGTGAATTTTTTCGTATTCACGTTGAAGTATTTAAGCTATTTATTCTTTTAATTCTTTTAATAACAAGAAAATTATTGCATTTTTCTTAATAGCGTCTGCATGCAACTTTAAGACATCTAAGAGTATTTTTCAACTGACAAGCATACAGCGCACACAGCTGTTAAACAAAATTTCATACAACTCCTTGTAATAACAGAAAAAAAGAATTCTTATAAGAAAAGGGATGTCAAAGTTTAGTGAACTACTGGTGTTGGTTTCCTTGTACAAATATGAACTATGCACGATTGTAATTTTGTAGATTATAATTTGGTAGAAGTTTAAGAATAGGGAATGCTATGGTTATAGTAATGCTAATGATTATTTTTGTGGTTTGTTGTTTTTTCCAAAAAATAATAGAGGCAAGATAAATGATAGTATTTGGGCTAATTTAAACAAAATTTTAAACGTTGCACTGTGGCGCTGTTTTCAAAAACCTTTGGCAAAAATACAACATTTTATCAAATGAATGAACACATCGTACAAAGAGCTTCTTACTGATCCCAATTCAAAAACACTTTTCTTAATTAGATAAAAATTATAGCTGCCTAAAATCGAGAATTTTTTAGAAATCAAAAAAAAGATGATCTTGAAAAAGAAAATACCATTTAGAATTGAAGTGTCAGAAACATTGCCGTTGGATCATTATTTTTTTGGTATCGGTTAAAGTTTTGCTTATCTTTTATCAAAGAAAGTAACAAAATGTTCATCAGCTCCCTTGCTTTTACCGCATTTGCCATTTTTTAGACATTCCATATTTACATAATTTATCACAGATAAAATAGAACTTATCTAAAAATGTCCAAAATTGGTCCCGCCCATTTTTTCTGGGCATATTTGCTACATAATACTTTAAATAATTTAACTAAATTTTCCCTCAAAAAAATGACAGGTTTTCTTGATATGTGAAGAAACCTCATAGCCCAAAATATGTAACAAAGATGTCGAAGACATCATATGTATAGTAGTGGGAGAAGACGATGGGCAGATTCTGGATTACTTGAATGGAAGGCACAAGGACATAAAATTTACAAAGGAAAAGGAAGAGGAGGGGAGAATTAATTATCTGTACCTTACGATCAAGAGGAACATAATCCTAAACAGAGTCGGATATGAAATATACAGGAAACCAACAGCAACGGACACAATAATACACAACTCATCAAATCATCCCCAGCAACACAAAAACGCAGCAATCGGGCAGCTATTAACAAGACTCGAGAGAACACCACTAACACGGCAAATGTATATGAGGGGAATGGAAACAATATACACCATAGCGGAAAACAACGGATACAAAAAGCGCCTCGTAGATAACATCCAGAAACAAATTAGAACGAACAAAGAACAGGAGAATGAAATGAAAAAATGGGCTACATTAACATATATGGGAAAATCAGCGTACAAACTGGCGAAATTCTTTGGAAAACACAACATCAATACCGCATTCAGAATACTACGGAATAAAACAATCGGGGCAAATATACTAGACAGACAAGGAGTGTACAAATTAACTTGTACATGCCATTATAGCTACATCGGGCAAACAGAACTAAAAATTAAGACCAGATTTCGGGAACACATTAGAGACTATAACAAAAAACTACGACAACCAAAATCAACTCCAGAATCAAACTTTGCGAACCATATATTTGACAACAAATGTACACCAGGACATATAAAGACAACGGTTAAACGGTTTCATACACAGCACAAAGGAAGGAGACTAAATGTATTAGAAAATAAATGAACAAATAATAAATGAACAAATAAACACTGCTTCGGACACAATATTTGAACCGTTGAAACATTTTTACAGGAAAACAAACACTACACCAGCACAAAAACGTTACGCAGGTGCACAAGATAAAAGCAATAAAGAACATCATAAACGTACATTTACAGATTATTATGTCACATAAAAAAAAACCCAATAGGTTTACACATAAACAAAAACGGACAACAAGCATGATCGTAAAAGGATTTATTTAGAAAAAAGACGAATGAAAAAGGGAGCGACAAATTAGGTAAAAAGAGACAAACAAAAAAGGAGAGAGAGATGCAGGCAAACAAGACAGAAAGTGACGAACGCAATAACACGGAGGGAGACACGAACTATATAAACACAACTGACAATAGAACGCAACTAGTACGAAAAGAACCCTGAAGATGGCAAACAGCCGAAACCAAATAAAAGTAACAAAGATGTGTTCCAAATATGAAAATAAATTAAATTGTTTTTTCTGTTTTTCTTAGTGAAAAATCAAGTCACAAATTTTTTTTGCTTCCTCTTAAATAAAATTATTGTTATGGTCTATCAATCAGGTAGGCATAACTATTACAATTTGTTTATTTACTTAAATTTCGAAACACATATTATGAAAAAGGCAAGTAGTTTTAAAACTTTTTTTATACTGAGGCCTAGATTTCTGTTTCATAAATCAGTAAGTTTGAACCTTTATTGCCTGATTATAAATTAAACCGCACTTGTGTAATGCAGCCAGGAAAAGACCTGCAATAACTATAAACGAGAGTTCGGAGTACATAAAAAAACGTAAACTTCAAAATGACACAAAATACATATCTAAATTGCATCTTTCAGAAGCATTATGTCTTAAGAATGAAAAAGATAAATTTAAATCAAGATCTGGCATTACAAAAGCTGTGGCACTTGCAAGCTCAGATTGACTGCAGATGATTAAAGAGAGAGATTGCACATTCTTCAAATGCTTTACCTCGTTTACGTAGTTTATGGACTTGGGATTTTCAAGGGAAAAATCTTCTATTTTACGAAGCTCTTTCAAGAATCATAATGTTGATATTCTTTCTGAATTAAAAAAGGTTGCATCTGCCGAAAAAAAAGAAACAGTACCATCTAATATAAAGCTTACTGAAGTAACGGTAAAGGTTAAACTGCAAGACTTTATAGATCATATAGTCAAACGCCTCATTCAAAGTTTTCCTGAAAAAGAAGCAGTATTACTTCCAATTAGGCTTACAGTAATAAATAAGTGGGAATCTGATGGATATTAAAGACACAAAACCTTGTTCCGAATTTTTTCTAATTTTAAGTTTTGCCAATCAATATATGTGCTAAATTTCAGCTCCTTACAATAACTTTCTCTACTTACCGCCATTAGTTATATTAATCTATTGTTAACGGAAAAAAATAACTTCGATATAAATTGAAAATAAAGGATTTTGGTATAATACATCACTAATTATGTAAAAAATTTATTTTGTTTCGTTTTAATAAATGTTTTTTTTAATTAAATTGATAAATTACGTTGAACGATTTATTTAATTTCAATACATAAACAAAATTAACGCGATGCTAACCTTGTCTTTTCTCACTTAATTCCTTTGTTAAGCAAGTGAAGCGATTCTCGCATATTCAAGAATATTCCACTTGAACATCATCCCATTTGTTATTATCATTCAGTTTAGGCGCCAGCTTGGATGTGTAGTTTGTTTTGCTCTGTGTTATTTGTTTTTATTTTCTATTGTTTATCTTATTTGGTATTATTTCTTACCAGTATGTTGCAATTGTCTTGTGTGTATAAGATTTCTTAAAAAACTATGCAGTTGGTAAAATACACAGAGGGTTGTTTCGATTATTTTTTTAGTAATATTTTTTTTAAAGCTTAATAAATCATCTGCGTAACAATATTAATTATTTAGCTTAAATAACACTTTGTTACTTGTATTATATATATGCAAATAAAAATGCTAAGAATACTTATAGCAATTTATTTTTACACAACTGAACAGTTACGAGCATTTCTTTTATGACTATGTGATCATATAAATATTTGCTAAACTTTTTATTAGATACGTCCAACATTAATGTTTTTCTGGTTAAGAAGTAATAAAAATTAAAAATATAAAATAATTCTAAGAAATTAAAAACCTGCGGTTAGCCTATGCAAGTAGAAAACAAAAAAAGTGTATGACCTGAACTGTTATTTTACATTCTCACAAAAACAAAAATATATTTTGTCTTTCTTTGTATTCTTTTATCCTTTTTATATGAAAAACATCTTACATCTGCGGCACTATCCGAAAATTATAGAAATATAGAAAATTTTGTAAAAAAACTAAACATGTGATTTGTGGATTGAGATATTTGTTGATAATTTTTGCGGAGGGACTTTCTTTACTAAAGTGCGTTTGAATATTTTTAGGTTGTGGAAATAAACCATTTTCACTATTAACCAATCAATCTATTTCGTGTCGCCCTATTTGTGCTGTTAAGGCTTTACGTAGTTTATAAAGTACAACATCTTCTATAAATCATGGACCTGATGGTGTTCCCAGCTGTATATTAAATAATTGTGCTGCGGGCTTATCAAAACTGATGTCTTCTTAAATTTTTGATAGAATCATTTGTTATTCCACTTTTTAAATCTTTTAGCAAGCCCGAAATTTTAAATTAAAGAGGAATTGCAAAGCTATTCGAAAAACTTGTATTGAAATATTTCTGCCATCACACATCATCAGTTTTGTCACCTTATTAACATGGCTTTTGATAGGAGGTGGAAATAAATATTGATCTCTTGTAAAATAATACCATGTTTAGCACATATATCTTTATATTTTATCATACACATATGTCTGTAATGTTTGCTTTTAAACATGGCTTTTTAATTACAGTCATAAACAAACATATGCTAGCTTTAAGAACTATTAATATAGCCGCAGTCAAACAGACATATAAGCACTCCAACAACTCATTCAACTCTATGTACTGTATATTAAATTATATATATACATTTTTGCATACACACACATAACAACCGAGAGAAAGCCACATACGTACTATTAAATAAAAGCAATTTGGTTAATGAATTTATTATCAAAAAATGTTTTTCTTTATATGGTCATTATTTTGCTGTTTGTGTATGACAGCAGGTTGAAAATTTATTTAAAATATTTATTTATCTTTTATTACTTAAATTTGATTTCAAAACTAATTGCGTACTCCCTCTGTCAGCATAAGTCATCATTATTATCTCTTGATTGATATGGTTTTCCAAATAGGTAATCAACTAAATGTTGTGCAAGCTGAAGCTTTTTATAAGGGTTTAAGTTAAGCATTTGAATAATAATTTATGAACTTGTAATCAAATTTTATTTTGTAGACGTCTTCTGTCAAGTTATTTCCTCTAGTTTTTGTGTGTCTTTCTAGTTCTAATTTTGCAAATTTAGATCAGTTAGGTGGTTATAACATATAAATAACTCCTAGACAGGCCAATAAAGCGCTAAATACAAACTCTGAGTTTTAAATTTAATCTCTTATTATTTGTTGTTGATTTTTACAGACACACCCTTTATTTATTTCTTTGTTATACTTATTATAGCGACCATTGAATAAATTTAAGGCAGGTGCCTGTAATGGTGTAAAATATTAGCCAATATTTGTTAGCATCATGGCCTCTATGGTAAAACTCTTTTATTTTTAAATTTATTTATTACACTTATTTTTATAACGGCTGCCTGTACATATACTTTGCGTAAATTATAAATGTCTGCCTACTACAGTTTAAAACATTAGCATTTATGTTTTATTAAAATTTTTAATTTTATGTTTAAATATTAAAATAAAATAATAAAATTAAATTGCGATTAAAAATAAGACTATGTACGAGAAACCTTCAATTTGATTACCCTTTCATTTACACATTTTTTGTTCGTTCTAATATAGTGGGAAAATTATTATTTACACTGTGCAAATCTTAAGTGTGGTAAAGGTAGAGGCTTGGCTGTGAAAGACTAAAGCTAATTGTCTCAAGAGACAAATAGTGAACTCTGGGGAAACTGATTCCCGTGGAAATATGTGGATTGTCCAGGTGACTCCTACTAGCCTTTGAGGGGCCTGGGCTCCCTTTTACCCCGCAAGACACCAGTCTAAATGGAATAGTAGGTTCCAAAAAGACTATCATGTGCCCCCGGGGGGACCAAAACCATCACTGGCAAATTTTGCGTAAGGATTTGATTTTGAAGCTTTACAAGGTCTAACTGGTGCAAAAATTGAAGCCAACCGACCCATTCGCAATGCCGTAGATTCGCTCTATTCATTTAGGCTGGTTTTTCTGAAAAAAATAATTTTTGCAAACGAAGCCCATTTTCACTTGTCGGGGTATTTCAACAGGCAAAAATCCCGCATTTCGGCTTCTACAAATCTTAGTGAAATTATTGAGAAGCCTTTGTATGCTCAACGTGCCACTGTATGGTACACTACGTGGTCAGGAGGCCTGATTAGGCCGTTTTTTTTCGAAGATGGGGCTGGAAATGTGGTAACGGTCAATGGATCAAGTTACCGCAAGATGCTAACAACTCAATTTTGCCCTAATATTGACGACGTGCATATCACTGACATGTGGTTTCAACAGAAAAGTGCCGCATACCACACAGCCAACGAAGTGATCAATTTCCTGATCGCATAATTTCACGCCAATCAGCAGTTAAGTGGCCAGCCAGATCGTGTGATTTTTTACAATATTGGATTATTGTATGTGGGGCTATGTTAAAGAAAAAATCTATACGAAGCCAATATAATCGATTTCAGTGTTAAAACTCTAATATCGTGATGTGATCAACGAAATAAGACCGCAATTTTGCCAAAAATTGATTACATACTTTGATGAAAAATTTACTTCTGCTAACGTGGTCATGGTGTACATTTGCTACATATCATTTTTCATTCATAATTGCCGAACTTTTATTTTCATAATACAATAATAATTTAAATCGTCTTAATGAAAACTTTTTGTTTTATTTTGTTTTAGAAAACAAACTTCTTGTTAATACAATTTTTATTGTAATAGAGGAGTGATAGCCGCCTTAATAATAATATGACGCCATTGAATTTTATGAAAGCTGATGTAATATCTTACTAAATAAACTCCATAATAAGAGAACTTTTATAAAAAATCCTATTTATGGTCCTTAGACCATCATCGCCTTACACATTGACTCAAGGCATTTCCGGTCCCTATACTTCCAAACTTGGAAAATGGTGCAAATATGGTGTGTTTTATGTCTTAATGCGGTCATATCCGAACTTATTGAAACATTGTTTAGAGCAGCCATAACCTGGGAGAATATATGATCTAACAATGTTATGCTCTTAATAATCTTGAAATTATGGTTATCCCTTAAATACTGTTATTATCCTTGCTTTATATAAGTATAACATAGATTACAAATTAATTAATATGAAAACAAAAATATGTATTAATATATAAGAAAAACGATATAAAATATGGTGTTTGGAATATGTCTGTCTATTAGTTTTGTTTATTCGTTTCTTGCTGGGAATCAAACTTGCCTGATTACCGAAATTTTCTCATACAAGCTGGTCGGCACAAAATACAACCTGGGTTAATACCAGTAATTTAGAAGTCTATTTTAAATTCGTCGTATGATTGGGTACACGCTCTTCATAAAGGGCGTTTTTTATAGAGGTATATAACTATGAAATGAAATTTTTTAAATTGACATGAAATTTACTTTATTCCTCTGGCATTATATCAAATATGACCTTCGGCATCCTCCCCGGGGGCACATTTATGGTCTTTATAGTACGTAACAGCTACCTATATCTGTGCAACTGGGGGTATAAAGGGAGACCAGTCCCCTGAAGACAGGCTGGGAGTCAACTGGAAGCTCCACTTTATTTCCACGGAGATCAGTGACCCCGCAGAGTTCATTATTTGTCTTTTTAGACATTTAGTAGTTCTCTGACTGATCATTGAGGTTGGCCCCTATATGGGAGTATCGTGGTGGTTGTGGTTTCGCGGCCCCATAACAGTATAATGGTTATTATGGTGGCCAGGATCATCTCACTGATAATGACACGCAAAGTCAATGATCAAGTCCAGTGAGCATGCTAGACATGTGTTCTGAACAGAAGTTGAAAGTCTCCAACTTTTTAGCAAGGTGTGATGGTTTGCAGCCCTGCCCTGGTCTCATTAAAGTTGCAACTTGGTGGTTCTGTTGCTTAGAGTTATGTCTTCGGCTTCCTAGGACGCTGTATGACGTTCCAAATTATACAATAGTGGTTTGTCCACCATCTGATTAAGGCTACATAGCCAGGTGCGGATGTAAAACGAATCACACTGTGACCTTCGGCATATGACCGCCATGGTTGATATGGATGTAACCTAATCTGACCTCTTCTAACATCTATGGTCGGATGTCGGCAATTACTTGGTGAATGTTGTGCTCCAAGTGGTCAATAATTTCGGGCTTATCGGCGTAGACTACCGACTTTACATATCCCCACAGAAAATAGTCAAGCGGTATTAAATCGTTTTGGAGGCCAATTCGCGGCTATGAGACGTAAAAGTATGCGGTTAATAAACGTTTCTTTCAATAAATCAATTGTAGCTCGAGCTTTGTGACATATTTCGTCGTGATCTTGTTGAAAATACAGCCGTTCTACATCATGACTGTTCAATTGATGAACGAATATGTCAGTAATCATGGCTTTTTAACGGTCACCATTGACCGTAATGTTATGATTAGCATCGTCTTGCGGATCAATGATACAGCAGCCTATGACTCAGTTTATTGATAAATCCAGAAAACTAAAATTGAGATAAACATAATTCACAGGCCATTAGTGTTGGGTAAAATTTGCACAATTTGGATGCGTTATTCAGGCGGCCGTCTATTTATGTTAAAATGCCATACTAAACTAAAAATCACTTAATAGCTGACAAAATGGCCGCCAGTTATAAAAAGTGCTGCCAGATTAAAATTGTATACCTTTATATAATCACCCGGTATATTTTTGAAGTTGAATTATTGGCATCCTTGTTGAACAATAACAGTAATTGCATAAATTCGAGGAATTATTAATAGCATTTAATTTAATTAAAATATAATTTAATTTTGGTTGTTCTCTGAAACTCTAAAATCTGTAGATCATGAAAGCAACGAGATTCAAAAAAGTCATTTAACTGGAAAATAAATCCCAAACAAAAAGTTAACGTCATCATTAAAACAAGTAAATAAAACATATTTAATAAAATACATTTTCAGCAAATACAATTTAAAATCTACCTCGTATGTGGTTGGTATTTATAGTCATGTCTGTTATAATTCTGGTAAATAGACTGTATGCATAATCCTTTTTTTCCTACACAGTGCTGCTGCTTTATCGCCCATACGTTTTATTACCAACCATATGTTAACAACAAGTGCATGCCAGTTTTATTTTTTCACACTATTCACTTACTGCCACCGCACAACATACACAGAAATAATGTCAATTAGCAGACGAAAATAAATTTGTGGTTTTATTGCAATAAAAATGAAATTTACTAACTATAACAACTGAGAAGAATTAACAAAAATTCTTTAATAAAATAAACTCTCAAATTATTATTATTGTTTTTTCCCCAATTTCTCAAACTAACTCGGAATTTAATGCTTTTTGTCTAAAGCTTTTGATAAAACTCTTCATAATCAAATGTTGTGGTGTTATATTGAAAATAACAGGCTTTTGCCAAAATCATGACTGTGTTTCTGCTTTATTGGATGTAACTAAGAAAATAAGACGTAAACCTGATAAGGGAAACATAACTTTCCTGCTACTTCTTACTCTAAGGATTTTGAATAAGCATTCTTTAGATGACATTTTTTAACTTTTCTTTCATTTACATGCGACTGCTAACTTCATAGCTCTGTTTCGTTACTTTAAATATAAGGTAACTGCTAGCAAATTCATATATTTTTCCTGGATTAATTTACGGTTCTGAACATTTTGCAGGGGATGTAACTCTGCTAAAAAATAAAGCTTAAAGTCTTTTACAGCACTATCATCAGATATGTTTACGGATTGAGAAGATATTGTTACATTTATACCTTTTATAAACGTTTTGTTATGAGTTCTTTAGTGCAGCATAAATAAAAACCAGATTTTACTTTAACTACACACAAAGTTGACACTACAGAAAAGTTTATTTAAGATGCATGACTTTACTTCACGAGGTTTCTTTTTTTCAACTAACTAACTATTCACTCAGACGCTGTCTTTTATACTTGTCCACTAGAGGTATAGAAATATTAAAAGTCTTCTACTCCCTTTGTGTCACATTTTGTTATTTTTTTATAAAGAGAAGTAGCACTTCAGGCAACAATGCCTGTTTGTCAAGTGCCGTGCTACATTCTTTGGGAACTGGATAGAGAAGAGCTAAAACTGGTGGTGGAAGTACAAGGATAGTCGGAAATTAACTGTCGTATAAGAAAAACACAGCGACCAGTGACCATGCCTTCATCGCTGAGCAGCCCCACCTTCAGTCAGTTTTTATTTTTGTATTGAAAAACCCAAGGTCTTCGTAGGGAATCGAACGCACAACCCCCATACTGACAAGCTAGTACACTACCTACTAGCCTACAGGGGCACCTGTTATGTTATTCATTCAATGTATGTCTGTGTGTATTTTTTCTGGAAGTTATTTTAAGATAGTTGTTGTTGTCTTGTGTACATAATTTTTCTTAGAAACCTACGCAGTTAGTAAACAGCATACCCGATTGATGTTGTTTTGAGTGTATTAAATTTTCACGCAGTTTTTAACTAATTGTTGTTTTTTGCGTGTATAACATTTCTACGCAGTTTCTAACTAACTAAGTTTCTAAAACTCTCCAAAAAACGCAAGACCGAATACTAAAAATTGTACATAAAAAAACAACCTGAAACTGGAAACAATAATTACCATGATTATAACATTAACATGAACATACGCAGCACAACGGAAAATGACAACTACGCAATCAGCATGATAGACAACTTTGGCAACAACCTTCAGAGAGCAACGGACGACAATGAATCAAACAGAAGCCTTACGAATCCTAACAACCGGGCCTTGATAAGAATTGCCAGAGACCTTCAAGTTCTTAGCGTGAAGAACATCTATTATGCAACCTTGGCCAAAGAATTCTACAATGATAAAAGATATTTAAAGCCGATAGAACATACTCACAACACGCGGAGACGAGCTTAAGGAAGATTTAAAGTGGAACGATTCACAAACGAGTATGGAAGAAGTTCGCTTCCCGTAACATTGCCAACAATTTTGAACAAAATACCGACTGAAATAACCAGCATAATGCACGAAAACAAAAGGAATAAGCTAATAAAGGAATACCTAATGGGCTCACAATAAATCAAAACTTGTTACTACACAGACTGTGCAATATAATTTTGAATAACTAGTTATAAACGAATTTATTTATTTTTTAAGTTTTAATATCCTGCAGACAAGCATAAAAGCTTTGCGGGTTTAGAAATTAGAAGATAAATTTGTTCAATAATAAATGAATAATAAATGAAAAAAAAAAAACTTGAAAGTTGTTGTCTTGCATGCATAAGTTTTCTTAGCCAGCCAAGCAGTTAGTAAATGGCATACCCAATTGTTTACTTTATTCGTTAACTATTTTTTTTTAAGCAAGACGGATCCGTAAAAATATGATTATGTTTCCGAAGCTATATGGATTTTCATTCATTCATACTTTATCAAGTAACAAACAATAATATGTGTCTATAGTCTAATGTATATTTTAGTCATTATGATCTCATAACCTTAGGTCAATATTAACAGTCATATTATACTTTAAAAGTACTTTTCTCACAATACAAAGAACTAAATCATATTCACACTGAGGTCTGTCTGGGTTTGCTTATAAGTTATTTACCATCTGACTTGTGTATTGTTCATAATAAGAGTTTTTAAAACGCGCAATGCTAATCAACATCCATCCTTTTTCCATTTTTATTTAATCGTTTCTTTAGTTTCTGCTCGTCCATTTCTTACTTGTTTATTGGGACGAGAAAGTGTAAATAAATAGCCATTGAATATAAAAAAAAACATTGTTATCGTCTATGCTAGGTGAATACACTGTCACTATAATCTTGATCGAGTTATGTGAACTTATTAAAACAGAACGTTGAATGAAATTCTTTTAAGTTTTTATAAGTACCTAAATATATTTTGACCACTCAATAAGCATTATTAGACAAGAGTATTTAAAAATATTGCATGGCACGATTAAAGGAGGTACCACGATTTAAGAGAATTCATATTATGAAAGTTTGTCTAGAAGAGTTTTAAGAGTTTAAGAGTTTCAAAAAACATTATGTCGTGCATATATAAATCTTGAAAGACATGAAGAATGAAGTTAGCTAATTAGATGAGATATAATATCGTATCTCTTCTATACAGCAATCCATGTTTCAAAATTGACTATTTATGGATAGGGCTGGAATGTGAACAGTTAAAATTTTTTAGCAAATTTTTCTTTTATTCGCATTTGCTATAGATTGTCTTTCAAATAGTTTAAAGAAATTTACTAAAACCGAAGTAAGTTTCAATTATATACGTAAAAAAGCCACGCCACCCTTTTGGATCCTAAAAAGGTGGTTTTTACATTTTCCCAATTCAGAGGCTTGTAACTTTTAAACGAAACATGCTAGTAGAACCAAACTTATTACTGATTCATTATAAATTTTATCAAGAAAGCTCCAAAAATGCAAAAAACTACACTACGTTAGATGTACTAAGTTAAGGTCGACAAAAAAAATTCAGCCCGATTTTGTCCCAAACTAAAAGAGGTAACTTAGAGATGTAAGCACATTTTTTGTAGATATTTTCAAGGTCTACTTAAATTTAAAAGCTCAACATTAGAGTAATAAATATAATTTTTATGGTATTTCCAAAAAAAAAATTTTAAGCCCGTGGTATCTAACTTTGCGGGGCATATTTAGAAGCACCCCTGTATCGTCTGCAACTGTACTGAGAAATAATCTGCTTGGGATCTGTGAAATTTCAGTTGGATATCTTAAGTGCTTCATGAGCTGCCGAATTATTTCCAAAATAAAACGTTTTCAAACGGTAGATACAATTTTATATTTGGTAAATACAATAGTTTTAAACTTAACAAGAGATTATTAATTGCAATTCTATTATTTTTCGATAAAGGTAGGTTGTGAGCTCAATTTTATGTTTTTCTTTTCCAGTGCAAGTGAAACTGAACTTTAGTAAATTTAGCCAAGTTTACTCTTATATAATTCATAATTTCATATGAAACTAAGAGTAGTTGGAATTTTATTTCTTAAATCTTGTAAAGTAACTATTTTATATACGTAAAGTTACGTCTAACGACATCACTAAATGCTTATTTTTTTAGTTTTTTTTGCCAGGATGGATTTAGAATTAATTTATTTTTATTTCTTATAGCAATTACGAACAAATAACATGTCTTATTGTGTGATATTTTTCTGTGCTAATTTATTTTATCATCGTTTGCAAAGATCTCAATACATAAAGTCTTTAATATGTCTTCCTTATTTTTGTTTTGTTAGAATGTACATCAGAGGATTAGGTTATTTCATGAATCGGTCAGGCATATCGAAAGTGTGATACGCCCTTTCTATATTTAGTTAACAAAGTCTTTGTTGTCTTCATATTTAACACACCCACGATTGATACACAATATTAATTATTTGTAATTTATATTTTGTGCTCTGTTCTCTGTAGTTGGATATTGCTTGCAATAGTTATAGTAATAGTTTTACTATTCTGCAAAAGCAGCTATAATATTAACATACTGATTGCGGATTTGCGAAGAACATTCTCTGAAATTTCTAAATTAGTATTATAGCCAAATGAATAACTTTATAGTGCTTAAGTTCAAATATTTTAAAAATTTCAATTTATTAAAAAAGAAAAATTACATACAAATTCTTGTGTTAGTTATCAGGGTCGGTTACTGCCGAATGCAGAGTTTTTTGGTAGGCTTCCCTAGATTGTCCGCATAGCCTTACGTACAAGATTAGGGCGTTTGTAGTTGGGGGTAAATCACTGCGCGAGTCTTTGCAAACCTGTTTGTAGCATCTGACAGCTTTTGATCTGTTCCATGCAGTAATGTCTGGTGTCGTTGTTGGGTCTTGTTGTTTGAACCAAATTTTTCTTCAGGACCCATGGAACTGTAAGAGGATATTGTTAAAGTATTTGGGCTGCCGTGACATGGATTATGATTTGTTGTACGTTTGGATTTGACGCGGATCGCCAGTCTCGAGTTGTTTGGAATTCAACTGGTATTACCCTTGGTTGGAATTTCGGTTCCAGCCTGCCAATGGTGCGGTCCTTCTGGGTTTAGTTTAAGCCCAAACCGTGAAGAGCGCAGGCTCGGTATGTTGCATTGAAACCGGGTCCTGTGACCCATAGAATGGAAGAAGTTTTAGATAGGCTTGGACCCTCACTAAAGGAAAGGCCATGTCCGAATACATGGTTTCGAATTGGTACTCATGCTTCGTAGTGGGAGCATTGGTAGGCGCATTGTACCCACCAGGTGGTTAGATTACTGTAGTCTTAGGCTGTATTGGTATAAATATGAAACACATCTGCCCCTATCAACTATCTAGCTAAACCACATCCAGGGAACATGTTGGGAATAATTAGCATGGAAGAAGACTTTGTTGAGCTTGATTCTAATCTGGAATCATAATGAGACATAAGAGCGAAATACTGACTTTTCGACTGACTGACTGGTGCATTGATCACCAGTGAAATACCACTACTCCTATTGTTTTCTTATTTCCAAGCCATTATACGGATATATTTATATATCTTATGGCATTGGATTATTGTAATATAATGAAGCAATAGTTTTTGTTTTACCAATATTCCGGCTTTAAAACTTTATTGTTTAGCAAGTTAGTAGTCCAGCTCACTTCTATGCTTGCACCATTATGATATATGCAGAGGAAAATATTCCTCTTTGTCTACTAAATTTTACTTCCAATTTGTTTACAAAAAAAATGATTAAAATTATTCTTATGAAATATTCTTATGCTAAATGTGGCAAAATAATTTGACAATAGTTTAGTAAATTATTTTTTCTGATAGAATAAGAAGCGTCAAACTTAGCGAGTATTAGTGTGATTGTGTACTCATATTTACCATATAATGCATCTGTAAGTTTATTCTTACGCACAAATAAATAAGTGTCCAGGTTGGAATGCTTGTGAGCAATTCAACGGCATTGCCAGGTAGGTAATTTGACTGTGGCGGCAGATCTCTCAAATAATAGCGGAGGTGTCCCAAGACCAGCTCAGCACATACAGCAAAAGGGCAAATATTGATTTATTATCGGGGTTCAGTACACACAGGGTCAGCAAAATGACAGCCTATTGATCGTTACAGTTTTTAACAGAAGGTGTTAGAAAAGCTACCATTGTGAAGCAAAATTCACCACGCGTTGGACTGTTCACCCATGCAAGGAAATGTGAGCTGTGTTTAAAGTTGGGTTTAGACAGGCTAGTTGTACCCTACTATGTTATTGCGACAGCATTCCTACGTAGTAAGAAATGAACTGCAAGTACGAACTTAAGGCATAATAATTGTTCGAGAGAACAGTGGTATGGTGTTACGTCCATTAGATTATGCTCGAATGCCTTTAAGCTAACATCCAAGCTGGACTGTAGTAACAAAAATAGGGTATTTGCATTGTATAAATAAAATTTAATCTTTTGTATAAATAAGAATGTTCGGATTTTTGTTTGCAAATTTCGGTATTCTTTAACTTTCAGATATTAGGCGAAGATATAGTACCGGTTCGCTACACTGTGGGCTATTTAATCTTTTAGTAAGCATCATATGACACTATAAATAATTCACACTAGCAGCGATCACTACCAATGTTTTTATTGCAAAGCAACCAAATATACAGGGTGTTATATGTCAAATGCGGATGTGCACAGGCAAACATATATATGTAAATAAAGCTAGAAGTACAAGTAAACTTATAAATGTATAACACTGTCAATGTGACTACACACATCAGCAATAATACTCGCTACGCTTCATTTTCTGCCTGGGAAAATAATTTATTTATTTATTTATTTAATTTCAATTTATCCACTTCCTGTACAACAAGATTGTGTCTTATATTTATAGTACGGGAACGTACAACATTATAATAATATTCTAAAGATACGACATTACAAAATAAACTAATTAAAAAATTGCAAAAAAAAACACAAAAAACAAAAAAACATTGTTAGCATTTCTATTCATTTGCTGACTTAGTGAAACACTATCCCAGAGACGAGCGGCATTGATATAAATTTGCCATTCGGATATAATGCAGTGATGAAGAGGCAAAATAATATTTTTGTGCCTTGGAGATTGAAAGAAACGTATTTTTTCAAACAAATATTTGGGCGGTCTTGTCACAATTATTTTATGTAAAAATAAAAGGGTACGAACCTTTATTAGTCCCTGAAAATAGATTCCAAGAAGATTGTTGGAGACATGTGATATATGATCAAATGTCAAGATTTTTCCTACTGACTGAGTGACAGCATCCAAACTATTCACATCCATAGGTTAAAGCGGGTATAAGATACATTTTAGCAAGCAAGATTCGTACCTTTAAAGGTGTAAAATATTGTATTGACCACAGTGCTCGAAGCTTTAAAAACAATTGACCTACCTGCATTTTCACATAATCAGTCCACGTTTATTTATTATTAAATACTATACCGAGGTTTTAAGCAGATTTAACAATCACAATTTTCTCATTGTTCAATACAATATCATGTGACAGTACAGGCTGCAAATTTTTTTACATATAACGATGCATTTCGACTTAGATGGATTTAAGTAGAGCCCATTTGCATTTGCCCAAAGGTAAATTCTATTCAGATCGTCGTTTAAGGAGGATATGCTGGAGTCAATATTCCGAACAGAGCTGGACATCATCTGCATATAAGTGTATACTGCAGCTAGAGAGTTATTTCGGCAAATCATTTACATAGAGTGAAAATAGTAGCGGTCCCAGAATGCAACCCTATGGCACTTCTCTAGTAAGAGGTAAGCTATCTGACCAAACATTATTTACCAACACCGATTGCATACGGTTCGATAGATATGAGGAGACAAGTTTAACTGACAGGTTAGAAAAACGAAAAAAGAATTTTAATTTTATTGCCATAATTTCATGATTGACCGTGTCAAAAGCTTTAGAGTGGTCAAGGAGTACTAAGAAGGTAATATCTCCTCTATTTAACCCTTGCCGTAAATTCTCACTAACATATGCAAGTGCCGTAACATATTCATGACTCTCTCGAAAACCGGATTGCATGGGAGACAATAAATCGTTAGAATTAACGTAATTATATATCTGTCTAAATAGAAGTTTCTCCATTGCTTTTGAAAGAAAACATAAGACCGCAATAGGCCAATATTCACCATTCCCTTTCCGTAACGGTACTATTTTTACATGTTTCCAATTTGATGGAAATGCACATGAAATTATAATGCCATTAAATAAATGTGTTACAAAGGGGAGAATCACTGGTAAGAGCATTCTTATAAATTTCGGGTGAACACTATCCGCACCTACTGCATTCGATTTAATCGTAGAACATACCAAAACTACTTCATGTTGGGATACACATGAAAAATTACCAAAATATTGTAAATTTATTTTTCCACAGAATATTTAATAAGAATAATTATAAACTTTTTTTGTAAGCATATAAGCAGTAAGAATTAGTATATAAGGAGGAATATTTTCCTTGGAAGATATCATAATTGTTCCAGCAGAGAGGTGAGCTGGTCTACTAACTCGGTAAATGATAAAACTTGATTTTTTTAATTATAATCCATTAGCCCAATACTAGTATTAAAATTATTCAAGATATCAAATGCTATGCTTCTATATATGACAATAGATTTTATCATAAAAATGTTATAAACTGAGATTCAAAACAAAGTATTAAATTAACTTTATGATGCACTCACATTTATGGACAAAAGTCTTGTTATAACATTTTAAAGTATTATTTCCGCAATTTACTAGATGTTCAGGAAAATTTTAATAAAAGAATTTTAAGAAAAGAAGCAGCACACAGTGGAAACTTTTGAAAAATAAATAAGAATAATTCTGGAAGTGCTTGGTTTTATATGAAACTTGGAATAATTATCTAAAGAGGAGGATAAATTAAAATATATCAGAAAATATACTAAAATATATTAAAATATAATAAAATTCAGAAAAATATACCAAAATGTATTAAAATACAAACATATATTAAATTCTTCTAAAATAAACTATAATATATTAAAATAAACTAAAATATATTGGATATTTTTTGTTGTTAAGTTTTAAGACACCATTCGATTCCTAATATAATTCATGCTATAAGAAATTTAATCACGAAATAGCTTATTTAGTTAGTATTATTGTATTGTTTAATAAAATTAAATAATTTCTTGTTTATTTGGATTATAAGCACCAGACTTAGTTAATGATTTGTTTTTCATTATATATTACTGTACGTTTTAGTATACTTTTTTTTTGTTTTTGGTCTATTTTAATAATTACCCTAGGCTTCAGTGTCCCAAATATTTGATTGTTATGCGTTGGTCTTTGTGTTTTATCCAAGAACAAGATGTGTAATATGTACAACCACGCCTTTGTATAAAACGCTAATTATATCAGCCTTAATTAAGTATAAGACTACAATTTGTTACATTGTTGAGTTGGAAATTGACGAATGTCATTGTGAATATTAAATGAACGGTCGTATCCACTTTAGAAAAGGAAATTTTTGGTATTGCCGGATTATAAAAGGGTGCCAAAAATCAATAAAGAGAGGGGTTTTTATTTAAGTTTCTTTAAAGGAGAATGCTAAAGGCCGACTTAATTCCAATGAAAAAGGTTCAAGGTTACTTTTAAAGAGGACGTTGACCCTGTTTGTATGCTTGTGAATATAGGTTTTAGTTGTCATATAGGTTGTTCGTTTTTTTGCCTAGATTGTGTTGGTAGAAAAAGATCAGTTAGAATACTGTTAAAACTGGTATGAATATTTTAGAGGAAAGTTAACTTCTTTTTAGTTAGTTGAAAATTGTCTGCCAGAGAAGAAATTTGTGATCTAAAGAAAAATATAATTTGAATTAAATTTGGTTATTTTTGTGGAGTGAAAAAAAAGAAAAAGAAAAGCTTAAAGAGCAAAACGTAAAAGAAAAGAAAAGGGACGAGATAAAGGAAAAAAATCTGAAGAAGTAAAGGTCACCAAGAAGAAGTCGTCCAATGAAAAGTTAAAACTAAAATAACAATAAAGTACCAAGAGGAGTTAAACTAAAAAAAACAAAAAAAAAAAATAAGAACGTTGATGTTAACGTAACGTCTAAAACGACGAGCAGTAAGAACATGCAAAAATCAAAGTTAAAAAATCAAATATCTCGCAAATCTATTAATTTAGTTGTAAATTCGACGTCTCCACGGCTTCAAACAATAAAAAGATCTAAAAAAAAACAGCTGCAAAACCACAGAACAAAGTCTGTCCAGCAAAAGAAAAACAAAAAACTCAGAGGCGCCTACATCCTCTCAAAGCTACTCGACAAGGAAAAATGATAGAAACGTAATTTTATAATGTTTATGTAATTTTTGTTTTATTTTATTTATGTTTCGTAATTTTGCGCCCAGATTTATAATTTTAAAAATAAAAAACTCCATTTTTTAGAAAAATATATAATTTATTGTACAGTGATTTTCTATGTTAGTTTTGTGTGCTCTAGTAGTGATAGTAAAATATTAAACATTATTGTGAAAGGATAGACTACGAGAAAAAAAAGGTTAAAACAATTTCACATTGACAAAAATAGAGGCTTGAAAGAACCAAAGCCAGAGAAAAAACTGCCTTAAGAGAGCTCCTTTAGGGTAGAATTGTAAGGTTAAGGAAGGATTTTTCTTGTGATAGTTGGAATCATTTTTTTTTAAAACATAGTAAATTCTTAAAATAGGTGTTCTTGAATTATGTGTGACTATGTTTAAGCAAGAAAAATAGGTTAAGTTATTTTGTTTTAAAAATTATAAAAAGTAAACTAAAAATTTAAAATAAACAGTAAAAAATTCAAATTTGTTAAAAAGAAAGAAAATTAAGTCAATTAAGTTTTTTTTGGTTATTAGTTTTTTTTTGTACCCAAGATTAATTATTGTCTAAATAAGGAAACAAATATACTTTATTGTTTTTTGATAATTGTTTAGATTAAGCATCATTCATTGTTAATAAAAAAATATGTGATTATGTTTTTTAAGAAATTTGGAATGAGTGCTTAATCAGTTTTGGTAGGGTTTTGGAACAGTGGGTCGCGGTATACACAGGAAAATGGTCCAAGGTAAGATTTTGGTAACTGCTGAGCAATAAGAAAAAGGAAAGGAGAACAATATTGATTATTGTACATTATGATGATGATCAAGGTTGGGAGGGTAGCGTTTGTGGGAGTTCCATTTTTCCCATGTCTTGGTGGTCCGGATGATTATCGATTTAGTTAAATTTTCAGTTTTGTTGGATCATCAGTGTCAGTGATATTTTTGTTGTTGTGCGGTCCTTTGGGTTAGGTGTTTGCGGGTTGAGTTCCCACGCCGAGGATTTGAGCTGGCCGAGGTGGCATCCCTAACCCCACAGAAACAACACAGGAGGAACCCGTAACAACATAGTCCACTATTTACAAAAAACGTCTACTCTAAATTATTGTGCTATCGGAACAAGAAGTCTTATTATAAGATCTGCTATTATTTTTATAAGATCTCTAAGAAGTGCTTTAAGATCTCATTTTAATATTTTAAGACCTCTTTAATTTTTTATAGTTCTATATTAATATAATTAAATATTATTTATTTGTTATTGTTCTATACTAATGCCATGCAGCCTTACCAAAGGTACTACTAGCAGGTTAGAGGAACACAAAGTGTTGCAATATTTATTTTCAATCTATTACAATACCTAATCTCAGCCCAAGATCTTGCAGTCTTATAATTTATAATAAAATATGACACACCCATTCTCATCATTTAATCCATTGATTCAATTCAATTCCTTCAAATAATCATTGAAACTTTGGGTCTTATTAGTAAGATTTTTTAGCTTAAATTCCTTTATGATCTCATGATCATTTTCTTGGTATATGTAACACCTGTTACTCTCCTTGAGCCAGTTTTCTAATTAAAGGAATGGAAATTTATTTCGGCCTTTTACTAAAATTAACATCTTACACTATTCGTGTGGGCAACATTTCATATGAAGATAGTTTTATATTAGTCTCTTAATTGATTTTTTTTTAATCGACCACAACGATAAGATTTAGAACAACACTATAGATTTCTTATAAAATATTCGCAATCTTCAAAAAGTCCACTTAGTATATGCATAGTACCCCCAGTATCAAAATAAAATTGTTCACTTTATACAATACAGAATACCTCTGTAAAACTTCTAAGAGATATTCACTTCACTTTCATTTCAACTACGTACTACAATGTTATGCGTAGCATGTTTATGAATTGTTACATTTAATGTTGCATAAACATTTTCAAAATGTTATCGACCATACAATATCGTTTGATAGTTTTCTCTATCATTAAGTTTAATGAATCATATGAATTGGCAGTATTATGTATATAAAAATACACATTTCAGTTTATGCAAATAAGCATCTACACAATTTTTGTTTGTTTAATAAAAAGTATTTTAAAATATTTAAATAAAATTGTAAAACAAAATTTTATTACATCTGCTTGTATAAACTGAAAGTAGATTATGTAGTTAAGGTTACATTTAAGGAATGAACATAGTTTACTTTAATTTATAAAAACATTTTCTATTGACTGTTATTTTTGATAAATATTTTTTTAAATAGTTGAGTTAGTCATTTTAACAGAGTTTCGAAATACTCACAATTGACAAAATTCGATTGACAACAACTTCAGTTGTTATAAGGCATCTATGAATTGTGTAGATATTTCACGGTTATCATTAGTGATAGTCATGTAAAAAACTATTATTTCGATAGAAATAATAATTTACTTGGTGTTTCGCAATAAATTTTTTTCTTAAAAAATTTCAAAGCATAAGAATATAATAAATTCTGTTGTCATTTCTTTCGATGTAAACGATAATTGCCAGTTATTTGCTCGGTATAACCGGTGAGCGGTTTCGTTGTGATGACACCATAATCCAGCCATATTCCAGACTGTACAGGTGAGTCAGTGTTTGAGCTTAGGTAGTTATTTTATTAGACATATGATACATAGACTTAAAATAATCCCACTTAATCCAGATGCGTACAAGAGAGAACTCGACACAATATACATCATAGCTAACAATAACGACAATGCAACACTAAAAACATAATGATACTGGAATAAAATCTGGGCTTTAACACGCGCTTAAATTCTACACGAAGTGGAGAATAAAATTAAACCAAGCAAAATCATAAGCCATTACTTTATATCCTTTTTTAAATATACATTACAGTATTAAAACTTTTATTGGTTTATATTTTGAAATGGAGTAAAATAGAGATAAATTGTTTTAATAGACATGAAACTTATTTTATTCGAAAGATGATTTTTGGCATTATAATTTAAATAGGACTTTTAGCTTATGACCCTTGATCTTTTACAAGATTTGAGGCTGCATATCGTCAATAATGAGTAGAATGTTGCTCTCCAATTAGTCAATCTTTTCGGGCTTATCAGCATAGAGTAAGCACTTCACACATGTCCACAAAAAATAATCCACCAGTGTTAGATCGCAGGATCTTGGAATCCTATTCACGGAATAGAAACGAGCTGTGTGAAACGTTGCGCTATCTTGTTGAAATCACAACTATTACACATTATAGTTGTTTAATTGATGAACAAAAGTGTCAGTAGTCATGGCTCTATAGCCGTATCCAGTGACTGTAACGTTCTGACCAACATCCTTTTTTAAATTCGAACGGATCACTGATTCCACCAGCCCATAAAACTCACTAAATAGATAATTTTCTGGATGTTACGTTGTCTCAGTATATACTTCAGGGTTATCACACACCAAATACATTTGTTTTGTTTATTAACGTATTCACGCAAAGAAAAGTGAGCGATAAACGTTAAACAAAGTCGCTTAGAAAAAGCGGGATCAATGTCAAAGCAAACGAAATATAAATCATATCACGAAATGGCTGCCATTTAAAACAGATTTGCCAACTGAAATATCCATACCATATATACGACGTCCATAAATTGAGTAATGAAAGTGATTATTTAAATTCTTTTCATTCAAATAAAACTGCAATTTTATTTTGTCACCCTCAAAATAACTATCTTATAAAGCTACACAGCGCTGGAGATGGTTTTTCCACTCCTCATAGCAGTTCTGGAACTCCGATACTGAAATAAGCTTCAACTGATCTGTTAAAGCCATTTGAATGTTTTTGATTATCTCAAAATGAGTTTCCTTTATATGATTTATTAACTTGGGAAAGAGAAAAAAAATAACATGGACTTAAGTCAGGCGAAAATGGACGCCAAGGAATGTTTTTACTGGCCAAAGACTCGTTACTTTGAAGTTGATGTGTGACAAGGAGCATTATCATTATGCAACACTCAGTTGTAATTGATGTTGGGTCTCACACGAATGACCTTTTCTTCGAGATGTTTCAAGAACCTCTTGTTAAAGTGTTGACTATTTGACCTTGATGTGCATTTCTTTCAAACGATTCCATTGCCATCGAAAATCAAATGGTTTAAAGATTTTTTTCTTTGTTGCTTTCTAAGCCCGCATAGATGCTGTAGGGCCCAGTAACTTTAACTAGAATTACTGAATTAAATAAACTAAACAAATGTTAATAATATTATGAGAGTTTACAAGACCTCAAACTTATGTGTAATTTAATTTAAACAGAAAGAAACGTCTGCTTTAGTGTTATTGTGTTTTCTGTTTTACAATAATCCACTCGTAAAACAAAATACAATAATGTGAGGAATGTGAAATTTAGTTTTGTTTTCTTTTGCTCATAAATACAAATGGACGCAGTCAGAAGGAAAATTACGAATAATGAAAATAAAATAAGATTTGCATTAGCGTTTAATGTTTATTTCTTAACTCACGTGACCGTATGCTACTGAGAAACTGTAAAGGGTTTTCCACAAGAAGTTTGTTTTCTAAAAGAAAATATTGAGATTAAGATGATTCAATTTTTTTGTATTACGAAGAGAAATTTGGGCAATTATGAATGACAAATGATATCTGGCAAATGTACCGATGTCGACTCCTTCGTCAAATTTTGTAAGCACTTTTTGACACAATAGCAGTCCTATTTCGTTAATAACATTACGAATTCTGAGTTTTAAGGCTGAAGTCGATTCGAGTCTATACGACAACATTGTCCCTAACATAGCTCTAATTAACTGCTGATTGTCGTGAAATTATGCGATCGGGAAATTTGGTTTGCAATAAATCGATCGTTATATTAGCTTTGTGACAAGTGGCACCGTCCTGTTGAAACCACATATCAATGATATCCACGTTAGCAATAACAGGCCAAAATTAAGGTGATAACATCTTGCGATAGTCTGATCCATTGACCGTTACCACATCTCCAGCCTCATCTTTGAAAAAAAACAGCCCCATCATGCCTCCATATCACATAGCGCACATACAGTCAGACGTTAAGCATGCAAAGGCTTTTCAATAATCGCTCTAGAATTTTCAAAAGCCCAAATACGGCAATTTTATTTGTTGACATACCCTAACAAGTGAAAGTGGGCTTCATATGAAATTTTTTTTTTGAGAAAAACCTGCCGGTTGAATTTAAGACGATGTGAATTGTCGATTGGCTTTTCTGCACCAGTTAAACCTTGTAAGGCTTCAAAGTAAAATCCTTATACAAAATTTGTCATATGGTGGTTTTGGAAAACCCTAATTGTTGAAACATCGATGAATTGACAAATTTGGATCTGTTTTAACACTGTGGCTAACAGCTGCGATGTTTTATGCTGAACAACCCGGTCGAATAATTTAAATACAAAATTATTAATAGCAGTCGCAGAAGGATGGTCATGTTGTTCGAAAATATCACGAATTTTACGAAATGGTGGTTTTTCATTGTGAATTTTAATTATTTTAATGCGATTTTCGTACGAATGGAATTTATTGTAGCAATTGGGAATGCATCTACTACGAATACGTGAAAAAACTAAATGTCAAAACTATTGTGTGGTTGGTGTTGCCATAATTGAAAAACAAACTTCTTGTTGATAGTCGATAGTTCAAAAGTCTTGGTTTTGCATTATGCTTGAGAAATGTTTAAAACTATGTATCTTTCCATATATAATTTGAAAATGAGATAGTAAGCGGGTATCCTCTCAATGACATATGAGTTAAATTAACTCTTCTTTTTCAAAATCTTTATTAAATAGTTTTTTTAAAACTTCTTAAATAAAATAAAATAGGAAAAAAATTAATAAAAATAGAGAAAAACCCTTACGAGTCGTTTCACATTGTAACAATAATAAAATATATATCACAACTCGTGAAAAACTCATGTGTCCACAAAAAATATTTAATATTATTAAAAAAAAGAAAAGAGGAAAATTCCGGTATCTGATAAAAGGTTTAAAAACCCTCAACAAAAAATAAATTGACAGGAAAATTTTATCTTAAACAACATTATGAGTAAAAGGGTGAAAAAATGTTCAAATATAAAATGTTTCGATTGTGTACAAAACAAACAAAAAAAAATTTAATAAGAATTTAACATACTGCTTGCAAAGCCATTGTGATATGGATGACATCAGTAAGCTGTTGTGGCACAATAATGGCGTTAAAAACAACAAACGCACATCGATATGCATATCTAATTAAATTTAGTATGATACGAGAAAAGGAATTTTAATAATAAAGAAAATGGTTATTAAATAAACACAAAGAGAACAATTTTGGAAAAAGCAATAAATAAATAAATAAATAAATATGTCAAACAAACTTCTGGAAATGGCCTACAAGCTGATATTTTTAAATACATATTGCAGTGAATATTAATTTCGTTTTTTTTCGGTTTTTTAAAAGTAATTCAATTTTACTTTTTTTTTAAGTTATTTTATTATTGAATTACGTACGTTATATAAAGGAGTTATGTCCTCTGGCGACATATTTATATATTGATAACAAATAGCCACTGACGTAGTTAATTTTGTCACAAGGAGAACAAAATTTATTTCAATATTTCCAAGTCAAATTAATTAGGTCATCACCTGGTATTTGGTGAATTGTGAATTGTTGCGTTATAGCATAAAAACTGAACTAAAATTCTACTTGTGCGATATACTACGTCTACTGACTCGCCGGTAATTAAATAAAAGTGAAGGTCCCTTAAAAGCATAAACATTAAGGTAATAAAATACTTTGAAATAAAAAAAATTATCTTATCAAGGTAAGTGTTCAACAAACAATGCTCATCAGGTATCAGGGTTCGATACAACCCTTTAGAACACTATTTGCTCTAATTTTTAGTGTCATTAGTTCATATGTCTTTTAAAATCAGATTGGCCAGGCTATTACATTAAAAAAATAATCACTGTCAATGCAAAATGGCTGTTCATCAGGGATCAGGGCTATTGCTGGAAGAATGTGAACGTTAATAATCATCGACATGATATGCAGCCCAACAGAATACTAAAGGGTCCGCCATCTAACGTTTTTTTTTTGAACTAGTGCTTATTTCGTGAATGGTAACACTTAGCTCATGTTTGATTTGACAGATAATTAGTTTTATTCTTCCGCAGAATGAATACGGTTATGTATACGCTTGAAGAACGCTTCGCTAAGTGGGCCTGCGATCGACTTACAAAAGATGCTGATTTTGCAAAAAAAAATCATCTTTTAAGATGATTGATCTTGGCGGGTATATAAACCAGCAAAATTGTCGCATTTGGGGCACAGAAAACCCGCACGCATACACTGAAAAGTCGACGCACCCAAAACGAGCCACTGTTTGGTGCGGATTTTGGTCCAGAGGCATAATTGGGAAATTTTTCGGGAGTGGCCGTTACAGTCAATGGCGATCGTTATCGGGCCATGTTGAACGAATTTTTGTTCACAAAAATTGAAAAGGAGGATTGAAACCAAATGTTGCCATTTGGTTTCAACAGGACGGCGCTACGTGCCACACAGCCGAAGCTGTGTCGTTTTTTTATAGCATTCAAAAAAACAAAAAAGTTATTTGGCGGACCCTATATATGCTCTGATTTTTAGTATTGTCGATGAAATCCGATTGGCCAGGCCATCACAGTCAACAACTAATAAACATAGTTAATGCAATAATAAAATTCTTTTACCGAGGTAAGTCTTCAAAATGGCTGTTCATCAAAAAATCATCTTCAAGGATCAGGGATAATGCTGGAAGAATGTGAACGTTAACAATCATCGACATGAAATGCAGCCCTATAGAATACTATAAGCTCTGATTAGTGCCATCGATTCATATTTTTTTTTAAATCAGATTGTCCAGGCCATCAAAGTCAACCAATAATGATCACAGTTAAGAAATAATAAAACTCTTTCACAAAGCATGTAATTTTTGATAAAAAGTGAGCCCAAAATGTGTCACACAATAAATGGGAACAGCTTCGTAGTGAAATCATTCTAAAAAATATAGTTCGTTTAACAAATTTTTAGAAATTAAAAATTTTGTTTTGTTTTTTGTACATTTTTGCAGTTTTATTGTTGTTTATTTAACAGTAATCCTCTGTTGGTTGTATTATATTTTTATTGTCTATTCAGGCTATGCAAAAAATTAGGTAAAGGGTCCGCCAAACAACTTTTCTTTTTGTTTTAAATGCTACAAACAAAAGTACACAGCTTCGGCTGTGTGGCATGTTGCGCCGTCCTGTTGAAACCAAATGTTGTCAATATCGCCAACGATCGCCATTGACTGTAACGGCCACTCCTGTAAAAAGGCCCAATTATGCCTCTGGACCAAAATCCGTACTAAACAGTGACTCGTTTTGGGTACGTCGGCTTTTCAATGTATGCGTGCGTGTTTTCTGTGCCCCAAATGTGACAATTTTGCTTGTTTACATAACCGCCAAGAACAATAGGTTTCATCTGAAAAGATGTTTTTTTTTTCGCAAAATCGGCATCTTCTGTAAGTCTTTCGTAGGCCCACTTAGCAAAGCGTTGTTCAAGCATATACACAATCATATTCGTTCAGCGGAAGCATAAAACTAATTATCTGTCAAATCAAACATAAGCTAAGTGTTACAATTCACAAAATGAGTAAAAAAAAAAACGTTAGATTGCGGACCCGTTACTTATATACTTAGGTACATGTTAATAGGTTAATCAGCTTTTTAGAATGAGTTATTGTTCCATCAGTTTCTACGAAATACAAAACTCTTGTTTTTACTTAAAAATATATAGCATTTAGGAAAGGGATTTATTAAAGTGAGAATATCGGTTAAAGACCTATGTATTTCAAGTCATGTGTGTTGTCCTACAGGACCTAAGATGTTATTGATCGTTTAAGCAAAACAATACTATACTACTAGTATTACTATCATTTACGCAATTTTTGTAGTACGGGAACGCTTTTCGGTAAAAATATGATCATGGCGTTTAAGTGGGCGATTACCCATTCAATATATGTAGGAGTTCATAATTTGCAGGTAGTAATTTTGTCGTTATATTTGGGATGATATATTTTCTACAAGTAAAAATTATTTTTTTGTACAAGTTCTTGTCAACGTTCAATACAAAATATACAGGGAAGTTCTCTTAATATTTGGTTCTCTTAGTATATTTATTTGCACGGCATAGCGAATAATATGACATTGCAATTTCATTAAGTCCAGTTTAGATATTTTTTAGAGAATACATTTTTCAGTCACTCTACCAATTCCCTAGGTCGCCTTATATACTATTTTTAGGCCGAGGATGTTGGTATATTCGCTACTCCTTTAAACGATTTTTTTTACAATTACGAGATGCTTGAAATCTGGAGAATTAATTTCTTTAAGGTAATCCTAGGTGGGCACTTTGGAGTAACAGCGAAATTGATGCAGAAAAAATCAGTCAATTTTTATATATATGCTAAAATTTATTTTCATGACTCAGCTCCGAGGTAGTCAAACGACATCAGCTCTGCGGCTGACAATGCGATCTTCAAAAATAGGGCACAAAACATCGAGTGTATCTTCGGCTGTGTGGCAGGTAACAGGTCCTGTTGAAAACAAATGTTGTCAATATCCTCCGCTTCAATTTTTGTGAACAAAAATTCGTTCTACATGGCCCGATAATGATCGCAATTGACTGTAAAGGCTATTCCTTGCTCATTTTTGAAGAAAAATGGCCCAATTATACCTCTGGACCAAAATCCGCACCAAACAGTGACTTGTTTTGGGTGAGTCGGCTTTTCAATATATGCGTGCGAGTTTTCTGTGCCTCAAATGCGACAATTTTGCTTTTTTTTTGCAAAAGCGGCATCTTCTGTAAGTCAATCGTAGCAAAGTGAAAATGCATTGGATGGTCACTTGTCTTCAAATCCTGAACCAATTGGATTTTGTATGTCTTCATACCAAGGTCTTTATACAAAATTCGTCTCAATGATGTCTCTGAAATGTTTAATTGTTGAGAACGACGTTGAATTGATATTAATGGCGCTTCACGCACACTTTCTGCCACAGCAGCAATATTCTCGGGTGTATGCACTGTTTTTGGCTTTTCACGCTTTGGTTTAACGATGAGGATGCTAGTTTCTTTCACTTTTTTCACAAGGTAACGAACATACGGAGCTGACGGTGCTTCTTTTCTTCCAAAATCCGTACGCAATTTTCGCACACATTCTGCAACATTACCATGATTTTCATAGCAATGTCACAATATTTCCCAGCATTGTTCAAGCATATACACAAGCATATTCGTTCAGCGGAAGGATAAAACTAATTATCTGTCGAATCAAACATGAGCTAAGTGTTACCATTCACGAATTAAGCACTAGTTGCAAAAAAACGTTAGATGGCGGACTCTTTATTATATTGATATATCAATTTATAAAAATTTTAACTGGAGGAATTTTTAAGACTGTTGAATTTTCTATACAAAATTTGATTCCAAAAAAGAAAATTGTTTATTTCCATTGCATGTGAACGTTGCGGTTTTTGCAAAATTATTTACAAATATTTATTGTCTTTTTTATTTTTCAATTTACCTATAAATGACCTCCAAAGGAAAGATTGAAAATAAAAAAAAATAAAATTTTTGTTTTCATGCAAATTCCCTTTTAATCAATTTGGCTTGAGATATAAGGCTCTTCAATTTTCTATACAAAATTTGGCGTAAAATCTACTGATAAGCTATATGAATAGTAGTGAAATAGCCATTTGGATATATTTTCCCCCGCAGTAATATAATTGAAATATATTTTTTGAATAGTAAATATTTTATGAGAATATCATCAAATATTTATTAAAAGGAATCAAGCACAATTAAATTGAATTAACAAGTTTAAAATGCCCAAATTTTACTTACCGGATGTATTACATAAAATACTTGTGGATCTTGAATAAAAACGTATATAATTTTTTCCTCTAAGTCACAGTGGGTCTGATTAATACATGAATACTAAAATTTCATAGAAAATAGATTTTGAAGCTTTTGTTTGAACATTTATTTATGTATTTAAAATTAATTTGTTTTTGTCTTTTATTTGTATCTTTTAATTGCACAATTAGACAAATAATATTTTATTACAGTTATACAATTTCCCTTTTTTTTGGCATTTTTTAACTTAATTTAGCTTTTTGAAAAATGTTAATAACTCCGTTTTTTTCTTATTTAATTTTCTTATAAAAATTTATTTAACATTACAAATAGTTGTTAAAGTTATTTATTTTAAACAATATTTTGTATTTATAGAGTACAGTGGTAAACATACAAAAGTTATTGTTAATCATGTGAAAATCAATTCGACATGTTAAGAAATGACAAGACTAGAATACTTTCTTTGTTATTTTATTTTTATTTCTGATAATCTAAGTAATTATGGTGTATTTTAATAACTGTTGTTTAAACACTTCAAAAACGCTTAGTATACCTTAACAATCCTTATATATATATGGTATTTTGGGAGTTATAATTATAATTTTAGGGTTTCATGGGTTTTTTGTATTTATATAAATATATATATATTTTGGGGGTATTAAAAATTTATTATTTATAATTTACATTTTCAGCTTTAATTAACTTAATTTTAATATTTCTCCTTACAAAAAAAAAAAACATAAAAAACAGTTCTAATTTTTATTTAAAATTTAACAGCCATTTCGTATTTAATTGTAAATAGTTATTCAACCAATTATAAAAACCCCTCTTAAAATTTACAGCAACAATATATTTTTATTTTATTTTATTTATGAGTATCTATTTTGGTTTGCATGTGTCTACAATTTGATATAAATAATTTTTTAAATTTTATTTTATTAACACTTTCTATGAAGTGTGAGATAAATAAATATTTACTTCAAAATATTATGCAAAATAATGTATTCATAATAATGATAGTCTGATAATGTTATTTGCTCAAATTGTTTTTATTTTTCAATTTTCCCAAACAATTAAGCAAAAATGTTATAGTCTATCAATGTGGGGCTCAAATAACTACATTAAATTGCATACTTTTGGGGAGGCTAAAAAAACCTAAAAGTATTTCTATATTTATATTCATAAATTGTGTACGGTATATATATATTTATATATTCAAATATATTTTGAATTTATTTCGCTAAATTTAAATATTTTTTTTACACACAATTTGTATTCTAAGTTTAAAATTTGTCTGCCATATTCATAAAGATTATTTAGTTTGGGAATTTTTAAAACAAATTACAATATATTTTTTTTACTATTCCTAAAACAAAACATAGTATTATGATTACAGCAGTATTTTCTTTTGTTCATAAACTTTTTATATGATTTAATTTTCTTAATATATTTTTTAACCTTGTACATATGTAGATATTTATTTCGTTATTGTAGTTTTTATAGTTGTTTTATCTTTCATTTCTTCTGACTGCAAACACTGCTATCTTAGAAATGAGTTTCTATTATCTGCAAAAAGAAAGGATATTTATAAAAATTAGTTTTTTTTTTGTTAAACGTTTCAGATTTTTTTTAGTAGTTAATTATAAAGCACTAGGTCACTATTTAATAAAAAATTTTTAAAAACTTTTATTTTTGATTATTTTTTCGATATTTCGCCACACCGTTGGTTGGCTAAAAACTACAACTATTGTTTCAGATTTTCTTAAAATCTTAATTCAAAATTTTTAAAACGTAAGAACGATAGGAACCATTTTTCTGTATTTATTTTTTAATCTTAAAACAGCTACTTTATCTGATCGAACGTTGAAATAATATATAGGGTTTTACAACACGAAGCTTGTTTTCTAAAACAAAAAAAAAATTAGATCAAGATGATTAAAATTTTTATTGTATTACGAAGAGAAAAGTTCGGCAACGCAGACAGATATCGCTTCTTTCATCAAAGTTTTTAATCACTTTTTTCGCAAAATTGCGGTCCTATTTCGTAAATAATATAACGGATTTTTATTTTTAAGGATGAAATCGATTCGAATGGCTACGTATCAACTCTGTTCTTAACATATCCCTACAAAAAATAATCCAGTGGTGTTAAGTCACACGATCTGGCTGGCCACTTAACTGCTGATTGTTGTGAAAATATTATTGCATAATTTGGTTTGCAATAAATTGATCGTTTCATTGACTATGTGACCTCATCGTTCTGCTGAAACCATATATCACTGATATCCGCGTCGTCATTAATACGGCACAATTTAGTTGTTAGCATTTAGGGATAGCGTGATATATTGACCGATGCTTACCGCATTTCCAGTCTCAGAAAAAAACGTCCTAATCACGCCTTCCGCCCACATAGCGTGCCCCCAAATAGGGCAACTATGCTTGTTGACATAGCCTGATAAGTGGAAATAGACTTTGTCTAAAAAAATAATTCTTTTAGAAAAGCCAACCGATTGTTCCTGAATGAATTATGGGTGTCTACGGCGAATCTGTTGACTTCAGTTCCTGCACTAGTTCAACCTTTTAAGGCTTGAAAGTCAAATCCTTACGCAAAATGGTGGTTTTGGGTAACCCCACCTAGCCAACCCCCCGGGGGCACATATACATGGTCTTTAGAGAAATTCGACTATCTAGACACAGTGAAACTGGGGGAAAAAGGGAGCCCAGTCCCCTGAAGTCAGCAGGGGTACAACTGGAAACTCCATTTTATTTCGACGGGAATCAGTAAGCTCATAGAGTTCCGTTATTTGTCTCTTTAGACATTTAACTGTTCTCTAGGTGATTATTGAGGTTGGCCCCTATATGGGAGTATCGTGGTAGTTGTGGTTTCGCGGCCCCATAACAGGTCTTTTGTTTAATATGGTGGCCAGGATTATTTCGCCGTTAATGACACGCTAGGTGAACGATCCAGTCCAGTGAGCATGCTACACATGTGTTCTGGACAGGAGTTGGATAGTCTCCAACTCTTAAGCAAGGAGTGATGATTTGAGCCCTCCTCTGGAGTCATCGAAGTTGCAACTAGAAAGTTCTGTTGCATAGAATTATAGCTTCGGCTTCCTAGGAAGAGCATGACGTTCCAAATTATGCAGTGGTTTGATCCACCATCTGATTAAGGCTTCATGGCCAGGCGCGGATGTAAATCTAGTCACACCCTACCTAGCCAATGTAATCGATTTCAGCCTTAAAACTCAAAATCCGTGATGCCAAAAAGTGATTAAAAATTGTAATGAAAGAATTGATATATATCAGCGTGGTCGTGGTGGACATTTACTAGACAATATTTTTTCATTAGTTATTGCCGAAATTTTCTCTTTGTAATACAAAGAAAATTTGAATCATCTTAACTCACATTTTTTGTTTTATTTTAGAAAACAGGAAGAAACATATGACCTCAATGAATTTAAGTTATTTTACAGGAGAGTTTGATCAGCGTGACAATTGTATGTTTAAAACATTTTAGCGTTGTCTGCATATAATAGAACGTTTGAATATTTAATTGCTTTGGGAAGATCACTCATAAACAAGGACAATAACAGATTTTAAATGGATAGTTTAAAAGGCGTATTTCACTGTTTTATCGTTACTACAATGGTAAGTGCTCTATTGAAATTAGGGAACTTGTTCCCGTTTAACTCGATTTTTATTAAGAGTGCATCCATTTGTGATTGAATTTTCGGTGAATCGCACTACGCATTACAGGGACAATTCGTTTTTTAGCAGAACAGTTCGTATGTGAAATAAGCTCCCTGCAGAGGTCTTCCCTATCACTTTCAATATTGAAAACTGCAAATTGAATGTCCATAAGCACTACTCCCTCTTTTCTCCTACACATAACCTAATTTTATAGTTCTGGCACAATGTATTGCATGTGTAAGAAGAAAAAAAATGCTGATAGTGTTGTATTTTAAATTATAAGAACCTAAAAATGTATGTAAAACTGATGTTGTTAAAAATTAAATATAAGAAAATTAGAGGAAACCAAGAAAGAAACAAAATGATAATATTGTATGTCTTTGGAGGTTTGTAACTAAAATACGTCCTTTAAATTATGACAATATAGGAAATAGTTTTATTATTAAGAGCCAAAAAAAAGAGCTTAATATAGGTAATAAAATAAAATTTATAAATTAACTTTAGGTGCCCCTGTAGGTAGTGTACTAGCTTGTCAGTATGAGGGTTGTGGGTTCGATTCCCAACGAAGACCTTGGTTTTTTTCACTACAAAAATAAAAATTGACTGTCGGTGGGGCTGCTCAGCGATGAAGGCATAGTCACTGGTCGCTGTGCTGTCTTATATATGGTAGTTAATTTCCGACTATCCTTCTACTTTCACCGCCTGTTTCATCTCTTCTATATCCCTTTCATAAAGAATGTAGCACGGTACTTGACTAAATAGGCTTTGTTGCCTGAAGTGTTACTTCTCTTAAAAAAAAAAAATAGACTTGGGTCACTGCCCAAAGTCGGATAGAGTGAGATATCTTTTACACTGTTTTAGAAAACCGAGGCATTTGAAAGATTATTTAGAATTCTGAAAAGTGTGCTAAGTCCATCAAACATCACACTGTATTTTAATGCCAAGAATGTCAAGAGCTTCCGACTACTTAATACTTATATCATCCATAATAGCAGACTCAACAAGCAACATTAGTGTTACGGGCATTAACATCGACTCTATATTGTTAAAAGTAAATTCCCAAATTTTCTTTAAAAAATTATACACAAATAGGTTTTTGTAAAAATTTTAACTCATCTTTTGCATATGAGGGAAAATAAAATCTGTGTGTTGGTCTCGTTGGACTTATCTAGGGATTTTGAAAATATATTTAAGCGGAAATATTTAAGCGGTCGACAATAATTTTTTTCTTAGATAGTCGGGAATCAAACATCTGAAAAGTTAGCTTGATATTGGCTTAGGGTTCATTTTTGTGCCCCTGTTATTTTCTCCAATGTATCTAAATAGCTTATTTAGTGTTATTGAGAAACAATCTTGTATTATAAATCATACAAGATTTATTATTATTTCACCCACTTCAATCATTATTAGAACTGCAGAATAACATAAATTTCAAGCTACATGGCGAGACTTGGATGATATCGGACATTTTTTTAAAAAATCCACCAGTTTTAGAAATTTGGTTTAATCTCGTTTGAGGAGATAAAAGTTTTGGTAGGTTATTTTGATCTAATTTTATCTAATAAAAAATTGAAAATCTTGGGTGATGCATTGGATGATAAGCTTAAAAATTCGGATCATATAAATACATTTTATTCCAAAGTAAACTACTCTCCGTCATCTGCACTCCCTTAATAATTACCTTCCTTTTCTACCTTTCTTTAATATTTTAAAATTTTAAAACCACTTTAAAGTGTTTAATATAGAAAATAAAATTTCAAGCTAATTTAGTTAATGGGTTAAAAATTGTTTTAAATTCCTTTTCAACTTTACACAATTATGTGTATAACATGCCATATTATGATTATTGTATTTATTTATAGCTACCCTCAATATTTATCAAAAATAGAGCTCTTAATCTCATTAATCTTTTCAAAGAGACTAAAGGGTTAAAGAGTGTCTCAACAAGAAGTTTATTTTCTAAAACAAAATAAGAAAAAATTTAGATTAAGATGATTTAAATATTTATTGCATTATGAAGACAATTATGAATGAAAAATGATATCTGGCATATATCCACCATTACCACGCTGACAGATGTCGATTTTTTTATCAAAGTTTTTAATCACTTTAATCGCATGTGAGTGATATCCACATTGTCAATTATAGGCCAAAATTTAGTTGTTAGCATATGGTGATAAAATAATCCATTGACCGCATTTCCAGCCTCATCTTCGAAAAAACTTGCTAATCACGCCTACAGCCCATATAGAGCATGCAAAAGCTTCTCATTATTGAGAAGCCCAAATGTGGCAATTTTTCTAAGAAAATGATTTTTTCAGAATAACCAACCGGTTGTTGTTTTTGAATAAATAAAGTGAATCTACAGTACCAGTTTAACCTTGTAAGGCTTCATAGTCAAATCCTTACCCAAAATTGGACATGTTTTAGTTTTAGATAATCCCAATTTTTAAGAACATTGAAGAATTGACAATTTGGATCTGCTTCAATGCTGTGGTTCATGACTGCAATGTTGCGATAGTGTTCCAACATTTTGTATCAAGTTTTACGATTCAAATTTAGCGACCAAATTTTTAATAGCCGTTTCACAAGGACGATTTTGTTGTCCAAAAATATCGCGAATTTTTCGAAAGGTAACTTTAACAGAACCACCATTTTCATAGTGGATTTAAATTTTCTTAATGCGATTTTCATTGCCACAATTAAAAACCAAACTTCTTGTTGAAAAACTCAATATTACACTCAGAGCTGTATGTTACCAGATTATACAAATGAACTTTTTATGGACTAGGTGGAGGAGGAGCAGCTTGATCATTTCTATGCTAAATAACAAAAAGCAGCTTGCAACAAAACCTCGGTAATATTTATCACAATTTTTTTTTTGAAATTAAATTACATTTGCCTAACGAAATGAAATTTGCGTAAATAACATATTTTATTATTAGAAAAACATACGTTATTTTGTCTTATTGGTGACCATTGTTATGTTCAAATAAATAATAAATATATTTTTTCGCCGGAAATATCTCCATAATCCATGACTTATAGTTTTATCTTTATCTTGTCTCTCGATAAAAAAGATGCATAAATACTGAAATGAGTATGTCGTGTTGAATTTGAAGTACGGAGGAAAAGAGACTGCAGAAGTTATTGAACGAGTAAGGAGATAATCGTCCATTTACATTGTTACATAAACTGCAAAAAATCTGCTAAGATCTCTGATAACATGATTTAGTATCGAACAGTATGGTGTAACTTGGGGAATTGGAAAGCTTTCTGCATTTATCACAAATTTTATTTCGTTAGGTATTTAAAAATATTTTTTAGTTAATTGAAGTGCAGATAAGAAATATTTTAGTCAGTTTTAAAAAATATGTTTTTATTTTATAAAATGAGTAGTGTATAAAGTGTTTTGCCTATCATCTTTTAAAATCAATATAAATACAATCCGAAAATAATATTCCGTTTAATACAGCAAATAATTCATAACCAGAAATTCATGTTATGTGTTTGGTAGTATATCCCCACAGCATAATTAGTAGTAGTGAGTTTGAAGTTTAATACTAAAATAATTAAATATTATTACGGTACCACGCTGCCACTGTTACAGTGAAAAGTAAAGTGCGTTCTACCAACCGTTGTTGGTAGAATCAAATTTAATAATGACTTAAACTACGGTCAACAACAAACAGTAAAATTATTGATTCTTGGCGAATAAAATTACTCGTTAGCAAACCAAAATGTTTTTAATGTGAACATATGAATACCACTCACTTACATGTCACATATTTCAATTCGTTTTTGTTCAAATAAATATTTGAAGTTACAAAGTTTTGTTAAAGTAAACAGGAGGTTTTCAAAAACCTTACAGTCATATATAAGCCCACATCACATACAAAAGCCGACTGCATATTGCTAGAAAATATTAAAGTTATAAAATACTTTCAATAAAATTAAATAACAGCAGTCAATCTTTGTAGTGTAATAAATGCTGCCAGATCCCAATGAACCTATGCAACTAAAAAATTAAAAACTTTTGAAAGTGACCCCAAAATTACTCTCCATTTCTTTTTCGAAATTAAAAAAGGCAACTATTGTCAATTTTATAGTGGCTTTTATCCATATCTTGTGAATAATTCCTGAACTATTGTGAGGAATGCGAATAAATTTTAACCAGTTGCCAAGTACCGAATAGCAACCATTAAACATTCGAAAGGTGAAATTCTGTTATCAGCGACGTCACTTATTTCAGCTACAAAGGGCCTTAAAATAATGGATGCTTTTATTATTGGTTTCATTAATAATGTACCAAATGATTAACATCAGTATAACTCATTTTCAAAAGTTTATGTACAATTATGAAGTTTGTAGCCATAGCTACTTTAATAATTTCATACAACACACTTTCTTCATACGCCATGGTATCCAGTTCCGCAACTAATGCTTTTTACTTTTTTATTTTCTTCCTTTAAAGTTAGTACTACATTCAGAGGTAGTTGCTTTGCTCTACAACTTAATACATATTTTTGTGCTGTTCTTGTGCCCCTGTAGGCTAGTAGGTAGTGTACTTGCTTGTCAGTATGGAGGTTGTGGGTTCGATTCCCAACGAAGACCTTGTTTTTTTTCACTACAAAAATAAAAATTGACTGTCGGTGGGGCTGCTCAGCGGTGAAGGCATACTCACTGGTCGCTGTGCTGTCTTTATACGGCAGTTAATTTCCGACTATCTTTTTACTTTCACCACCTGTTTCATCTCTTCTCTATCCATTTCCTAAGGAATGTAGCACGGTACTTGACTAAATAGGCATTGTTGCCTGAAGTGCTACTTTTCTTAAAAAAAAAATTATAAAAATAATTTTAATATAATTCTCTGTATGTGTGCTTTTCAAGAAGCTTTTGGTAATCAAACCTACAATTTTAAATTGCTTACTTTCTTTACAATTTTAGATATTATTTGGTAATTGAAATTTATTTTTTT